>BSBK01007278.1:1345000-2022500 GCA_027943335.1 Chamaecyparis obtusa
CGGATAGTGCGTCCTCACCCCTAACAGGATCAATCATAAAAGACTCCTAACAGGGTCAGACCTTTGACCAAGTCACTTTACTTATTTCATTGTAAAGATCAACTCCTAATAGGGTTTTAAGATCTTATAACAAGGATCATTATACACTAGTGCAGTTTATTAGTGGGTGTCAATTCCCACCGAGGTTTTTACCTATTTGGGTTTCCCCGTAACCAAAATATTGGTGTTGTGTTCAAGTGTTCTTTTATTGTGTTTATGCTTAAAGTTTAATTATACTTAATTGGATAAAGAATTGAAACTTGTAGATAACTGATTCACCCCCCCTCTTAGTTATCTCTTGGGAATATTCCTAACAAAGATATCTTTCAAGTCATAAAGAAAGTCCATATAAACATTCCCAACATGGTGTATATATACCTATGTAACTATGATGGACTACCCCCAAGATTTGTAGCTCTATTCTATGGAAGTGAAATAGAAGGAATTGATCCACTTGTCCCTATATGTATCCTTGGTGGTTGAGAAGACACACCTATACTCTCCATGTGACCCTATAATCTACCATACCTGGCATAGGATCTCTCTACAAATATACCAATCTTATGCTTATGAGGTACTAATTGGTAGTAAGAACTCTTATAGTAAGTAACCTCATTTTTAGTCCTAATAATCAACATCATAGTCTCTACCTAAGGTCCCAATGTATGAGTCATCTCCAACTTCTTAATTAACTCCTCTACTTGACCGTACTACTTAATGGTTGTATCCCTCTCTCTATGATGTTCCTACACCTATCACTATAATCTCTTGATCTATCCCTCTAACTAAGGGATATGGGAGATCTCTATTTGATAGATTTCAACTTATGCCAATATTCCATCCACATCAATCTCCTCATCCTCACCCTATACATGATTTTATAAATAAGCATCACCCTGAACTCCTCCCCTTGGTGTTAGTGTCTCTATGGAGGAATCTAGAGATCTCCATGTGGAGAAACCTATGGTTGTCCCTATGGTCCAATATGTGGCTATACTTGTGGCCCCATATATTCTTGTGCATGCCCAATATCACCATGAATCTATATCATAATGTCTACCAAAGATTCCTACTATTGTCCCTATCATCCCAATTTGGTGGAGCTCCATACAAAATATTGTACACCACCTCCCTAGGCTCTTCCTATTGAGCCTATCTACTAGTACCTCCTCTACCATTATAACCTCCATCATGTACCTATGCAACACCATCATCTAATATTATCCTTCTCCTTTTCCTAGCTACATCCTCCTTTACATTCTCCAAGGGAGGTAGAAAATCATTAACTATTGTCAATCTTAGTAAGGGATGATCCTTAAAGTACCTCTCAATCTCAGAAGTCATACTCAGATCCACAATCACTCTCCTCATACCCCATGCCTAGAAAGGAATCTCCAAAAAATCCACTCATGTAGTCTCAAAAGATACCATTGGACCCCTCTCTCTCCTCTCCTTATGTGTCTGAGAAAACTTGACGGTACCCTAAGGCATGCCTTAGATCCAACCAAATTGTCAAAGCACATGAGTCACTACATGTCTCTCTATAATATATGAAGTACTACTAATTCACCATTTTGATTGGAAGAAATATCTAAGCTCCCTATCATCCTCCCATTCCTTGCAATCAAGGCATGGTCTCCAAGTAGCCATATAAAGTGTATCAAAGGTGTGTCTCTAGTGCTCCAACTTTTCCATCTTAGGCTAGGAATTTACACTTGAATAAGTATAAACATAGGGCTGAACTACACCTATGAATATCGTAGATATATTCCAAGTGATAGTGATATGCTCCCAGACCTAATATGCAGTAAAGTGACTCTTTTTGATAGACTCGTTGATCCATCATATAAAATTGGTGCAGATCATGATATAAATGAGCTAATAGACATACCCCCCTAGAAAAAATGGGTACCCTCATCTACCATCCTCATTAGTGTCCTCCCCAACCAATAGAAAATTGATGACATCTCCTATCTAAACACACAAACCTAGCAATCACCCCAACAACCACAACTAGAAATGGCTCATGAAAATCCACCATCTCATCCCAACTGATCTTTGAGTCCTCAATATAATCATCACCAAATACCACTCAACACTTAGATAAACCACCACACTAATCATACTAGATGAACTCCCCCAACAATAGGTAATCTAATAATGTAATAATTTTCCTAAGATGATATGCCAAGATCTAGAGCCTAATAAATAGTACAAGAGAGAAATAATATGACAAGAATAAGTTGTATTCTCACCAAGAATGCAATAAAATATGATCAACTAGATACAATAAATAAATTAACTAAATTCAATTATATGAATTAACTAGAATTATTTACAATGTATAAGTACCAACTTACATAGGCAAGGCAATAAGAGCCATGATAAGGAGTTGATAAGCTATCACCCACACAAGGTGGTATCACATGTTCACCAAAGCATGATCATGCTCTATTATTCTATTAAGTGAATAAGATGAAATCAAGTTCATCCTAAAATGTAATGGGGGAAATATGAGATCTACTTCTAAATCCAAATTCCCAAAGGATAGATCCAAATTGATCAACCAAAAGGTTAATGCACAACTGAATCAATCTATAGAGAATATGAAAGAGGAATAAAATCTATCACCCACACAAGGTGGTATCACATGTTCACCAAAGCATGATCATGCTCTATTATTCTATTAAGTGAATAAGATGAAATCAAGTTCATCCTAAAATGTAATGGGGGAAATATGAGATCTACTTCTAAATCCAAATTCCCAAAGGAGAGATCCAAATTGATCAACCAAAAGGTTAATGCACAATTGAATCAATCTATAGAGAATATGAAAGAGGAAGAAAACCTTATATTTTCCTATAAAGGAGTTGTGATTGAAATATGAAATAATTGAAAAGGAAATACTAACCTCAAAATAGGGTAGATCTGGAAAATGTCAATTTCTGATGTCTATGTGTAGTTTCAGGCAATTTTGCAACATGTTTCGAACTGGAAATGTTGAGACGAAGAAAACTCAGAAATCTTTTATCTTTCTGACAGTAGGTAGTCTTTGACCCCGATAAAAGGTCAAAGGCTACATTAATATTTTGAAGGTCGACTTTGACTTTGTTTTTAGATCTTGAAAGTTCACCGAAAAGGGTATCCAAATCCAAGCTCAGATCCATAGTTCCGCACCTGTACCTACAAGAAAAAGAGGGTTTTTGTTGTTTATTTGAGAGGTTTGCCTTGGTCAAACCCCGGTTTGGAATCAACCTTAATATTGAAATTGAAATGAGAATGCTAGCAAGTAGTAGAAGTAGATCTAACAATGAAGCTATGTAATTTGATAGCTATGCAATTATATTTCAAATGTAGATAAGTATGTTGATATGAAAGCTTGAACACAACAATAGAAAATATAAATCAAAACCATGAAAGTAAATACAAAACCCCCATGTTTGTATGCTTGGAATCCACCTTGATAGAATAATGAATGGATCTAGAAGATGAACAAAGGATCTTGAAGGAAGATCACACCATCATGATGGCTAGATCTAGGGTTTGAATGATGAATCTTGCATGCTTGAACCAAAATCCCTTCAAAGACTTGAATGCTTGAATCCTTGATCTTCAATGGAGAACTTAAATGCTTGAATGGAAATTCTTGCTTGATCTTAATTGATTGATTGTGGATGATCTCCCAAAACTTGATGTCTTGATCATGAAAATGGATGTCAAATGAGAGAGGAAGGCCTCCTTTTATAGTGATCTAGGGCACAAACCTCTAGAGAAGGCTAACATTGAGGAATTAAATACCAATTAACCTTAACCCCTAGAAATGGGCCCATATTAAATGCAATTTAAGGATTTACCATTTTGAAACGCAAAATGGCCGACCCAAAAGCGGGAAAACAAATATCTCTGAAACCCGACACTCAAAAATCATGGGACCTTGAAATTTGAACCCTGGGTCAAAGATGTGGTAGACTCTACCCTAGGTCAGAGTTGAGGTTGACCCTAACCTAGGTCAAAGTTGAGGTTGACTTTGACCCTCAAGGTTGAATTTGACCTTGAGGTCAAAAACCTCAGGACCTTAGTCCATAATGCCAAGAAATGCAGAAATAAGGTAAAATAAGGTGGAAAGAGAAGTAGAATGGGAGGAGAAAGCCAGATTTGAGCAAAGACCTGATCAAGGTGCTTGACATGACCCCAAACCACTCACTTAGAGGGATAAACACTCTTAACATGGAAGTGCTTCCATTTTAAGATGATACATTAAGTATGTTCAATATTTGGAGGATGATAATGTGATAAGAGCACTAAAGATGGATCTTAGACATAAAGTGGAATGTAATAACAATTATCACCAACTAAAGTAGAATTTCTCCTAAACCATGTGCAAATAAGATGTAAGCTCTTAGGTCTCTCATATGAAAACTACTATGCAATGCATTATCTTAAGTAAGCTTAAGTAAGGTTTAATTAGGAATATTTAATTACACCATAACCCCCCTTAAGTGTAACTTAGGGAAATTTTCTTAAACTCACAATGCTAGATGATAATTCAAGATGGGTCTCAGCTACTGGGACATTGTTAGGTACCCATTTACAATATGAAAATGAAATGAAATAAATATCTCATAAATAAGTGAAAGGGAGGAAACCTCATGGGAAAAAAATCCCCTCCAAAAAGAGAGATGAAAATAAACAAGATGCATGTATGGAGGACTCAAGAATTCCCCAGGACTACATACATCATGTATATAAAATCAAGTCTCTCCATAGGAATTAAAGAAAGAGACATGATATCCTCCCATAATAAAAAATATCCTAAAAAAATGGCGAGTTCTTGAAGGAAAAACATATTCCAATGCCTAAAAATAAAATTTCTCCCCTTTGGGAGGAGATAGACCAAGTATAAAAGCAGGAATTCTTCCCACTCTAATAAGAATTAGGAAGTGAAGTCTATATGAAGTATGATGATGTTGTATCTAAAATATTCTCATGTGTTTCCATGCCCTTGGATGATGAAGATTCCATGAACCAATCAAGAGCATGCCCAATCATAGTGTAAAGTGGAAAATAAGGAACCAATGGAAACTAAATGTGAACAAGCTCCAAAGACAAAGATGAAGTGACAAAATTGTTTCCACAACTATCATAAAAAATAAGAGATGGCTCTAAAAACTTAAAGGGAGTCTCCATCACATAAGCATGCTCAACATGAACCAATCAATGTGATATATCAAGTGAAGGAAGAGAGTCATGAATATCAATCTCTGAAGATGGTGAATAAGATTCTCTAGTTGTAATAAAATTGTCATCATAGAGAAGAGAAATCCCCTCAAGTATGTCTCCCAAATCTAAAATGTGAGATTCCACAAATAATGAACCAATATCTAGAAATTAGGAATCCCAATCAGGAAGAAAAGTAGATATCTCTTGCAATGAATCACTAGAATCATCAACAAGAGATGAATGTGTGGTCTCAACTGGAGAAGTAAGAGATACATGTGGATGCTCTAGATCATAAATCCACCTAGATATCCTCATTAAGGTATCAATATCAAAGGGAATATTATCTACATCATCAAGTGGAATGAGGAAATCTACAACATGATCATCTGGGAATGGAGCAACATGTGGATATCCAAAAATCTCACAAATAATGGTCCAAATTATGCATGGGCATTCAATGTGGCTGAAATTGGTGTAGATTTCATAGTATAAAAATAAAGTCATGCTATCACAAATCAATCTTCTGATATTATAATTATTATCTCCCCAAATGTATTTATTTCACTTCATCTTTGGCTTAGGGATGAGTCCATAAATATGAGGCAAGAGATTAAGCCATCTATAATGTGTGATAATTCATTTTGCCCATGACTCATAATTTTCCCTAGTAAAATTTATTACAATAGGATGTGTTGCACAACCCATGATTATAAATTGAGATCACTAAATCAAAGACCACCCCCCCTCCCACAAAAAAGAAAGAAATAAAGATGAATTTTATACTTTATATATAGTGCATGTACAATTTCCACTTTTCAAACAAGAGCTAAGTGGACTTTTGATTTTGATATTTACAACTGACTTATTGAGGCCAAATTAGACTCAAAACAACATTGCTAAGGATAAAACTAAAATCCTAACATTACAATGATTATAAATGGCCACAAAAGACCAAGATCTAAAAGTGATATTTTTTCCCCAAAAAAGGCTACAAACTTATATTAGATCTGAAAATTAGAAAACAATTATGCACTTTCATAAAAATAGCACTTGAAAATGTGTCTGTATGAGCTTGAACAAAGCCCCAAAATTTTTAGAATAGAGGATTGGATAGGTATAGTCACTAAAAGCTAAGATTTCTAAAAATATGTCAACCAAAACTAGAAAACAATAACACCACTAGAATGTTCATGAAACTCCACCCAAAAAAAATTGCACCCAAAAAGGAGTTTGTATGACCAAGTTATGGACATCCAAAGTTGGATTACAAATTTGAAAATGCAAATTGTGAGGGGTAAATTTTTTGCAAATCCTGTTGACATTAGAAAAATAATGGATTAAAATTGATGGTCAAATGAATATCATAGGAAAATTATGAGCTTAAATTTGTTGACTTGGAGGTCATCACATGATTTTAAGAGCTTAAAATTGATAGCTATATGGCCATTGCAAAAAATAGGTACCTTAACAAATGATGGGAAGAAAAATGTCAAACCTAGTGCTTTGAATATTGATGTCACCTACATTGCAAGCCGACTGGGCACTCTATTTTCTATGTGGCTTTTTGTCATTGTCTTAGATTTGATGATGTGTTGAGATAGATGCAGACACATTGCCACATCTTGCCTCCTTTATCCACTATTGTTTGTATAGTGCAATTACAAAATCCCTTGTGATGGTTGTCTGGGATACCATGTGTTAGAAGAGAATTAGTAGAGGTGGAGGTCATCTTTGGGCGGTGACAATATGGGCTGAGCTAAGGAGGCCATAGTGGGATATATCCCACATGTATGGGATATGTTTGGTTTCCTTTGGTTTTATATGCAAAATATCACCAAGTAAAATAAAATGCAAAAAATGTCATGTTGTATAATGAAGGCCATCATCATTGACTGGTTGTTGCTTGACTGTGTGTAGTACATTTGATTATGAAATAGGTAGGTACTTTTTGTATGAATTCTCTTCCCTAACATTGTCTCTTGCAAAATTTATGGCAAATAGAGAGGTGTACACAAATACAGGGGCCTGACCCTAAATACAACCCTTTTCCAAAAAACTCCAAAAAAATACAAAAAAGAATAATTTAATCACATAAATAAAATATTTTTTATTATTTTTGTGTAAACAAAATTGTACCATTGTAGATTAGGCTGTCCAACTTGATTTGCAAAAAAAATTGCCTCAAATTTGACTTTTGCCCAAAATAGAAAAATTTATAGTCAAAATTCATTAGAACAACCTCCTGAATGTAATGCTGAGGTTAGATATTTCTCTAAACACTCTCAAAAAATGTTCCTTCCCATATATGAATGCAAGCCCTCCAACAAACCAAGAAAGATCTCTCCAAATATGCTACACAATGGTGCTCCAATGACTCTAATACCATGTAAGAATTATTTTGATACAATGTAAGAATTTTCTTAGGGAAATATGCCAAGATATAGAGCCCAATGAATAGCAAAAGAGAGAGAAATAATATGATAAGGATAAGATGCATTATGACCAAGAATGTAATATAATATGATCAAATAGATCTAATAAGTGAATGGTTGAATTTAATTATATGAATCAATTGGAATTATTTATAATGTATAAGTACCTATTGTAGATGTTGTTACAAGTAGTGGTTGTCATTACATGAAAATATTGACCTATTAATGCCTGATACAACCAATAGATTTATAGAAGACATAGGAGGTGTACACACTAAAATGGTGCACTTCTATGAACCATTACATGAAAAGTTGCTCAAGAATGAGGCCTCACAAAGTGGCTCATAGCTCTCTATGCATGGAGTTGCAAGGGATTATGAAGTATTTGCTCTCAGCTAGAGCTACAAGCTTGTGACCTTGCTAGTCAACCACACAATGAGAGATTCAAATGAAGACAAGGGAAAGAGTGCCAATATCCTCAAGAATCACTATGAAAATGCAATGCAAACTAGTCTATGGAAATGAAAATGCAATGCAACTAAGCTATGAAATGGAAAGAATAAGTGTTACAAATTCCTCCTATTAAGCTATGTGAGTTAAATCTATTGCATCAAAGGAAACTAAGTTATGAAATGAAGTTAAAATGCAAGAATGAAAGACTAAGAATAATAAGGTTTCCAAAAGCTCCAAAAATCTTCAAGAATTCCTGCAGCATAAGATTAGTATTCAAAAACATGATATGCAAATGAAGGAGAGAGCTTTCCTTTTATAAGAAATGCAAAGGAATGGACCATTGAGATTAAGAGGCAAAAGTCTTAATCGACGGTGGAGGTTGAAAGAGGAGCAATCCATGTGCACAAGTATCCTCCAATAGAAAAATAGGAGTTGACTTTATGTCCATATGAGACAAAAAGTGCTTTTCTCCTTTTTAATAAAATAGGAATAGTGCTTTATTTGTGCAACTTAGGATAAGAGGAAAGGTGGGGCTTTTTATTTAATCAAAAGGGGAGGAAATATTCCTTTTAATCAAATAAAGACTTAGGATAAATTATTAGCCCATAGGATAAAAATCTAATATATGATCGAAATTAAGACTTGATCAAGAGGTTGATATTGTTGAAAATATTGGTTATTGATAAAATTGATTCAGGATTGATAAATTGAATAAATGGGGCCCAAAGTCTAGGCGACCATTTTTGGGTGCATACATTTGCCCCTCTTTGACTAATGTGTGATCGATTTGGGAACACATGTAGTCAAAGAAGAATTAAAATGTGAGATCAATCTAAGATCACAAAACAACTCGAATATGAGGTCGATTCGGGATCATATCCAGACAAAGCATAAACAAAGGCCTTTGAACATGAGGTCGATTCAGGATCACATTCAAAGTAAGAGATAAGGATCTCAAATTTGAGCAAAAGCTCACAAAAGATGTCTGAATCAGGAAAATCAAGAGAATCAGGGATGAGAATCTCATAGGTACTGCCCCCTCGAAATCGAAATTGAAATCAGGTAGAGGAGAGACAACAAATTGATAAAGATTTGATCAAATCAGAATGAATTCATAATCGGATGTAAAGGTTAATAGTTTAACCATTAAAACATGCCCCAGCCTGGCTGAGAAAGATGCAATCAAACATGAGAAAGGAGTGAATGGAATGAAGATGAATGAAAGACTAGAAGTTTGGAAGACATGGAAATGAAGAAATGATGATGCCCCAACAAAGATTGAAGGATTAGGCCTCAAAAGATTTAACCAACTGCGCAGAAGAAAGTGAAAATGAAAATGTGATTTTGACTATCAAGATGACCTTGGATTTTGATTTCAAGTCTGAAAATGGATCCAGGACGTTGAAATTAGCTAGGGGTGCAATTTTCACACAATTCTGAGGTGTTTTGAAAATTGGTCAAAAGTCAAAATGCTATAAAAGGGGTGAAAATGTCATTTTCAAAAATCATTTGTCTTATAGTGATTTGAGAATTTTCAGAGCTTGAGAGAGAGAATATGGCCCAGCAAGCAGGAGTTCCCATCCACAGGCATCGATTCGAGCGCGCTCGGTTGCACAACCGGCCACCACACTATCCTGCCCCAGTATGTTTTCGAAAAATGCACTATTTTTGAGTCATTAATACCTTTTAAGCACATTTTGTAAAGTTTATTAAAATTTCAAATTTTAAGGTAGGTGATATATCGCGTGATACTTTAGAAGTATCGTGCCCTTTGGGGATAAATATCGCACGATACTTCACAGGTCCCCAAAGTATCGCACGAACATAGGCACCAGTATCGCACGATACTGGGTGAAATATCGCGTGATACCGGGCGAAGTATCACACGACCCAAAGTATATCACACCACTATAGGGAGAAGTATTGCGTGATACTTTTCCAAAAAAGCAGTATCGCCCAAGGGAAAATTTTGAAATTTTAAGTATTTTGAGCAAAAATGACATGGGTCTAGACAATATTATGTGTTGAAAGATGTGTGAGGTTGATTTTTAGGCATCCATCATGATATGTTCTAACAACTAGCTTGGTTTAATGGCTTGTAGGAGGTTTTTCTGGCGCTGATCATTAGAGCGCGAAAGGTGACTGGGCTGAGGTGTGTCTGAGATCTAGATGATTCGGGCAATGCTGACATTAGGGCTATGAAATTCAGGTATTTACTGAGAGTCCCAGACATCAGAGCTGACCATGGGTTGTTGACTGCGCTAGCTGAGAGATGGCATAGCGAGCACAACACCTTCCATCTTCCCAGAGGCAAGGCATCCATTACACTAGAGAATGTGTACAGGATCTTACGAGTGCCATGTCACGACGAGCCTGTAAGTATAATCATGTTGTTTTTTAAATTGTGTAAGTGTAAGATTTCCATATGATGAAAACTAACATGATTTGTGTGATGACATAGGTATACTATGATCAGGATGTGACCGAGGGGCGACGGATGATCCAGGAGATGTTCTAGGATGTGATTATCCTGGATCGGCATGTCAGCTAGGAGTGGTTAGTAGAGGATTTTGACAGAGATTTCCCGGTGCCATGTATTGTGGCATCGATCATTTCACAGATCTTGATGACTGATCGTAGTTAGAAGGGATTCCTGCTCGGATGGGCTAGGTTACTGATGGACTTGGTAGGCAGACCTTGGCACATGGCATAGGGTCCGACCATACTAGCAGAGATGTACCATGAGCTATACGAGATCGTGTATAGGGATAGCCAATCATGGGCGTGCGGTGCCATCCTAGCATAGGTGTGGGCATGGGAGCACATCACGGTGATGCGCCTGAGGGTTCAACTAAGGGAGAGGAGATACCCATACATCTATAGGTACATAGGGCACGTATCACATGCCCATACTGGGGATGTGACATACTATCAGAGGATCTTGGATGAGATGGCATCTTTCACATGGAGGCCATACAGGGATGTGGAGGGGTGGAGTGATGTGGATGAGGAGCTGAGCTACATGCTGTGCAGTCAGCCGTTAGTAGGCTGACACCCAGAGATAGTAGAGAGATTTTGCATCACTCGGGTATGGCGACAGTTTGGGAGACAGCAGCGAGTCTCAACAAAGACCACTACATATGCCCAGGTCAGGGATGAGGAGGGACATGGGTGGCCACCTATGTTAGACTACCAGTAGGCAGTCGCAGAGATAGCGGGTATCAGGAGTGAACCCTGGGAGTATCACCCAGAGGTGGTAGATGTAGGGGCTGATGTAGCATATAGGGCAGAGTGGCGGAGGGCACCATTCCCTCAATTTACGATACCAGATGCACAGGTACCAACTTAGGGGGAGATGGAGGAGATGACAGGGGAGACAGAGGAGACAGAGGGGATAGAGGAGATGGTAGGAGAGGGAGAGGGAGGACGATGGAGAGAGGGGAGGGATCTAGATCAGGTGGTCGAAAATGGTCACGGGGACAAAGATTGGCGACGCCTAAGGATGAGGCGAGACCAGCTCACCGGCAAATAGAGGCACAGCAGGACCAGCCTGTGGGTGGAGATGATCTGAGAGCGAGGATACAGGCTCTCGAGGCTGAGATGTAGCAGCTCCAGATTACTATAGCAGTGAGAGACCAGTAGTTACTAGATCTGAGAGCGGAGTGAGATCAGCAGATAGCCGATCTTAGGGTAGAGATAGCATGCCGTGAGGTGATGGCATAGGCAGATGCACTAGAGATCCGACGGGAGTCAGCAAGAGCAACATATTATCATAGACTCTACCTTCAGGCCATTCCAAAGGGTGAGAGAGCACCATCATATTCTCAGAGGGCAGGGGTATCAGATGTGGTACTTGATAGGAGAGCCATGCCTCCTCCACCACCACGAGCTCCTCACGAGGGTGGTAGCAAGTCCTAGGGTTAGGTTGATAGACATATTTTGAGACATTGATCCAGATTATGAGATCCCATATTGTATATTGTATCATGACATTGATGTATATATGAGATTACTGGATGTTCAATTGTATCATGTGTTTATGTCTCTCTTGTGGTGGATGTATCAGTTTATGTATATTGTCTTGTCATTTTTCTCAAAAATGCTTATGTACATGCCTATGTATATTCTCTCTCATAGATGTATGTTTAATTCTCATGTGTATGATATAGAATCATGTTTATGGAAATGATAGTTGTGAGATAGATAGGATGATATGATTAACCCCTTGTGATGAACAGGAACAGGTTTGAGAGGAAAAAGACAAGGAGTGAAAGACATGATCGAGAAGAAGGAAAGGTGAGTGCAGTTGGCTGATAGGTCCACATAAGATGAAAAAGGGAGCTCTCTCCATATGCAAGATGCAAAACTAATCTAACATGAACCTAAAAATGCAAGCTACTATGAAAGTGGTTGACTTGCAAGGTCACAATGCCTATAGACATCTAATTATCATCATCGAGTGTTATGGGTAGCGTCATAAGATCATACAATGCACACTAGTATAACTATGTGGATATGAATATGATCTTTATCAGATATAAATGTGAAAATCTCACCTAGGCATCAAAGACATGTAGATCCAGATGACTAATGTAGTGAGATCACCTAAGTTTGATATGGCGAGATTATACTTGTATCAAGACACATGAAAGTCAAGATAACTAGAAGCATGCACTCGCAAAATAGTCAAGGATAATACTTTGTCAACCCCAAGTGTCAAGTAAGACCAACATAAATGCTCATGATAGTTAGGATCAACAAAATATACCCACAAGCAGATAAAGAAATAAAACATGTTCTCATGCCCTTAGTCTTCTAGCTATGCATCATTGAAAACTTCTCAGGGAGAGACCACTCATCAAAGAAATCCTCATAGACAGCACACAAAGAAAAATAAAGTCAACATAGCTCAATGAGTTGATTGTTTAAGTGTGTGTGTGTTGGTCATAGAGTCAAACTTTGAGTATCGCATTTGCAAATGAGCAATGTTGCATCATACTAGACTGTTGGGTAAGACATCTGATAAATGTTAAGAAACACTAGATGCAAGGGTAGTGTTGAAAAACACTGTTTGGGGTGGTGTTGAAAAACACCTGTTGTGAAATGCCCCAAGAGACAGATGCACCTAAAGGACCTATGCTAACAGGTATGCCCCCTAGACAAAGACAAAGACCAATTCCAGACCAAGTCAAATAAGGTCAAGGCATGATGGAAAGTGGCTAAGTGTCAAGGACGCATGCTAAGAAATAGGAGTGCAAAGGCCTCAAGTAGCGTCTGTTTCCAAGTTTTCACCACTTGAAATCTTTTTTCATTTTTTGTATTTTTGCTACCAAGGCACCTGTTTCCAGGTTTTCACCAAGGCACTTTTTCTATTTTTTTTGAATTTTTGAATTTTTTGATTTTTTTGTATTTTTTCAGGACTTTTTATACTTTTTAGGATTTTTTTAGCATCATATATCAATTTTTTTGGTATTTTTTCAGGATTCATAAATATGGACAGAGGATGCCCCCAGACAGAAACGAGCATCAAGGATAGAACTTCTTGAAGTGCATAATGTTGATGGGATCAGGGAGCTATTCTCCATTTGGATTTGACAGTAAATATGCACCTGTACCAAAAGCAGCTATGATGACATATGGTCCAAACCAGTTAGGTTCAAACTTACCCTTTTGTTCTCTGTTTTGTTGGTTCTTAGGGTTCTCTCGCAAAACAAGATCATATATTTGAAACTCTCTAGGGAGACCCTTCTTGTTGAATGCCTTGGACATACGCTTCTGATACAGTCTCATATGGTCAAAGGAAGCCTTACGCTTCTCATCTAGAAGTTCTAGTTCCTGTAACCTCATAGCGCGGTAATCGTCATCTGTTATCAATCCTTTGAGTGAGACTCTGAGTGATGGGATCTCTACTTCTAAAGGTAATACTACTTCAGCGCCATAGGTAAGGGCAAAAGGTGTGGCTCCTGTAGGTGTGCGAATGCTTGTTCTATAAGCCCATAGTGCTGGATTGATTTACAAGTGCCAATCCCTACCATTCTTGTGCACTGTCCTATGAAGAATTTTAAGAATGGTTTTATTAGAGGCTTTTGCCTGTCCATTTCCCTATGGAAAATAGATGGAGGACCAATGTTGCTTGATTTTAAACTTTTTGCATAAATGCTTTAGGTCCTTATTCTTGAATTGACCTCCGTTATCAGTGATAATCTCAGAAGGCACTCCAAATCGACAAATAATATGATTCAAGATGAACAAAGAGATAGTCTTCCCTGAAGCAACAAAAAGTGGCACAGCTTCCACCCATTTTGTGAAGTAGTCAGTGGTAGTAATAATGAACTTATGTCCACCTGATGAGTTGAGATGAATCTGCCCAACTAGATCAAAGGCCCAATGCTGAAATGGCCAATGAGAAACAGAAGGGATCAGCTCCCTACCTGGAGCATGAATCAGGTTTCCATGTTTCTGACATTTTTCACATGACTTAGCAAAGGCTACTGCATCTATCTACATTGTGGGCCAATAATATCCCACCCTAAGCAACCTTCGGGCCATGACAAGACCATTAGAATGTCCACCACAAATGCCCTCGTGGATGTCAACTAATGCTTGGTTGGATTCCTCCTTTTCCAAGCACCTAAGGAGCGTCCCATCTAAACCCCTCCTATATAAATCACCAGAGATAAGGGTGTGGTGAGAGGCGTTACAGATGAGGTTTCAGCGTTTAGAGTGGTTGAATGTGTCGGGGATGATGCCATCATGAAGATATGAATAGATAGCACTATACCAGGAAGACTCATGTGTGGCAATGGTACAAATGACATGGCTTTCAGATGAGTCAAAGATGGGATGGTGTAGCTCTTCCACCAGGAATTCAAATCTTGATTCATGTGTCTCCAACTGAAGAAGTGAAGCTAATGTGGCCATGGCATCTGCAGCTTTGTTCTCTGTCCTAGGGATCTGTTGAAACGTCACAAAGGTAAAGTAACATTTTAATGAGTCAACCATCTTTTTGTAGGGTATCAATTTATCATCCTTGGTTTGATACTCCTCATTGACTTGGTTGATGATTAACTGGGAATCCCCAAAGACATGTAACTCTGTTATGTTCCATTCTATAGCCATTCTCAAGCCATTGGCTAAAGCTTCATATTCTGTGATATTATTCGTACATGGGAATGAAAGTTTGTAAGACTTTGGAATATTGTACCCATGTGGAGAAACAAATAATACTCTAGCACCTGATCCATTTTGCATGTGGAAACCATCAAAGAACATTTTCCAAGTGCGAGTAGTCATATACAAGATGTGTTCATCTGGGAATTCCACTTGAACAGGCATACTATCCTGAATTGGGAAATCAACTAATTGGTTAGCAATAGCTTGCCCTTTTATGGCCTTCCTTTCAACGTACTCTATGTCAAATTCAGTTAAGACCATCATCCATTTAGAAAGTCTACCCGTGAGAGCAACCTTACTAAGAAAGTACTTAAGAGGATCAATTTTTGCAACCAAATGTATGGTATGAGCAATCATATAGTGTCGCAACTTTTGAGAAGCAAACACCACTGCAAGACAAGACTTCTCAATGTTATTGTAATTGATCTCATAAGAGACTAGAGTACGGATGATATAGTATATGGCCCGTTCTTTCCCAGTATCATCTAATTGAGCCAACAATGCCCCCAAAGAAGACTCTATTGCTGAAATGTATAAAATCAATGGTCTCCCAGGAATAGGCGGCATCAAAATTGGAGGATTAGCTAAATACTATTTTATTTGATCAAGGCTTTTTTGGCAATCCTCATTCCATACACAAGAAGCACCTTTATGCAGTGTCTTATTAAAGGGTTGTGCTCTATCTGCCAGCTGTGAGATAAACCTCCTAATTGACTGGAGTCGTCCCTGAAGACTTCTCATCTGACTAATGTTTCTTGGAGGTGGCATGTCTAAAATTGCTTGGACCTTTTCGGGATCAACCTCTATACCTTTTGCTGATATTATAAATCCTAAAAGTTTGCCTGAGGTGACACCAAATGTGCACTTCTTTGGATTCAATCTGAGTTGAAACTATTTCATACAATCTAGAATTACTTCCAGATCATCGAGGTGTGTGTCCCATTTTCTTGATTTTGCCAGGGTATCATCCACATAATCTTCCATGTTTTTGTGCATCATATCATGAAAGATAGTGGTCATAGCTCTTTGGTAGGTTTCTCCCGCATTCTTTAACCCAAATGGCATGATGTTCTAGCAATAGGTTCCCCATGCACATGTGAACACTATTTTCTCTTGGTCTTCGGGAGCTATTTTAATTTGATTATATCCTGAGAAACCATCCATTAGAGAGTATATTTCATAGCCCGCAGTCATGTCCACTATCATGTCAATGTTTGGAAGTGGAAAATCATCCTTTGGGCATGCTTTGTTTAAATCTCTAAAATCTATGCACACACGAATGGACCCATCATGTTTGGAAACTGGTACTATGTTTGAGATGCATTCTACATAATCAATGGCTCTGATGAATCCAGCTCTCAAAAGTTTTTCTAATTCTACTTTGACAAGGAGAGCTACATGTGGATGCATTTTTCTGAGTCTCTTTTTCACTAGTTTGACTTCTGGAGCTATGGATAAGTGATGCATTATAAGATTTGTGTCAAGCCCTGGCATGTCTGAATAGGTCCATGCAAAATTAATTTTCTTCTTTTGTAAGAATTGTATATATGCCTTGGTCTCTTCGTCTAATAAAGACTGGGCAAGATGAACTATTTGAGGAGCTGCTTCTGTGTTCAAATTAACTAGTTTTGTCAGCTCAATCAATATTGATGATCTATCCTGGAAATAACTCGGCAAGTTATTAAGTACCCCATCCTTAGGCGCCTCAAAGAGGTTTTCACCCTCAGATACGTCATCTCTTTTTACTATTTTTGGTTCTGATACCGCCACAAAGTGGTTTTCACGATCAGACCTATTTTTCTTTCTTTCTTTCTCTTTTATTTTCAGACTGAGGTACTTAATATCAGGCTCCGTCATACTTGTTGTTGGTTCACTGGTGGAATAAGCCATGGGTTCAAGAGCATTCAGATAGAAGGCAATTTCGTAATCATTCTAAAAAGTGAGGAATATAGGCTCTTGATCTTGCTGAGACCAGTCAATTAGGTCATAGTGAACAAGGGGTAGGTCAATGACTGGTTCAATGTTATTTATGTGAAAGGGGTTATCTCTGGTGACCATACAATTGGGATTCATCAAGTCTTCTCCTAAGATACCCGAATTAGGACTCATCCTACCAAATGAAACTTCATCCACTAAGGCAATTCGAGGAGGACAATCCTTTAATCCTACACTAAGCTCTCTGGCCGCATCAGGTTGAATACTATATGTATGGACAACATGCATGTCCAAATCAACCATTGCATCTGAAAGTGAATCCCATTCAAACTCATGTGAGTCTATTTTTGAATCATCATTTGGGCCTTGTGATGTAGAAGCCTCAAGGTTGGGAAAGGTTTCCCCTTCTCTAATGCTAGCATTGTTACTATCTATCACAGCTAGGATAGCAACATTTTCCATTGTCAATCGAGCATTCATATAGTCACTATCTGTCACAGCTGGGATAGTAGGACCGTCAATTATCAAGTCTTTGGAATCTCCCCAAAGGAGATTTGTTGAAGGCACCCAATCATCAGACATGTCTTGTTGATTAGAAAGATTAGGTGTATAGTCTGAATCACTATCACTATCTATCGTAGCTGGGACAGGGACACCTTTCTTCTTCTTATTTTCAAAACCTAAGCCAACTGTGGACTTATTCTTTCATCCAAAAAGGGCATAGTCAAGAGGCTCAGCTTTAGCATCCAACCTATGGCTAAGGGGACCATATCCTGGATAACCCATATTCTTAACCAGTGTATATCCTCTCCCATAAGCTTTAGGTGAAGGAGCAAAGTTCTCATTGTGTTTGTATTTTTCCTCGTGATAGATCCAGTCCCTTACGACAACTTCCTCTTTCTCTTCCTGAATAGGAACCGAAGACTCAACAAATTTTCCAAATAATGTCATTGCGGATGATGAAGGTTTCATATTTGGTGATGGTCTCCCATAAGACCTAGGAGAGATTGGCATTTTTGTAAAAGAATCAATTTTATAATCTCCCATCCCAAGATCTAAGGTCTTAAACTTCTGCTTGCATTGTTCAAGTGAACTACTAGGACTGTCAGCTTCCCTATTCAAAGGTACATGTGATCCAGTATAAATGTTATTAACTGACAAAGCACTATCTCCAGGTATGCAAATTTCTACACCATTATGGGGAAACTTAACACACTAGTGATACGTTGATGGGACTGCTTGCATTTCATGAATCCATGGCCTACCTAGCAAAATGTTGTAGGCTAAAGGTCCAACATCAAGAATTTGAAATAAGATATCTTTTTCTACTGGACCAATGTGAATAGGCAAAACGGCCAATCCCTTAGAACTTCTTTCTGCTTCATCATATGCCTTGATTGTGATCTTTTTCCTTGTGTCAATGATGTTCTCGGAATATCCTAGAGCCTTCAACAAACTCATGGTACAAATATTGAGCCCCGCACCCCCATCTATCAGTACACACCTGACACAAGTTTTATGAATCATGACTTCGATGTGTAAGGCCAAGTTATGTGGATGATTGATGGATTTGTCATCTTCTTCTGAGAAGGTGAGGTAATGAGGGCTAGCCAAATGGTTGACCATATTCTGGAATTGATCAATATCTAAGTTGTTAGGGACACTGGCTGCTCATAAAGCATCCTCAAGGACACGCTTGTGCTTAGGGGACAATTCTAAAAGTTCAAAGATAGATATCTGCGTGGGTGTACATTGTAATTGGTCAATAAGATTATAATTGGAATCAGGACCAATGGCAGATTTAGGAGGAATGCCCTTGGACATGGGCTACTTAGACTTGCTAGTGCTAGGATCTCTGATAATAATGGGAGCTTGAGTCTAACCCCTAGTGACAACATTGAGGGACTGGGGCATTCTTCATGAGTGAGGACCTCTTATCACCATAGCGGGTCTTTCATCAGTCATAGGAGTTGAGTCCACAACATATCCATAAGGATATTTCCCTCTCACCATGTTGATGTTATCGTCAGCCACTTCAAGCATGTTAATCACATTTTCAGCATTTTTGTATGTATAGTTGATAGCAGCCTTACCATGCTTGTTGTTAGAATTTTCCCCTTTTTCATATTTGGGCAAGGGTTCCTTAAAAGCCTTATGATCTACGTTAGTGGTTAAACCATCAAATTGTAACCGCCCACTTTCAATGAGGTCTTGGATGAGATGTTTAAGCCTAAAACAATTTTTGATATCATGTCCAATCCCATTGTGGAAGACACAAAAGGCTTTCTCATCCCACCAATGAGGTTTAGGATCGGGTATGCGGTGCTTGGCAGGATCCTGAGGTTGCACCAAATTATGAGCAATTAGTGTTTTGAAAATGTCAGCATAGGAGTCCCCAAGTTTGGTGAATTGTCTCTTTTCCTTCTTGGGTTTCCCTTGATACTTGGATTTATTCTCTTGTTGTCTTGAGGATGCTTGCAACTTCATGGCTTGTACCACATTGGAGGGATTAAGAACTCATTCATTCTTAGGTTGTGGTGAGTCAACAACTCTGTCATTGACAACCTGTTTATTCTTGTTCCAATAGGAGTTCTTTTTGTCCTTATAACCATGATTGTTGTTGTGTTGGCCATTGTTGTTATTAGTTGATTTAGCCAAAATTCCTTGTTCTTTTAGGACATCCTCTATGCGACATGCCACTTCTACCATGGTATCGAAAGAATTAAATGGTATCTTTCTTACCTCATACCTTAATTTCGGCACTAAGTTACTCACAATGATGTTGATTCTTTCCTCCTCAGGAATTGTCCTGGGATATTTTGAGCACAAACGTCTCCATCTTTGTAGGAAAGTGACAAAAGATTCTCCTTGATTTTGTTTAAGCTTGCATAAATCAAGCATTGTGACTGACCTTGATAGATTATAAGCAAAATGCTGAACAAATCTTTGGACAAGTTCTTTAAATGACTTTACTGGAGGAGTAAGGTTGGTGAACCACTCCATGGCTTGGCCTTTGAGACTCCTCAGAAATAATCTCATCAAGTAGGAGTCTTCATGATGAAAAGAAAAGCTCATTATGTAGAACTGTCAAACATGGTCATGAGGGTCACCAACGCCATCATATTTGTCATAGGTTGGAAACTCAACTTTCTTAGGGAACTCAACCAACACCACACTCTTGTCAATCGGGTTGGGACATATGGAGTCCAAATTAAATGTGCTCTTAGGAGCCCTCCTCCTTTCTATGTCCTTCTGCATTTGCATGATCACCTCATTGGTTGAAGGATTCTATTTCTTGATCTTTTGGTGGATGTCAAAATCATATGGAACTTTAGCACCTTTATTGATAAGGCTTTCTAGGAACTGATCCTTGTTTTGTTCCACATATCATTCCACGTATGCTTGAAAGGATGGTTCTTGTTGCATAGTCATAAAATCCATATGGTCAAATTTGGCATAACTTCCTCCATGTTGTGAGCCATGATGTGCTCATTGGGAGGGTTGCTTTGAATGTCTATGAGGTGATCGTCTCCTATGATGATCATATCTTGAAGCCCTTCTTCCTCTAGGATTTGGGGATCATGAGGGTGTCCTTGATCTTCTTCTAGGACTTGGTGAAGGGGTAGATGGGGGTGAGTTGGTCCCACTATTGGTTCCCCTCCCATTGAATCAGCTTTGGAGTTGTTGTGCGTAGAGTCTATCTTCTTCTTCTTGGGTGACTCTTTTCTTTATATCCAACAACGCACGTTCCTCTTCTTCTAGTTGTCTGAATTTTTCCTTTTTAGTAGCTTGTTCATCCAAATAGGCTTGCTTCTCCCTCTCAATGCTTCTCAATCTTGTATTTGCATATCAAGAGGTGTCTTTAAGTGGGGAGGATGGTCTCAAATGCCTTATTGCATTGGCTGCGTTTATGTGGTGATCACTAGATTTGTTGTTCTGATCCTCGTGTTGTGACCTTGAATCTGAGTGAGCTTGCTTATGATGTCTCTCGGCTCATTGGTGAGCATCAAAATACCTCGCGTTGTTGGGAGGTGACCCAGGTGGACTAGCATGAGAAGAACCACCGTACTCTCTTCTATGTCGTTGGAAGATATCCTCAAGAGTTTGATTCATGGCTTCTCTTTGTTGTCAGGTGAAAGTGTAACTCATGTCCATACTTGATGAAAGCGGTATAAAAGAGGTGCTCACTTCACTAGGATTAGCTTTCGGATTAAAACAAACCTCAGATTCACTCTTAGGTGATTGATAAAAAAGGGGTCCTTTTCCCTTCTGCTGTCAACGAGTCTTAACTGGTGGTAACTGGCTGAAGGCAACAGGGGGTCGCTTCCCTTGATTGACTTGGTACCTTGTCATAACTAACATGAAAGAAAGATACTCTCAATGATAAGGTGACCTCTCAAAGTGTCAGCGCCAAACTAGGATAATCAAAGTCCTCTATTGTCCAAAGAGAAATGAGAAAATAGAAAAGGGGCTTTACCAACACTGTCAAAGAGGTGCTTCAAATCAAAGGGTGACTACCCTTGCACTTTTGAACCAGGAGGTTGGAATAGGCCAAAATATGATTGAAATTGAGATTTAAATGAAAGCGATTTGGATAATAAGAGCACTAAAATTTTCCAAGAATGTAGCTAACAATCTCAGAGATGAACCTTGGCACCAAGAATGACCTTCTAATTTGACAATTATTCCAAAGTGATTTCGTAAATCAGATGATGCTATCTCGGAGGACTAAAACTAGAAATTTAGAGTCAAGATAGGTCTTAGATGTCAGAGCAAGAAGCCTACTCTAAGACCTAACCTGATTAATAGCAACTAAAACTGACCAAATTGCAACCACAACAGAAATTACCCAGGTGATATACTCCAGGCTACTGGGGTGATATACCTACAACCACGTGATACTTCACCTTATGCCAAGCGATATACCTTATAATAGTTGGGTGATACACTCAAGGCAGGTCGGGTGATAGTCTGCCAAGGGTGAACTATCGTGCGATATTTCTTCTCAAAGCAGGCAATACTTTTCGAACCCGTGAAGTATCATGCAATACTTTGCTCTAAAGGGTACGATACTGTTGCAATATTACTTAACTCTTGACCAGAACTATGTAAAATTTGCATTTTTGGGTCTACTTGGTCAAAATTTTTGGTCTGAGGGTTGATGTTTTCGATTTCAATCACAATATCAGTAGAATTTTGGCAGGTTTGCAAACAGTGAGGGATCAAACATGTCTCAAACACTTGAAACAAGGGCAAAAGCAACCTTGCCAAGACAAACACTTGTGATATCAGAATTGAAAAAGCACCTTATGAATGCTACCGATTGTTTGTATGTAAGAACATTTGCACTGGCATCACACAACCGAAGACAATTCAAGCAAATCTATCCTAAAAAGTCAAGGCTCAATACTTACCAACTTAGCCCACAACTTGATGCCCCCTTGCCTCACACCAAGTGGTTACCCACAAGAGATGTTGGCTTTGTCGTGGAAGTGTCAAATGACACAACCAAAGGGACACATATGGTGAGTATCTTAAGGTGATCTAGGTAAACCACTTGGATCAATCCTTGCACTAAGAAGATAAGCAGCTAAACAAGGTGGCTTCTATCTAATGGTTCTTAATAAGGATTTCTGTTCACAACACCCCTCTTGCTCCTCATAAAGGACTAGGACCTCGCGGCCTCAAGAGTATCTTAAGCATTCTTGTTCAATATTTTCCCCATGGTCACAATCCCATGAGCTACTCACATCAAATGAAGATAAGTGTTATGTCTACCAAGGTTTTTGGTGTCCTTGATAGCCTTGAGATTATAGTGAGTTGGAATCACTTGCCACCAAGGAAAATGATGACAAGGTTGTCCCCACTTGAGTCGTTCCTCTTGATTGCTCAAGAGCAGGCCCACTAAAGAATTCCTAAACTAAACAAAAATAGATAATTTATGAGGTTCAAGGTTTTTGGTTCACCTCAAGGGTGAAGAGCATACTCCCCTATCTCAAAAACTTCTCCCAAACACACCAAGCAAAGAGATTCAATTACTCCCTTGCTTCCAAAACCTTAAGATGGTCAAGATTTTCTGATTCACCTAAAGGTGAAGAGTATACTTCTCCTACCACCTCAAAATCCCTTTCACAAGGTTTTAAAAATTCCTAATACAATTAGTGAATGCCACACTTGAAAGGAAAGCAAATAAACAAGCAAGATTTTTTTTTGTTTTTATGCTTTTTGGGTAGCCCTGCAAAAACTATTAGTAGCCCTCTTTGACATGTGATTTTTGGCAAGCTTCTCAAGCAAAGGCACCTACAACCACAACTAGTTAGGCTCACAATGTTAGCAAAATCCAAAATCTCAATAAAAATAATTACAAGAAACTGATTTAACTAAGCTAAAAGATGCAGGTTAGACCTATCTAAATACAGTAAAGCAAACCAGCAAACTAAATATGATCAGATTCGGATGATAAAGCTCAAACTATAGGTCTCTATCAGATCAGGCGATATACCCTAAACTTCACCAGTATCGCACGATATAGTTTTCTATACCCGCGTGATATACCTCAGTTCAGGTGATATACTACACAATAGGTGGGCGATACTTCGCATGACACCAGGCGATATACCTCAATACTGCCGTGCGATTCTTCTCTGGCATGAAGTGTTGCACACGTATAGTAAGGTATATCATGCGATATACCTAAGAAGTATCACGTGATATTCTGAGATAGAGAACCAGAACCTGCAAAATTTTTGAAAAATAATCCGAAAAATGATGAAAATGCAAGAAACTAAAGGGCAAAGCCTATCTACTCAGCCCCACGGTGGGCACCAAAAATGTACACACTAAAATGGTGCACTTCTATGAACCATTACATGCAAGGTTGCTCAAGAATGAGGCCTCACAAAGTGGCTCATAGCTCTCTATGCATGGAGTTGCAAGGGACTATGAAGTATTTGCTCTCAGCTAGAGCTACAAGCTTGTGACCTTGCTAGTCAACCACACAATGAGAGATTCAAATGAAGACAAGGGCAAGAGTGCCAATATCCTCAAGAATCACTATGAAAATGCAATGCAAACTAGTCTATGGAAATGAAAATACAATGCAACTAAGCTATGAAATGGAAAGAACAAGTGTTACAAATTCCTCCTATTAAGCTATGTGAGTTAAATCTATTGCATCAAAGGAAACTAAGTTATTGAATGAAGCTAAAATGCAAGAATGAAAGACTAAGAACAATAAGGTTTCCAAAAGCTCCAAAAATCTCCAAGAATTCCTGTAGCATAAGATTAGTATTCAAAAACATGATATGCAAATGAAGGAGAGAGCTTTCCTTTTATAAGAAATGCAAAGGAACAGACCATTGAGATTAAGAGGAAAAAGTCTTAATCAGCGGTGGAGGTTGAAAGAGGAGCAATCCATGTGCACAAGTATCCTCCAATAGAAAAATAGGAGTTGACTTTATGTCCATATGAGACAAAAAGTGCTTTTCTCCTTTTTAATAAAATAGGAATAGTGCTTTATTTGTGCAACTTAGGATAAGAGGAAAGGTGGGGCTTTTTATTTAATCAAAAGGGGAGGAAATATTTCTTTTAATCAAATAAAGACTTAGGATAAATTATTAGCCCATAGGATAAAAATCCAATATATGATCGAAATTAAGACTTGATCAAGAGGTTGATATTGTTGAAAATATTGGTTATTGATAAAATTGATTCAGGATTGATAAATTGAATAAATGGGGCCCAAAGTCTAGGAGACCATTTTTGGGTGCATACAGGAGGTAGTTAAGCCAAGTCATAAATCTTGCGAGGGATGCTGGCCCACTACCAAAAATCCCCCTCCTAGCGTCACTCCTTGTGGCCTGTGTGGATTAGAACCTATGACCAAGCTTTGATACCACTTGTAACAAGTAGTGTTTATCATTGCACCAAAAGATTGACCTGTTAATGCCCAATACAACTAATAGACTTATAGAAGACACAAGAGATGGTTAAGCCATGTCACAAATCCCACAAGGGATGCTGGCCCACTACCAACAGATGTGAACTCAGTCCTATCCTATTGGAAGCAATCTTAGATAGGAAAATGTTAGCGATATAAATTCTAATCTAACATATAAGCTCAAAAAAAGATTCTCAAGCCACACCACCTTTGATTGAGCCAAAAAAGGAGCACCCAAGCCCCATAACTACTCCCAGATAGTGTGTCATCACCCCTATCAGGGTTAATTGTAAAAGAATCCTAATAGGGTCTGACCTTTGACTAGGTCAGTGTACTTAATGCATTGTAAATATCAACTCATAACAGGGTTGTAAGATCTTCTAACATGGATCATTATACTCTAGTGCAGTTCATAGTGGGTGCTAATTCCCACCAGGGGTTTTTACCTATTTGGGTTTCCTCGTAACCAAACTTTTGGTGTTGTGTTAAGTGTTCTCATATTGTGTTTATGCTTAATGTTCTTCTGTACTTAATTGGATAAATAATTAAATCTTGTAGATAACTGATTCAACCCCCCCCCTCTCCGTTATCTCTTGGGACTATTCCTAACAATTGGTATCAGATCCAAGTGCCTCAGAGAGAAATTTTAACAGCTTGAGGTTGATCAGATGGCATTCTTTAGAAAAG
Organism: Chamaecyparis obtusa; assembly: GCA_027943335.1. Lineage (NCBI taxonomy): Eukaryota > Viridiplantae > Streptophyta > Pinopsida > Cupressales > Cupressaceae > Chamaecyparis > Chamaecyparis obtusa. Next base: position 1,370,879 of record BSBK01007278.1, read on the forward strand.
AAAGTCCTAAGTTTGATGGAGAAAATTATCTAGATTGGAAGAACAAAATGATGACACATTTGCAATGCATTTCTTTTGAGATTTTTGAAATAGCCACTAAAGAAGTTCATATTCCTTCTTTATCAGATCTTGCAAAAGAAGATGCAACTCTTAAGAAAAAGGAGATTTTCACTCAAAATGCTATTTCCAAAGAAGCCCTTATCAACGCCTTATCTGACAGTGAGTTTTTAGAGATCAAGAAAGTAGATAAAGTCTACAAGCTATGGAAGTATCTAGAAGACATGTTTGAAGGAGACATACAAGCCAAGAATGCACACATAATGGAAGAAAAGTACAATACATTGGAGATGCTACCTAAAGAGAACATTAGAGGCTACAATCAAATAATTAATGAAGCAGTTGTTGGAATCAAGAACAATGGTGGAGAAATTTTGGAAGAAGACATAATGGATAAGTTGATGACTACCCTGACAATAGAATATGAGAACAAGATAAACATCCTAGATGAGACTATGTAGTTTTGAAAAGAATTCAAAAGAGAAACCTTAATTAGCAATATTTTAGCATTCGAGATTTGATGCATGCAAAGATAAAACATATTGAGATAAAATATCATTTCCTAAAAGATAAAGTTGTAGAGAAAGAAGTAAAGATGGATTATGTGAGTACAAAAGAATAGCTAGCAGACATATTCAGAAAGCCTTTACTGAAGGATACATTTGAGTATCTCAAGGAGAAGCTGGGATTAAGTCCCTTCCCTGAATCTATTTAGAGTTTGTAGTAGTGCATCATTCCTTAGTGACTGATGAATGGTTGACTACTTTACTTTAGGAGCAATACCCGTGCTTATTTATTTTGGCACCCTTTGCCATTGATGTTAAAGGGGGAGTGAGTATATAGTCATGAAAAACAATACAAAAAGAGAGAGTATATATAGTTGAGGAGTATGAAGTAAGGGAGAGTATACAGTAAGAAGATACAAATGTTGATATTCAAAGCATTTCAGTAGTAGATGGAGGATTCATCCTTGGGGGAGTTTTGTTGAGGAAATGGAGAATGTTATAAAATAATTGCACATTTGGATTGGTGGTGTTTTTCATTCCATATGTTGCCATCAATGCCAAAGGGGGGGATTGTTGGAGATTTTATAGAAAGCCAGTGTTGACTATATGTTTGTCATTGATGATAAAATATGGTAAGCAACATGCTTGGTAGCTTTATGTAGTGAGCCTTGAGCATATGTTTCCTAGATATGTTATCAACATGATATCATAGACACAAAGGAAAATCAAACTGCTATTGGACAGTTATCTACAAGATTCAATTATTTATCCAATTAAGTACAGAAGAACATTAAGCATAAACACAATATGAGAACACTTAACACAACACCACAATTTTGGTTACGGGGAAACCCAAATAGGTAAAAACCCCAGTGGGAATTAGCACCCACTATGAACTGCACTAGAGTATAATGATCCTTGTTAGAAGATCTTACAACCCTGTTATGAGTTGATCTTTACAATGTATTTAGTACAATGACTTGGTCAAAGGTTAGAACCTATTAGGAGTCTTTTAAAATTAACCCTGTTAGGGGTGAGGACACATTGTCCATGAGCACACTGCTCAAAGGGTGAAGGCTACAACCTTATGCATAACAAATACACACTATATCTAGATCTTGGTGAACTATGAGTTAGACCTACTATCTTGATCAATTACAATTAATAGAATACACTCTCTTCTTTGTCACATAGACCTTCTACTGATGGCTTAGTACTTTGCACCTTCTTCTCTACTCTACTCTTTCAACTATCTTCCATACTTAGCGATCACAACTGAATAGCTATAAGTATCTTTCTCCAAATGATATAATCAAGTTGGCTTGTAAGAACTTCCTTAAAATCATATTAGAGAAATAATATAACTATCCAACAACAAATCCAATGGCTATATCAAGCATGCAACACAAATACTACAACACAACTCAATATGAGTAGATGTGTCACTTCATACTGTCGGCTCCACCAAATTAACTCAAACTTTCTTCTCATGCTGAAATACGTTATGCACTCTTAACCAAACATTCTTAACTATTCTCCAAACATGAAACCAAAAACACATACCGAAATGATAGGTGCAACTGCTACAACAATATAAACACTTTTGGCTCCATTAGATAAACTTAGGAAATTGTAACTGGCAATTGGAAACATCATAACTCAACTTCAACTGCCCGAATGACTCTACATCCATGAACATAGCATCATAAACATGTCTTCTACACAAATATAAATGTGAAAGGCTCCATAATAACCATACTAAAAATCACATACAAAACTCTTCCTGGGACCTGTTAGGAACACTACTGAAATAAACAACTGTATAACTGTCTGCACTCAGAATCAACCTCTGCGTCTATGATATCATGCTAATAACATATCTAGGAAACATATGCTCAAGGATCTCTACATAAAGCTACCATGCATGGTGCTTACCATATGTTGTCATCCATGAAAAATATACAGTCAACACTCGATTGCTAGCAAATCTCTAACAAAGGGGAGAGATTGGTTGTTTAATTGATGGGCGGAGATTAGGTCAGACATGAGGAAGGATACATCCTGCAAGGACCTGTTGGATGAGGAGAATGTTGTGTTGTTTTTGGAAAATATTGAATCGAGGATAACCATGTGAGAAAGGATAATCAACAAAATATGTTTTTGAAGTACAAGGCTAGGTGGGATAATTTCAAATGATCATAGTTGCTACAGGAATGAGGAGGATATGTACAAAGGGACATGAGAATATAGTAAAAAGGAGGATGGGATATTTACAATGGATATTTATAGAAGCTCAGGTATTGGAATAGGACAACAAGATGACAAGGATATTTACAAAGATTAGGATTTGGGATTGGGAGGATCTTGCTATACAAGATATATATAGGAAGCTCAGGATTAGGGATAGGAACCCATTACGATGTTAGATAGGCTTGAGGATAGAACACCTAGGAATGATGGGTTATTAGTAGGGATATGGAGGGAATTTGGGATGGGGATTTGGTGATGAGAGGATGAAGGGGATGGGGGGATGAGATTTTGATAGATAATGGCCCAGTCCACTATGTATAGCTCTTGTTTCTAGGTTTTCACCACCATACTTGTCCAAGGCACTTGAATTGGCACGTTTTCACCATTGAACGATTATTTTTCTTGTCTTTTTTAATTTTGTAATTTTGTAATTTTTTTTTTCCAATTTTTATGGATTTTTTGGATATATAGGATCTGGTTCAAGCATAGAACTACTTTAGATGTATGATTTTGAGAGGATCATTCAGGGGTTCACCTTCAAGTATTTACAACTAACATGCTCCAGAGCCAAAGCATGTTGTGACAATATAAGGACCCAACCAAGTAGTTTCAAATTTGCCCTTCTTATCTTGATTTTCTTGTACTTTCTAATTTTCTTTGAGCACCATGTTTCCCACTTGGAACTGTGTAGGATGGAAATTTTTGTTATAGCTTCTTTTGAGTAGATTCTAATATGAAATAAGGTGATCATATGCTTGCTGCCTCTTTTCATCTAATAGGTCCAATGGTGTGAGGCATGCCACACAATAGTCTTCATATATGGTGTAGTTCTTCATGGATACACATAGTGAAGGTAGCTCAACCTCAATTGGTAAGATGGTTTCGACACCATATACAAGGGAGTATGGGTTGGTTCCTGTAGGAGTGTGGTAGGAAGTATGATAGGCCCAAAGGGTGGGATTTATTTGGAGGTGTCAGTCATGACTAGAACCATTGACAACCTTCTTGAGGATTTTAAGGATAGTTTTATTGGTTTCTTCAGCTTGGCTATTTCCTTAAGAGAAGTATGGGCTAGAGAATTGATGATGGATGTGGAGTCTAGCACATAGATCATCCCCATGCTAGTTTTAAAAGGGTGTTCCATGATTTGTGAAGATGGTAGAAGGGATGCCAAAGCGGTAGATTATATGGTAAAGGATGAACTTGGATATTTGAATGCCAATAGTTAGGATGAGCGGAATTACTTCAACCCACTTTGTGAAATATTCAGTGGAAGTTATGATATATTTGTGTCCATATGAGAAATGAGGAGTGATCAAGCCAACGAGGTCAAAGACCTAACATGAGAAGGGCCATGGAGGCATAGTAGGCTACAAGTCTTGAGCTAGAGCATGGATTAGATTGAGATGTTACTAACATGGTATGCATTTCTTGAAAAATTCAAAGGCATCATGCTCCATTGTTGGCCAATAATACCTAACTTTGAGCAACTATTTTTCTAGGACCATACCACTCATGTGGGTACCAAAAATTCTAGCGTGAACCTCTTGTAAAGCTAGGACAACCTAATTTGAGTCTAAACACTGAGAGAGGATGTTTTGATATCCTCGATGATATAGGGTGTTAGCTACAAGAGTGTAGTGGGAAGCTCTGCAAATTAGGTTTTGGCATTAGTTGTTTGTGAGATGGGGGGATATGATACCATTTTTGAGATAAGTGTAAATGTTGTAGTACCATAGGGACTCAGGACCAAAAAAGATGCACACCATTTCAAAATTTGCATTCTCATAAGAAGGTGTGTGTAGCTGCTCAACCAAGAATGTGTACTGTGTTGAATCACAAGGGATCTCCAGCAAGGATCTGATGGTTTCCATTGCATCAGAAACTTTGTTTTGTAACCTAGGTATCTGTGTGAATTGTAGACTTAGGAAGTTCTGTTTCAACTTGTCCACCAATTCTTTGTAGGGTATAATCTTGTCATCCTTCATTTGGTATTCATCTAGGACCTATGTGATGATCAGTTGAGAATTGCCAAACACTTGTAGTTTTGTGATGTTCCACTTGATAGTTATTTTAAGGCCTCAGATGAGTGCCTCATATTTTGCAATGTCATTAGTGCAAGGGAATCCCAATTTTGAATGATTTGGGGATGTAGTCACCTTGAGGGGTGACAAAAAGGACTCCTTCCCCTGATTGATGTGATGTGTAGGAGCTATCAAAGTATAGCTTCTATGTTGATTGTTTGTCAATCATGCAAAGATGTTCATCAAGAAACTCCATAATTAGTGGATATGCATCGATCAAGGGTACTTCAGCTAGCTGATTGGAAATGAATTTCCCTTTTATTTCTTATCTATCTATGTATTGGATATCAAATTCACTGAGAAGCATGACCTATTTTTCCATTTGACCCATGAGCGTTGTCCTTGATAGAAGATACTTAAGTGGGTCCACCTTGGAGATGAGCTTTATGGTGTGGCTAAGCATGTAGTATCAAATATTTTGAGTGGAAAAAACCATTGCAAGGCATGCTTTTTCCATTAGTGAGTAGTTGAGCTCATAGCCAATGAGTGTTTGACTGATGTAGTAGATGGCTCTTTCTTTTCTATTGTCATCAAGTTGTGCTAAGAGTGTCCCCAGTGTTGTAGTATTTATCGAGATGTATAAGATTAGAGGGAATCCTGGTACTAGCAGTACAAGAATAAGAGATTTAGCCAAATATTATTTTAGCTTCTCAAAACTTCTCTGATAGATGGGATCCCATTTGAAGCTAGTGTCCTTACAGAGTAGATGCATGAAGGGTTGACACTTGTCTACCAGTTGTGATATGAATCGATGCATTGATTACAATTTTCCTTTTAGGCTTCTTAACTATTTGAGTGTTTGGGGTGGAGGCATGTCTGTTATGGCTTTGACCTTTTTAGGCTCAATCTTAATGTCACGTTGTGATACAATAAAGCCCAAAAAATTTCCTAATGTTACACCAAAGATAGACTTCTTTAGATTTAGGTTTAGGCCATAGTGATGTAGATGGTCAAACACACACTCAAGGATGTCAAGATGTTCACATCGTGTCTTTGATTTTGGAAGGATATCGTCTATATATTCTTCAATATGTAGCCCCTGTATTCTTTAGCCCGAATGGAATCATATTGTAGCAGAAGGTTCCCCATGGTGTGGTGAAAATTGTCTTGTGTTGATCTTCCTCTACTATATGGATCTGATTGTATCCTAAGAAGCCATCCATGAGTGACAACATTTCATAGCATGTTGTGAGATCAACTATCATGTTGATGTTTGGTAAGGCAAAATCATCCTTTGGGCATGCTTTGGTCAAATCTCTAAAGTCAATGTAGATCCTATTTTATCATGAAGGCTTAGTAACTGGCACCATGTTTGAGATCCACTTTGAGTAGTCAATAGCTCTAATGATCTTTTCTTGTAGTAGTTTCTCAAGTTCTACCTTGACTAGTAGGACTACCTTCAGATGCATCTTGTGAAGCTTTTGTTTGACTGACTTGGCATTTTGGTCCATGAAAAGATGATGAAAAACTAGATTTGGATCAAGCCTAAGCATGTGGGTGTATGACCATGCAAAATTGATAACTACCTCTCAAAGGAGTGCTATGAAGGCTAATTATTCACCCTCGATCAGAGATGCTACAATGTAGGTGATCCTTGGGTATTCTTTAGTTCCCAAGTTGACTGGTTTGGTTTCCTCGATGAGGATTGATGATTTCTCTGGTCTATAATCCTAGATGAGAGGAAGAGACAAGTCTTCATCTTCTAGTACCTCAAAGAGAACCCTTTATTTTTTCTTTTTTAGAGTCAAAATGTGTGCCAGAGGGGTTTTCACATAAGGACTCATTCTTTTCTCTTTTATTTTCACTTTTGCGGCTAAAGACTTCCTCTTCACCAAACTATCCCTTTGGGTTGAGTATGTAGACACAAGATAATTCTTTCTCTTGATCTAATTGTTGGTCTGATGCTCCCATGAATCTTAGGAGTGCTTCTATGCTTTGGAACTCATCGATATGTGTCACGCTTGGTTGGTCCCAGTCTATGAGTTCAGAATGAATGAGGGGAAGTTCAATGAGGTTGATGGCGAGTTGATGGAGGGTGAAATTACCTGGGAAGGCTTCATCATCAAAGATATCATCGTAGGATTTATTTTCTTCCTCTTCAAGGATGTCTTTGATTTATACAAGGTCATCTTGGATGTTCAAGAGGGTGACATTGGGTAAATTAGTGCCCTAGTTGTGGTGTTGAGTCCTTGTATATGGAGGTGAGGGGTATTAAAGCCAATGCCTCAATGTTTGAGATTTTGCAAGGCTTCTAGTGGATCTTTACTACCACTTTCTTCTTGTCCTAGACCACTGCCTTGATATTTCCATTGTTTTGTTGTGTATTTGTGTGATGCTCTATATTTATCATTGAAGTATCCAAGGAGATCAGTGTCAGGAGGTGGGGGATCCTTTTATAACTACATGCTAATATCAGGGTCCATCTCTTGACTATTTAAGATACCATGGGAGATGAATGTTGATGGCCCTAATTTCTTGATTTCTAGATCCTATTGAGGAGGTTTACTTTGGTGGCTTGGGCTCCCTTGAGTATGTGGATCAAGTGGTAGGGCCCCTACTACAAAGGCATCATTTAGGCTATACTCACCACAACCCATGTTGATCTTGATGGAAGAGAGGGTGGAGGCTAGCATAGTCTCTGGATCATGATGGGATCAGGATGAGCTGGCAACATAAGTGCCAATGTCAATTCTAGGATAGTGGGTGTAATGGGTGAGTGACACTTCCAATGCATGGAATTATGCAAAGGGTTGGGGATCTTCATGGATGGTGATATTAGTGCCTTGATATGGAAATTTGAGGCACTGGTGATAGGTGGATGGAATAAATTTGATGAAATGAATATATGGTCAACCAAGGAGGATGTTATATGGCAGGTCTAGATCAACAACATGGAAGACTGTGTCTTGAATTATTGGGCCTAGCTTGATTAGAAACAAAATGGTACCTTCTAATGTATGCTCTAAGTTATCACATGCCTTGGTAGTTATGATATCTTGTGATTTGTCAGCCTCTGTATACCCCACTTGCTGGATGAACTTCAAGGTACAGAAATTTAGGGTTGAGTCATTATCTATCATGACCCTTTTGATGGAAAAGTCTCTGACCATGATGACAATACGGATGAGGAGATTGTGGTCAGGCTCAATAGATGGTATATTAGAAGGCTTTAAAGAAAGAGCACATGATGTAGATAGGTGTCCCACAAGGTTCTCAAACTAGATGGTAATAATGTATGTGGGGACATGTCCTTCTTGGAGGGCTCGATGGAGGATGTCTTGATGGATGGGTGAAGTAAAATGAATTTTGAGGATGGAGATTTGGGTAGGTATATTTCCAAGGTGTTCCAGAAGGTTATACTGTGCATTGAGTGTAGACATTGGATTAGCACTAGAAAAAGATATCCAGCCTTGTAGTGTGGTGACTACACATTGACTATATGATCCTTTAGCATGGATGACATTGACAATTGGTTCGACTTGAGATATGCATCCAAAAAACTTGTCGTAGTTGATGTGGGAAGTAGTATAGTGTTTTCGGTTAGCATCATCTTTTTTCTTCCCTTTGCCTAGGTTCTGGGGTGGAGGATTGTTATTGAATTGGTTCTTCCTGGAGTTGTGTTGATGAAACATATTCTGATAGATCTACAAATTGGCATTGGGTGAAGGTTGGGCTGGTGTGTCCACTTGGATATCTTTCTTGTCAATGAGATCTTGGATATAGTGCTTTAGTTTCATGCACTTGAGGGTCATGTGTCTTTAACACGATGATAGTCATGGTACTCATGATCTTTTTACAATGTGGGATTAGGAGTTGTGTCATTGAATGGATTGGTTAGAGGGTAGGTAATCATATTGGATTTAGTCATTTGATTGAAGATCACGTCCAGTGATTCACCAAGAGGGGTGAATGTGTGTTCTATAAATGTGTCACACTTCTATGGATCATTACATGCAAGGAAACTCAAGAATGAGCCCTCACAAATCGATCCATAGCTTCCTAGGCATGGAGTGCAAGGGCTTTTAAGAATGCTCTCAGCTAGAGCTATTTAGCCTATAACCTTGCTAGTAAACCATGCAATGGGAGATTCAATGAAGACAAGGGCAAGAATGCCAATATCCTCAAGAATCAAGAATGAAAATGCAATGCAACTATACTAGAAATAGAAATGCAAGCTAAGCTATGAAAGGAAATATGCAAGTGTTACAACCCAAGCTAATTAATCTATGTGAGCTAATCTAGAGCATAGAAATGAAGCTAATCTAAGAAAGCATAAATATGAAGTTAAGCTAAGAATGAAAGAATGAGATGTAGAATGCAAGAATGCTCCAAATCTTCAAAAGCTCCAAAGTGTACCTAGAAAACCTGTAGCATAATATTAGCATAAAAAGTTGGGGATCTAGAATGAAGAAGAGAGCTCTTCTTTTATAGGAAATGAGGAGAAATGGACCATGGAGATTAAGAGGCAAAAGATTTAATCAATGGTGGAGCTTGAAGAGGGATCAATCCATGTGCACAAATATCCTCCAATGAGAAAATAAGAGTTGACTTTTGTGTCCATATGAGACAAAAAGTGCTTTTTCTCCTTTTTATAAAATAAGAATAATGCTTTATTTGTGCAACTTAGGATAAGAGGAAAAGTGGGGGCTTTTTATTTAATAAAAGGGGAGGAAATATTCCTTTTAATTAAATAAAGACTTAGGATAAAATGGTTAGCCCATAAAAAATAATCGAATAAATGATAGAGCTAGGATTTGATCAAGAATAAGCAATTGCTGATTTAGCAAAAGGGGCTAATAGTCTAGATGACCATTTTTAGGTGTATACATTTGCCCCTCTTTGACTAATGTGTGATCGATTTGGGAACACATGCAGTCAAAGAATGAAGTTGAAATGTGAGATCGATTTGGGATCACAAAGCAACTCAGATCAGCCAAGAAAGCAAGAGATAGCCAAGAAGGCAAGCAGATAGCAATCTGACTCCGAAGAATGAAGTGCAGAGAGATAGCAAATCCTACATGGTCAGCCTGGTAGCAACAGTACTGAACACTTAGGAAAGAGATAGCCAGTAAGATATGATGTGTCTGCCCCCTCGGGATCGAAAGTGAAATCTAGGTAGAGGGAAAGCAGAAGCAAGAGAGACATGATCAAATCACTAGAAATCAGAATCAAAGAAAGAGAACAGAATAACCATCAAGCAGTGAAGAGATGCCCCACACATGGGACACGGGGCATGAACCTATCGGTCCCTTAACCCGTAAACACCATGGAGGGGAAGAATTTGAACTTAGGATTTGAAAGTGAATGAAAGACTAGAAGTTTGAAAGAGATGGGGATGAAGAGGTGAAGAATGCCCCAGTGAAGATCGAAGGATCAGGCCTCAAAAAGGTTAGCCAACTGCGTGAAAGAGGGGGAAAAGGTGATTTGGATGATCAAGGTGAACTCAGACTTCAGTTTCGATCTTGAAATGAAAGAAAAATGATGGGATATGAAAGACCAGAAGTGAAAGACATGATCAGGAAGAAGCGAAAGGTGAATGTAGTTGATTAACAAGTCCATGAAAGATGAAAGGAGAGCTCTCTCCATATGCAAGATGCAAAACTAACTAACATGAATCTAAGAATGCAAGCTATATGAAAAGTGGTTTACTTGCAAGGTCACAAAGCCAATAGACATCTAATATTCATCATTGAGCATTAGGTAGCATCGCAAGATCATACAATACACATTAGCATAACTATGTGGATCTGAATATGATCTATATCAGATAGAAATGTGGGAATCCCACCTAGGCATCAGAGACATGTAGGTCAAGATGACTAGTGCAGTGAGATTACCTAAGTTTGATATAGCAAGATTATGCTCACATCGAGACACAAGAAAGTCAAGATGACTAGAAGCATGCACTTGCAAAATAGTCAAGGATAATACGTTGCAGGTCCATAGTGTCAAGTAAGACCAGCATAAATGCTCATGACAGTGAGGACCAACAAAATATATCCACAAGCAGAAAAAGCAATAAAACATGTTCTCATACCCTCAGTCTTCTAGCTATGCATCATTGAAAACTTCTCAGGGAGAAAACACTCATCAAAAAATAAAATAAAATCATAGACATCACACAAAGAAAATAAAGCCAAGCAAGTCTCAGTGAGTCAAGTGCGTGTGTGTAGGTCATAGAGTCAAGCTTTGAGTATCGCATCTGCCAGTGAGAAATATTGCATCATCTAGACTGCAAGTAGGGTATCTGATAAGTGTTAAGAAACACTCGACGCTAAGGTAGTGTTGAAAAACACAATTGGGGTGGTGTTGAAAAACACCATTTGTGAGGTGCCTAAGAAACCCAGACGCACAAAGAGACCCAAGATAAGTTTAAAACAATGTATGCCCCCTAAACTAAGACAAGAGTCAATTCCAGGCTAGGAGAGACAAAGCGAGAAGTGGAGCAAAGGAGCGCCACGCAAGACTAATAGACATAGGTGTAGAGGGTCTCAAGTAGCGCCTGTTTCCAAGTTTTCACCACTTGATAGATTTTTTCAGGACTTTTTATTATTATTTTTTTTGTATTTTTGCTACCAAGGCACCTATTTCCAGGTTTTCACCAAGGCACTTTTTCAATTTTTTTTGATTTTTAAAAAAATTTTGATTTTTTTGGTGAGACATCAAAGTGCCTATTACTAGGTTTTCACTAGGATGCTCATTTTTTCAGTACTTTTTATGCTTTTTAGAATTTTTTTAGCATCATATATGAATTTTTTTGGTATTTTTTTCAGGATCGTAAAATATGTACAAAGGATGCCCCAGACAGAAATGGGCATCAAGAATCTGCTTCCTCTAATGTAGAGAACTGATAGGCCCTAGGCCCAAATGCTGCAACTGTGACAATAGGAGGTCTCAACCAGTTTGACCAATAATAATCAGCCCTGAGCAATGTTTGAGCTAGCGGAGGATCGTTAGAATGTGATCCACATATGCCATCGTGGATTTCAGCTAGCACTTTTTTTGACTCCTCTATTTCTAGACACTTAAGGAGAGTTCCATCTAGACCCTTCCTATACAAGTCACCAGAGACAAAGGCAAAGTGTAAGGGATGGTGGAAGGAATGGCGTGGTGGATTTGCAAGAGGAATATGAGGTGGAAGATATGAAAAGATGGTAGGATTGTAAGATTTGTGAGCAGGATAGTGTAATTCGTCCACTAGGAACTTGAAGCGAAATTTATGCTTTTTCATTTGTAAGATGGATGTTGAAGTAACCAAGGCATTACCAACTTTGTTCTTAGCTCTAGGAATGGGCTGAAGTATAACAGATATGAGATCATGCTTGAAGTAGTGCATCATTTTTTTGTAGAGAATTAGCTTGTCATCTTTTATTTGAGAATCATTATTTTTGAGCAGATTTTTATGTTTACTTTTCTTAGGTGCGGATACCACCACAATGTGGTTTTCACCATCCGACCATTGCTCATTTCTTTTGACATGATGACTGTGATACTTGATTGTTGATTCAATCTTTTTTGGGGCTAGTTCGCTGGTGGAAGAAGTAACAGGTGTTGATGCAAGATGAAATGAAGTGACCGGTTCAATAGCATTTATGCAAGGGGTGTCATCTCTGGTAATAAGAGAGGTTGAGCCTATAGGGTAAGCTCCAAAAGTAGCTAGATCTAGACTTGTCATAGAAGAACCAGCGTGGTCCACTAAGGCAATACGAGGAACAAACTCATCAGACCCCACACAAGACCCATCAACCACGTCAGGATGGTTACTACAAGAATGAACCATATCAACATCCATATCATCAGTAGATATATATTTTTCTCCCCAAAGAAGTGAAGTAGAGGGAAGATCATCTCCCATGTGAGCCATAGTGTGTATCGGTGACTCATCTATATCTGTGTCTGAATTACTGAGTATGGGAGTATTTCGGGCATCTTCTCTATAGATCCACTCGTGAACAGCTTGTTCTTCTCTTTCGGCTTCAAGGATCACCATAGCAGAAGTGGAAGGTTTCCCATATGACCTAGGAGAAATAGGTATAGAAGCAAAGGAATCTAGTTTATATTCACCCATACCAAGGCTCATCATCTTAAATGATTTCTTAGCAGCAACTAGAGACGTACTAGGATCATTAGTAGGTTCATTGTGAGGAACAAATTTTTCAGTAGTAGCAAGAGCATTAATAGCAATAGTATGGTCTCCAAGAATCACAACTTCAGTGCCATTGTATGGAAATTTGACGCACTGATGATAAGTGGAAGGAACAGCCTACATGTCATGGATCTAAGGATGACCCAAAAGAATGTTATATGTGAGTGGAACGTCCAATACTTGGAAGTTAATATCTTTCGTGACAGGGCCCACTCAGACAGGTAGCGTGACAAGACCTTTGGAAGATCTTTCCACTTCATCGTAAGCTTTTATAGTAATCTTCTTCTTAGAATCCACAGCCAATTCTGACAAACCCAATTGTTGTATGACATTGAAAGAAATAATATTTAACCCTGCACCATTGTCTATCAGGACTCGGTGGATTCGGGTATTGTAGACTAGAACTTCAATGTGTAAAGCCAGATTATGAGGGTGAGCAATAGATATGTCATCTTTTGTAGAGAAGGAGAGAGATAGCGGAGATGAAATGTGGTTGACCATAGCCTGAAATTGATTCGGATCAATGTCATTGGGAACATGTGTTGTACGTAGAGCCTCATCAAGAATCTCTCTATGTGAAGAGGATAACCGAAGCAACTCAAGGATAGATATTTGTGCTGGTGTCTTTTGCAAATGTTGGACAAGATCATAGCTAGAGGTGGCTGAAGGAGCCACTTGTTTGGAAGGTAAAGCTTGCTTGGGATCTTGAGCAGTTTTAAGGAAAATCTTGGCTTGCCCCCTAGTAACAGCATTCAGTGTCTCACTTCGGGAAGATGAACTACCATGTGTTTGCAAGACTAACTTTGGCTTACCATGATTGGTGTTATTATCATCTTGAGACCTCATCATTAGAACACTCTCAACGGGCTCTACCATGTTAATCACAAGCGTATTAGAAGGATACGTGTAATTGATCTTTGCATCATGATTCTTCTTATGTGTTTGAGAGGTTTCCCCCTTATCATGCTTAGGTAGAGGATCTTTGAAAGCTGTGTGATCAGAATTTTTAGTTAAGCCATCAGTAGAGATTGTGCCATTCTCAATAAGATCCTGAATATCATCCTTAAGCCTAAAACAATTGTCTGTTGGATGTCCCTTGTTTCTGTGATAATGTTAGTAATGATCTTCTCTCCACCAATCAGGCTTATTTATCAGATCCCAGTTACCAGGTTTATCAGGAAGCGTAAGATATCCATTGTCAACCAAAGTCTTAAGGATCACATCATAAGGTTCTGCCAACTTGGTATAGATTCACTTTCGAAATGACTTCTTAGGCTTATCTGCATATTGAGGTTTAGGAGCATTGTGAGTGTTGCTAGCTTCTTGTTGTTTTTCTACATAGATAGCATTGGAGAGATTGAAAGCGAGCTCTTTAACTTTAGGAGCATCAACAACCCCATCATTAACAACATACTTGTTCTTATTCCAGGGTTTTTTCTTGTCTTTTCCATTGCCTTTAGCATCTTTATTAATAACAATATCCCCTTTTCTTATAGCTACATTCTCAATTCTATATGCACTTTCAACCATGTCATTGAAAGAGGAGAACAATTGCTTCCTTAGATCATAAAATAGCTCAGGCACAAGTGTGTTGACAAAAATGTCAATCTTTTCTCTTTCGAGTAGCTGACGAGGATATTGAGAATACAATGACCTCCAATGTTGTAAGTAAGTTACAAATGGCTCACCTTGATGTTGTCTTAGATTATCGAGATCTATCACAGTGACATGTTGTTGGATGTTGTAAGAGTACTATTGGGTAAATCGCTGAGCTAACTCATCAAAAGTCTTAAGCGGTGGTGTCAATTTCGCAAACCATTCCAAAGCTTGGCCTCTTAAGCTTCAAGGGAATAAGCATAGGAGATATGTGTCTTCATGAAGAAAGTCCATACTAAGAGCATAAAAATGACGCACATGGTCAGGAGGGTCACCATTTCCATCATACTTGTCATATTTAGGAACCTCAATATTCTTAGGAAACGGGACCATGTATAGATCTTTATCAAAAGGAAGAGCACAAATTGATTCTACAAAAGAGACCTTTGGAGGCTCTCTTTCTAATGCCATTTGGGTAAGGCATTGATTTGTCTGATGTAATTCTTCTTGAAGGACTTCCAATTAAGTTGGTACTCTTTGTTGGACATGTTGTCTGACATCATAGCCGGGAGGAAGCTTGTATCCTCTAGAAGTCATATATTGAAAATATTGATCGCCATTACGCTCTAAAAGCTTATGCATCATTCATTGGAAATCCACATCTTGTTCACATTGCATAAGATCCTCACTAGAAATCTCATCATTAGCCTCTGCCTCATGTTGAGAGGGAGGAGGTATAGGTGGTGAAGAAGGCATAGAAAAAGTTGGCCTTGGAGGAGATCTTGGTGGCATGTTGTTG
Organism: Chamaecyparis obtusa; assembly: GCA_027943335.1. Lineage (NCBI taxonomy): Eukaryota > Viridiplantae > Streptophyta > Pinopsida > Cupressales > Cupressaceae > Chamaecyparis > Chamaecyparis obtusa. Next base: position 1,386,317 of record BSBK01007278.1, read on the forward strand.
TCATTGTTGCCATTGTTAAAAAGAGGTCTATGCTCATGATTACTAGTCTTAGGTTGCTCATGAAATGTCCCTCTATAAGCCATGCACCTAGTAGCATCCATCCTTTGTTGATTGTGTTCTTTGTCTAAGCGCGCTTGATTATCCTTACGCTCAAAGTGTTCTTGCAAGAGTTGAAACTTTTCTTGTTCAGTCAAAGTGAGTGAGACACTGTCTGTGTTTTTGGGAGTCTTGAATGCAGAAAAGAGGAAACCTCCTTTATACCATGGTGTAGCCTTAGATTTCTTAGATTGGTCAGAACTAGAACTATCTTTGCTAATGGGTGCTTTTGAACGTCTAGTTGGAGAAGGTAACTGTGTATAATTGAATGGAGGATGACTCTCCTACTCAAATTGAGACCGAGTTGTAACCGGCATGAAAAGAGATGTTGGTTGACTAATAGAATGAGACAAAGTTTCTCAGATTTGAGATAAGCAAGGCTAATAAAGATCACTTGTCAAAGTAGAACAATAGAGAGATGACTCGTCAAAAGTGCTCAAGTACTTACAGCAATCAATTGACTAAAGCCGAGCAGCGAGCAAGAAGCTCAATAAGCAAGTAGCTAGAGAGGTAACCGTGATGCGACAAGTGATCAAGAGTAGCATTTGTTAAGTTCAAATCCAATAGTTTTAGCTCATTTGTTTCAGTCTAGAACAAATCTAGACATGTAAGTAACAAACTAGTTTCAGGTAAGAATAGAAAAGGACACTCTACAGCAGGTTAAAGTGCAAGTTTAGCAACTCCGAATTGTAGCAATGATAGGACAGTAGAAATGACTCAGGATTCTTGGTTGAGTGTATGCAAGGATACTTCAATATCATATGACTCTTGACCAGTGAACATGAAAAACTCAGTTTTGAAGCACTTTGACCAAATTTGTAGATTGAACAGTGCAATTTTTCAGTTTGACAAGCAATAGCAATAGATAAAAGATAGGTTTGCAAACAGTATGGGATCAAACATGTCATAGAACACTTGAAACAAGGGCAAAAGAAACCTTGCTAAGACAAGCACTTGTGATATCAAAATAGAAAACCTTATGAACGCTACCGTGTGTTTGAATGTTGAGAACATTTACACTGGTATAGCACAATCGAAGATAATTCAAGCAATTACTACCTAGAAGGACAAGGCTCATTACTTAGCAACTTGGCCCACAACTTGATGCTCCCTTGCCTCACACCAAGTGGTTGCCCACAAGAGATATTGGCGTTGTCATGGAAGTGTCAAAAACACAACCAAAGGAACACATATGGTGAGTGTCTTGGGGTGATCCAGGTAAGTCCACTTGGATCAATCCTTGCACCAAGAAGCTAAGCAGCTAAAATAGGGTGGCCTCTATCTAATGGTTCATAGTAAGGGTTTCCGTTCATAGCACCCCTCTTGCTCCTCATAAAGGACTAGGACCTCGCGGCCTCAAGAGTACCTTAAGCATTCTTGCTTAATGCTTTCCTCATGGTCACAATCCCACAAGTTACTCACATCAAGCGAAGATAAGTACTATGTCTACCAAGGTTTTGTGTCCTCGATAGCCTTGAGATTATAGTGAGTTGGAATCACTCACCACTAAGGAAAATAATGACAAGGTTGTCCCCACTTGGGTCGTTCCTCGTGATTGCTCAAGAGCAGGCCCGCTAAAGGATCCTAAGCTAAACAAAGAGTGGATTAATTCTTGAGGTTCAAGGTTTTTGGTTCACCACAAGGGTGAAGAGCATACTCCCCTATCTCAAGAATCTCTCCCAAACACACCAAGCAAAGATTCAATTACCCCCTTGCTTTCAAAATCTCAAGATGGGTCAAGATTTCTGTTTCACCACAAGGGTGAAGAGCATACTCTCCTACCACCTCAAAATTTCTACAACAAGGTATTAAGTGCCTATGAAAGGAAACAACTAGTATATGCCGCACTTAATAAAGAAAGCAATTAAACAAGCACTTGATTTGGTTTTTATGCTTAGGGCAGCCCTGCAAAAACCATTAGTAGCCTTCTTTGACATGCGATTTTAGCAAATTTCAAGCAAGAAGCACCTACAACCACAACTTGTTAGACCAACAAGAGTTAGGAGAATCAAAATCCAAAATCTAACAATGATTAGTACATGAAAAAAATTAGATAATATGCAAAAATAACTGATCAAATGATAAAATCTAAAAATGAAATCATCATAGTTGGATTAGGCTCGGAAAGACCTTTCCAACGATATATCACACTTAAACTTTTGATACCATTTGCAAAATTTTTTTTAAAAAAATGGGCACCCATTTTCCATAGTGGCACGGATTTGAAAATGCTGGAAATTTTAGAAAATTTCAAAAAGATAGCTAAAAACCTGAAACTTGCAAGATGGATAAAATAACTCAAAAATAGGTCACTGCTAGGTACAGACACAGTATCGCGTGATACTTTGCCTGACACCAGGTGATACTTATTAGTCCGCGCGATATTTCGCCCACCACCAGGCGATACTTCGCCTGAGACCAGGCGATATACTCTACTATAGCTAGGTGATACTTCTGACAGGTGAAGTATCGCACGCGCATACAGAGGTATATCGCACGATATACTGAGAAGTATCACGCGATATACTGAGAAGTATCGTGCGATATTCTGAGACAAAAAACCAGAGAACAAAAAATATGCTAAAAACTTGGTGAAAAATTGATAGAAATTGACGAAAATGCAAAATTTAAAGGACAAAGTCTATCTACTCTGCCCCACGGTGGGCGCCAAAAATGTGTGCTATAAATGTGTCACACTTCTATGGATCATTACATGCAAGAAAACTCAAGAATGAGCCCTCACAAATCGATCCATAGCTCCCTAGGCATGGAGTGCAAGGGCTTTTAAGAATGCTCTCAGCTAGAGCTATTTAGCCTATAACCTTGCTAGTAAACCATGCAATGGGAGATTCAATGAAGACAATGGCAAGAATGCCAATATCCTCAAGAATCAAGAATGAAAATGCAATGCAACTATACTAGAAATAGAAATGCAAGCTAAGCTATGAAAGGAAATATGCAAGTGTTACAACCCAAGCTAATTAATCTATGTGAGCTAATCTAGAGCATAGAAATGAAGCTAATCTAAGAAAACATAAATATGAAGCTAAGCTAAGAATGCAAGAATGAGATGTAGAATGCAAGAATGTTCCAAATCTTCAAAAGCTCCAAAGTGTACCTAGAAAACCTGTAGCATAATATTAGCATAAAAAGTTGGGGATCTAGAATGAAGAAGAGAGCTCTTCTTTTATAGGAAATGAGGAGAAATGGACCATGGAGATTAAGAGGCAAAAGATTTAATCAACGGTGGAGCTTGAAGAGGGATCAATCCATGTGCACAAATATCCTCCAATGAGAAAATAAGAGTTGACTTTTGTGTCCATATGAGACAAAAAGTGCTTTTTCTCCTTTTTATAAAATAAGAATAATGCTTTATTTGTGCAACTTAGGATAAGAGGAAAAGTGGGGGCTTTTTATTTAATAAAAGGGGAGGAAATATTCCTTTTAATTAAATAAAGACTTAGGATAAAATGGTTAGCCCATAAAAAATAATCGAATAAATGATAGAGCTAGGATTTGATCAAGAATAAGCAATTGCTGATTTAGCAAAAGGGGCTAATAGTCTAGATGACCATTTTTAGGTGTATACAGAATGTACATCATTGATTATTTATGGACTTGAGGCCTATTCTATATCAGGGTAACTGATATGACATTATCCTGATCGACTGGATATTGGTTTCAATATAGTTGCATGGGCTATTGATATATTGCTAGTTGTTGTTGATATGTAGGAATAGGGGGTGTAGGACCGGCCAAAAAAATTTGAACATGTTTGGTGTCGGTGGCTCCATTTTTGATAGCATTTTTGTTCCTATTCCAATATCGAGGTCTGTCATTGCTATGTTAGTCTTGCGAGCTTTCTTTTTAGTGTTTGATTATGCCATCATCTAAGAGGCCTCACTCAATGTCAATCCCTTTTCCCTTAATGTTCTGATAGGTTTAGATACAATTTATTCTCATGAAATGAGACAATTTAGGATGCGGGTTATTGATGAAGATTTTGGTGAGGTATTTCTCCGATGGTTGATATGATAGCCTCATGGTGAGGTTTTTCCATCATTGTAAGTTGACTAGATTCTCACCTCCTTTATGTTTTCAATTTCAGAGGTATAATAGGGATAGCTCATTTTCCATATTATGGGCATATTGGGTGATGAACTTCTCAAAGAGTTCTACAAATGTTGTGATTGTTCTATAAGGTATCTTTTAGAACCACTCAATAGTAGTTCCTCCCAAGCTCTTGGGGAAGAGGTGCATGAGAAAATTATCACTATAAGCCACCTCTTGACATGCCATGTAAAACTCTTTGATATGGCTAACAAAATCTCCTTTCCCTTGATATTTGTCAAACTTAGGGGTCTCAAAGTGCTTGGGAAAGGGGATTGTCATGATAGATCCATCAAAGGGATAGGGAGAGACCTATTTAAATTTGAAAGCCTTACTCTTAGTTTTGGCTCTAAGATCCTTGAGAGCATACTTCATTTCTTCCCATTCTACTTTGATAGATGTTGGAGTGGGTACTCCCATTGGGAAATGATTAGATGGTGCTGGTGAGTAATGTTAGGATTAACAAGGCAGAAATAACAATTACATGAAAAATAACCAATATCAGAAATACATAAACCACACAAAAGAGAACACAAGACATAAAGATTTAATGTGGTTCACCCAATACCTGGGCTACGTCCACCAACAATGAGTCCAATATTTTATTATCTAGTGATTACAACCTAATTACAATCCATAATCCCTTACAGCTCAATTCCGCTGCAAGTACTAAAATCATACATTATGAAATCCCTAATCCTAAGCCATATTATACAATATTTTTCCGCTTTAGGGTTAGATTGAATTACAACATGTCGGTCCATAGCTGAAAAATATGTCGCCCCCCCCCCAAAAAAAAAAGAAAAAAAAAGAAAAAAAGAAAAAAAAGAAAAAAGAATTCACCTTGGGGGTGCAACATAGATGTCAGAGTGGGTACTCCCATTGGGAAAGGATTAGATGGTGTTGGTGAGTAATGTTAGGATTAACAAGGTAGAAATAACAATTACATGAAAAATAACCAATATCAGAAATACATAAACCACACAAAAGAGAACACAAGACACAAAGATTTAACGTGGTTCACCCAATCCCTAGGCTACGTCCACCAACAACGAGTCCAATATTTTATTATCCAGTGATTACAGCCTGATTACAATCCATAATCCCTTACAACTAAATTCTGCTGCAAGTACTAAAATCATACATTATGAAATCCCTAACCCTAAGCCATATTATACAATATTTTTCTACTTTAGGGTTAGAATGAATTACAACATGTCGGCCCATAGCAAAAAAATATGTCGGCACCCCAAATTTTTTTTTTTTGCCTCGGGGGTGCAGCATAGATGTTGGAGTGGGTACTCCCATTGGGAAAGGATTAGATGGTGCTGGTGAGTAATGTTAGGATTATCAGGGAAGAAATAACAATTACATGAAAAATAACCAATATCAAAAATACATAAACCACACAAAAGAGAACACAAGACATAAAGATTTAATGTGGTTCACCCAATCCCTGGGCTACGTTCACCAACAATGAGTCCAATATTTTATTATCTAGTGATTACAACCTGATTACAATCCATAATCCCTTACAACTCAATTCCGTTGCAAGTACTAAAATCATACATTATGAAATCCCTAACCCTAAGCCATATTATACAATATTTTTCTGCTTTAGGGTTAGACTGAATTACAACATGTCGGTCCATAGACGAAAAATATGTCGCCCCCCCCCCCAAAAAAAAAAAATAAAAAAAATTCACCTTGGGGGTGCAGCATAGATGTTGGAGTGGGTAATCCCATTGGGAAAGGATTAGATGGTGCTGGTGAGTAATGTTAGGATTAACAGGGCAGAAATAACAATTTCATGAAAAATAACCAATATCAGAAATACATAAACCACACAAAAGAGAACACAAGACACAAAGATTTAACATGGTTCACCCAATTCTTGGGCTATGTCCACCAACGAGTCCAATATTTTATTATCTAGAAATTATAACCTGATTACAATCTATAATCCCTTACAACTCAATTCCACTGCAAGTACTAAAATCATACATTATGAAATCCCTAACCCTAAGCCATATTATACAATATTTTTCCACTTAGGGTTAGAATCATACATTATGAAATCCCTAACCCAGATGAGGTTGGGAGGAAAAGTTTACTGTACTTTCCTGGATAGTACTTCCCTAATTAGTCACCACAAGCTAACAATCTCCCACTTGGTGATTGATCAGTATCCACACTAAAAAACCTCCCACTTGGAGATTGATCCTGTAGCAATACCGCTACCATATGAGGCTCCCACTAGATTGAACCACATTGGACTCAACTATTCCTTTATTCTATTCAGTCTAGAACACCAAATGAAGCTGAACATGAGTTCAACTTCTCCCTTGTTACTACCTTTGTAAACATATCTATTGGATTATCATCTATATGAATCTTTTCTAGCTTTAACTTCCCATAATCTAAAACTGACCGAATGAAATGGTACCGCAACTGTATGTGTTTTTTCTTTGAGTGCAAAGCATAATTCTTCACAAAATGAATAGAACTTTGGCTATATGTATGCAAAAAATTATCCATCTATGGATGTCCCAATTCTTCCATGAAGAATTAAAGCCATATCATCTCCTTGGCTACCTCTGTAGCAGCAACATACTTTGCCTTTGTAGTGGATAAAGAAACCACCTTTTGTAGTCAAGAAATCCAACTCACTGTTGTCCCACCAATAGTAAATACATAGCCTATAGTACTCCACCTACTATCTATATCTCCTACCAAATCTGAGTCAACATAGCCTTGTACAGTAGTAGTAGAGCCCCCAAAATGTAAACATTTACTAGATGTACCTCTCAAATATTTGAGAATCCATTTGACTACATTCCAATGCTTAATACCAGGGTGACTCATATATTGGATAATGATTCCCACTACATGTGAAATATCTAGCCTAGGACATACCATAGCATACATTAATCTCCCTACAAATAAAGCATAAGGTACATTAGACATTTTAGTCTCTTCTTTTGGTGTCTTAGGACACATCTCCTTAGTCAATTTTGATGCAGGAGCATCTCGGGTCCTTGGCAATCCTGTATCACCAAAAAGAATTTGGAGTTTTTGTCTGTGTTTCTTAGTTTATTCTTTGACCAAGTTGGTCGGTAGTTGGTTGATTTCCTTTGGTTACCGAGTGTGGTCAGTTCTCTCCTGGGTGGTCGGTTATTTCACTGGTGCTCAGCATTGCTTGTCTGCTGCTCAGTTATCTTGCTTACCGACGGGTCTAGTTTTGTTTCCTTTTGTGGCCGACTTGTGCATTTATATTGGATTGTGGAATTAATGCTGGAATCCATCATTGGGAAGCATGTGGTCCTAGATTTGACTGTTAATTCCATTAATTGTGGCTCTGAAGGCTGACTCAGCTTGGTAGCTTCTTGTATAAATGTAGATGTTTGGTTGTAGTTTAGGGGTTAGTTTTGGATAGAAGATAGAGACATTAGAATAGAGATTTGTGGAAAATCCTCACATGTTTGAGGACTTCTTTAATTCATTGTAATATCAGGTGGTAACCAGGAAGGCCTTACATCTTGACATGTATGATTCAAATTGATGATAATATCTGACTGATCTGGCATTCTCTCTCACTCTTGTTGTTTGTTGCTTCTACATGTGTGTTGTAGGCTTGGATCATTAGGGTGCACCATCCTTTGGCCCCTCATTCATCCCTTCCTTGCATCAGGTGGTATCAAAACAAGGTGAGATCTTGATCTAGGTCTATGGATCTAGGTTTGTAGGTTCCTCTTGAAGCCCTAATTGAATTGTTGTGGGGTAGCAGATTGAGATCTGACCTATAGTTGTAGAGGGTTGTCAAGATGGTTTGTGGGAGGTGAGATGTAGATCTAGGATTGGAAGATATGCTAAGACAAATTGCTGCTAGATTAGAAGCAGTGGAGATAGCCCAAAGAAGAGGCAGACATCTTGAAGATGTTAGTGATGATGAAATTGAGGAAGAACAGGTGAATGCAAAACCTGCTCCTGTTATGGATCAAGGTGAAGAAATATTTTTGAAGGCTTTGACAAGTTTGAAGTCAACACCCCATTTTAATCCTCCTGAGTATGGTGGAAAGATGGATTCTGATGAATTGGTGGACTGGATCACTGAGATGGAAAAGTATTTTGAGTATGAAAACATTCCTAAGGATAAGAAGGTGAAGATTGCAAGAAATTTTTTTAAAAGTCATGCATCCTTATGGTGGGAACATCTGTAGATGGATAGAAAAAGGAAAGGTAAAGAAAAAATCAAGGTATGGAGTAAAATGGTCAATAAGTTGAAAGGAAAGTTCTTACCCCGTGATTATCAGATTAACCTAGTTTGGCAAATGCAAATTTTGAGACAAAAAGATAGCTCAGTAAAAGAGTATATTGAGCAATTCTATAGATTGGATATCAGATCTGGACATGATGAAGATGATGTGGAAAGAATTGGTAGATACCTGAATGGTTTGAGAGTTTCAATCCAAGAGGATATTAGTATGGTCAAGTTGGAGAATATTGAAGAGGCTTATCAATTTGCTTTGAAAGTTGAGGAGAAATTGAACCAAAGACATGAACAAAGACATAGAGGTCGAGGTGGTAGATTCCCTAGAGGAAGAGGTAGATCTAATGGTGAAATTGGTAGATCTGAACCAAAAAAGACAAATCTAGACAAAGGAAAGACCGAGTGGAAAGTTGAAAGTTCTAGAGGTAGAGGTAGTAACTACCGATGTGGTTATGGTAGAGGAAGTTTTCAAGGAACTTGTTATAACTATGGAGAGGAAGGACATAGATCTTTTGAATGTACACAAACTCGTAAGAAGGTTGGTAGTAGTAGAAATGCTTTGGTGTAAGAAGAGTCACCGAATGAACCTGAGAAGGAAAATAACTTGATGGTAAGGAGAGCACTGTGGAATGAAAGAAAAAAGGAAGATCCGGTAAGGAAAAGTTTGTTCAAGACCATATGTAGAGTTTCTAAAATTTTTTGGAAGGTAATCATTGACAGTGCTAGCTCAGAAAACCTGGCATTTGAAGAGATGGTCACAAAATTGAAGTTGGAAAGGTTGGTACATCTGAAGCCCTATCAGATTTCATGGATCAAAGATGAGCATACACTCCTAGTAAGTGAACAATGTTATGTGATTTTGAAGATTGGAAAGTACTATGATAAGGTGTTGTGTGATATCATGCCTATGGGTTGTTGTCATATTTTGTTGGGTAGACCTTGGCAGTATGATAGACATGCTTTATATGATGGAAGATTGCATAAGTATACTATTGTGGCTAATGGAAAGAAACAAATCTTGTTACCATTAATGGAAGAACCTGTTAGTAATGTTTGCACATCTATGAAAGTTTTTTTGATGGAAGGGAGGAAGTTTGTTAATTTTTTGAAGAGGAATGATGTATGTTTTGTTTTGATTCCTAATAAGCTGAGTAAGAAAATAGAGGATAATGTCCCCGAAGAGATTGATAAGTTACTCACCAAGTATAGTGATATCATTTCTGATAATGTACCTAATGGTTTACCACCAAAAGAAGCATTGATCATTTTATGAATCTAATCCCTAGAGCTAGTTTACCGAATAAAGCACCTTATCGGTTGACACCTACTGAGAATCAAGAATTGAACTGATAGATTCAAGAGTTGCTGGAAAAAGGTTTGATCAGAGAAAGTTTAAGTCCTTGTGCAGTACTTTCTATATTGGCATCGAAGAAGAATGGAGAATGGAGGATGTGTATTGATTCTAGAGAAATCAATAAGATAACAGTGAAGTATAGGTTTCCTATACCAAGAATGGATGGCATAATGGAAAGTTTGACTCGAGCAAAGTATTTCAAAAAGATTGATTTGAAAAGTAGGTATCATCAGATCAGAATCAGAGAAGGTGATGAATGGAAGACTTCTTTCAAGACAAAAGAAGGTTTGTATGAGTGGTTGGTTATGCCTTTTGGTTTAACTAATGCACTGAGTACTTTTATGAGATTGATGAATGAACTTTTGAAGAAATTCTTGGGTAAATTTGTGATTGTATATCTTGATGATATTTTGATATTCATTAAGACCAAAGAAGAACATTTGTTGCATGTTAGATAAGTTTTGCAGAGATTGAAAGAGGAGAAGTTGCTGATAAATCTGAAAAAGTGTTCATTCATGAAAGAAGAGATTATGTATTTTTGATTTTTTATTTCAGCTGATGGTTTGAAAATGGATCCTAAAAAGGTTGAAACTATTTTGAATTGGCCTACACCTATGAATGCTAGTGAGGTAAGATCATTTCATGGTTTGGCAAGTTTTTACCAAAAGTTCATAAGGAATTTCAGTTCAATTTGTAATGCTATGACTGAGACTATGAGAGGAGACAAAAGAGAATTCAAGTGGACACATGGAGCTGATAGAAGTTTTGAGACCTTGAAGTAGAAGGTTGCTAAATTACCTGTTTTGGCATTACCTGATTTCAGTAAAGTATTTCAAGTAGAATGTGATGCAAGTGGAAGTGCAATTGGAGCTGTGTTGAGTCAAGAAGGTAAACCTGTTGCTTTCTTTAGTGAAAAGTTGAATGATGCTAGAAGGAAATATTCTGTGTATGATCAAGAATTCTATGCTATTGTTCAAGCACTGAAGAAATGGAGACATTATTTGATACCGAGTGAATTTGTGTTGTATACTGATCATAGGCTTTACAATATTTGGGTAGTCAGAATAAGTTGAATCAGAGACATATGAAATGGGTTGAGTATTTGTAGAGTTATACATTTGTGATAAAGTATAAGAGTGGAGTCACTAACCGATTTGCTAATGCATTGAGTAGAAGAAGATCTTTGATGAACGAGATGAAAATTGAAGTTCTTGGTTTTGATGAGATGAGAGGTTTGTATGAAAATGACCTTGATTTTTCTGAGCCATGGAGAAAGTGCAGAACACCTATTCAAGATCAACAAGACACTAAATGGGATGAATATTTTATTCAGGAAGGTATGTTGTTCATAGGTATTCAGTTGTGTATATTGAGAGGAGTAATGAGATCTAATTTGATAAAAGAGAAACACAGTAGTGGTTTGGCTGGACATTTTGGTATTGATAAAACATGGAATTTGCTTAAGGAGAAGTACTATTGGCCACAGTTGTATAAAGATGTTCAGAAATTTGTGAAAAGTTATGGAATTTGTCAAGTTGCAAAGGAGTAAGTTAGAATACTAGATTGTATACACTGATTGTTGTTCCTTAGAAACCTTGGATTGATATTAGTATGGATTTTGTTCTTGGCTTATCGAAGACAGTAAGAGGTAAGGATTCTATATTTGTTGTTGTGGATAAATTTTCAAAGATGACACATTCTATACCTTGTAGAAAGACATCAGATCCAGTACATGTAGTAGATCTTTTCTTTAAGGGAATTGTTAGATTGCATGGATTACCAAAAAAGTATTATCTCTGACCGAGATAGTAAATTTGTTGGTTATTTTTGGAAAACACTTTGGAAGAAATTTGGTACTGAATTGAAATATAGTTCTACATTTCACCCACAAACCGATGGATAGACTAAGGTTGTGAATAGAAGTTTGGGAAATCTTTTGAGATGTTTAAGTGGAGACACACCGAGTAATTGGGATTCTATGTTGGCACAAGAAGAGTTTTCATATAATAATTCAATGAATAGAAGTACTGGAAAGACACCATTTGAGATTGTGAATTGCACACAACCAAGAGGAATATTTTATTTGAGAGACATTGCTGATGAGAATAAGAAATGTGATGAAGGAGTAAAGTTTTCTGAGTACATGAAGACATTGCATGAAGATGTGAAGCTAAAGCTGGAAGACAGTAATCAGAAATACAAAGACAGAGTTGATAGATCAAGAAGACATGAAAATTTTGATGTTGGTGATGAAGTGATGGTTCATTTGTAGAAAGGCCGATTTCCTGTTGGAACATATGGAAAGCTGAAGATGAAAAAGTTTGGACCTTGCAAGATTCTGAGGAAATTTGACAGTGGAAATGCATATGAAATTGAGTTACCTAATGACATGGACATATCATCAATTTTCAACATTACTAATTTGTATGAGTATCATGAACCTGATGAAGAAGTAACAATACTGATAGAATATTCTAAGAAGCAGAATGATGAAGTTGAATAGATTTTGAAGGAAAGAGTTGGAAAAAGTACAAGAGGAAAATAGTACATGAAATATCTGGTTAAGTGGAAGAATAAACTAATGGAAGACAGTTCTTGGATTTCATAGTCTGAGTTGGATGCAGCTCGGACTAGACCTACCAAATGATTCAGAGAATCATTTCTAAATAACCCCAGGTGCCTGATGCAGGAGCATCCAGGGTCCTTGGCAATCCTGTGTCACCAAAAAGAATTTGGAGTTTTTGTCTGTGTTGCTCGATTTCTACTTTGACTAAGTTGGTCGGTAGTTGGTCGGTTTCCTTTGGTTACCGAGTGTGGTAAGTTCTCTCTTGGATGGTCGATTATTTCACTGGCACTCAGTGTTGCCTGTTTGCTGCTCGGTTATCTTTCTTACTGATGGGTCTAGTTTTGTTTCCTATTGTGGCTGACTTGTGCATTTATATTGGATCACATAATTAATGCTAGAATCCATCATTGGGAAGTGTGTGGTCCTAGATTTGACTATTACTTCCATTAATTATGGATCTAAAGGCTGACTCAGCTTGGTAGCTTCTTGTATAAATGTAGATGTTTTGTTGTAGTTTAGGGGTCAGTTTTGGATAGAAGATAGAGACATTAGAATAGAAATTTGTGGCAAATCCTTGCATGTTTGAGGACTTCTGTAATTCATTGTAATATTAGGCCATAACCGGGAAGGCCTTATAGCTCAACATGTATGATTCAAATCGATGATAATATCTGATTGATCTAGCATTCTCTCTCTCACTCTTGTTGTTTGTTTCTTTTGCATGTGTGTTGCAGGCTTGGATCATTAGGGTGCACCATCCTTTGGCTCCTCATGCATCCCTACCTTGTGTCAAATTTCAAATGACTAGGCAAAGGTGTGTTGACAGCTTTGGCATTCTCCATAGAGAAACGTTGCAACACCTCAATATAACCAGCCTGAGATAAAGTCAGCTTCTTATTTTTCCTATCTCTACAAATTTTCATACCAAGGATTTTTTTTGCTACCCCCAAATCCTTCATAAAAAATGAATGTGTTAACTGTTGTTTCAACCCCTTAATGTGATCCATATTAGACCCAGCTACAAGCATATCATCAACATATAAACATAAAATAATGTAGCTATCATCATCCAACCTCTTAAAATAAATACAATGGTCAGAGTGATGCCAAGTGTATCTATGCTCATTCATTAAAGTGTCAAATTTAATATACCATTGCCAAGGTGCTTGCTTCAAGCCATATAAATTTTTTTGCAATCTGCACACCATATTCTCCTTACCCTTGACCTCAAATCCTTGTGGCTATACCATATATATTTCTTCATCCAAATCACCATGAAGAAAAGCTATTTTAATATCAAGCTGCTCTAAATGTAAATCTTTAGCAGCCACAATACTTAAAATAGTACAAATAGAAGTCATTTTAACAACTGGAGAAAATATCTCATCAAAATCAATGCCCTTTTTCTATGCAAATCCTTTTACAACTAACCTGGCTTTAAATCTTTTCTTACCTCCATCCTTTTCTTTCAACCTGTAAACCCATTTATTCTATAAAGCTAGTTTACCTGTAGGTAACTTGCATAAATCCCAAGTTTGATTTTTTAGCAAGGAGTCCATTTCCTCTGTCATTGCAAACTCCCACTGAATCTTTGTATCCACCTGGACAGCTTCATTATAATATTCAGGTTCACCAACATCTGTTAACAAAATAGAATACAACGAGGGGGAAAATCTTTCTAGAGGTCTACTTAGCCTTGTTGACCATCTAACATTCACTGGGGTGTGTGGTATTGGTTGTTGATGTTGTTGTGGAGCATAAGGAACTACTAGAACATCATCTTTTGGAGTATCATCTAGTACTACATAGTCATTTTCTTTCTTCTCATGCTGCTGCAAAAAATCTTTGTACAACACTTTCTCCTTGAATATGACATTCCTGCTTCTTACAATTTTATGATTTTCAAAATCCCAAAACCTATAACCAAATTCATCAATGCCATATCCAAAAAATACACATTTCTTTGACTTAGCTTCCAGTTTGGTTCTATTTTCAGAATCTATATGTGCAAAAGCTTCACAACCAAAGGTTTTGAGAAAAGAATAAGTCACCTTCTTACCACTCCATGCTTCCTCTGGAATACCACAGTCCAAAGGAGTAGAGGGGCCTCTATTGATTAAATAAATATTAGTGTTTACAGCCTCTTTCGACATGTTTAAGGGAAGCCTAGCATGCAACCTCATACTCCTTGCATGCTCCATTATTGTCTTGTTCATGCGTTCAACCACTCTATTTTCTTGTGGAGTCTTGGGTATAGTTTTCTGCCTACGAATACCATTAGAGGAACAATAATCTTCAAATTATGTGCTACAATACTCACCACCATTATCAGATCTAAGACATTTTAACTTTTTACCAGTCTCATTCTCAACCAAGCATTTCCATTTCTTAAAAGTTTGAAATACATTAGATTTCTGTCTAAGGAAATAAATCCATACTTTTCTTGTTTCATCATCTATAAATGTAACATAATACAAAGAGACACCAAGGGAAGATACCTGAGCTGGTCCCCATACATCTATATGCACAAGCTCTAATCTCTCATTTTTTTTTTCCTTCCCACTCTTTACAAAACTAACTCTCTTTTGTTTTCCATAAACACAACTTTCACAGAAATCCATATTGACACATTTCAGACTAGGTAAAACTTTCTTTGAATGAAGTAATTTCATACCTTTTCACTCATATTCTTGAGTCTGTTGTGCCATAGTGTTGTGTCAGAATCTGCAGCAACAGTTTGATGTTCTTCTTGCTCAACTGCAACCACTATTCCTAAACATTCATTATCTTTTGAAACAATTAAAGTAGAAGGAACAACATGAATTGGTGCATACTTTCACACCTTTTGCTACTACTAAGGAACCCTTTAAAACCTTCCAATTTCTATCATTAAAAGTAATTGTGCAACCCTCATCACCCAGTTTCCTTGTTGAAATTAAATTCCTACTCATCCTTGGAACATGACTTACCTCTTGTAGTAGCCAATGATTCCCATTCTGCAACTTAATCTTAATTTTTCCCTTTCCAAATATCTGATAGGGTTCATTATCACCTAAATAAACTTGCCTAAAATCCCCTTGGACATAATCAAGAAAGTAACCTCTATGGGGTACAACATGAAATGAAGCCCTAGAATCTAAAACCCATGAATCATCAATACTTTCTAAAGAAAGAAGCAAGGCATCCTCTTCGGGTTTATTACTTACCACATTTTCCTCCTGGTTACCTTCTTGTTTGTCTCCTTCTTTATTCTTCCAAGACCAGAAATCTTTCTTCTTATGACCTGGTTTTCCACAGTACCAGCAATCATTTGGCCCTTTGGATTCAGACCTCTTTCCCTTTGATTTTCCTCTTGATTTCCCGCAATTTACAGTCATTTCCTCTCTCATTGGTTCTACCTCTACTTTGTGCATTCAAGACACTACCTGATGTGGATCCACCTGAGCTTTTCCTATGAATTTCCTCACTTAGAATAACACCAACAACATCATCAAATTTTAGGGTGTTAGAACTAGGAACATAGTTACTAACAGCCATTACCAAGCCATTCCAGCTTTCAAGAAAAGAACACAAAATCAAGAGAGTCCTAACTTCTTTATCAAAAATAACATTGACATAAGTTAATTGACTGGTAACTATATTAAACTCATTTAAATGATCAGCAACTGACCCACCTTCCACCATTTTCATATTAAACAAATGCTTCATGAGAAATACCTTATTTGAAGCGGAGGGCTTTTTATACAACTTCTCTAGGGTTTTCATCAAATCTTTAGTCATCATTGCTTGTGTAATATTGAATGCCACCGATTATGCCAGGCATAATTGAATACTACCAAGAGCCTTTCTATCAAGAATTGTCTAGTCCTCATTAGAAATGCTTGCCAATTTCTTGGCTTTTCCTTCCAACGGCTGCCATAGATCCTTTTGATAGAGATAGTCCTCCATTTTCATTTTCCATAACTAAAAGTTTTTCCCATTAAACTTGTCAACCTTCAGCCTACCCTCTTCTGCCATTGCTCCCACTCAACCATGAGACTCCCACTAAACTATGAGATCTTCTTGTAGAGGATAACTAAAAAAACAACCTCGCTCTGATACCACTTGTTAGGATTAACAAGGAAGAAATAACAATTACATGAAAAATAACCAATATCAGAAATACATAAACCACACAAAAGAGAACACAAGACACAAAGATTTAACATGGTTCACCCAATTCTTGGGCTACGTCCACCAACAGTGAGTCCAATATTTTATTATCCAGTGATTAAAACCTGATTACAATCTGTAATCCCTTACAGCTCAATTCCACTGCAAGTACTAAAATCATACATTATGAAATCCCTAACTCTATGCCATATTATACAATATTTTGCCAATTTAGGGTTATAATGAATTACAACATGTCAGCCCATAGGCGAGGTCAGGAGGAAAAGTGTACATTACTTTCCTGATCAGTCACCACAAGCTAACAAGTAAGGATGATTTGACAGTGGATATTATGGAGTTAGATAAGAGGATTTCCCAGCTAGATAATTGGACTGGAATGGATTTTGGGGTGATGGTTGTTGAGGGAGATATTGTTTTTGGGGTGTGGAAGTGTAATGTTTTGTAGGATATAGTGTTTATTTCTATTGTTGGGGAATGGGGGGATTTTGTTGCTGCATTGGATATGATGATGTTTGTTGTTGAGGGATAAGGCACTAATACATTTGGGGTGAAATTGCGATGGCAATTTGCGACGGCAGGCAAATGTCATGCGGTTTTGGCCTTTTTTTTTCAAATATAGCCCGACACCTTCGCAATTTGCGATGATAATACATTTGGCACTGTCGCAATTGCGACGTTGTCGGGATATAAGCGCAAAATTAAAAAGGAACGTTGTCATGTGTGTTTTCAACAGCGCCTTAACCCTCCACGAAATCACATCAGGATATAAGGGCAAAAAAAATAAGAATGTTGTCATTTGTGTTTTCAACAGCGCCGTAACCCTCCGTGAAATCACATCGGGATATAAGGGCAAAAAAAACAAGAACGTTGTCATTTGTGTTTTCAACAGCGCCGTAACCCTCTGCGAAATCACAGCTACAATTTCTGAGTACGTTGGGTTTATTTTTCTTTTGTCATTATTATGTAATCTGGTATTCAGCTGTTAGAGAGCTAAAATACCCAGAAATGAGGACATATCTATGTTGAATTTATTGTTAGCGGCTTTGGTTATTTAGAAGTTTAATTTTATTTGTTCATCTTTCAAGCACAAACATTTTGTGGACCGTAACGTCTTCATTGTTTCGGGTATGCAGTGAAACAGCCCTAACTTGCAATTGCGATGTTGTCGGGATATAAGGGCAAAAAAAAAAAGGAACATTGTCATTTGTGTTTTCAACAGCACCGTAACCCTCTGCGAAATCACATCGGGATATAAGGGCAAAAAAAACAAGAACGTTGTCATTTGTGTTTTCAACAGCACCGAGAGAGATTCCCTCCATGAAATCACAGCTACAATTTCTGAGTACGTTGGGTTTATTTTTCTTTTGTCATTATTATGTAATCTGGTATTCAGCTGTTAGAGAGCTAAAATACCCAGAAATGAGGACATATCTGTGTTGAATTTATTGTTAGCGGCTTTGGTTATTTATAAGTTTAATTTTATTTGTTCATCTTTCAAGCACAAACATTTTGTGGACTGTAATGTCTTCATTGTTTCGGGTATGCAATGAAACAGCCCTAACTTGCAACTACCTTCACGGTACTTGTGTACATTATCATGTTGTCTTTACAGTGACTGTCCTCATTCAAGTGGCAATTACACAAGGGACAGTCACTGTGAGATGTCCTCATTTGTGACAAGGACAGTCACACTTAGGACATCTCATAGTGATATTCCCTTGTGTAATTTCCACTTGAATGTATTGCTATTGAACCACATTAATGATTTTCTTCTTCATCAAATGAGGACAGTCACTGTAAAGACAACATGATAATGTACACAATTACCAAAAAATGATCTTGTTAATTGATGTAACACTTTGTCTTGCTCACTCCCTATCCTTCACTAGGGTCTCTTTAGGCCAATGTTTTGACTTGATAGGGTACTTAACTATCCCTACACTCTTTAGGTATCTCTACCCAAGATCCCACTCCTTCAACTAGTGCACACCAACAAGAAATACAACGAACTCTGCTCAATACCAATCTAGCTACTAGGACACTCCTAGTCTTGTCTTCACAAATTGAAACACATTCAACTAGAACTTTACTCCATGGAGAGGCTGGCCACTAGGACCTCTATTGGTTTCAATATTACTCCTTCACCTATACTTTTCATCAGTACTTCAATCCGGTTCATCAAACCATGCCAATTGCACCCAAAAATAGGCTGCTAGCAATTAGGCCTTTGTCAAGCCTTTTTGTTTATATTAAGCCACCTAAAGGGCTTAGGATTCAGATGCCCTTTATTGAGAACTCCAATATATCTAAGGTCTTCTCCTCCTAGATTTTTTGTACACCAACTACTACAGCCATGCCTAAAAACAAGTATTTTGACACAACTTGGACAATCTGACTAAGAGTTTGTTTTCTTAGCAGCCAAAGAAACTCACCCAATCTTCTAATTTGACTTGGGGCTTCTTTAGATGTGTGTCTACCTCTCCATGAGATTTTAGTTGAAGCAACCAATGCATTCAACTTGTTGTAATCTTCTTGTAATGATTTGTCATCCCTAACTGTGCTCAACTGACTCACCTAGGACATCATTGCAAACATAGAAAATGAGCTTCCCAGGGCCCCTCCTTCCAAAAATATAGTACATGGAGTCTCCTCACCCATTCCAAGAGCCCGTACAAAATTGACAATGGAATGATGAGCTAAGACTCCATTTGTTCAACCTGCCTGGTTCAAACCAATGATAGGGTACTTAACAAAAGAATTAACAAACTAGTTGGAATGCTTCAAAACTCAAAAAAAACACAACACAGAATAAAAAAACAACTTGTACTAACTTTTCCAATAGACACTGCGAGCTATCTAATCCATTAATCAACTGAAAACAAAGAAACAAAAAAACTCAAGAATTCACTAAAACCGTGTTACTCTACAAATCTTCTTAATTCCAAATGTTTTTCCCCCCAACCTTTTGCACAGATTGATGGAGGCCTCTTATAGTTGATCTGATGCCTAATTCAATGGTTTCATATAGTTACATAACCATCTTACTCGAAAATGCTCCCTTGCACAAATGTTGTCAATGTTGTGAATGACAACATTGACAACTTGTTACAACCTTTGGGATTTTGGTTCAAAACTTATTGTTCAAACACCATAAGACCCTAACCATGACTTAGTTAGGCTATTTAGACCTCACATAGGCCACTTCTACACTTCTTTGCCCAATTTGACCCCTAAATGCTTCATTCCCACTTTTGCCACAATATTGATAACTTGGGTACAAATTGGCACTTGCCTTCACAAAGGTCACACATGAGGACATCTCACAGTGATCGATTGTCCCTTGTGTAATTGCCACTTGAATGTATTGCTATTGAACCACATTAATGCTTTTCTTCTTCAACAAATGAGGACAGTCACTCTAAAGACAACATGATAATGTACACTCATTGTAAGGACAGTCACAAATGAGGACATCTCACAGTGACTGTCCCTTGTGTAATTTCCGCTTGAATTACATAAGGGACAGTCATTGTGAGATGTCCTCATTTGTGACAAGGATAGTCACACATGAGGACATCTCATAGTGATTGTCCCTTGTGTAATTGTCACTTGAATGTATTGCTATTGAACCACATTAATGCTTTTCTTCTTCAACAAATGAGGACAGTCACTCTAAAGACAACATGATAATGTACACTCACTGTAAGGACAGTCACAAATGAGGACATCTCACAGTGACTGTCCCTTGTGTAATTTCCGCTTGAATTACACAAGGGACAGTCATTGTGAGATGTCCTCATTTGTGACAAGGACAGTCACACATGAGGACATCTCACAGTGATTGTCTGTAATGTCCCCTTTTTGGCTAACTTGGAAAACAGGAACAATTACTCCACTTCTCAGACTTACTCTATCAGATACTTACAATTAAACTAAGTAATGGAGGTTACTTAAGATATCAACCGCTATTTCAGATTCAATCACAATATGTGTGCAAGATGATATTGATACCAATATGTTTAATAGCACTGTCGGATATAATGATATGAAATATGCTATGAATATGGTGTTTCCTATCACTTATAGTGATAGTATAATGATGGTATGTCTGATATAAACAATATCGATATACAATCAATAAGTATTGCTTACAGAAATGTATTTGCTGTGTCTGATATGATGATGTAATTATGCAAATGTGTAATATCGCTATGAGTGATATGTTGCTATTTCAGATTCTGAATTATATGCTTGCAACTTCAAATATTGATGCTGTTTCTGACTATCCTTTCTATCTGTGCAATCATGGTGTTGTCTCTGATCTGCAATGATAAACTTGAAACCAAACTGCCAAAGGCAGATGCTCTATTGAGTATATCCAAATATGGATAAGTAAATAAAGTTCTAATGATGCCTTGAGTGAATGACGAGAATGCATTCTTATATTGTCTTTAACAAATGAAGAGATGCTATGAATGAGACGTGTCTTGTTTCTTCCTCCATGTCCCTTTGTTAATCACACCTTTCCATAATCTGACAGTTCACATAATATTATTTCATTATTTTCTGATCATAGATAACTCCCAGATTGACTCAATATCAAATCTTTTTATGAAGGTAATCTTCCCTAATTGGTAGTGCAACTAGTAGTTAACGTCCATTGTGTTTGTATTAGTTTGGTCTAACTATCATTAGTATTTAGTCAATCGATATTAACTCTTGCCTTATCCCATATTGTTATGATGATATCCAATCTTTCTACTCTGATATAAGTCTATATCATTTTCTGATAATTGTCCATTTATTGGTTGATTGCTGGTAATGGAGTTTGATCTTCAAATTGACTTCCATTCCTGTTAATACTTAAGGATACATTGTACTTATTATCCATGACTGATGCCTCATTCATCAATAGCTTGTGATATAATCACTGATGCTTTTGTGTTTCTACAAGATGTGGTTTATCTCAGACAATCGATAATCTTTCAATCCTTTAGTCGATATCCTCCTATGTGGTGTCTATTGATATAGATAGTAGAATTCAATCTAGTTTATGTTATTGTCATGATAACATAGGAAGTGATGGTGCATATTTGCTAGCGGGTCTTCATGTTTGATATTGCTTTATCGGATATGTCATTGTCTAAACTTGTGCAATTAATGATTATTTATAATATATGAATGGTTATCCTTCTTGCTTATCAATACATCTTCTAAAACACATAGCGACCTATCCCTTATTCATATCATGTTGATCTTGACTTCATAGTATTTGGTTCATTAATCATCCTCTCATGGTATCGATGTGTAATGACTAGTGATTGTTGTATCACTTCTTCATTCCTCATCGTGATAGATAATGCAGATGTTTAATGTAGATGTATATCGATTACAGATATTTGATATTGCTTTAAACGTTATTATTATTATTATTATTATTAATGTTATTGTTATTATTAAATATTATAATTAATGATGTTAGTAATATTAATAATATTATAATAAATATTATTATAGTGATAACATATTGTTTTATATTGAGAGGTTTATTAATATTATTTATATATTAAAATTATTATATCAATAATTGATTTAATATTATTACTTAATATATTATTATAATATAATATATATAATTTATTAATAATTATTTATTATTAATTTATATTATAATTATAATCATAATTATATTATTTATTAATATTTTAATATTATTTAATTAACATATTACTTATTATGCTAACTATATATTATTATTATCTTTTGATAATAATTATATATTATTGTTATATACCGTTAATAATAGATTATTATATATCATCTAATCATTTTATTATTATACTAAGTTCAATATGTCACGGCTCATGACATTGTCCCTTGTGTAATTGCCACTTGAATGTATTGCTATTGAACCACATTAATGCTTTTCTTCTTCAACAAATGAGGACAGTCACTCTAAAGACAACATGATAATGTACACTCATTGTAAGGACAGTCACAAATGAGGACATCTCACAGTGACTGTCCCTTGTGTAATTGCCACTTGAATTACACAAGGGACAGTCATTGTGAGATGTCCTCATTTGTGACAAGGACAGTCACACATGAGGACATCTCACAGTGATTGTCCCTTGTGTAATTGCCACTTGAATGTATTGCTATTGAACCACATTAATGCTTTTCTTCTTCAACAAATGAGGACAGTCACTCTAAAGACACCATGATAATGTACACTCACTGTAAGGACAGTCACAAATGAGGACATCTCATAGTGACTATCCCTTGTGTAATTGCCATTTGAATGTATTGCTATTCAGCCACATTAATGCTTTTCTTCTTCAACAAATGAGGATAGTCACTCTAAGGACAACATGATAATGTACACTCACTGTAAGTGTACATTATCATGTTGTATTACAAATGGACCTTATGTTGGTCGGGATATAAGTGCAAAAAAAAAAAAGGAACGTTGTCATTTGTGTTTTCAACAGCGCCGAGAGAGATTCCCTCCGCGAAATCAAGCGGGTTATCATTTGTGTTTTGAACAAAGCGGGTTGTCATTTGTGTTTTGAACAGCACCAAGAGAGATTCCCTCCACGAAATCAAGTGGGTTGTCATTTGTGTTTTCAACAGCGCCGAGAGAGATTCCCTCTGCAAAATCACAGCTACAATTTCTGAGTACGTTGGGTTTATTTTTCTTTTGTCATTATTATTTAATCTGGTATTCAGCTGTTAGAGAGCTAAAATACCCAGAAATGAGGACATATCTGTGTTGAATTTATTGTTAGCGGCTTTGGTTATTTAGAATGCTTCCCCACAATACTTAATTACACAAGGGACAGTCACTGTGAGATGTCCTCATTTGTGACAAGGATAGTCACACATGAGGACATCTCACAGTGACTGTCCCTTGTGTAATTGCCACTTGAATGTATTGCTATTCAACCACATTTATGGGCCCATTTGGACCACGACACACAGTAGCATCTACAGAGAAGAATATCCCAGGTGTAACAAGTTGTAAGAATATACCAACAGTTCTAAGAAGTTCCCTAGCACGTAGTAGCATCTACAGAGAAGAATATACAACATGAGGGCAGCCACTGTAAAGACAACATGATAATGTACACTCATTGTATGTGTACATTATCATGTTGTCTTTACAGTGACTGACCTCATTCAAGTGGCAATTACACAAGGGACAATCACTGTGAGATGTCCTCATTTGTGACAAGGACAGTCACACATGAGGATATCTCACAGTGACTGTCCCTTGTGTAAGCCACTTGAATGTATTGCTATTCAACCACATTTATGGGCCCATTTGGACCATGGCACACAGTAGCATCTACAGAGAAGAATATCCCAGGTGTAACAAGTTGTAAGAATATACCAACAGTTCTAAGAAGTTCCCTAGCACATAGTAGCATCTTCTAATTGTCTATACCACTTCACAAGGTATTGTTTGCACACATTGTTTTTGGTTCTTTTGATGACCCTTGTTTTGAAATTGCTATTAGGCCTTGTAGCTTATATGTTTTGATTGCTGGAGAGCTTCTAAAGCTAAGCAAGAAGACCATTGCACGAGTTATAGCCACGCGCTCAGGTTTGAAAATTGTATATTTTTTAATCTAATGTATATTTTAACTAGACTTTTAGCTTATTTTTGCTGTATATTTTAATCTAAAGGGAATCATGGATGTGAACTTGAAAGAATTTTGTACTTAGTTCTTATGGAGAGAATAGTAGTAGTTTACGGTCTAATATCAAATAGAGTTTTCCAATTACAGAAAGTTAATGAATTCTAATAGCTTATATGTTTTGATTGCTGGAGAGCTTCTAGAGCTAAGCAAGAAGACCATTGCACGAGTTATAGCCACGCGCTCAGGTTTGAAAATTGTATATATTTTAATCTAATGTATATTTTAATCCTTTTGCCATGTCATGTAATATGTCTTGCCTTGTAGCTTATATGTTTTGAAATTGCTGTTAGGCCTTGTAGCTTATATGTTTTGATTGCTAGAGAGCTTCTAGAGCTAAGCAAGAAGACCATTGCACTAGTCGTAGCCGCGCGCTCAGGCATGAAAATTGTATATTTTTTAATCTAATGTATATTTTAACTAGAATTTTAAAATATTAAAGGATTTAACTAGGTCTAAGAAGATTTGTGTACTTTTGACAATTTTGCTTAGTCACTGAAAGTTGTAGACCGAAGTTTTCATAGCCCAATTTTTGCTTCCTGCGAAGAACAATCATGTCAGATAATATAAGTGAAGAAAAAAATAGGGAGACAATCGCTAGATTGTGGTCTAACTTGAAAAGAAAAGGTGATGGAAAATGTTATTGTCCCTGCAAAATTTGTAAGGGCTTAAACCGTAGAAGATTGCTAATCAAAACAGTTAAGAGACATTGTAGGGAGAATGGTCACATTGAAGGGGGGCATGACTATCATCCACTGGTAAGTTGTTCATTATATCATTTTAACAATTTATATACATATGAAATCACTTGATGATGAGTTGAAGATCATGGTTTATTTATGTTAATCAATTTTATATAGGTTGATCTCCCCAGGGAAGTACATGATATGGAGGAACATGGGGGTGCGAATATCCAAGGTGAAGATAATGATCCCATGGAAGATGACGATCATGCGCTAGAAAACACAATTGAAGATGATGGTATAAATACATTGATCCATGACACATTTAGTCCAAGCGGATCTGATCATGATGATGATGATAGCCTTGATGTACCTCTACTTGAGAAGGCATACGAGCCGCTATACAAAGACTCCCAAACAACTCTTCTCTCTGCTGTATTGTTGTTGTTGAACTTGAAGGTTATGAATGGTTTATCCAACATAACAATGTCACGTATGTTAAGGTATGTCATATATGTCTTTATAGTTAACAAAGGGTGAATAATGTACCACTAATATTGTTTATATTAACAACTTATACTTTTTGCTGTAGATTGATAGGCGAGTTTTTGTTACCACCATCAAATATTCTACCTCGCTCATATCGAGAATTATCTGCTATTATGAAAGATATTGGAATGGAGTATCAAGCAATACATGCTTGTCCCAATGATCATATTATATATTATAAAGAACATGAATTTGAAACACAATGCCCTGTATGTCATACGAGTAGATATCGAACAGATCGAATAACAAAAAAGGTGCCTCACAAGGTTCTTCGTTACATCCCCATTATTCCATGGATGCGACAATTATTCAGGTGTACTAGCTTGGCACAATTTATGGATTACCATGCACGCAATAGAAGTCAAGATGACATTATTCGAATCCCTGCAGATGGTTTGGCATTTATGCACATAGAGGAAAAGTGGCAACACTTCAAAGAAGAACCTCGTAATCTCAGGCTTTCATTGGCAGCGGATGGTGTCAATCCATTTGGAGAGATGAGATCTGTTTGCTCGGTGTGGCCTATTTTTGTTATCAACAATAACATTCCTCCGTGGATGTCAATAAAGAGGGAGCACATTATGTTGGCAATGATTGTTCCAGGTATTTTATCATTTGATAGTTATTAATTTACATGTACTTACAAATCTTACAGTAAAATGGTCACAATAATTATGTAATGTTACTGTTCATTCAAGTAGGTAAATATCAAGTTAAAGATATGAATGTATATATTGAGCCTCTTATTGACGAGTTGGTGGAGTTATGGAACGGTGTCACTATGTATGACGTGTCTAGACCAATAGGACAAAGACAATTTCAATTCCATGCAATACTTGTATGGACAATACATGATGCCCCAGGGCTAACACATTTTTGTGGTATGTTATAGTGAATTCAAGTTGCGCATGATAATTCTAATTATAAAAATCAACATATTTAATAATCCAATTATATCATTATCTTGTAGGTCTTCAAACAAAGGGAAAATTTGCATGTCCAGTTTGTGGTCCAAAGATGAAATCTCGTCATTCAAAAAGTTTAGGAAAGCATGTGTTTGATGAGTACAGACACTTCCTCCACAGGAATCATAAGTATCGAAGTATGGAAAAACATCTTTTCAATGGGAAAGAAGAGACTACATCAAAGCCACGAAGAATGACACCTTGCCTATGGAAGTTGGAATATAATAGAATTAATCGTCGAGGTAATGTCATTCCACTTAATGGTTTATGTTTGTAATTTATATATTTCTATTGTGATTTTTGTTTACTAATTATGTAATTGATGATCGTGAAGGTCGTCAAGGCACTACTGACAACCTTCCAAAGGGACTAAAAAGCTATCCCAGACAATTTAGTAGGTTGCCCTACTACGAGGACCTACAAATTGTGCATTTGTTTGATCTTATGCATGTTGGAAAGAATATAACAAAGACATTGTGGAAAATACTGGATGGAAGGCGTGACAAAGAAAAAATTATCAAAATTTGTAATGACATTCATGAATCCAATCATGCACTGAAGAATTTCATTCACTCAAATAGCAATAGAGATCAGATTAATATAAGTGCCCTTCCTTGGTTATTAACGGAGCAGCAAAGTGATGCCATAAAAGAAGTCATACGAAAAATTCAATTTCCCACAGGATTTGCTGGGAACATAAGCAATCTCATATCAAAGAAAAGTGAATTTGGGCCAGGGCTCAAAATGCATGATTGGCATACTTTCATCAAGGTAAGTTATGTTCTTCTGTATTTACAATATATTCATAAACTACGTGTACTATTCATTATGTTATGTTAGAAAATAATGAAATGATTGGTTTATAATTACTGCAGTACGTGCTACCTCTATCTCTCCCAGAGCACTTCAACAATAACATCAAACAAGTGATATATGATCTTGGAAAATACATGAGGTAAGCAGTAATATCTATTCAATTTGTTGTATATATTTATTATATTCGCGATTTGTTTTTCTTGCTATGTAATCTATTGTATATTATTTTGTAAAGTCTCGTATTTATATATTTTTTGTGACTTGAATCTCTTAATGTAGGTGGTTGTCATCTAAAGAAATCCATAAAGAAGATATAAACTATTGGAAGAGAAGAATTCCTCATTTATTGTGTGAAATGCAAAAGTGTCTACCTCCAACTTTTTTCAATGCACAAGAACACTACCTCATACACCAAGTTGAGGAGATTGAATTGTGTGGACCTGCACACACTAGGTCAATGTGGATGGTTGAGAGGCACTTGAAATCTTTGAAGGCTTTGGTTTGACAAAGAGCACATCCTGAGGGTTCTATGGTAGAGGGATACATGGTATACCAGACTATGGTGTACATTACTGAATATCTTCCTAAGTTTGCTTCAAATATCCATGTAGATCACATTTGGGATCTTGACCCTTTTAAAAAATTCAAAGGGGAGTACTTGATGGGGAAAGGTAGATTGAGGAAAGTGACAGGTAATAAATTATAAGATGTTATTGTAATAAATTATTTCTTAATCTTCAAAATAAATCGGTTGTAAGTTGTCTATTTTTTTTTTGTACAGTTGCTCGAGAGTGGGATGCACTACATTTGTATATTGCAAACAATCTTGATTGGATGACGGTATGGATTGAACGATGTCAACATTCTGGTCACACATTAACATGGGAAGGTGTATCTTCATTGGTTAAAGAAGCTCATCGTAATGGAGATTCTAATGTTACGCAAAGGGAAATAGATTTAGCATATGGTTTAAGAGATTTCCAGGTACGTACAAAATTATTAATCACCCGTATGTTTATCAACTCACGATATAATAATTTTGACATGTTTCACATATTATTGCAGGTTAAACACCACAAGGGTATGTTCTGTAATGGTCAAAAATTTCGTGTCAAAGTGTTGGATGACATGAAGAAAACTTGTGATTCTGGAATAATTGCAGTCTTTCAAGTGACTAATATTTCATTTAGAAATGACTTAGATCCTCAAGAGTCTAACAATCAATACTATGGCATTTTGGATGATATACTTGAGTGCGACTTTAGTTCCTTCAAATTAGTACTCTTCGTTGTCAAATGGTATAGGCTACGACTTAATCCAAATGATCCTAATAGAACTGTTATTGAACATGATAATGGATTTACAATGGTTAATACAAGGTCGTTTGAGCCAGTTGGGGATGAGCCCTATGTTCTTCCAAGCCAATGTGAGCAGGTATTTTACTCAGAGGTTTCACATAAACCGGGTTGGTCATTTGTTGTTAGACATGAACCAAGAGGAAGGCTGATAAAGTATAATGCGATGGAAGAAGAAGATACCAAAGAAGTAGAAGATGATGTAGATGATGATCACGATCGACAATTATTGGATGATGTTCCTGAGACAAATTTTCATGAAGAAGAAGAAGAAGATGATGTCGATGATGCTGCTACTGATGATGATGATGAAGATGATGTTGATGTTGATGATGATGATGTTGATGATGATGACAATGACGACAACGACGACGACGATGACGATGATGATGATGAGGATGATGAGGATGATGAGGATGATGATGATGATGATGATGATGATGATGAGGATGATGATGATGAAATTTAAAGGTATGCCATCAATCCTTAATGTATTTAATATTCATTTCTTGATAGAAATATATTTGTCTTAAATGGTTACATAGTTTATTCATTATCAATTTAAAAGCTACAAGTTTCAACTATAAATAGAATACTGCTAATCTAAATTAACTATTAATCTAAATTAATTAAATAAAACTATTTAAAACACATATTAATGTGAGCCTGATTTAAGTGTTATAATGTGTACGTTTTAATGTTTTTAATTTTTATGTGATGCTTATGATGGATGTGATTATGATTATGATGTGATTATGCTCACGATAATTGAATTACATTTGCAGGAAATTGAACCCCTTTCAAGAGCATCCCGCACAGTCTCATGGATCGACAGGTATAAGTCAATACACCTTATAGAAAGTCTATTTAATACACATATCAATAGTAAGATTGATGTCTTCTAAGATCTCTCCCATTTGCAGGTACCAGCAAATAGGTATTTGTCAGAAGTGTCTTCCTCGAGTGAGGGAAATATAGGAATAGAAGAGGAAAGTGAGACATGCAGTTTATCTAGAATAGGGAGATTAACTAGAGGTCAAAGGACTAGAAGGAAATTCAATAAACACATGAAATTTTTCCTTGCTCAAGGGGGGTCATGTTCTTATGATGATGAGACGAAAGGCGACATCGAGGTGCCCTTGAGGTACCAACATCTACAAAAACATTGGGTACCCAAGGAACTTCCTCCAATAAACACTGATTTTTGTGTTAATGAGAGGATATATCGCATAGCACCATCATCATTACATGGTTTGGGCCTATTTTCTATGGATGGCATAAAGGTGTCTTACAACAAAGTTTCTGAATTGATGGAGTATGTTGGACCATGTTACGATTACAAAAGTTGGATGCATATTGTTCAATATAAAAAAAGTATGCGTAGGTATGCACTCTCGGCAAATTATATACAACAACAAGACAATAATCAAAGTAAAAGTGTGGCTATATACATTGATGGAAGGCCAAAAGCAACAGGGAATATTGCGGGTTTTATAAATAGTACACAACCTGGGTCAACTATAAAGCAACCCAATTGCATATTTGAGGCGCGCGAGGGAAATCGTGTATTCATTTGTGCGATAAAATCAATACGTGGAGGGGAAGAGCTGCTTATTGATTACAATTTGAACCGCATAGATACAAACGAGGCTACTATCATGGGGGTGGTACATACTATTAAACCAACTTCTAATCAATGACTCCAACATACCATTTAGTTATTAAATTTTTGGCTAACATTTTTATACTTGATCTTTGACACAGGGGCACAATATGGAGCAACTGCCCGAAGGTGATGGTGATGATATTCCTAGCTCATCTACACATGAGCAGGTAAAACTCATTGTAATTGTGCAAACTAGATAGAAGCAAAATGTTATTTTTTTTAATGTTATTTTCTTCATTGTTTTGGAGTAATTTTGATAATACTAATACTATTGTTGTCATAGAGGGCCGGTGGTCGGAGAGAGGGAAAGCAACCTGCAGTCCCTCAGGAGTCCCCCCTTGTGGACCCTTTTTTTATTGATTTAGCAGAGACCGATGACCCGATCGGTTCCATTAAAAAGCTGCTAAAGAAAATTGGGAAAGAACTTCTACGTTTGGTATCCATACATCCTCAGACTCAGGAAATAAAAGACAGGGCAGCTGAGTTGTTGCGCACTTCTGAAAACTTTAAAGTAAGTATTAAT
Source organism: Chamaecyparis obtusa (assembly GCA_027943335.1). Taxonomy (NCBI): domain Eukaryota; kingdom Viridiplantae; phylum Streptophyta; class Pinopsida; order Cupressales; family Cupressaceae; genus Chamaecyparis; species Chamaecyparis obtusa. The sequence continues at coordinate 1,417,143 of BSBK01007278.1, forward strand.
GAAATTTTTAATTATTACAAGAGTTCAATAATGGTTTTTATGTTATGCTCTTTTATGACATTAATTAAAATATGGATGCATTGTCTTTACAGAGTTATTTGCGTAATTTTGAACCCCATTCCCATGATGAGGCCGGTATTGCAAGTGGTTCAGGTAGATCACATGTTCCATTCCCCACTTGTGTTTTCCACTGAATATATATAGGAATGATCATAATCATTGACAATACATGCTCGAACAATCTTTTTTTTTAATGCTCTAACAATCTTGTCCATGCTAGTCCACGCGTTCTATATTTATGCATGCTCTAACAATTTTATTCTTCAGCTCCTTTCCATGATGATATGACAACACCGCCTCCATCCAGGACAGCCACAAATGTCTTGCCGACTGCCATGTCAACAACACACAGCCTAAATGCACCAACTATTGCACCATCTACTGGTACACAAATCCCTCTTTTTCTCTCTTTTGTTATGTGTTTAAGTGTTATGTGTTTACGATGTAGATCCCTTGATTGTGTTTGTGCCATGGGTGCTCTGCACCAATTTATTTCCCTTGAAGTATTATTTCTTGGAGGCATTTGATAATGGTTTTCATTTTTTGCAATAGGAGATGCAACAAGTCCCGATGCAACATCATTTCCTGGATGTTCCCGTGTTCCTAGTACAGGAACGGTGAAGGATTGCGTATTGATCATCAGTGATGATGAAGGCATTCCCTTAAAAGTATCCAAACTTCCAGGTACTTTAAAGTTATTATTATTCTATAGTGATATAATAGTAATTTAGTTTTTGATCACTCTTCATCGACTAATGATCCCATGATTATTTTGTAGGGAATGATATTTTTTGGCGAAAACTTGGTGACGAGTGTTTGCGGATATTTGGGCCCACCATACGTACATGGTGGAACATCATATCCTAACTAAAACCCCAAACCACTATTTTGATTTCATATCATTGCTAGAATAGTTTTCCTTTTCATCAATTTCTTGAACTATATTAAAGGTAGCTTCTCTTCATTTATGAGTCTGACATGTTTTTTTTTACTTAAAAGGTGGAATAACCAAGATAAAAAGTTGAAGGATGATCTTGTACATAGTATGACCCAGCTTTTTGGACCTCGTGCATTCGAGAGAAACAAGCTCCTTGAAAGAGCTGGTTTATGTTTGAAGTATATTAGGGACCAGTACAGGAAATATTTAGAGGTTAACCCAAGGCACGAGCGTCCGCCCTATGTTCTTGAGGCTGAGTGGCAGGGTTTGATTTTGGATGGAAAGTATAAAGCCGACATGAAAAAAGGAATTATGCCAGTAGAGAGTATAGCAAGGTATGTGATACTTTTGAGAATGTAATTATGTACTAATTAACCTCTAAATTTTTCCTGTACTGGTCTCTAACATATTTCAAACTTTTCATAGATTGCCTGACACATCAAAGGCAACAAAGGCAAGATTAGAAAAGCACGGGACACACAAGCTCGGCTCTGGTGGTTTTTCCAAACTTCAAGCATGAGTTGTAAGTATTAGTAAATGAAAACTTGTATCAATTTTTTTATATATTGCAAGGAAATTTTTTTTGATCAAACAATGCAAGTAAAATTCACCATACCAAGAAAAAATGTAGGGGTCAGAGTTCAATAGATGCCTCACAGAAGAGGACAAGAGAATTGGCTTCCAACAAGGCTATAGAGCCGTGGCTGAACGGCTACGAGCTGAAATCAGTGTGCAAGGTTCAAATAATGATGCATCTGAGCCACAGGTAAATAAGCTAAATGAAATTTATTTCAAATTGAATACTTTACCAATTAGTCTATTTGATGTTAAGTTCTAATATAAAGTGAGTATATCTATTTTAAGAAAGCAATGATAACAATGTGTAGGATATTGGAATGTAGCCTGACAATCCTTCTACACAATCTATGCATAATGAAGGTTTGCATGATGTGCATCCTAGTGGTGGAGGTATACATTTGCTATTAAAATTTTTATATGTAATTACAATTGGTGTTTGGATTAATGTAACATTTTGTATAGCAACTATAGAGGATCGAGGGGTTGGTGCTCATGAGCATGTTGAGGTTGAGTCTAGACAAAATGATGTGGCCAGATCAGGTAATTAAAGAGCACCACAGTTATGTTCTTTAAAATAATTAAATACTTGTAACAATTATAATTAAATATTTTAAATTTAACTCTTTTATTTGTTATTGTAGAGGACCCCCCTTTGCAGCAGCATAGGAATTTGAGATCATCAAGAATAGAGAACAAAACAACTGATGAGGGGGGTATTGATGATAACACTGATGCTCCTCTTAGAGCTTACATAGAAAAAAAAATTAGAAAGAGAAAAAAGAAATGATTGTCATCTAAATACCTTAATTGATAATGACTGAATTTTATGTCTCAATGAATTTAATTATGTGCTAATGAATGTTCATGAATTATGTGTTTATTTTCATATTGATGAATGTTGCGTGTTAACGAATCTAATGTGTTAATGAATGTTATCATGTGATATTGATTGAATGTTACATTTTATTAATAATTGAAAGAATGAATGAATGTTAGATGTTAACGGGGAATGTAGAGTGATGTTAGGGGGAGGGGGGTGGGGCCAAATGAGCTTCCACCTTCACGTGGTTGGCCCTGTTTAGTAGAGAATATTAAACTATATTCTCGAAACAAAGTGAAGCTCAATAAGATACTAAATGAGTCAAAATGGTTATCAAGGTCCTCTATCCATAAGATACTTGTAGTCAAAATGGTTATTAATAAGATACTTGTAGTCAAAATGGTTATTAATAAGATACTTGTAGTCAAAATGGTTATCTAGGTCCTCTATCCATTCCATAAGTTCTTCACCATTCAAACTTCCTCCATAACAAGGAATGTGCTCTAGGTTAGTCATGAAGCCTAGCATGGACTCTTTGTTAGATAGAGCCACTATTTCAGAGCCTTTTCTGTGCATTTCCTTCAAGCACTGTATAGTGTACAGATGTGAAAGGGAGGGCAGACCAGTGTGGAAGTTAGAGTATTTATATCTTATGCTTTGAGAGTTTATTTGGTAGATTCAAGACACCTTATATCAAAGTTATTCCTTTTTCTTATCTGTTGTTCTGTCAAACCCTCATTTTTTGGGTTATTGCATTCAAATGGCCTTAACTTGCAAATAAACCATAGGATATCCTCTGTTCTTTGTAAAATGCAAGTTAAGGGGGTTTATTTTCATATTTTAAAAGCTTTGGAACAGGATACTAAGCCAGAGAATTTCAAGAGCAAGCCCTAGGTCAAGAATCTCAATGTTCTCGACTAGGAGTTGATGGATTATGCAAGATCAGAGGGTAGCGGCAAGTAAAGGACCTCAAACCTTGTTGAATCTAGATCTTTAGAGCATGGTGGACATCTTCAAACTCTGATCTTGGTTTCATGCACCCATTTTCAATGCCTTGTTTTGGAACCCACACCCAAAGGCATGCATTAGGTCTGCGGACTCAATAAGGACATTGATATGCTGGAGTGGAGTCAGGGTCTGGGAGTTGGAGGATTGTTAGAACATCAAAAAGGGTACTCAAAAAACATATAAGTTCATAAGGTCCTTTGTCAAATTGAAGAGTTATTGCTGCAGAACAGGTTTTGGAGACCTACTAGAGTCACTAGGTCTATTTGGACCCGTTTGGACCACGACACACAGTAGCATGTACAGAGAAGAAGTTTGGTATGCAATGGTCTTGAAACCTCCTGAGAAATTCTTGGTATGCATTTGTGTGGTGCAAAAGCTTCGTTGAAAGAGAAAAAGAAGAAAAGAATAGAAATGATTTTTTTTCTTTTTATGTCATATACTGTAACCAGCTACTTATAACTTGCAAAAATTATTATAACCATTTGAAATTGAAACTTAGTTTAATGTGAAACTGAGAACTGCTTTATTAGAGCTTTCTATGATTTAGATTCAGACATCAAGAACATTGTTTGCCTAATATTGTGATTAATGTTTATTTATTAATATCTCATACTGACAAACAATTGATAATTGTAGGGAAAACGTCATTGGGGGTCTTTGAGGATCCACCAGAAGCCAAGGAGAAAATGTATTCAAATGCTAAAGATGGTGTAACAGTCCTTACAGCTGTTGAACCTTGCTGTGTAGATCATCTCCGATTCTCCAAGTTCAACAGTACTGTGGTATTCCTTTGGATACTTCTAATGGTAAATTTCAGACATCAAGTTCTTTTCGTATGAAACTACTACATTTGTAATCTGTAGTTTTAAACTTTTAGTTTATAAATGTTCATCAGCTTTAGTTTGTATGCTGCCATTTCAAGTATGATTAATGAAGTTACCTTTATCATAGGATGAAAGTGAGCAGTCAGCATACTGGTACGGAGCTGGCATCATTGATACGGTGACTAGGGCATCGTTTAATGGTGGTATTGTGTTTTCCCGTATTTAGGGCATCGACCTTTTGAAGCATTGCCTTCATCTTTCTTAAGTCTCGGTTTTAAGTTTGTTTATCTCTCTCGGCGCCGTTGAAAATACAAATGACAACGTTCTTGTTTGTTTTGCCCTTATATCCCGATGTGATTTTGCGGAGGGTTACGACGCTGTTGAAAACACAAATGAAAACACAAATCCCTTGTGTAATTGCCACTTGAAGGAGGACAGTCACTGTAAAGACAACATGATAATGTACACTTACAGTGAGTGTACATTATCATGTTGTCTTTAGAGTGACTATCCTCATTTGTTGAAGAAGAAAAGCATTAATGTGGCTGAATAGCAATACATTCAAGTGGCAATCACACAAGGGACAGTCACTGTGAGATGTCCTCATTTGTGACTGTCCTTACAGTGAGTGTACATTATCATGTTGTCTTTAGAGTGACTGTCCTCATTTGTTGAAGAAGAAAAGCATTAATGTGGTTCAATAGCAATACATTCAAGTGGCAATTACACAAGGGACAATCGATCACTGTGAGATGTCCTCATGTGTGACTATCCTTGTCACAAATAAGGACATCTCACAATGACTGTCCCTTGTGTAATTCAAGTGGCAATTACACAAGGGACAGTCACTATGAGATGTCCTCATTTGTGACTGTCCTTACAATGAGTGTACATTATCATGTTGTCTTTAGAGTGACTGTCCTCATTTGTTGAAGAAGAAAAGCATTAATGTGGTTCAATAGCAATACATTCAAGTGGCAATTACACAAGGGACAATCGATCACTGTGAGATGTCCTCATGTGTGACTATCCTTGTCACAAATGAGGACATCTCACAATGACTGTCCCTTCTGTAATTGCCACTTGAATGAGGACAGTCACTGTAAAGACAACATGATAATGTACACATATAATGAGTGTACATTATCATGTTGTCTTTACAGTGGCTGCCCTCATGTTGTATATTCTTCTCTGTAGATGCTACTATGTGCTAGGGAACTTCTTAGAACTGTTGGTATATTCTTACAACTTGTTACACCTGGGATATTCTTCTCTATAGATGCTATTGTGTGCCGTGGTCCAAACAGGCCCATAAATGTGGTTGAATAGCAATACATTCAAGTGGCAATTACACAAGGGACAGTCACTGTGAGATGTCCTCATGTGTGACTGTCCTTGTCACAAATGAGGACATCTCACAGTGACTGTCCCTTGTGTAATTGCCACTTGAAGGAAAAAAGCATTAATGTGGTTCAATAGCAATGTATTCAAGCGGCAATTACACAAGGGATAATCACTCTGAGATTTCCTCATTTGTGACTATCCTTACAGTGAGTGTACATTATCATGTTGTCTTTACAGTGACTGTCCTCATTTGTTGAAGGAAAAAAGCATTAATGTGGTTCAATAGTGATGTAGAGTAGTCAGGGCTTTTAGAATATACAAATATACATCCTTAACTCTCATTCCACCAAGGAAGAAGGAATTCCAATGGTTGAAACGTGAGTTAAGGTCTTTACATCAGTCAAACCCTGAAAATGAGGGTTTGTAAACAATGCACAGAAAATTTGAAATAACTTAGATATAAAACAAAGAGAATCAATCAAACCAACTTCCAAAGCATCAGATGTCACTATTACAACTTCCAGGCAAATTTTATCATCCAACCACCATCCGTACAGCTGTACAGAGTTTGTTTTTCACCAGAAATGCACTAAAACAGGGTTATTTTTATTTTTTATGAAAGCAAAATGATTACAATACTGGTTCTCTATCTGTCTTCAACCATTTGAAGCCTAAAATAGGCTCTCCAAACATTGGTTCAACCATCTAGGTGGTTAGAATAGTTTATCCAACAAATGTCAACTTTGCTAAGCAACTTTTAAAGTTGCATTACAACTTTGCAAACAACTTTGCCGAGAAGGTTAAAAATGTGTTGTGAAACTTTAGGAACCTTATTAAAGTTATTTTGGACCTTCAAACTTCTTAACAACATCTAAAAGACACCTAATAAACACTTACTATGCTCATTTCATCCAAGGACTCAAAAGATGCCCAAGGTTTATAAGTCACCAAGGGGTCTTGTGTCCAACAAGTAGATGTTTATAAGGAGATAAAATCAATCCTTAATATTTATTACAAACCAAGAAAACATCTAAAACTCCTATTCTAATTTATTGTCATTCAAAAAGACTCTGATTTGTCATTCAAAAAGACTCTGATTTGTCAATCAAAAGGACCTTTCACTAGTCAATCCTTCAAAGCTCCAAGGTGAAAATCTTATGTTCCAATTGATAGGATTTGACTCCTTGGCTTCATGGCAACTTCCTTCAATCATGGTGTCTTTGGCTTGCATTAGGGATGCCCCTGCATCAAATAGCAATGCATTCAAGTGGCAATTACACAAGGGACAGTACATGCCCATTAAAGTTGGTGTTTTGTTATCCAGCATGACAATGGAGACAACATACTCTGTGTCAATTTTACTGATCAAATTTCCCTCCGCTAGGCAAAGCAACAATCTGGGTATGATAAGGTGAAATTTTGTAGTCCTTTTGGGTATGATAACAGTTCCAGTTTCCAATAAGATGGTTCATTTTTATAATTTAGCTTCAATTTCTCTTGTGAAAATCTTTTTTTCATTTTATGGGTGGTAAAATATAATTATTATGCTAGAGGTGTGTACTTATGGATGATAATGAAACAAAATGATAAGATTTAAGACTCTTGTTTTTTTTTTAAATAGCAATTTAAGTTTCCTTCTATTATAAATTACTGTTTTTCTATTTTTTAATGTATCTTTCCAGATCTTTTATATCAATTTTATTTATGAAATATAAATATATTAATAATGTTTTAGTGTTTTTAGGATTAGTTTATATCAATTCTATGTATCATCATTTGTCATTCAATTGTCAGTATTATTAATTTAGACTGTGCAATTGTAGAACTACTCGAATATGGGTTGGATGGATACTCAAGCAGGGGAACCCTCCTCAAATATCTCAAGCAGTGAACTTGGAAAAATGTGTCCTGAAGGAACCCTTTCCATCAGAGAGATAAAAGTACAAACAAGTAAAAGAAGCAGGCTCTGCAAATATGTTTTTGAGAAGAAAAATGATAGATTATTCGAGTATGGTTCATGAGGTATATCTAAAAAGACATTTTTTTTCTTATTATAATAAAAGAGGAAGTTGTGAATGTCAAAGTTGAGTGAAACAAAAATTATTTTCATCAAATTTTGTTAGGCTTGCTTTTGGGAATAGTTTCTTACAATATTGCTATTAAGATTTTTATTGTGTAGTTTTTAGATTAGGTTTATAAAATTATATTTCATGAGTAGTGATTCATATTAATCAATTAACGATACTTTTGGAAGGTATTTTCAATGTGTCAAATTTTGATATTTTTACAAGAATTAGATTGTGTAATTTTTTTAATTAAAGTCATTGACTCAAATTTCATAAATAATAGTTCTCATGAATCCATCTCTTATAAGATTGAATAGTCTATTTAGGAAGTATTTCTGATAGTATGTCAAATTATGATATTACTATTACCATTAGATTGCATGGCTTTGAAGTCAACCTCGTTGACCCATGTTCTTCTCTGTAGATGCTACTATGTGCTAGGGAACTTCTTAGAACTGTTGGTATATTCTTACAACTTGTTACACCTGGGATATTCTTCTCTGTAGATGCTACTATGTGCCGCGGTCCAAACGGGCCCATAAATGTGGTTGAATAGCAATACATTCAAGTGGCAATTACACAAGGGACAGTCACTATGAGATGTCCTCATGTGTGACTGTCCTTGTCACAAATGAGGACATCTCATAGTGACTGTCCCTTGTGTAATTTCCACTTGAATGAGGACAGTCACTGTAAAGACAACATGATAATGTACACATACAATGAGTGTACATTATCATGTTGTCTTTACAGTGGCTGCCCTCATGTTGTATATTGTTCTCTATAGATGCTACTATGTGCTAGGGAACTTCTTAGAACTGTTGGTATATTCTTACAACTTGTTACACCTGGGATATTCTTCTCTGTAGATGCTACTATGTGCTGTGGTCCAAACGGGCCCATAAATGTGGTTGAATAGCAATACATTCAAGTGGCAATTACACAAGGGACAGTCACTGTGAGATGTCCTCATGTGTGACTGTCCTTGTCACAAATGAGGACATCTCACAGTGACTGTCCCTTGTGTAATTGCCACTTGAATGAGGACAGTCACTGTAAAGACAACATGATAATGTACACAAGTACCGTGAAGGTAGTTGCAAGTTACGGCTGTTTCATTGCATACCTGAAACAATGAAGATGTTACGGTCCACAAAATGTTTGTGCTTGAAAGATGAACAAATAAAATTAAACTTCTAAATAACCAAAGCCGCTAACAATAAATTCAACACAGATATGTCCTCATTTCTGGGTATTTTAGCTCTGTAACAGCTGAATACCAGATTACATAATAATGAAAAAAGAAAAATAAACCCAACGTACTCAGAAATTGTAGCTGTGATTTCGCGGAGGGAATCACTCTTGGCACTGTTGAAAATACAAATGACAACGTTTCTCTACATTATCATGTTGCCTTTACAGTGACTGTCCCTTGTGTAACTGCCACTTGAAGGAGGATAGTCACTGTAAAGACAACATGATAATGTACACTTACAGCCTGTGTACATTATCATGTTGTCTTTAGAGTGACTATCCTCATTTGTTGAAGAAGAAAAGCATTAATGTGGCTGAATAGCAAACATTCAAGTGGCAATTACACAAGGGACAGTCACTGTGAGATGTCCTCATTTGTGACTATCCTTACAGTGAGTGTACATTATCATGTTGTCTTTATAGTGACTGTCCTCATTTGTTGAAGGAAAAAAGCATTAATGTGGTTCATTAGCAATGTATTCCCAGCATCTGTACCTGCATCTCTCTTATATACTACAAGTTTCTTGCCATCAGAAATTGCATTTCCCTCACGTGACATTGATGGTGAAGTGTTCTTTTCAAAACCATCATCTGTGGTTACCAATGCTCCTATTTTAGGCAATAAGTTTCTTCTACGAGCTTCTGATGCCTCAAAATCTAAGCAGCGCCTACGCATGCCTCGTTGTGGTTGATTATCATTCTGTACATGAATTATAATGAGTAATCAGTTTTGGGCCTTGGAATCTTGTATGTAACATGCACAGGCATTTCATGGCTAAATGAATCTATTTTAAAAGCATCAACTTTTCTTACATGATGCTGGATACATAAGTAGAACAAGCGTATATCAAATTGGAAGCAATCAGAACTCCACAATGACATATTATTTAGAGTACTCTTCAGTTTAAGTAATAATGCATATATTGACACTGTAAAGACAACATGATAATGTACACTCATTGTAAAGACAACATGATAATGTACACTCACTGTAAGGACAGTCACAAATGAGGACATCTCATAGTGACTATCCCTAGTGTAATTGCCACTTGAATGTATTGCTATTCAGCCACATTAATGCTTTTCTTCTTCAACAAATGAGGATAGTCACTGTAAAGACAACATGATAATGTACACTCACTGTGAGTGTACATTATCATGTTGTCTTTAGAGTGACTATCCTCATTTGTTGAAGAATAAAAGCATTAATGTGGTTGAATAGCAATACATTCAAGTGGCAATTACACAAGGGACAGTCACTGTGAGATGTCCTCATTTGTGACTATCCTTAGAGTGAGTGTACATTATCATGTTGTCTTTACAGTGGCTGTCCTCATTTGTTGAAAGAAAAAAACATTAATGTGGTTCATTAGCAATGTATTAAATACATTTTTTTTTTTAATCCACCCACGGGCGTCGCAATTGCGACGGCAACCCGTCGTAATGCGATTCCGGTAGCCCGTCACAATTGCTTGGGAGGCCCGTCGCGATTGCGACAGCCCTCCGAAGCCATGCGACGGGGGGGCGACGCCCATGCCGCTAACAAATCTTAGTCACATTGTGACGGCTACCCATAGACATCGCAATTTGTGACTAAAAAACAATGACGTCTATGGGTGTTGCTATTGCGACACATAGCTGTCGCAATTGTGACACATAGCCGTCGCAAAATGCCCCCAAATTTATTAGTGAGGGGATGTTGTTGTCGTTGCACTGGGAAGTACTATGACTATGGAGGAGTTTAATGAAATGGTGTAGCCTGCTATTAGGATGGACCTTGTGTTTGGATGATGTATGTGGGATGCATTCCCATATTTATGAGTGTTGGGAAGGTCACTTGGAAGCTAGTGGTAGGAGGTGGTTGTGTGAGGTAGCTGATGAGATGAGAGGAACTCTGCTATTGTGGTGGTGGCACATTTTGAGAAGCAGAGGGTGGCATGGATATATAGTTGGTATATTTTGGAAAAGATGCAGCTGACAGAGGTTGTGACAGTGATGGTTGTGATGATGGTAGTTGTGTTGTGAATGGGAAGGTTGCTTGTTGGTTTGTGGGAATGGTATATGAGATTGGGTTTGTATACCCAAGTTGTGCATCTATGCTTGGTTAAGAGCCCAAGAAGAGCAAGTTCTTGGTGGGGGTTGCAATGTAGAGGACGCAGAAGTGATCGTGGGATTTTGGGATGTAGAAGGTAGGTTTCGGGGTCCCATAAATGGCATCCCTATCATGAAATAAGTTTGATGGGATTGTGTGTTGGAGATGAAAGGTGGAGGTGGAATGTATGTAGAGGTTAGCTAAGTGATGGATAGAACAAAGGCTTGGGTGAAAGCTTGTTGGGTAGTGGAAGGATGTGCTTTTGTTTCCCTTGGAAAGGATGGTGTTAATGTGGAAGCTTGCTGAGTGAAGGAGGGAAACAACTTTTTTGCCCCTTGGATGGATGGTGCTGATGTGGAAGGTTGGTTTATAGAAGGTGGAGGCACTACTTATGTGGTAGTATGTATAGGAGGTGGAGTTTGGGTTTGCGTAAAGCTATGTGCCTGAGTGACAACTAGAGATGTTGTAGATGGGGGTGGTGTGCCCATGACTGAAAAAGGAACTGGATAGTAAGAGATGGGGGATTGGTGAGGCTATTTGGGCTATTTTGAGGTTAGGGTCATGAATTTGTTGGATAATGAGAGAATAGGCATCAGTAGGGATATGGATGGTTTTTGAGGGACTCAAGAGATGGAGGTTAGATAGAAAAGGAGTACCCTCTTGTGCATGGTTCACCAAAACGGATGAGAAATTATGATCTATGATTGTACTTACTATTTGTGCATGCCCTGGATGGTTCATGAATTCTTCCATGGAAAATGTATTGGGTGTCTCGGTTGGATCTTCCCATACATTATCAATATGTGGGGGTTATGGATTGTAGGTCACCATTGCATTGTTTGGATAAGATGAATTAGTGGCCAGATTGTGATGCATATTATTTCTCTTCCAAGATCATGTCTTAGTAGGCATAAAATGAAAACCTAAAGATGAAGATGCAGTGATGGGTGGATGCAAGATGCTTCTAAGGAAACTTAAGGATGGTAGATAGGATAAGCTGATGGAAACCTAAGAATAGATGCAAGGATTCTAGGATGGACTTGGATGAATTGAAGGATGCTTGGATGCTGATCTAGATTGAGGATGATGAGGATTAATAAGTGTCAGAAATGAGTTGTTGCTTCCTAATGTAGGATCAAAGAGGATAGGATTGTCAACCTAGGATAAACTGTTGATCTTCGAAAGACTGGATCATTGTCAGTGCATGCCAATCTCTTACTCGAGATGATGAGGCCTACAAAGATCAGTATCAGATGCCCTAGACAATACTTAGTCAAAGGGTGGAGATTTTGATTTAGGATTAGGATTGATAAACTCAAAGGATGTCACACTAAGTGGAGGATTTGTATAGGTGGATTGATTCAAGGGTTTTGGATTTTGACTTGGATTTTGGGTTTTGGATTTGACTTGGATCCTGGATTTGGATCAAGGATGGTGGAGGATCACTAAATGAGGCTATTCTAAGAGGATGAACTAATATGAAATAATTCCACTAAGGAGATGATCTATGATGCAAGGATGCAACTAAGAGGATGATTTATGATGCAACTAGGGAGATGATCTATGATGCAAGGATGGCGAGACAAGTTAGTGAGATTCTGAAAGAATGTGGATATGCGATAGGCCACCCAGTCTTTACTATCTAAGGTAAAAAATCAGCAATTGATCTAGAAATGTGTTGGAAATTTTTTGATCCTTGCATTATAACCCATGTTGTCTAGTTTTTCTTGATACTTGGTCTCTTTTTGGATTGTGTTTAGGGAAGATTGGTGATCTTTGAGATCTCTTTCTACAATTTTCTTCTCTTAATAGATGTGGGAGTTTGGAAATTTGGATTTCTTGTGTTTGATTTAATCAAACATATCTTGTGAAGGATTGGTATTTGGGTTTGGTTTGAGAAATAATTTTGAGTAACTAATTTTGAGAATAAATTTGATTGATCCAAGGATGTTTTAGATAAATCTGATCAAGTTTTGGCTTTCAGTTTGATTTTTCTCGAATGGAAAAGGACCAAAAAATATAATGACCTAGAGTTTGTAAAAACAATCCCAACAAAGGACAAAGCAAATTTGTGGTATATAAGCAATGAAGAAAATGATTCTGATAATATGTATGTTCAACATATGTTTTTGCATTGAGTCTAAAACTTTGAAGACACACACAAGCAATATTACCCTAAGGAATTTTGGTTCAACTAAAACAAATTTGCTCATAGACTTAGGCACACATCCAAGAGCTAATCAGAATATGACCACCACCAAGAATGAAATGGCTCTAGTCATGATGTCGTATTATCTAGTTCCAAGTGCTCAAGGATGGCACAATATGATGAGTGTCTTGGGGAGATTACTATTCTCCTTGCACAAAGATTAGAAAGCCTTCGGGGGTCGATGAGGTTGGCCTCTAATTTAATAGGTGTCTAGTATGATATGTGGAGTCCTCCCAATTAGTTTGTACGTGCGTGACTCACTTAAGAGCCTAGTTGACCATGCCAAAATAGTAGGGATATTCACCTACCTCAGGCTACCATCAACATGCATTGCCCAAGCTTGAGGGGATGAAGTGAGAGTTTTCTCAATGCTTTATTTATATACCGATTGGGGAAATACCGGTTTGAGGTTTTTCTCTAAAGAGAAAGCACTTTTCTCTCTGGACAGGCCTTGCTAGAAGTAAAACAATTTGATCTTGTCATAGTTCAATTGTTTTATGTCACTTATGCTAACAAGGGTTTTGCTAAAATTGAAATTTCTCTTAAAAGCACATCATAGAAAAGTTCATTTCCAAATTTGATTTTAAGTGTTTTACACTATGACTCTCAAGCACTTGTGATTAGGATGTAAAGTTCATTTCTTTATTTTCCTTTAAAAAAACTTTTGGAACTTCGAAAAAATTACAATTTTGTGTTTTTATACTTTTGCATTGAATATTTTGTGACTCTCTTTAAGCTCTAAGTGTTGATTGATTGAGTTTCAAGATTGAATTGTTCATTTTTTAAGGCATTCAAGATTTGATGTGGTTCTTTTTAGAGCCCAAATTGATCAGAACAAAAATAAAAAACTAAATGATGAAAAAAAAAAACTACTTTGAAATTTATGCCTATTTGTAGAAGGCATAACTTTCTACACATAGGTTGAAAAGACATGTCATTTTTGCCATTGGAAAGATAATCAAATTATCTAGAGGAAAATTTGAGGAGTAAAAGACTCCTCAAAAGAAGATGGACCCAAAAATGCTAGGAAGGCCTCCGAAACTAAAACTTATAAATCTTCACAAATACAAATTTGATTAAGTTGTTTGATTAACCTTATGCATTCAAGATTAGATTTTGTTTATTTTAAACACTAAAAGAAATGTTTAAATTATATTTTAAAAAATTAAACTCGTGATCCCACCACCTGTTCCTACAATCCCACGATCTAAAAGCAAGTGATCCCTTGGGTTGAAGCAGCGATCCCACCGACCATATCAGTGATCCCGCTGACTGTACTTTTTTCTACACAAATCTGAGGACGGGAATAAAGTTTGATTTTTTTCTTCTTTTCTTCATTTGAGGAGGAAATTTTGCATGGTGGGGGTCCCACCGAGTGTGCCAGAATGTAGATGCGAACTTGGTCCTATCCTATTGAGAGCAAGCTTAGACAAACAAATGTTAGCGATATAAATGCTAATATAACATATTAGCTCAAAACAAGATTCTCAAGCCAAACCACCTCCGATTGAGCCAAAATGGGAGCACCCAAGATCCATTTGATTTTCTCTTTTGGGAGAATGTGGATGTACTCTCCTAACACAAGTATGATGATCCCCAAATGTAGAATGAGAGCTCAAAGAGACCTAAAATGGCTGCAAGAGGCTAGTATGAGGAACTAGCTTGCAACCATGGATTCCTTAAAATGATGTTGGTAATAAAGATGATATTAAGCTATGATGTAAAAAGAAGGTTCATTTAGCCATTAACATGATATTGTGATATAAATAACAAGAAATGGAAGCTAAATATGCTAAATAGTATTAAGATCTAGAGATATTTTAACATGATAACAATGCATAAAAGAATTATAATGTTTTACTCATGGAAGATCTCCTATTTATAGGATTTGGAGGAAGGACCTAGGGTTAGGAAGAAGGGTTAGAGTTAGGGGTAAGGTTGAGGTTAAAGGTAGGGTTAGGGTTATAGGTAAGGTCAAATTAGGTTCAAAGGTCAAATTTGAGATAAGGGGCTCATAAATGACATTTATGAGTGCCATAAATGCTTAGGGGACAATGGTGTAAGAGCAATAAATTCTCTTACATTAAGAGAGTGGTTAGGGGTTTGGAGTCAAAGTGGTTTTGACTAAGGACTTTCTAGAAGAGTCTAGAGGTTTGGAGGAATATTAAATAAATATTTGATTTATATAAATAGGATTTGGAGGGGAATATTTATTAAATGATTTTAATACATTTATGGAGGGAAAGTATTCAAATTTGATTTAAATACTTTTGGTCATGATTCTTTAATTAAATAGATTTAATTAAAGGGGGATGGGATGATGTCAATAATAATTAATTAATTAATTAAATAATTATGATGTCATCGAGGATTTATTAATTAAAATAAATTTAATTAATAAGATGGATTTTAGGTGTCTACACCTACTTATATAGCCAAGATGATAAGATACCATGATAAGGAACTGATAAGTTATCTCTCACACAAGGTATATTCACATGTCCACCAAAGGTGGATCATCCTCTATTATACCATGAAGTATGAGAAACATGAGGAGGATGATAATGTTATAAGAGAACTAAAGGTGGATCTCACACATAAAGTGGAATGTGATAAAAACTACACCACCTAAACTGGAATTTACAAATAAAGTACAAACTCTTAGGTGTCACATATTGAAACTACTATACAATTCATTATCATAAGTAAGCTTAAGTAAAGTGTAATCAAGAATATTTAATTACACTAACATAAGAATCTAAATAATATCCTCTAGAGTGATAGACATCTCTCTAATAGGAAAGTAAAATGTACTCACCTCATTGTGCCATTTCTCTTCTAAGGTAGTCAACATACCTAAATTTTCCCTAATTTGTCTCTACACATCACAACATTTGAAATGTCCTCCTATCAAAACCAAATAAACAATATTTGTATCAAAAAAACTCTATCTAATGAAAACTATCTAGCCTATTGTTATTAGATCAAATCATAAAATTGAAGCATACAATATGCAAGATATGCCCTTAGGACGGGAATAATAACTGGAAATGATTGTTAATACCCCAAAGAATTTAGTACCTCTGGAAGGTAGGTTGAGCTATTTTTATCAAATCAAATCATAACATTGAAGCATTCAACATGCAATATATTCAATGAATCAAAAGCTTACTTAACTTAACATATCAAATCAATTCATCCATCAAATAGTTATTCTGAACTAATGTGATTTAATTCATTATATTATATTATCAAAATCAAAATCAAACTTAACGAAGCTTTATCATAATGTGATTTAATATATTCCATTAGATTTAATGTGATTTCATCAATTCTATTATATATCTAGTCAATTAGCATCATGCACCGACATTGACTACATCAATATGATCTATCAAATATGAAGAGTTTATCAAAAACAAGAAGTTTTAGCAAGTTAAAATCAATACCATCGTATATGCACAGGAGTAAAATATAAAACATTTTACACAATAATGACCATGTTTCCTAGCATGCTTTCTTTGAAATGGGGGATAGTGAAGATATGCACTCTAAGGACCTTGAGGCCACCACTACCAAAGGAAAAGGCAAGGGTTCTTCCTCTAAATGAAAATCTTCTAAGAAGGAAAGTAAAAAGCGTAAGATCACTAAAATGATCATTTCCTTAGAAGAGGAGTACAATGAGGAGGGAGATGACATGGATATGGATAAAGAGGATCTCAAAAGTTGTAGAAAAACTAAGACCTTCCCCTCCCCTATTAAGAAGAACAATAAACAGAAGAAGGTTGTCTCTAAGACTCTCAGAAGGGAAGAGAAGAAGGTTGCTAATGTGTCTCACTTGGAGCTAGTCATGGGGTCTATGATGGATCATCCTTCCAATCCACCTATTGGGGATTCCCGTGCTATGCTGAAGAAAGATGTGTGGAGAAATATTGATATGAGCACTGTGAATTTAGGAATTCCAAAGATAATATGAAGTTGGTTGTGAAGGGTGAGGAGTTTAGTAATGTTGATCAAAAAAAGATTATTGACCCCTCTATATTAAGTCTTAGTCATTCCAACAAAGAACCTCAGATGGATGTGCTACTTATTGCTAGGAGTATCTTTCTGGATAATTTTAGGGTCATTATGAGGATTTTCAATGATATTAATGATACGATGAAGACTCGTGAGAGTAGGGATAATAGTAAGGACTCTGATGATGGGATGAGGGATGGTGTAGGTATGGGTTTTGTGATGGACAATGTTGTCTTTCATAGGTTGGAGGCTAAAGTTCTTTACTTAGACAATAGGGTTGCTAAATTAGAAGACACTCTTAAAGATATTGTTGATCAGAGCTTAAACATCTTGAAGGCCTCTAATGATCATACTAAAATTCTTCTCAGCAAGATGGAAGGTTCCTTGGAGGATAAGGCCATTGTTAAGATAGAAGATGATAAGGAGGAACAAGATGAAAACCAAGGTGGACCGGGTAAAAGAACAAGATCCAACACCAGGAAGATGGCCTCTTCTACCACCGATGAGGCTAAGAAACTCAAGAAATAAGTCGCAAGGATGGATAGGCTCAAGCTTCAGACTACTAAGCTCCTGAAGAACATGGGATAGTTGGCCTGTGTTTTTTGGGTTCTGTTCTTTTTTTGGTCTTCTGTGTTTTGGTTCATGTCCTTTTGTTGTTGTCTCTTTATGTCTATTTCTAGCTTTCTTTTTGTTCTCAGTTGGTCTTGTTCTATTTTGGACCTATTTCTTCTTATGGGTTGTAATGGTTTAAATCTTTAGTTTAATTTTGTATAGGGTTTCAAGACCCCTTCAAAACATGTTTTACCTTAATAAAAAATAAATGTGTAGATAATCACTATCAATGTGCATGAATATGCATGCACAAAAAATTATCATGCATTCATAATAAAAATACATGCACAACAACTTACCATGCATGCATAGTAACCATTAATGCTTTAACAACTATCATGTATACACAATAAGAAGTCATATTTGTGCAGAACTGAGATGCATGCTCAGAAAAAAGGGATGCACATGTAGAAATCCCTACTTGTACATCTACCTAACCTAAAATTTGACCTATAAAAAATTCATTAAATACCTCATAATGATAAAAGTGAAGGGGTACTTATTGACTCCCCATAATCGATATGACTCTAGAATCAACATACGTGGTCAAACCAATGTTTGTGGATGGGAAACACCATGATTTCTCTAGCTAGTCTCTCTTCTTCTCCTTCTCCCATCTCACCAATTGCCTAATTCCAAGTTGACAAATATGGTCCCTTTGACCTTTTTGTCACCTATTTATAGTCGTCTAAGCCATAATTAACCATGTATAATTGGTCCTATGATCTCAAAATTTTTGACGGTCATATTCTAATTATTTTTTTATCTAATTGGCCTACAAATTATTTTGTGGGATCAATTTACTATCCAAAACATACAAAAAAAATAAATAAATAAAATAATGCGACAAGCACACTATTTTAAAAGAAGGGAAAAATGTATACACCTGAATTTGACTTGAGAAATTAATTAAATATTTATTATTTAATTAATATTTTTTCCTCTATTACTAAATAAATTATTCAATTTATTTAGCTAGTTCATCTCATCTTATTCCTCTAAGCCTAAGTATTCTAAAATCTATTGTTGAAGTTGTTCTCTAAAAATCATCTAATTACTATGTCATCATATAACTAGGTCTCCTATTCAACCTCACCATCCACCTCATCCATGACTAATAAAATTATTTTATTTTAATTAAAAAAATATTTATTTTCCTTCAACAAAGAGTCCTTATTTGAAAAGGTGGGGAAAAGGCCATGTGGCCTCATAGGACTAAGTCACATGATTATGTGTCCTCATGAGACCAATTCATTTCCACCTTTCCTATCCTTAAGCCCATTATCCCTCCACCTCACTTGGTAAAAGATTCAAATCAAAGGACACTTTTCCTAAGAGTCTTATATTTGTATTGTCTTCTTTCACCCTTCTCTCTTTGGTTATGGATCTCTCCCTGCCACATTAGCCACCTTCTTGCCATTGTAGGACAAATATCTCCCCTACTTTCTCTCTCACAATCCAACTTATCCCTAATTCCTCTCTACTCTCCAGCGAAAACTTTAGTGGCAATTATTTTCCATTTGGCAAATGTCACATGTCGGCGAGCCCCGTTTTGGTGAATATATTGGCCATATGGGATTGACCATATCACCCCACATTTATTAAAATTGGGGCCAATGCCTAGGCCCATCGCCCATCAATTTATCTAATTTTGTCCATTTCTTTCCATTATCGCCAATGGCATATAATTTTTGGGTACGATATATTTTAAACACTCGCCTATAATTTCAAAGCGGCCCCAAATGCACGGCCTATATTCACTAATATATATATATATATATATATATATATATATATATATATATATATATATATATATATATATATATATATATATATATATATATATATATATATATATATATATATATATATATATATATATTTAGGAAGCCCCAAATTTTCCAGGCATTTTACGGATGTGTGTCTCAAACCAATGGATTTTTGCCAACTTTATTAAGCATACCAAGGTATTGGATGACCCATAATCACCTAGGAAATAACACAAGACTTGTTATAATTACACGGGCTTCTCCAAATATTTGGAGACCTAATACCTCCCACCCAATTCGCCAAAAAAGGATTAGTATAAATACATTCATAGATCAGTGTTATTGTACACAATTTGGATCAGTTCAATTTGATCGATAGTGAAGTTCAGACTGTTGAGTCTTGATTGCTTTGGCTAGTCGCAACTGCAGTTGAATTTGAGGCAAAGGTAAGTGATTATTATTCTATGACTATGTACATTTGAGTTCATTCTTATTTAGTGGGGACCAATTAGTGAATAGTGGTGACCTCAGACATGATTTAAGGGTCAATGAATTATATTTATATATATTATAGTTCTATTGTCACTTCTTCAACAAGTAAACATTTTTTATTTCACTGGTAGGCTGGTAGCCTTTATTTCATTGAAGAATTGAGATGTCAAACAAGAATAAGGGTAAGGCTCTGACATATGGGGAAAGCCAAGAGAGGCCAACAAAATGTAGAACCTTATCATCGTACTTTGGTCATGGTGTTGGAAATGTTTCTGGCCAAAATCAGGAAGCTACTTCATCACAAGAAGATTTTCAAGATTCACAACTTGAACCTACATGACATATTGAAGAAGTCAGTGAACTTGATATCTTAGATCATGATGAACTTGAAGAAGATTTTCAGTTAAATATCCAGAGTAGCCATAATGATATAATTGACTTGGATGAGACTGAGAATGCCAAAGAAGATGAAGTTGTAGGGAAGAAGAAAAGAAAATACAAATCAAATAATTATAGAGAATCAAAAAAAGATCAAATGTGGGATATGTCAAGGAATTTTCAAGTAGAATGGGTGTCAAAGTATTCATTTATTGAACTAGTGGACAATCTAATCGAAGGGGAGCCTTTGGTAGAATGTATATGTAAGATTTGCAGCCAGATAAATAAGAAGGAAAAAAGGTTGCAGCTAAAAATTGACACCATAGAGAAGCATATGGGTAAATTTTACGAAAAGAAAACCATATATGGAGCTCAAAAATTAGTGATAAGATGGAAAACAAAGGAGGAATCTCAACATGTTAGGAATGCATAATTATATGAATTTTAGCATTATATAAAGATGAAGCCTCATGAAGTTAAAGGCTCTATTGAAGCTTGTTTTAGAAAAGCATTGGAAGTAGAACTAATGAGAAAATGTGTTTAGTTAAGTGTTGTGTTTAATATTTTGAGTAGAGGGCATCCTATGACAGACTACCCATCATTGAGTGCTTTACTACACTTTCTAAAAGTTTGTAACTATCCTAACAGTCACTGGTCAGTAAACAATATATGGGAATGGGCAAGTTATCTTACCGAGGTTGAAAAAGAGGATTTGAAGGCAAAAATTAAAGAGTCAAATTTTATTGCATTATCTTTAGACAAGGTTACAACAGTAGACAATACTTCCTGGATATGCATGCTGTGTGTGTGAAAATTATACCTAATCTGTAAACACAACACTCAGTAAAACATTAGAGGTTAGCTATAATCAAAATCGTGCAAAATTGAAAGCTATCTAACCAAGCGATTTACTGCCTTCTAATAGGTGCGAGATTAATGTTCTCAGATTGTAATCGAGATCAGTGACCTAGACGACACCTAAATGAAGGATTTGAATGCAAAAGATGGATATGAAATTGAATGCAATTAATCTATATTTTTGATATTTTCTATGCAATAAGAATGAATGAAAAACTGATATGAAATTAATCTATATGAAAACTGATATGCTATGCTAATCTAACAATGATATGAAATATGAATGCAAAAATAAGATTGATCTCACAAAGATGTCGATTCGCAAGAGCTTTGATTCTTCAATTCTAATTCTCCAGCGTGATTGTGCAAAATATGAGATGATTTGTGAAGAGTTGAGCCTTTAATTTATAGAAATCCAGGGCTTTGGAGGTGCATGGGAAAAAGCCATAAATCACTCAAATAACTCAACTTGATTTTTGAGTTATTTTTAAATAAAAGATAATTAACTCACAAAAACATGCAAAAGCTAAGTTTTAACTCAAAATAGAGTTTAGCTTTAATTGATAATTGATAGTTGTTTGCTTTTATGATTGTGCATGTTTTATTTATGAATTAATTTAATAATAAAGTGATTTATTTCCAACTTAACTGATTTTAAAAATAAAATAATTGATTTATGGGTTAATCAATTATTTAATCAAAATTTTATTAAAAACTATATTATTAAATAATGACAACTTGCTTTAATTAATTAAATAAGAATTTAATCAATTAAAGATAGGAATTTTGATTTATTGTCAAAATTAAATAATACAATTAATAATAGATAGAATTAAATTTAATTACACAATTAAGTGGCAAATATTAAATCTAATTAATTAAATATGAAAATATTCAATTAATCAAATTTTTAGGATAAATGTGATTTATTGCCAAATAATTATAAAATTAAAGATAATTAAGATAATTAAGAATATTACTAGGAATATTCCCCGATGCAAAATTTAAGATAATCAATTAGATTTGATGATGTTTAGATGTGCCTTAGATTAGGACTTTGATGTCGATTTCATATGATTTGATGATATAGGAGGTTAATGAACTTATAGACCATTTTTGGGGTATTACATTTTGCCCCTCTTTGAATTACTGTGTGAAGCGCAGTGGTTCAAAGATAGTCTGTGTTTGATAGAGATATGAAACTGATGTTTGAGATTGATAATTGATATGAGATAGAAGCTGATTGATATTGAATTGAGATGGAGATAATAGGTCTTGAATGACCAAAGATAATGTTCACTGTAGAAGCAAATGAACCTATGATTGCGAAAAAGTGTCAAAACACCTGATTCTGAACCTTAGGATTGATAAGAAGTGAGTGATCCGTTCTAGACTCGATTGTCTTAGCAGAACTAGCAAGTATCACATCCGAATCCTTCAGTTGCCGAAGAACCAAGGAAAGAACACTATGATCTGATGGTTGCAAAAACTGATACAGTTTACAAGATTAAGAGAATACCAGATTGATATGGATCGATGAATCTGATATGCCTCAAGTGATGATAGATTTGCCCCGAGCGATGAGGTCTTTTTTTTTGATGAATCAGTAACTAGACATGATTGTTTGTCTTGATCACTGATGAAAGATATTGATAGATTTGATCGATAGAATTTGATTTACAGACTTTGAATGATGTGCAATACCATGCCCCCTTCGGGATTAAAATTGAAATCTGACAAGAAAAGTCAGCGTTATAGTTTAGAAGCATGTGAATTGATTTGAGAAGTGGTTATACACGTCCGAGAATGCATTCTGCATTGTTTGGAGGTCTAAAAAGACCAAGTTTGACTAGGTTTGACCATGAGTTGACCATGGTTGACCAAGTTGAAATTTTGATGGTTTGATGTAAGATAATCAGTTAAGTTGAATACTAGATTTCTGTGATGATTGAAGGTCGAATATGCAAGTAGTTAATAATATGAATGATCTCAGATTTGAATTTTGATCCCGAAAAAGGATTCTACTTGCTATTTCATTGGAGGAACCTTCATGTGAGATTTAGCTCTTGTTAGATTTGAAGATGCGATTTGAAGAATCATTTAAGCATTGAAGTTCGTTTAATCATTGTGAGATCATGCAAACATGCAAAATGCAATGAGACATGCAAAATGAAATGCAACCTAAGACCTAGGACCTAGTCACTGATCATGTGTCGATTTGTTATCATCATTGAACTTTTAGGTAACCGGATAAATCAATACAATGCCCACTAGCCATGAAACCATAGACATGATTATCGATTTGTATGCGCAAGAATCAATACAACACCCACTGGACAACAACCATGGATATATGAATATTGACTTTATTTTCAAAATGTTGGATTAAATATAAGCATCAAGGCACAAATGCCAGGATGACCTGAATATCATGTCCATTTTGATATAGCAATTTGTACAAGCATCAAAACGTAAACGTCGTGATGACCTGAATACGCCTTGCATTGCAAACACATCAAACAGTCAAGAGATCATTCTAAATCCAATGTGAATTACCCGTAGTGACCCTTTATCGTTCACATCCTTAGGCAAGATTGCGTTCCACAGTAGGAGAAAGAACTTACTCAAAAAGACAATAGTTAGATCAAACTTCCTTGAATTTTTTGGGTATCAATGGTCGAGGTACGCATGGCCATCCAATTCGAGATAGAGGCTCTTACAGTCGGACACCATTTCAATCCAAAATTTCCAAAGCTGTTAGATTTTCACATACAAGCAGAAGACAAAGAAAAGATTATGCCCCCAGTCATCACTCTCTAAATCCTGTAAAGGACATCATTGAAGAGCTCGAAGGGACACAATATGCAAAAATCTCAATGCGAATCAGTAAGCCTACAAGGAGATAAAAGCATGAAAAGCACAGATTGTTTTCAGTTGAGTTTTGATGTTTGATTATTGTTGATGCAAAATCCTTTCTGGAGACGAGACTGACTGACTGACTCAACTTGAAGCTTCAAAGGACTCTGAGTGGATATGACACGTCTAAGATACATGGGAGACCATAGGATATGACATTGATTGCCCCCAAGTGTGAACATTGATAGGATGCAAACGCTTGAGCTGGTTGGTGTACAGGCCGACTTATTGAAAACTGGAAATGCAGGAACAAACCGGGAGATATGTACAAACTAAAGCAAGACTGAAAGCTGGGAAAGACCAAGATTGTGCTGATAGATGGAGTATTTTGGAACAAGTGGCGCCCGTTTGCCGAGTTTTCACCATCTTGGTAGAGATTCTATTTTTGCTACCAAGGCGCCTGTTTCCAGGTTTTCACCAAGGCACTTTTTTTTTTTTTTTTCGTATTTTTCATTTTTTCAATTTTTTTGTACTTTTGATATTTTTTGATTTTTTTGTGAATCATCAAGGCGCCTATTGCTAGGTTTTCACCAAGATGTTCATTTTTTCAGGACTTTTTCCGATTTTTAAGATTTTTTTCAGGACATTTTACCATAGATTGAATGCCTTAGGTGTAGAATTTCTTCAGATGGAGAACGTTGATTGGTTCTCAGAGCTGTTCTCCTTCAGTTGTTGAGAGTTGATAGGCACCAGAGCCAAAAGTAGCAGTGATAACAAAGGGACCCAGCCAATTGGGTTTGAACTTCCCATTGCGTTCTCGATGGGATTGATTTTTCAGATTTTCTCTCAACACTAGATCGCCAACCTGAAATTCTCTATGTCTGACTTTCTTATTGTAGCCTCTAGACATTCTTTTCTGATATACTCTGAGATGATCATACGCTGCTTGCCTGCGCTCATCTAGTAATTCCAGTTCTTGTAACCTAGACACTCTGTAGTCTTCATCAGTGACAAGTCCATGCATTCTGATTCTGAGTGATGGGATTTCAACCTTAATAGGTAGTACTGCTTCAGACCCATAAACTAAAGTGAAAAGTGTAGCTCCTGTAGGTGTTCTGATACTAGTTCTGACACTAATTCTGATACTTGTGCTGATACTTGTTCTGATACTGGTTCTGATACTTATTCTGATACTTGTTCTGATACTGGTTCTGATACTGATTCTGATACTAATTCTGATAATTATTCTGATACTTGGTATACTTGATAGCATCTTTTTCCATTTGCAAACTCCCAAGCAAGATCATATCGTGCAGTCCCAATGTCTAGCAAGGTGGAGAACAAGAGGGATTGACAAGCCGGTGGAAGAGATGGAAGACAAGAGAATAAAGGATAATGAAGGGAAGAAATCCTCAAGGGCAAACTCCTCAAGAATACCCAAGCTAGGGAAAAATTGTCATGTAAAGCATATTTAGACAAGTAGGGAAAGGCTAGTATAGGATAAGCACAAAATCATAATGCAAGAGCAGGAAAGAATGCAATCCAAAGGAGTAGACATGTTAAGAGGATTCATAGCATTGTGTTTTACTCTTTCTTTCTTTTTTTATTAGATCAAGACCAAAGGGGAAAAGGATAGCGATAGGTGAAAATGAATGGAGGAAGATGGATATGAAGGCTAAACATGGAAGGAATGAAAGCAAGATCATCATAAGATAGCTCACAAAATAGTCAAATGTTCGTGTATAGATCAACATTGTCAAGATCAAAGAGAGAAGACGGAATGGATGAAATATGTAGAAGAACTACGCATAATGCCTGATTGCCAGGTTTTCATCATGGTACTTATTCAAGGTGCCACAAGGGAGTGGTTTTCACCATAGGATGAATTTATTTCTCTTTACTTTTGCTACCAAGGTGCCTGTTTCCAGGTTTTCACCAAGGCACATTTTCAATTTTTATTTTATTTTTCATTTCTCTTTTTTTTTTTTTTTTTTTTTTTTTTTTTTTTTTTTTGGAAGAAGGCAAGCTTTTTATGTAATGCTCCTTGAAAGGATAAACCATGATATGCCAAAGATTCAAAATGATATGCTCAAAGATGCTGATAGGGAAAGGGAGATGGAAGAGAAAAATGGAGGATAAGGTTTTATGTAAAGCGAGTGAGGATGGAAGATAGGAGGAATAGGCAAATGAAGAAAAATGATAGAAGGTAGAAGGATAATGCATGGAAGGATTGTGAAAGGGTAGGTGGAAAGGAAGGCAAGATCAATGTAAACACACACCTTGAAGGGTAGCGAGAGGGTGGAGGAAATGTGAATGAAGGAATACGTGAAGGAATATGGCGAATGGATAGCAGAGGTTGAGGTTTGGGCACATAAAATGGAAGAATATTTTTGGAGGGAGATGAAGTGGAAGCCTTTGGAAGCTTGAATGTCAACTTCACTTTTTTCTCAACACTAGACTCTTTCAAGAGAGACTTTGGAATCCATATAGCCTTAGGATTTTTATTTCCTTTTGATGACTTAGAGAGAATATCTTGAATGATGGATTTTGGAACCCATACTTGTCTTGTAATTTTTTTCTTAGATATCTCTTTTGACTTTATGCTTCCATGTCTATGAGAGGAGACATGGTGATATTCTTTTTTTGATGGATTCTTGCATTGCTTCTTTTTCTTGTATTGAACATTCAAGTTACTTCCAAAAGACTTGGGACTTGTGGAAGAAGGAGGAGGATATGACTGGTTTAGATGGGTGGGTGGATGAAAAGGATTCAAGGGTATGCATCTATGTTGATCTTGAGGAAAGATGGGAGATGGAGGGATGTAAGGACCCAAGATGGATGCCAAATTAGGAGAGTTAGGAGGGGAAAGTGAAGGGACATAAGGACCCAAGATGGAAGGAAGGTGTGAAGCTCTTAGTAGTGGTGGAAGAGGTCCAAGGATGGAAGTGGAAGACGCAAAAGGATAATCAATAAGTTCGTTAGCATCTATATGACAACCAAGGATATCATCATCTTTAGAGTGAGCATTAGAATTTTCAATAGGATCCTGGGCATCTTGAATAAGAGCATTTTCTTTGATAGGATCGTTTGAAGCTTGCAAAGACTTAGGAAGAGCAGAAAGCGGAAGTGAACATGGAATGGTAGAACAAGAAGATGGAAGACTTTGATCTTGACAAGGATCTTTGGATAGCACCAGCGCATAATTTTTCTTTTGATTTTCAATAGGCTTGACATTGGAAGGAACACTATTTTTACCAACCTTAATGGAAGTATCATCTTTGGAAAGCGCAAGTGTAGTAAGGTTATTTTGATTGTCAATAAGCTCAACAGTGTGAGTAGTAGCTTGTTCTTGCTTAGGTGAAGACTTAAGACATGGTGGAATGCATGAAAAAGGGTGTATAGGATCAAAAGAACCATGAAGCGGATAAGAGACATTGGGAAAAGGAGTGGATGAAATGGAGGGTTCTTGATCTTGATCTTTCTTTATGTTCTTTTCTTCATTATTTTTAGAGTCCTCTTGACATGGAGCCACTTCTAAGGACAAGGAAGCATGTTGGGATTGTATGGATGACTTTGGAATAGATGGTGGAGGACTAGCTGAAGTAGGGATTATAGCATATGAAGGCTTCGGCTCTTTAGGTTTATCATTATTGAAAGTTTTTGCAGCCAAGTGAAGGTTAGCTTGAGTTTCTTTAAGAGGTAGCCCTGGAGGATAACTATAGGGAACCACATGAAAAGTATCAGGGCTTGTGTCAGATGAAGGTTCTGTGAAAGATGTGAAAGACTCAGAAGCTTTAGAAAATGTATGGGTATTGGAGGAAGTAGGGGATAGAAGGGAACCATCACAAGACAAAGGTCCAACATTAACATGATCTTGCTTGAGAGTGTAATCTTTATTTTCAGTCTGAGAGTTCTTAGAGGAGAGATCCTTATAATATTGACGTTTCAAGCTAGCACGATGTATTTTATAGTCCTCAGCAGTAGTAGATGGATCATCATCAAGGTATTGTCCACAAAAGCCATCAAAGTCTCTTTCAAAATCAGAATCATATGGATCACCATCACGATCTATCCAATGTGATGGCCCATTTGTAGTAAGTAGGAACGAACGATGAGGAGGACTCTTAGGAACAGAGGTGTCATAGGTATCATTACATTGTCTGTTATCATAGTCATCATAGTCTTCAAAGCTAGATGTGTCACTCTCCGTGGAAGAGGTATCATATTGCTCAATTTTTTTTCGGGGGCATGGTGACATGTACAAATCTTTATCAAATGGAAAAGAGTATAGAGGTTCCTTTTCTTTCCCAAGTTTGTCAAGCTGGACTTGCATAGCATGTATCTGTTTCATTATAGCGGCGATCAGAGCTTCTTCCTCTTGTTTATTGATTCTTTGAGACATGTGTACTGATTCTCAATAGCTATTGATTTGTTCTTGACACAATGATATTTTTGACAGATTCTGGAACTAGGCTGGAAACATTGGATATCTTGCAATTTAACAATTTCTGACAACTTTCTCAAATTTTTCCAAACGACACTCTGCAGACTCGTACGACACTGGGTAGTCTATGAAATGACAGTTGCTAAACTCATACGACAGTTGGGTAATACTGAAATGACACTTGACAAAACTCGTACGACTTTGGACTTCCTGAAATGACTTTTGACTCCAGAAAATATTTTACGTCAATTTTTGCAAAATGTAAGGTCTTCAGTTTTGGATTGTTTGCAAATTGTATTGTCCAGATTTTGAAGGTTATACCAGATTTGATCATTTTTAATAGCCAAGTAGATAAATAAGCACGCAGAATAGCAAGCAAGTGATTCCAAGCACGTCTGAAAACAATGAACAAGGGCAAAAGCAACCTTGCGCATGAACAATCAAGTGACCAAATTGTGCTAATCCCTGAGAGTACTAATTGTGTATGTTCTGAAAAAGTTTTGCAATAACACACATATACCTGAGAATGAAAAATTGGCCTCTCTAGGGTTTTTAGTAATGGTTTGACTCTGCAACTTTTATGATTCAAAGGGGTGAACTCCAATCCCGGCGCACCAGGGTTTTGACACAGTCCGAGAACTTAATCTTCAAGAGCTGCTAGGGAGATCTGACAACCCAACAATGAACCATACTCGTGGAGATTTCTTCCACAAGGACATTTATATAGCGGCTGTCACTACCATGGCAAAAATGGCTATTACCGCTTGAGGTTCCGTCAATGCAGTTTGCCCTGTGAAGGGATTGTCCGCTACGGTTAACCCTCTCTAAAGATGACTCACAATAGTATACCACAAGGGGACTTGGCTCCAGATTCAAGGTTTTGACACCTCTTCACTTTTAACCCAAACAAAGCAAGCAGATTAATCCGACACGCTAAGACAAAGTTTTGTTCCACCAAGGTCTGTGATATCAACTCCACGTGATCTATCAACCTCTCCGGGGAGAGAATGTATCAATCAATAAGAGAAGACGCACTAACCAATTTTGATTCACCAAAGCTCATGATATCAACCCCACGTGATCTATCAACCTCTCCGGAGAGAGAATGTGTCGATCAATAAGAGAAGACTCACTAACTAAGTTGAATGTGAAACACACTAAGTATCCTCCCTACCTACAAGGATTCTATCGTCAAGAAGGATTTCGCTAGGAATCCAATCTCTCAAGAATCACAAATAGTGTTCATAGGGCCTAATTACTATGTGAGCACAGATGTATGTTCCGAAAGCAAATCTACCAAAAGCATCCAAAAAGTAGAAAGAGGAACACTTAACGTTTAAAGAGAATATGAGATGAGTCCACAAGGTGGAACACTTAACACCTCACACAAGCTAAAAATGAGTCCACAACTTAGAAAACAAGTGAGTTCCTAAAAGCACAAAAGGGTTGCCAAGTGGAACATTTAACGCTTCTGTCCTGTTGACCCCTCCCCTTTATGGCGCTGAGATTGCAACCACGGGGCGGAAATGAGGGGCCGGTGGATTAGCGAGTCCAATAACCCAAGATAGAAATCAAGATCAATCACAAGTATTCTAAGACTACTTAATGAATCCTTAAGGGTTCACAACCTAGTATCAATTATGCAAGTGTGTAGAAATAGATCAAAAGCATGAAAAGATGCACACAAGCTTGACACATAAGAGATTTATTTTAAGTCCCAAATCAAAATATTATTAGATGAAGGAGAATACCTGGGATCCTTGCAACGCGCTTAGTAGATTTTACTTGATTTTTAGCAATTTTTGTTGAGCTTTTCCATGCAAGCAAGTGACGAACTCTCCAACAAGCAAACAAGCAAACAAGATATGCAAAATATATTTAACTTATGAAAACCATAGGGTTAGCTCTAAAAATCAATTATTATCAGTAATAATAACCAGCAATCAACCCAAATGACAACTCATATCATTCATTGAACCATGTAAAAAAAATAAGTGCATACCCATCACAAAACTTTTTTTTTTTTTTTTGCATTTGACCTAGTCAACAAGATCTAATTTTTTTGATATTATTTTGGCCACAAAAATAGAAATTCAGAATAGAGACCCCTACTAAAAAATAAAGAGCTTTCCAAAAATGCAAAAATTTTAGAAAAATCTCTTCATTTGTGCCCTAGAGACCCATTTTATCAAAACAGACCAGTTTTTGTAAATTGACTATTTGAGCTATGATATCATATCCAAATTTAAAACACAAAGAATAGACCCCCTTTAGAATTTAAAGATCTTTCCGAAAATATAAAAATTTTCGAAAAATATGCTGATTTGTGTCAGATATTAATTTTTTTCGGAATTTCAAGAAAAAATTATTAAAAATTAAAAACATCTCAAAAAATTCTAAATTTTTTAGTGTAGCTTCCATGACATGTCACCAACTTGTAAAAAAAATTTCAAACCAAAATTCCAAGCCGTTTGGGAGATAAAATTAAATCTTTGAAACTTTGGGGTTTTAGCTCCCAAAAAAATCAAAACCAGCATGCAAAGGTGGGTTGCCCCACGGTGGGCGCCAGAAATGTGTGTGTGAAAATTATACCTAATCTGTAAACACAACACTCAGTAAAACATTAGAGGTTAGCTATAATCAAAATCGTGCAAAATTGAAAGCTATCTAACCAAGCGATTTACTGCCTTCTAATAGGTGCGAGATTAATGTTCTCAGATTGTAATCGAGATCAGTGACCTAGATGACACCTAAATGAAGGATTTGAATGCAAAAGATGGATATGAAATTGAATGCAATTAATCTATATTTTTGATATTTTCTATGCAATAAGAATGAATGAAAAACTGATATGAAATTAATCTATATGAAAACTGATATGCTATGCTAATCTAACAATGATATGAAATATGAATGCAAAAATAAGATTGATCTCACAAAGATGTCGATTCGCAAGAGCTTTGATTCTTCAATTCTAATTCTCCAGCGTGATTGTGCAAAATATGAGATGATTTGTGAAGAGTTGAGCCTTTAATTTATAGAAATCCAGGGCTTTGGAGGTGCATGGGAAAAAGCCATAAATCACTCAAATAACTCAACTTGATTTTTGAGTTATTTTTAAATAAAAGATAATTAACTCACAAAAACATGCAAAAGCTAAGTTTTAACTCAAAATAGAGTTTAGCTTTAATTGATAATTGATAGTTGTTTGCTTTTATGATTGTGCATGTTTTATTTATGAATTAATTTAATAATAAAGTGATTTATTTCCAACTTAACTGATTTTAAAAATAAAATAATTGATTTATGGGTTAATCAATTATTTAATCAAAATTTTATTAAAAACTATATTATTAAATAATGACAACTTGCTTTAATTAATTAAATAAGAATTTAATCAATTAAAGATAGGAATTTTGATTTATTGTCAAAATTAAATAATACAATTAATAATAGATAGAATTAAATTTAATTACACAATTAAGTGGCAAATATTAAATCTAATTAATTAAATATGAAAATATTCAATTAATCAAATTTTTAGGATAAATGTGATTTATTGCCAAATAATTATAAAATTAAAGATAATTAAGATAATTAAGAATATTACTAGGAATATTCCCCGATGCAAAATTTAAGATAATCAATTAGATTTGATGATGTTTAGATGTGCCTTAGATTAGGACTTTGATGTCGATTTCATATGATTTGATGATATAGGAGGTTAATGAACTTATAGACCATTTTTGAGGTATTACACATGCATGTTCATACTTTACACAATTTTGTTTTCCAACCTCATCTACTAACTATTGCTAAAATGAAGGATAATGTGACAATGGAAAATTTATTTGAACTAGTAAAGAGTTCTCTAATTGAATATGGAGGTATAAATGACATGACGATTTCCAAAAAGCTAGTGTGTGTTGGAGGGGATGGAGCTTCATTAATGCAAGGCCATAGGGGTGGTCTTTTCACAGATACAATCTTCTTGTACACCCTACATTACTCCTATTCACTACATGGCCCACATAATGAATCTAGCTTTTAGAGTTGTCAGTAAGCATGCTCCAATACAAAAAATTGAAGTTTTAATCAAAGAGCTCTACCAATACTTCTGTTGAAGTCCAAAATGATTGAGGTAATTTCAACACTTTGCCAAAGGACTAACCGATGGGAACAAGCTTCTCAAGGATAATGATACCAAATGGATCTCTTTGGATGGATTAGCACATCGATTTTTTTTAGAATATCAATCGTTGCTTGGTCTAATGAACTCAAGTAGTGACAAATCAAGACAACCAAAATTTCCTATGCTGCTGGCAATGTTAAGTAATGTAGAGACACTCTTAACATTAGCAGGTCTTCTACCCATGCTTGAGGAAATGAGAAACTTAATGAAAAAGACCAAACAAAGAGCTACGTATATTGCAGAATATGCTGCGTTGTGTAAATTGAAATGCATGACACTCAATAATCTCTATCGATTATGTGTTGATGATGTAAAATATGCCAGCTAGTTGAAAATCACAAATTTGGACAATCCTAATAACTTTTTAAAAATCAGTGTAAAAAGGAGTTATGTGCAGAAGTTCACGGAGTTGAGATACCAATGCACTACTTTTCTAGGATCGAGTCCAAGGAACTAGGAAAGAACCCCAAGAGGCGAGTATCAAGTATTAAAAGGGAAGACTTTACCAAGATCATTGAGTTTGTAACAACTTCTGTGAAGCACATTATCTTTGATCTTTTCACATAGATTATAGAAAGATTCCCTCTAGTAAAACTAATTGAATCCATGGCTATTGTATTTCCTCAATATTGGAGTCTAAACAGTCTAAATTTTTTTAAAACTAAGCTATTAACTTTGATAGATCATTTCTGCAAAACCAAAGAGTTAAATGGAGTAACTCTAAATGGAATTTTAGATGCAAATCATTTGAGAGAGAAATCAGGTCATTTTTCACTGACAATGAGGGAACAATATAATATTATGCCGAATGCTTGCGAAGATGGATAGGTATCAAGGCTTTGGAAAAATCTAGCTAAGAGAGAAATGTTGATTGATTCAATATCAAAATATTTCAAGCTTGCTGATTTATGTCTAACCATGATATTGGGGTCGGTGGAGGATGAGAGAGTTTTCAGTGCTTTGGGATTCCTAAAGTCAAAGCTAAGAAACAAACTAGAAAAGAATTTGGAAAATTTCTTGAGGCTCTATACATCCAAGTATGAAGTCAATACTTTTCCTTATGAAAGGGCACTGAAATTGTAGAGGAAGAAATGTCAAAGAAGAGGGTTGGGCAATATTTCAAACCAAATTGGGACTGGAAATGCCAGAGACAATGATGTCATTGACTCATGTACTAGTACTAGTACTGCTAGCGGTGAACATAAGTTAAGTGGAGGTATGCAAAAAGAATAAAACATATCGAAGAACCAAGGAAGCTATGAAGTTGATGGTGATGAATCTGACGATCTCAATAATGATATGATGTGGCAGCTTGAAGTTGAACCATTGTAGAAGTAGCAAGTCTTAGGTATTTATTAAACTTTTCCCTGAAGTCTACTGTGTAAGGAAACTCAGGTGCGGAAACAACTTCCTACACTAATCTCTAAAAGAAAGTATTGTGCAAAATCTTTTTAAATCCTTACAATTTCAGATTTGTTAACTACTTTAACAAATATATTGTAGCCATATACCATGCATACAGAAAATAGATAGAGAATATTGAAACACATAAACACAAAGATATGCCGGTGGGGAAAAACCTTTCGAAAAAACAACCCCACCCCTCCAAAACTTGCACAATGTATTATCTTCAACACAAAGATTACAACACACTTGCAATGCAAGTTCTTTCAAGAGATGAGAGACTAGTCTGGCTACATAACAGTACACCTATCAAACTTATGTCTCTCTCATAGAAGCAACATCATATATATAGACTCCTCAGGACCCAACAAATACCCAAAAAAGGAGTTTGGCATCCAACCACCAAGACCCATGCACAAAGCCACATGTACATAGCTATTACATGAAATCACAAGAATAGGCATCCATCCCTAGAATAGACTATGATAGCTTGTCATAGAATCCACCAAAAATAATGGTCACAAGAGAAGTGTAAGAGAATCTGTCATACCAACCTATTTTTGGCATATTCTCTTACACACACCAACCACTTCTTCTTGGGCGCCCAAATAGGCCCAAGTCATAAGATGCTCTTACACCTGTCATAGCACATTCCTTAAATAGTTCTTACACATCATAGGAATCCGTCATGACTATTTCAGTCATGATCTCCTTACGCACAAGATGCCGACACATCAACATGCCAACTAGACATGTACACTCACACTTTATTTTATAATTTGCAAAAAATACATTTACAAAACAAATAATAAGAATAGGAATTATCCAAGGTTGAGACACCTTATTCCTAACATTCTTCCACTTGTTGAACACCTTGTAAGAGCAACAAGAACATAATAGGAACTTTAACCGCTATAGGCCAAAAGGCCCATAGACTCTGAAAACCATCTAAACTTCTCAGTGCCCACTAGTTTTGTTAATGCATCTACAACATTCTTCATAGTATCTACCTTCTCCAAATTTACCTTTCCATCTTCCACCATGTCTCTCACAAAGTGAAACTGCACATCAATGTGCTTCATTCTGGCATGGAAAGTTGGATTTTTTGCAAGGCAAATAGCGCTCTGACTGTCACACCAAATAGTAATCTATTCTACATCAACACCAACATCAGAACACAATATCCTAAGCCAAATGGCTTCCTTACAAGCATGAGTAGCAGCCATGTACTTAGCTTCTGTAGTGGAAAAAGCAACCATAGGTTGTCTCTTACTCATCCAACTAATGGCACCACCAAACATAGTGAACACATAAGCACTGGTGGATCTCCTGCTATCAATATCACCTGCCCAATCTGAATCCACAAACCCACAAATACAAACTGAATGTGGAGATCTAGAAGAGTTACCATGATAACATATGGAGTAATTTGATGTACCCCTCAAATATCTGAATACTCACTTAACTGCATCCCAATGTACCCGTCCAGGGTTAGCCATAAACTGACTCAGGACTCCCACTACTTGGGCAATGTCTGGTCTAGTACAGACCATAGCATACATAAGACTGCCAACTGCACTAGCATAAGGTACTCTACTCATGTCCTCCACCTTACTAGGAGATTTTAGACAATCATCTACAAAAAACTTTGTTCCCACAAAAATAGGAACACAAAGTGGTCTACAATCTGCCATGCTGAACTTGTCCAACACAGACTTCACATACTTACTCTGACTCAACCAAAGTTTTTTGTTAGACCTATCTCTACTGATTTCCATACCCAAGATGTACCTATTTGCCCCAAGATCCTTCATCTCAAACTGTGCTGACAACTGAGATTTAAAATCAGAAATCACACCCTTACCCTTCCCAAACAATAACATATCATCAACATTTAATGAAACAATAAAAAGGCGATCATTTTCAACTCTAAAATAAACACAATGATCTAATTTTGATCTTACAAATCCAATTGACAACACAAAGGCATCAAACTTAAGGTACCACATCCTAGGAGATTGCTTCAAACCATATAGAGATTTCTTTAATCTGCAAACTAAGGATTCTTTACCTTTAACAATGTAGTGCTTAGGCTATGACATATAAATCTCTTCCTCCAAATCACCATAAAGGAAAGCTGTCTTCACATCCATCTATTCTATCTCTAAATCATATGATGCAGCAAGAGATAATAGAAATCTAATGGATGTCAACTTTGCAACAAGATTGAATATTTCACCATAATCTATTTCCTCTACTTGTGAATACCCCTTTGCAACCAATCTAGCTTTGTACCTTTCAACACTACCATCTACACAAAATTTCTTCTTGAACATCCATTTACAGCCAACAAATTTTCTCCCTTTAGGAAAAGGTACAAGGTCCCAAGTTTTGTTTTTCTCCAATGAAGCCATCACATCATCCATAGCCTCAATCCAAGAACCTACATCTTCCATGTCCAAAGCCTCTTTCATAGATCTAGGCTCATCAGTGTTAGTAATCAAAGAAAAAGAACAACTGGAATCTAACATAGAATAACCAAACCTTTCTGGTTGCTTTCTTTCTCTCATGGATCTCCTCAAGGGCTGAGGTTGAGGTTGTTCTTCCTCTTCTTCCAAACTATCAGAGCTGCTAGAGCTCTCCTCATCATTAGACCCAACATGGTCCCTCTATTCAGTCTTCTTAGGGGTAGGAGGCAACTAAACAACATCTTTTTCCTTTTCTTTTTCATCTGGTTGTAGCACAATAGGAGAAGATGTTAGTTCTCTGAAAATAACATTTCTACTATACAACACCTTACTAGTCACAAGATCCCAAAGCTTGTATCCTTTCACACCAACACTGTATCCGATGAAAATACATTTGACAACTTTTTTTTCCAACTTAGATCTTTTCTCCTTTGGAACATGTGCATAAGCTTCACAACCAAAAACATGAAGATGTCTAATTGAAGGCTTCTTACCAGACCACACCTCCATGGGTGTCTTACCAACAAGAGCTGATGTAGGAGATCTGTTAACCAAATAGCAAGCAATGGCCATAGCTTTAGCCCAAAACCTTTGTTCTAAACTAGCTCCACTAAGCATACTCCTAGCCTTCTCCACCAGTGTCCTGTTCATTCTTTTTGTAACTCCATTTTTTTATGGGGTATAAGGAGTTGTCTTATGCCTCTTGATACCTCATTCTTTACAAAACTATTCAAACTTAACTGAGAAAAACTCACCACCATTATCAGTTCTCACACACTTAATCTTCTTACTAGTCTGATTCTCTACAAGGGCTTTAAATTCCTTGAACCGACTAAAGACTTGTGTCTTACTTTTAAGGAAATAAATCCAAGTCCTACTATAATCATCTATGAAAGATACAAAAAATATAGACTTGGAGATTGAAGGAACTTTTATAGGACCAAATACATCAGAATGAATAAGATCCAAAACATTAGAAGATTTGTGAGAACTAGAGTAAAACTAAACATGATTTTGTTTACCATAGACACAGTGTTCGTAGAAGTTGAACTCGAGATTGCAATCATTTAACCCCTCAATGAGGTTTTTATTCTTCAGGGTCCTAAGACCCTTCTCACCAATGTGCCCAAATCTCATATGCCACAACATCATCTTTTCTATAGGAAGCTTGCCTTCCAAAGTGTTTGCACCCTTAGGTACACTTATTGCACTGCCATCGAAACCCATTGCCACAGTCTTCTTTATTGCTTGTTCAGATGGTGGGGATGAAGTGATAGCCACTCTCTTCTTTGAAACAAAAGAACTATTGCACTGAGCAATGCATGCTTCAAGCTAAAACAAAGTACCTCTCCTAGTACCTCTAGCGAGCACCATAAAACCTCTCATCATCTTGCATCCATCTTTCAAAAAGACAACTTGCACACCTACATCATTCAGCATACTTATAGATAATAGGTTTCATGCCAAACCTAGAATGTGCATAACTCTATTGATTCCCTTTACTTGTCCATCAGGAAATTTGATTGTGACCCTTTCGCGTCTAACTATCTTTAGGTGAGAATCATCACCCAAGTACACCTTTCCACCATCGAACTCTTCATATTTTGAGAACCAGTTTCGATGAGAGGTCATGTGAAAAGAGGCACCTAAGTCTACCAACCACACATCATCAGATGCATGGGCTACCAAAGCTACAATTAAAGCATCTCCATCTTCTTGAGATTTTTTGGAAGCTAAATCTGAGCCTTTCTTCTTCTTCTTCAGTTCTTTGCAGTCCCTCTGGAAGTGCCCAATTTTATCATAGTTCCAACATTTTTCCTTGGACTTTCCAGGAGTCTTAGAACTCCCATGGGATTTGGATCTACCCTTCTTTGACTTTTTGTCATTCCGCTTTCCTCTATCATTGGATCTCCCGCGAATAGCAAGGGCTTCCTTAGATGAATCCAAAGTCTTTCTTTGCATCTCCTCAGATAGCAGCAAAGACACCACATCATCCATATGGAATGTGACTATAGTATTTTCGAGAGCCATCACAAGATGGTCCCATGAATCCAGCAAGGAACAAAGCAGGGTCATACAATGATCCTCCTCCTCAATCTTGGCACTGGATGATGCCAACTGTGCAATCAATAAATTGAATGTGTTGAGATGATCAGTTATGGATCCACCTTCCTCCATTCTTAAAGAATACAACTTCTTTCTTAGGAACAAATTATTCACCAAAGATTTGTCTTAATACATAGACCCAAGTCATTGCCACAAAGAATTTGTAGTAGTCTGATCAAGAACATTCAGAAGAATGACATCTGCTAGATAGAGTCTGATGAGACCCTTAGCCTTCTGATCCTTGATCTCCCAATCCACTTGTGATATCATTGTAGGTGTCACATCAAGTGAAGTAGCCTCCCATAGATCATGGTCTTCAAGCATGTCTTCCATCTTGAGTTTCCACAACTCAAAATTAGTGCCATTAAATTTCTCCACCTCTATTCTACTGTATGAGGAACTTTCCATCTCAATCTGCAAATAAGATTCAAAATGCTCTGCAAAAAACTCCCACTCAACTTGAGATTAGCTCAAAAAACCCTACCTAACAACTAGGATCAAAAGTTGATTAGGCTCTGATACCACTTGTAAGGAAACTTAGGTGTGGAAATAGCTTCCTACACTAATCTCTAAAGGAAAGTATTGTGCAAAATATTTTTAAATCCTTACAATTTCAGATTCGTTAACTACTTTAACAAAAATATTGCAGCCATATACCATGCATACAAAAAATAGATATAGAAGATTGAAACACATAAACACAAAGATATGCTAGTGGGGAAAAACCTTTCGGTAAAACAACCCCACCCCTCCAAAACCTACACAATGTATTATCTTCAACACAAAGATTACAACACACTTGCAATGCAAGTTCTTTCAGGAGATGAGAGACTAGTCTGGCTACATAACAGTACACCTATCAAACTTATGTCTCTCCCATAGGAGCAGCATCATATATATAGACTCCTTAGGACCCAACAAATACCCAAAAAAGGAGTTTGGCATCCAACCACCAAGACCCATGCACAAAGCCACATGTACATAGCTATTACATGCAATCCCAAGAATAGGCATCCATCCCTAGAATAGACTATAACAGCTTGTCATAGAATCCACCAAAAATAACGGTCACAAGAGAAGTGTAAGAGAATCTATCATACCAACCTATTTTTGGCATATTATCTTACACACACCAACCACTTCTTCTTGGGTGCCCAAATAGGCTCAAGTCATAAGATGCTCTTACACCTGTCATAGCACATTCCTTAAATAGTTCTTACGCATCATAGGAATCCCTCATGACCATTTTAGTCATGATCTCCTTACGCACAAGATGCCGACACATCAAGTGGAGTGACACATCAACATGCCAACTAGACATGTACACTCACACTTAATTTCATTATTTGCAAAAAATACATTTACAAAACAAATAATAAGAATAGGAATTATCCAAGGTTGAGACACCTTATTCCTAACATACTATTAGTTTCTATATCTCATCATCAATCATGCATAATAGCATATTCCAATGTCAAAAACATGAATGTGGTTGATAATGTCACCAAGATTCAAGATTCAATTCCATAATTAATAATGGTTTTCATTTGCATTATTTAGCTCATATGGTATAATTCTTGAAGATTTTTTTTTTTTTTTTTGACAACATAGCAATTCATATTTTACAATTCTTAGAAATACTGATTCTCATTAATTTAATTAAAAATATGATACAATGTAACAATTCATTCATTAATACTAGTAAGAACACAACTCTATGATTCTGTTTACAAAAGTCAATGACTCAATACCCATTGGCAATTCGGCATATTTCCCAATTTCAATTTCATTACCCTAAGCCAATGACCCTGAATTCCCTTTTATAGAAACAAGGGAGCAACAACAGCTTTAGGTCAATTTGCCTAATGTGAAGTCTCAAAATCTAAATTAGTAAGGCAACTAAATGTCTACAACAACTCTACAACTGTAGTTGTACATTTCTGCATTTGACAGGCCAGTTTATTAAATTATCATTGGCAATAGCATCTGTAAGAATGCAACATTGATCCTATTCAAAAAACAAAGTTCAAACTTGTTACTTTAAACTCAATTCTTGTATTGAGGATAATATCAAAGATATATACTAAAGATGCAGAGATAATTGAAACTTGTAAGAATTTGCCTAAGGCAAAGAATGAATGCCAAGATTTAGAAGCTCAAGAGATAGCACAAGAGATAAAAAAATATGATATGATCAAATGATCAAATAATGAATTATAGATTGAATGATTTACAATGTAGTAATGCCTCAATATATAGGCAATGTATGATAGCTAGAATTTATACAAGTGATAAGCTATCAACTAGACATGGTGGAATCACATGTCCACCAAAGGTGGATCATCCTCCATTGTACATGAAAGTATGAGAAACATGTGCAACAATGAGAGGATGATAATATGATAGGAGCACCAAAGGTGGATCTCACACACAAAGAGGTATGTGATGACAACTATCACATGTAAAGTGTAAATTATCCTAACCATGTGCTAAAATGAAATGTAAACTCCTAGGTGTCACAATGAAAACTAATATGCAAATACATTATCCTAAGTAAACTTAAGTGTAATTAGTAATATTTAATTACACTAACACCCCCTCTTAAGTGCAACTTAGGGGAATGCACTTAAGCTCATAATGCAAGATGGGTCCTGGCTACTAGGCCATGTTAGGTACCCATGTACAATATGCAAGAACAATGCAATCTCTCATAAAGTGGAGAAAGAGGGAAAACCTCATGGGAAAAACCCTCCCCCAAAAAGAGAGATAAATACAATAATAGAATATGAGAGAGAAGACCTCATATGAGGAAAATATCTCCCCCATAAGATAGAAGAAGTGGAAGAGAGACCAAGTAGCCCCCCCTCAATGTAGAATGAACACCAATGGTAGATTCTCTAGGCTTGATGTAGAAACTACTCCATGAGTGTAGAACAACATTCCTCCCCTCAGGATGAAACAAGACCAAAGGTGTAGATATGAAGCCTCCTCCCCAATCTATAGGAAGAAACCTCAAAGTGTATGGAATCTCTGAAAACTTCTCAAGTGTCCCCATGTCAAAGCTGAAAGGTGCCTCCTCCAAATCATGTGTACTAAGCCACTCTGCTGAAAAAGACAAATCAAGATCAACTGAGGGTGAATGTAGAACATGTACCAAAGACCCAAGTGTCTCCTCTGAAGATAAAGTGACCTCCTCCAACTATTGTATAAAAGTATCCACAATCATGTCACCCTCGAAAGAATGATCAAGTAGAGAATGAAGATGAGGGTCAGCATGCTCCCTCACAACAATTGAAGAAGGATCATCCTCAACAAAGAGAAGATGAATTTCATCAATGAAGTCTCCCAAATTTGAAATGTAGGACTCCACAAAAAAACCTATAATGTTTGTCAAGTAGTCATCCCTTGGAACCAAGTTTGGAAGACAATGAATATCCTATTGCACTGAAGCACCCAAATCCATGGCTATGTGAATGCAAGCATCATCAGGAGAAAG
Organism: Chamaecyparis obtusa; assembly: GCA_027943335.1. Taxonomy (NCBI): domain Eukaryota; kingdom Viridiplantae; phylum Streptophyta; class Pinopsida; order Cupressales; family Cupressaceae; genus Chamaecyparis; species Chamaecyparis obtusa. The sequence continues at coordinate 1,459,431 of BSBK01007278.1, forward strand.
AGTGGAAGTAATCTCAATAGGAGGAGAAGGAGCTGCAACTAGAGGTTCTGGATGTTTCGGAAGTGGAGGCATATGTGGATCTCTATATATTTCCCAAAGAATAGTCCAGAGTACTAGAAATTGAAATTGAAGCAATTGTTGTATTGTCATTGATGTCAAACCTTAATTGGTAAGACTATTACTATTTAAGAAAGTACTATATCTATTTGAGTGTTGCTAAGGGGATAGGAAAGGTTGGTAACAATAGCACCTAAGGAAAGGTTGAGTTATCTTGATACTTCAATGAGTACTTGATTATGTGGCACAATGATAAGACAATGTATTGTTTATCTTAGTAAGAATGAAGACTAAACTAGTAGGCTTGATCAAGCATAAGTGAAGAAATCTAGTTTAAGCCGAGTGTTGTTTGTGTTGACCGAGATAGTGAATACCGAGTAAAAATAGTGTTGACTGAACACCAGTTAATTGCTGAGGAAGATAGTGTTAGCTGAGGGGATAGTTTATGTGGTGATTGAGCTTTCTAGAGAAGACCGAGAAGTTGGACATAGTATTGACTGAGTGTCAGTATTTTGAATTTTTTGAAGAATTCAGATTTCCAGCCGACATTGTTGAATTCTTGAATTATGTAAAACTTGTTGACTTTATTTATTGATTGTATGAAAGCATTTAATGCACTACAAAATGTTTTATTGTAAATCTTTAAGAGATTCAAGATATTTCAAAGATAAGCCAAAGAACATACTGTAGGACGGATTCAATGAATTTGACCTAACCCTAAGATATACGAAGGAGATTAAGTGGCAAAATATGTATTGACCTAATAGAGGTAGTATTAAGGAAACCTAAGTGAGAGGTTGAATGTGCAGATGGAAAGAAGTGAATGCTGGAAGTATTGTTATTGATTGTCTAAGAAGAAAAGGCTGAAGGAAAAGTGTTGTGGTTGCTTGAAGGGTTCCAAGCAGATCAGTGATGGAGATGGAAAAGGTTCACAGCCAGTAAGCTAGCATATGTGTACGGAATTGGATCTGATATTTGCAAAGTGAGTTGTATGTTTCTCATATCAATATTACTGCTACTTTCTAACCATTGTAACAGTCAAAATCCTTTTAACAGAGGTTGACCTAACAATCATAGGTATAAATCCTTTGAACAAGGTTGCATTCTAATAGAGTATATGTAAGTCCTATAACAAGGTGAACTTTTAATAAAGTGGTTGAAATCCTTTAACCGGGTCACACCTGATAGTGTGTTTGTAACCTTTGACAGGGTTGGATTTTCACTGAGCTCACTTCAGAAGAGTGAACATAATAGTAACATGTTACAAAGTGGTTTTTCCCAAATTGGGTTTCCACTATAAATCCTGGTGTTCATACTTGTGTGAATGTTTTGGTTTGAACATTTTTGTGTTTTACAAGTTAGATGCTTTTGGATAAGTGGACTGCACTGTTATAGTTTCTATTATGCAATCAGTAATGACCGAGTAGGTGTTGGTTATTAGATCTGATTTGTTGAAGAGTTTGAAAGATTATTTTATACATCTAGACCTGAGAACAATTGATTCACCCCCCCCTCTGTTGTTCTAAATCATATTAACATAGAGATCAGGATTATTCATTGTTTCATCTTCATAGTCATCAAGGGAATCTATAACATCCATATCCACATTCAAATAAATAACCTTAATAACTTCTAAGTAAGAGTCACAATTGAAAGAAGGAATTTTAGGTCTATACTCATACAAATAGGACAATAGGTTATGCTCATTAAGATGAGCAAGAATCAATTCACTCCATTGCTTATAGTTCCCTCTTGTCAACTTAATTAAACCATCCATGATGTAATTCTCACATGAAACAATGAGATAAAAAATCAATGCACCCCCCAAAATACAATGAACCAAAGAACCCCCCCAAAATAGATGATTTTGGCACTTTATATATAGTGTGTGTACAATTGCCACTTGCCAAAATGAACCAAAGTGTACTTCTAATTTTGATGTTTACAAAAAAAAAAATGAAGCTATAGTAGACTCAAGAAGATAAGACACAAGATCCCTCAAAGATCTAATCAATTACAAGTACAAAATAGGCCAAAATAGACCAAATTTTGAAAGTACTATGTTCACTCAAAACTTATCCAAATTGATACCAGATCTGGAAAGTAGACAAAAAATCATGAACTTTTAAAAAAATAGCACCTGAAAATGTGTCCCTATGAGCCCGAACGAAGCCTCTAAATTTGTAAAAATTGAGATTTTCAATTTTCAGAAAATATCAGAAACAAAGATCAGAAATCACCTACACCATTGTGTAGATTGTGAAATTCTACCCCCCCCCCCAAAAAAAAAATTTGCTCGAAAAAAGGAGTTCAGATGACTGAGATATCACTATTTGAAAATCACCTCTGAAATTATTTTTTTTGAATCACCACCGCCGAACCTTGAAAATTCAAATGGCTCTAGATTTGGCTTTAGATGTCCAATTTGGATGAAAAAAAATTTGATTTAGGGGTTTTTGGACCTTCTCAATGTGATTCCAACCTCTGATTTGCACCAACAAGCTCCAATTTTGACCTGCAACAAAATTCTCTCAAAATAGGCTATGCAATGAAACTCCTATGGCTCTGATACCATGTAATAATTTGCCTAAGGAAAATTGTTAATGTTTGTAGCTTCAGTCATATGATCACCTAGATTACATATAATACTTAAATGTTGATTAATAATAAAATATTATATTCGTGTGTATATATATATATACATATATGTTATATTATTATTAATATATATTATTCTAATATATGATTGATTAATGAGACATTAAAATGAATAGACATGTCCCATGAAGGGACATGTCTCTCATAGCCTCATTCCTAATATAAATAAGAGAGATTGTTGCATTTGGAAAACACATACATTACAGGCAATGCTATTACATTTGCAGTGATCCTAAAACTTAACATGGTATCAGAGCTGCGGTTCAATATTTTGGGAATGAGATGGCATGCAAATGAGCCCCTTGTCTGTCATTGGAAGATGAACTGTTGGTACTCAAACAAAACCCCTACTATGATTCATTGCACTAGCTTCCGTGCTGTGCTACACTAGCTTCTACGCGGTGCTATGCTAGCTTCCACATGTTGTCTTAAGCGCTACAATAAGCGATAATCACATACTACTTATTGTTGCTCATTTGGATGTGTTGTAGAGGATGGTCGAGCTCTCTATGTGTGAGCTAGTAGTAAGGGGCAATTTGACTATAAACACCAGGGACTCATAAATGGAGAAACAAGCATGGTTCACTCGAGATCCTGGTCCACTTGGGTAGCTATTTGAATGCGTTGTTGTTTTTGTTGACTGCCATTTAGGAGATCTTTGGTTTAGCCCAAGTCCCTTTCCTAATTCAAAGAGAAATATTGCACATTTATGGGATAAAAGTGATCACTAGTATATATTTATGAATATCCACAGATATTGCACAATTAGTAAAGATGTTAGATCTTCTACTTCATTGATTCTCTATGATTAATGCAAGATATGAATGATGCCAAGTCGAGGTCACTGATGTGAAAGTCGCCAATCTGTATAACACTTTATCTTAGAAGATATAGAAGATGAAACATCTACAAATATGGTTGACTCTTAAAATAGCATGAAACATCAGAGCCAGGCTGACATCTGCAAACATGTACAAGGAAATGACCCACAGAGGTGATTGTCACTGTTTTGACACTAAAAGAGATCATTTATGATAAAAAAATAAAAATGAAAATTAACAAGGTGACCTTTGAAACCCTTGACCAATGGAAGGAAAATGATGTAAGGTCAATGAAAATTCATTCAAACTCCCAAAATGATTACAACCCAAATGGATTCAAATGACAAAGTAAACCAATATGACAGAGATAGTTTGTAAGTGTGAACAGTCTGACAAAAACAATACAATCGAGCTTTAATGAAAATGGGAAATCTCCATCCATGGTTTAGGAAGTTTAATGGATACTATTAGGATTCTTTTTGCACTTGTATACATATGCAACCTTTTCCAAATGAATTGGAAATGAAGGACTAATGCTAACTGTCTCTGTTATAGTCTTTGGATAATCATGACTGAGATTATGCAATCAGATATTAAAAATGATAAAAATTCTAATCCAAAGTGTGTGAGGGAATTTTAGGGCCCTTTTCAATCTAAATCAACCATATTTAGCCATTAGAACCCTTCACCAAATCAGTTGTAGTCAGAACAATGAAAAGTTGCAGTCATAGTGAACCAAAAAAAAAATGAACAGTCATGCTAGGAATCGATGAATCTCACAACATACACCATATTTTGATCTCTAACCAAATGAATTTGATAGGTATGCCAGATTAATAACATAATCCAAAAGATAAGAATCAAGAACATGAAGATATTTATCAAGCTTTGTTCAAACCCTTGATATTGAGGGTTTCTGTTCTATCTGGAAAGAAATTGTTAGATATCCCTCTGTGATGAATGGATAGCCTTCAAAATTGATTCATTTCAAAGTAAATTCATTATAATTCATCCCAAAATTGGTTTGGAATCAAAATAAATCACCATGTGTGCATACCACATGATTGTTCAATAATTTGATAGTAAAATGCAATGTTTTATTAGAAACTTTCATTCAAAATCCACTAGATGATTACCCTTGACCCAAAGAGGGTTATTTATGGGCCTAAAAACTATTTGCAAATTCCTTCAACTAATCTTTCAATCAGTTGGATTTTGGTTCAACAAATGACAATTTATTTTGCCAAGTTGCAAAATCCCATAAGCCCTAACATGTTCAAGTCAGGCTACAAATGAGATATGGTGTTGGAGGCATCATGCATTGACCATATAACCGAGGGTAAAGGTAAGTATAAAGTATGCTTTATTGGTAATGAACATTTCATAAATATTCATTTATATGCTTAATATGATATGGATATTATAATTGAAAGTGCATTTGATAAAAGAAAACAAAATTACATATATATATTAATATGTGTCATCATTATTAATTATTTCATAGTTATATTATATGAGATAGTATAATTGAAAGTATATGGTGATTATATATATATTTAAAGTAATATATGTAAAATCTTAGATATGTACTTAGAAGATTGAATATGTATATATATTCAAGGTATATTAGATCTTTATCTATATTACATTGGAATGATCTTATATCATTATGTAGAAATATCCTTGATTATTATGCCAATACCTCTCTTATTCTTTTATACGTACTATTTGCCTTGATCTTTTTCGAGGATGTTCTTGCAGGAAAAGAAGATTGATATTAGATTCAGAGGGAGTCTGACATCTTCTGAGAGGCTAAGAAGTTGATGAGTTTCAAAGGGAGCAGATGATTCAGTCAACTTGTGACAAACTTGATCATATAGATTGAGAGGGAGTCTAACAATCCATTATAGACAACCTTGGAAAAAGAGGTCAGGGGGTTGATGTTAGTACTCAAAGCTTTAGATGGGAGCCAAATTATCATGAATGGTTGGAGGTTGCAATGTCTGGGATAAATCCATAGTTTATTACATTCACTCATGTTACTATGAAATTAGAAAAGTACATTTGTATATAGGAAATCACTCTTTCATTGAACAAATGATCATGTACTAGATGATGAGAGTTTTTTAAATAGATAGTATGATTTTGTAATACAGGGAGCTACTAGAGGATCTCCCAAAAGACCTTAATGCAAATATCTAGAGGTCATAATAGGTGAATAAGTTGTTGGATCAAAGGGCATTCTAGAAAAGAGCTCGATACAGACTAAAGAACAAAGACTCAACCTGCTAGAGTGAAGTCAGAAGGTTGATATTAGATTCAGAGGGAGTATAATAGTTCATCTAAAACAACCTTGGATGATGAGGTGATGAGGTTGTTACAAGACCTTAAAGGAAGCATCCAAAAGTCTATGATCATGAGAAGTCTATGCTTTTATGCTATCTCCTACATAACTTGGGATTCACCTAGAGTGATGCAAACTATATAAGATATATAGTGCATAAGTATGTTATTCAAGGTACATTATCCCTATAGAACATATGGCTGATATTCTCACCAAGTTTCTAGAGGTAAGGTTGTGTACCTTTGAGATAAACTTGGCATGTTGGAGAATGAAGCCTTAGATGAAAAGGAGTTTCATCTATTATCTTGTATGTTATTGCATTCTTCTCCTTGAGAGAGAAGTCTAAGGTGAAAGCCCTTGTTTCCACCCTTTGGGATGAGCATGGATCCACCCTCTAACATGAGTCAAGGTGGATTTCATGTGTGTGACTCTTGGACTTATGGGCCCTCCTGTGAACATTGGAGAAAGGTGATGACTTTTCGACAATGAACACTTGTATTTGATTACAAGATGATGATCTTGTAATGGGGATCCATTATGGTAGATGATTATCTATCTATGCACATACCATAGTAGGGTTATATGTAAATAAAATGTAATGTTTTACTTACTATATCCTTGTATCACAATTGCGGTGATACAAAAATTAGGTATCACAATGCATGGTGATTCCTCATATCGATGTGATATGAAAACTAGGTGTCACAATGCATGGTGATTCCTCATATCGATGTGATATGAAAAATAGGTGTCACAATGCATGGTGATTCCTCATATTGATGTGATATGAAAAATAGGTATCACGATCAAAAGTGATTCCTCATATCAAGGTGGTATGAAAAACTAGGTATCATGATCAAAAGTGATTCCTCATATCAAGTTGGTATGAAAACTAGGTATCATGATCAAAAGTGATTCCTCATATCACATGTTGGTGATATGTAAAATTGGGTATCACATATTTGGTTTCATTGAAAATTGGGTATCATATATTAGGTGATTCCTCATATCACATGTTAGGTGATATGCAAAATTGGGTATCACATGTCAGGTGATTTCTCATATCACATGCTAGGTGACATTGTAAAACTTGGTGTCACATGTTAGGTGGTACTTCATATCATGAATTATGTAATATATGATTTCTTAGTATCCATATGAATCATATTAGGATCCTTCTAAACTTAGTATCATATATTGATTGGACCCTATGAAACATATCACATAGTGACATGTCTCTACATAAACTTAGTATCCATATGACAGACATCATGAGACATATTATCATTAGACATACCATGGATATTTATGAACTATGGTGAACATCATGTGACTTGATATTCTTGCATATACCATATCTCCTTATATCACAGTGGGGCGATATCTCCTCTCCTTAAAATTAATGATTTATTATCTTGATGGATTCTATTTTCTCTAGCTAAGAGGGAGTGCTGATGTCTTGTGTGGCTATAGTTAGGGTCTTATGTGTTGACAAGGGAGACCACAACACATTATGTTTTGATCATCCTCCCTAGCTAAGAGGGAGTGTTAATGTTTGTAGCTTCAGTTGTATGATCACCTAGATTACATATAATACTTAAATGTTGATTAATAATAAAATATTATATTTGTGTATATATATATATATATATATGTTATATTATTATTAATATATATTATTCTAATATATGATTGATTAATGAGACATTAAAATGAATAGACATGTCCCATGAAGGGACATGTCTCTCATAGCCTCATTCCTAATATAAATAAGAGAGATTGTTGCATTTGGAAAACACATACATTACAGGCAGTGCTATTACATTTGCAGTGATCCTAAAACTTAACACAAATAATGAACGTCAAGATTTAGAAGCTCAAGAGATAGCACAAGAGAGAAAAAATATGATATGATTAAATGATCAAATAATGAATTATAGATTGAATGATTTACAATGTAGGAATGCCTCAATATATAGGCAATGTATGATAACTAGAAGTTATGCAAGTGATAAGCTATCAACTAGACATGGTGGAATCACATGTCCACCAAAGGTGGATCATCCTCCATTGTACATGAAAGTATGAGAAACATGTGCAACAATGAGAGGATGATAATGTGATAGGAGCACCAAAGGTGGATCTCACACACAAAGAGGTATGTGATGACAACTATCACACCTAAAGTGGAAATTCTCCTAACTATGTGCTAAAATGAAATGCAAACTCCTAGGTGTCACAATGAAAACTAATATGAAAATACATTATCCTAAGTAAACTTAAGTAAAGTGTAATTAGTAATATTTAATTACACCAACAAAACTGAAAGTACTTTCACATACTATGATTGATGAGATGAAGATGATTATGTCAGTTTCTTTAGTATGCTCCATTCTTCATCGGTTGGAAGGGAAAAATTTGTGATGTTATAGTAAATGACCTGAAACCTTGTCAGCCATCCATACTTAGAAGATTGAGTTGAAAGCAATGTTCCTTCCATTACTGCATTCAAATTTGTCAATATTTTGATGCAGTTTGTAATGCCTTCATGAGTTTTGTCTTGAGGAAGCTTGCCTAAACCAGATGTCATTATGTCCTCCAAATTTTTTTTGTAAGCTTCTCTTCCAATGAAATCATTGATGAGTAATCAGGACCAAGACTCAGAAAACCAAGAGATATCAATTTGGTTGTTTTACTATTCATCTTAGTGAGCTTTTGCCCGAATGAGGCAAGAGTTTTGTCTGCTTCTATTAGTTTCTGACATTTTTTAAAGATAGAGCTCACCTTTATTGTTGCACCAACACGGTCCTAAATTCCCTTGCTTGCCAAATACCTATCACTATTTGTGTTGATTTCTTGCATAATTTGCTTTGCAGTTTTCTATCTCTAACAAATTTTTTTGTTCTTCTAAATGTGGTCTTTCATCTTCCCAAAAACATCTCTAAGACTTTCATTCAGTTCAAACCAATCACACAACCTATCACCAGACATCTTTATTTGCCCCCAGAATAATTTTTTTATTTTCTTGACTATATTATTTACATGGTCATTCAAGCTGTTTTCATAATTTTTAATTGTATTATTTTCCTTCTTTAGGTCTTCTCTCATTTCTGAGAACTGGTGTTCACTATGTTGTTTTATTTGCTCTGCTTTCTCTTCCCTTTGTTTTGCTTTCTCTTCCCACTGTTTTGTTTTTACCCTCTCATTCTCCAATTCTTTCTTTAAGTTATTGTTTGTTTGTCCCACATTCTCCAAGTTTTTGTATAAACTTAATGAAGAGGCCTTTTCATCTTCAAGTTTTTTTCCGATTTGTTCCAGTTTTTCCATCAGAGTTTTCAGTTCTATGTCCATATGTTCTTGATGTCCAATTGCTTCTTTAGAAGATGAATTTTTTATCCTTCTCTCTAATTCTTTGCACCTATTTTATGATGCTTTCTCATTTGCCTTTACATTTTCCAGGTCTACCTTTAACTTATCTATTGTGCCCTGAAGCTTTCCTTTCTCTCTCTCCAACTTCATCACTAAACTGTAGACCACTTGGTTGGTCATTTTCGGCACATTTATCTTGTCCACATTTTTAATTTTGGATAAATCCATTTGGAGGGTGCTAACTTGAAATTGAGATGGATCTAACTAACTCTCTGGTGGATTGTTATCTCTAGCTGGGGGCATAAAAACCATGAATTCCATCATATCTTTATTTGGGTCATATGTGGGAAATAACCTGTTGGATGTAGGTTCTGCATCATGAGCTGCAGCAACTGCTTCCATCTTCAATGTCTTACTATTTTGTCTATTCCTATTTTTTGATTGTTCATAGCTAGTTACAAAATCATTGTAACTAAAATTAGGGTTTTCTGACACAATTGAATGTTTGAATAGTGAAATAGCACTTGCACTAATGTACGAGCTTCCACCTATATTGCATGTGGTTCTCCTAATTCCACCATGGGGATTACCAACACCATGGACCATTACAAGTGGAGTTTGTAGACTGTTCTGAGGGTTTTTTCCTGAAGGTTAGGCAATTGTTGGACTCATAGTCACCATTGCCATTGTTGTACTAATACTTGTTATAACCTTTTGCTTCTTTACACTGCCTTGTTCTCTGAGAACCATTGTTTTTATGTCCACCTATAATGTCATTTTTGGACCACTAGTTGTAGTTGTACCCATGATATCCACAGCTATGGGAGTGGCAATTGATTTAGACCTAATCTGAGTGCTTGATTTAGATTGAATCTGAGTGCTTGGAACAGGTGGACCTATATTTGAAGCTGGAACAAATGAAATTGACTGAATTGATGAATATGATGATTGAACTCCAATCCCAAGGTCCAGTTTCTCACCATATTTTGGTGGATCTGGTGGGTCAGGTACATACCAAAGCCCTTGTCCACTGGGACCTAGACCACCGAAACCTAGGTAGCTCATTTTTTCTACAATATCTACCCCTTTGGTGTATTGAACTTTTGTGGACACATCAACTCCTCTACTAATTGAATATACTTTACTAGATGTGGGATTCACACTAGATGTGGGATTCACATAATCCTAGTCATAGTCATCATCATTGTCGTGATATGCTTTAGCTGTATGCTCCTTATTCCACAATTCGCTAAACATTGTATCCTCTTCCACATCATAAAGATCTACAGAGGTCTTTGGCTCACTGAGATTCTTCCTCATTTCCCAAAAATCAAAATTTTTGGTTTGAGTCCAATTATCATCCATACATTCATTCATTAGCTCTTTTGGAATAGATATTATAGATGGTTGAGTAGCTTTTTGGTAGAAATTGTATGATGTCATGGCTTGCACTTTTCCTTTTTGTTTGTGTAATGCCATAATTTGTGATGACAATTCCTGTATTAATATTATTTTTAGTAGCATATTTCTCCATCTCTTTTTTGACCTTGTCCCAGGACTCCATGTTTTTAAATTTTTCAATCAATGGCATACTTTCATGTTGACATTTGCTTGTAGAGTTCCCATTCTCTCTAAGTTTTGTTCCAATTATGTTGAGTCGATCATACTGTCAGTGACTATCAAAATCAAAGAGAAAAATTAAAAAAAAGGCTTGTGCCACTTTGAATCCTCTTCTCTCAAATGTGAACCCTCTAAATGAGAAAGGCAAGGAAGGAAATATCATTTTCTTTTGCTAACCATTAAAGAGTACATCTGTGCTCTCCATCTTCCATACATTTTCCAATGCAAATACCCTCTATGTTACATGTATTGGAAGTTTGTAGGGTTCTACCACTGAACCATAAAACCTTAACACAATGTACTCTTCCATTAAGTACCAGTCAGACAATTGTATTTGACTTCTGAGTTGAATGCAATCTCTATAAGTAACAGGAAATCTAGGCATTGGAGTGCCTGTAATTTTATGGTACATTGGTGCCAAAAAGAAGTCTACAAAATTGTTGTAGTTCCTTCTGTTATCAATCATCCTTATCTAAGGTGTCTAGTCATATGTTGGATTTTGGCCCTGCCTGCAAAGCTTGTTTGTTTGAAATATTGCACGATGCTTTGCTAAGAGAAGATAGCACAAGTAGGTTGTGAATCTAAATGTCTTCTATGAACCTCTTTTAATCATTATTAATTGATCTTACATGCAACGAACAATGTGCTCAATAAAACAATATTTTACTAGTTCTTTTTCAAAATGAATATGAAAAAACATTTCAAGAATGTTGGCACCCACTTGTTTGTTACTATCCAATCCCAAACAAAATGCTAGCAAGGAAATATTGTCTTGTGCCCATGGCACAAAAAATTCATAATCATAAGGAGGCTTATGATCTGGACTTAGACTAAAACCACTTGTTATTCCTCTAATATAAGAATCTCTCTGTGTTGCATCTAATTTTTCATAATCCTCTACCAGCTTTCCCAGGTTAATGTGCACGTTTGAGTTTTGTTGTTCAAACCCTAGGTTCAACAGACTAGCAAATTCACTCTCGGTTATGGACAAAATTTCCTCCTGAGTATTTTTATTCCTAATTGCTTTTCTATTTTCATCATAATTTTCATCGCAGACCATGACAATTTTTGGGCAAGGGAATACTTGAGGTAACATCATCTGTGCTGACCTAGCAACCCATGCTCCAATTTTATTTGTCGTTGCATTTATCATGGGGTTAAATGAATAAAATTTTGAACCCTTATTTGGATCGTTCCACTTGTTTTCAAGTGCAAATCTAATTTCCATTATTCCCTTATTTCCATGAATAACAGGATCACAAATATCATGGAATAAATCAGTGAAACTTGGTGTTTTAAGTAGATTGTGGAATTCTATTATCTGACTTGGCCTTTTACTCATAGTCTTATTCTTGATATTTGTTTTGCCCATCGTGGTAGTTGGTAACTGGTATCACTATTTACTCGTAGGAAAATCAAATATTTATACATAGCTACAAGCCTACAATTTACAGGGGTGATTCAAAATTAAACCCTAACAGGCTAATTTTTATATATAATATAAACAATAAACTTGTAAATCAAGAGATTTGAAAAAATTAAAATGTGGGACGTAGGTTTTCAGGATTTTAGTAGTTACCCGTTACCCTTAGTTTCAGTTTTTGCAGACTATGATTGGGAAGAGAGCTGAGAGAATTTTTTTCTTTCCTCGGACCTCAATCCTCAACCTAGAAATTTAGAATCTATAACCCCTTTCTAAATCTGCAGACTACTTATTGTGCGTGTGAAAATTGTACCTGATCTATAGACACAACACTCAGTAAAACATTAGAGGTTAGCTATAATCAAAATCGTGCAAAATTGAAAGCTATCTAACCAAGCGATTTACTGCCTTCTAGTAGGTGCGAGATTAATGTTCTCAGATTGTAATCGAGATCAGTGACCTAGACAACACCTAAATGAAGAATTTGAATGCAATTGATCTAGATATGAAATAAATGCAATTATTCTATTTTTTGGATTTTTCTATGCAATAAGAATGATAAAAACTTGATATGAATCTATGCTATTGAAAACTGATATGCTATGCTAATCTAGAAATGATATGCAATATCAATCTAAATGAATGCAAAAAAAAAAGAAGATTGATCTCACAAAGATGTCGATTCGCAAGAGCTTTGATTCTTCAATTCCAATTCTCCAGCATGATTGTGCAAAAATATGAGATGATTTGTGAAGAGCTAAAGCCTTTAATTTATAGAAATCCAGGGCTTTGGAGGTGCATGGGAAAAAGCCATAAATCACTCAAATAACTCAACTTGATTTTTGAGTTATTTTTAAATAAAAGATAATTAACTCACAAAAACATGCAAAAGCTAAGTTTTAACTCAAAATAGAGTTTAGCTTTAATTGATAATTGATAGTTGTCTGCTTTTATGATTGTGCATGTTTTATTTATGAATTAATTTAATAATAAAGTGATTTATTTCCAACTTAACTGCTTTTAAAAATAAAATAATTGATTTATGGGTTAATCAATTATTTAATAAAACTTTTATTAAAAACTATATTATTAAATAATGACAACTTGCTTTAATTAATTAAATAAAAATTTAATCAATTATTTATATGATATTAGATTTATTGTCAAAATTAAATAATACAATTAATAATAGATATAATTAAATTTAATTACACAATTAAGTGGCAAATATTAAATCTAATTAATTAAATATGAAAATATTCAATTAATCAAACTTTAGGATAAATGTGATTTATTGCCAAATAATTATAAAATTAAAGATAATTATGATGATTAGGAATATTACTAGGAATATTCCTCAATGCAGAATTTAAGATAATCAATTAGATTTGATGATGTTTAGATGTGCCTTAGATTAGGACTTTGATATCAATTTTGTTCGATTTGTCGATGTAGGAGGTTAATGAACTTATAGCCCATTTTTGGGGTATTACATTTTGCCCCTCTTTGAATTATTGTGCGAAGCGTAGTGGTTCAAAGATAGTCTGTGTTTGATAGAGATATGAAACTGATTCAAAAGATAAACCGATCTCAAGATAGAAACCAATTGAGAGATATTGAGATAGGAGGTCCTGAATGACCAGAGATAATGTTTACTATAGCAGCAATGAACCGATGATTGCAAAAAAGTGTCAAAATGCCTGATTCTGAACCTTAGGATTGATAAGAAGTGAGTGACCTGTTCTAGACTCGATTGTCTTAGCAGAACTAGCAAGTATCACATCCAAACCCTTCAGTTGTCGAAGAACCAAGGAAAGAACACTATGATTTGATGGTTGCAAAAACTGATACAGTTTACAAGATTAGGAGAATACCAGATTGATATGGATTGATGAATCTGATATGCCCTAAGTGATGATAGATTTGCCCCGAGCGATGAGGACTTTTGATGAATCAGTGACTAGATGTGATTGTTGTCTTGATCACTGATGAAAGATATTGATAGATTTGATCGATAGAATTTGATTTACAGACTTTGAATTGATGTGCAATACCATGCTCCCTTCGGGATTAAAATTGAAATCTGACAAGAGAAGTCAGTGTTATAGTTTAGAAGCATGTTAATTGATTTGAGAAGTGGTTATACACGTCTGAGAACACATTCTGCATTGTTGGAAGGTCCCAAAAGACCAAGTTTGACTAGGTTTGACCATGAGTTTGACCATGGTTGACCAAGTTGAAATTTTGATAGTTTGATGTTAGATAATCAGTTAAGTTGAATACTAGATTTCTGTGAAGATTGAAGGTTGATTATGCAAGCAGTGAATAAGATAAATGATCTCAGATTTGAATTTTGATCCCGAAAAAGGATTCTACTTGCTGCTTCGTTGGAGGAACCTTCGTGTGAGATTCAGCTCTTGTTAGATTTGAAGAATTGATATGAAGAATTGTTTAAGCTTTGAAGTTCGTTTAATCATTATGAGATCATGCAAACATGCAAAATGCAAAGAGACATGCAAAATAAAATGCAACCTAAGACCTAGGACCTAGTCACTGATCATATGTCGATTTGTTATCATCATTGAACTTTTAGGTAACCGGATAAATCAATACAATGCCCACTAGCCATGAAACCATAGACATATGAATATCGATTTGTATGCGCAAGAATCAATACAACATCCACTGGTCAACAACCATGGATATATGAATATTGATTTTGTTTTCAAAATGTCGGATTAGATATAAGCACCAAGGCACAAGCGCCAGGATGACCTGAATATCATGTCCATTTTGATATAGCAATTTGTACAAGCATCAAAACATAAATGTTGTGATGACCTGAGTACGCCTTGCATTGCAAACACATCAAACAGTCAAGAGATCATTCTAAATCCAATGTGAATTACCCGTAGTGACCCTTTATCGTTCACATCCTTAGGCAAGATTGCGTTTCACAGTAGGAGAAATAACTTACTCAAAAAGATAATAGTTAGATCAAACTTCCTTGAATTGTCTGGGTATCAATGGTCGAGGTACGCATGGCCATCTAATTCGAGATAGAGGCTCTTACAGTCGGACACCATTTCAATCCAGAAGTTCCAAAGATGTTAGATTTTCACATACAAGCAGAAGACAAAGAAAAGATTATGCCCCCAGTCATCACTCTCTAAATCCTATAAAGGACATCATCGAAGAGCTCGAAGGGACACAATATGCAAAAATCTCAATGTGAATCAGTAAGCCTACAAGGAGATAAAAGCATGAAAAGCACAAATTGTTTTCAGTTTGAGTTTGATGTTTGATTGCGTTGTTATAGATGCAAAATCCTTTCTGGAGACAAAACTGACTGACTGACTCACATGAAGCTTTAAAGGACTCTGGCTAGATATGACACGTCTAAGATACATTGGAGGCCATAGGATATGACATTGATTGCCCCCAAGTTTGAACATTGATAGGATACAGACGCTTGAGCTGATTGGTGTACAGACCGACTTATTAAAACCAGGATATGCAGAAACAAACCGGGAGATATGTACAAACTAAAGCAAGACTGAAAGCTGGGAAAGACCAAGATTGTGCTGATAGATGGAGTATTTTGGAACAAGTGGCGCCCATTTGCCGAGTTTTCACCATCTTGGTAGAGATTCTATTTTTGCTACCAAGGCGCCTGTTTCCAGGTTTTCACCAAGGCACTTTTTTTTTTTTTCTTTTTTCATTTTTTTGTATTTTTCATTTTTTCAATTTTTTTGTACTTTTCATTTTTTCAATTTTTTTGTACTTTTGATATTTTTTGATTTTTTTTGTGAATCATCAAGGCGCCTATTGCTAGGTTTTCACCAAGATGTTCATTTTTTCAGGACTTTTTCAATTTTTAAGATTTTTTTCAGAACATTTACCAAGCACTGAATGCTTTAGGCGTAGAATTTCTTCAGATGGAGAACATTGATTGGTTCTCGGAGCTGTTCTCCTTCAGTCATTGAGAGTTGATAGGCACCAGAGCCAAAAGTAGTAGTGATAAAAAAAGGGACCCAACCAATTGGGTTTGAACTTCCCCTTGCATTCTTGATGTGATTGATTTTTAGGATTTTCTCTCAACACTAGATCGCCAACCTGAAATTCTCTATGTCTGACTTTCTTGTTGTAGCCTCTAGACATTCTTTTCTGATACACTCTGAGATGATCATACGCTGCTTGCCTGCGTTCATCTAGTAATTCAAGTTCTTGTAACCTAGACACTCTGTAGTCTTCATCAGTGACAATTCCATGCATTTTGATTCTGAGTAATGGGATTTCAACCTCAATAGGCAGTACCACTTCAGACCCATAAACTAAAGTGAAAGGGGTAGCCCCTGTAGGTATTCTGATACTTATTCTGATACTTGTTCTGATACTTATTCTGATACTGGTTCTGATACTGGTTCTGATACTTGTTCTGATACTGGTTCTGATACTGGTTCTGATATTGGTTCTGATACTGGTTCTGATACTTGTATAGATACTAGTTCTGATACTTGGTTCTGATACTGATTCTGATAATTGTTTTGATACTTGGTATACTTGATAGCATCTTTTTCCATTGCAAACTCCCAAGCAAGATTATATCGTGCAGTCCCAATGTCTAGCAAGGTGGAGAACAAGAGGGATTGACAAGCTGGTGGAAGAGATGGAAGACAAGAGAATGAAGGAGAATGAAGGGAAGAAATCCTCAAGGGAAAACTCCTCAAGAATACCCAAGCTAGGGAAAAATTGTCATGTAAAGCGCATTTGGACAAGCAATGAAAGGCTAGCATAGGATAAGCACAAAATCATAATGCAAGAGCAGGAAACGATGCAATCCAAAGGAGTAGACATGTCAAGAGGCTTCATAGCACCGTGTTTTACTCTTTCTTTCTTAGATCAAGACCAAAGGGGAAAAGGATAGCAACAGGTGAAAATGAATGAAGGAAAATAAATATGAAGGCTAACTAGGAAGGGATTGAAAGCAAGATCATCATCAGACAACTCACAAAATAGCCAAATGTTCATGTATAGATCAACATTGTCAAGATCAAAGAGAGAAGATGAAATGGATGAAATATGTAGAAGAACTACGCATGATGCCTGATTGCCAGGTTTTCATCATGGTACTTATCCAAGGTGCCACAAGGAAGTGGTTTTCACCATAGGACGAATTTATTTCTCTTTACTTTTGCTACCAAGGTGCCTGTTTCCAGGTTTTCACCAAGGCACATTTTCAATTTTTTTTTTTCATATCTTTTTTTTAATTTCTTTTTTAGAAGAAGGAAAGCTTTTTAGATAATGCTCCTTGAAAGGATAAACCATGATATGCCAAGGAATCAAAATGATATGCTCAAAGATGCTGATAGGGAAAGGAACATGGAAGAGAAAAATGGAGGATAGGGTTTTATGTAAAGCGAGTGAGATTGGAAGATAGGAGGAATAGGCAAATGAGGAAAAAGGATAGAAGGTAGAAGGTTAATGAATGGAAGGATTGTGAAAGGGTAGATGGAAAGGAAGGAAAGATCAATGTAAACACACACCTTGAAGGGTGGTGAGAGGGTGGAGGAAACATGAATGAAGGAATATGTGAAGGAATATGGTGAATGGATAGCAGAGGTTGAGGTTTGGGCGCATGAAATGGAAGAATATTTTTGGAAGGAGATGTAGTGGAAGCCTTTGGAAGCTTGAATGTCAATTTCACTTTTTGTTCAACATGAGACTCTCTTATGAGAGACTTTGGAATCCATATAGCCTTAGGCTTTTTATTTCCCTTTGATGACTTAGAGAGAATATCTTGAATGATGGATTTTGGAACCCATACTTGTCTTGTAGTTTTTTTCTTAGATATCTCTTTTGACTTTATGCTTCCATGTCTATGAGAGGAGACATGGTGATATTCTTTTTTTGATGGATTCTTGTATTGCTTCTTTTTCTTGTATTGAACATTCAAGTTACTTCCAAAAGACTTGGGATTTGTGGAAGAGGGAGGATACGACTGGTTTAGATGGGTGGGTGGATGAAAAGGATTCAAGGGTATGCATCTATGTTGATCTTGAGGAAAGATGGGAGATGGAGGTATGTAAGGACCCAAGATGGATGGAAAATTAGGAGAGTTAGGAGGGGAAAGTGAAGGGACATAAGGACCCAAGATGGAAGGAAGGCGTGAAGATCTTTGTAGTGGTGGAAGAGGTCCAAGGATGGAAGTGGAAGATGTAAAAGGATAATTAATAAGTTCATTAGCATCTATATGACAACCAAGGATATCAGCATCTTTAGAGTGAGCATTAGAATTTTTAATAGAATCATGGACATTTTGAATAAGAGCATTTTCTTTGATAGGATCATTCAAAGCTTGCGAAGACTTAGGAATAGTAGAAAGTGGAAGTGAACATGAAGATGAAAGACTTTGATCTTGACAAGGATCTTCGGATAGCATAAGCGCATAATTTTTCTCTTGTTTTTCAATAGGCTTAACATTGGAAGGAACACCATTTTTACCAACCTTAATGGAAGTATCATCTTTGGAAAGTGCAAGCGTAGTAAGATTATTTTGATTGTCAATAAGCTCAATAGTGTAAGTAGTAGCTTGATCTTGCTTAGGTGAAGACTTAAGACATGGTGGAATGCATGAAAAAGGGGGTACAGGATCAAAAGAACCCTGAGGCAGATAAGAGACATTGGAAAAAGGAGTGGATGACATGGAGGGTTCTTGATCTTGATCTTTCTTTATGTTCTTTTCTTCATCATTTTTAGAGTCCTCTTGACATGGAGCCACTTCTAAGGACAAGGAAGCATGTTGGGGTTGAATGGAAGACTTTGGAAGAGATGGTGGAGGACTAGCTAAAGTAGAGATTATAGCATATGAAGGCTTAGGCTCTTTAGGTTTATCATTATTGAAAGTCTTTGCAGCTAAGTGAAGGTTAGCTTGAGTTTCTTTAAGAGGTAGCCCTGGGGAATAACTATAGGGAACCACATGAAAAGTATCAAGGCTTGTATCGGATGAAGGTTCTATGAAAGATTTGAAAGACTCAGAAGCTTTAGGAAATGTATGGGTATTGGAGGAAGTAGGGGATGGAAGGGAACCATCACAAGACAAAGGTCCAAAATTAACATGATCTTGCTTGAGAGTGTAATCTTTATTTTCAGCCTGAGAGTTCTTAGAGGAGAGATCCTTATAGTATGCATGTTTATAATCAGCATGGTAAACTTTCTCTTCCTCAAGTGAAACAGATGGATCATCTAGGTATTGTGCATAGAAATCATCAAAGTCTCTTTCATAATTAGAATCATATGGATCACCCTCACGATCTATCCAATGTGACGGCCCATTTGTAGTAAGCAGGAATGGACGATGAGGAGGACTCTTAGGAACAGAGGTGTCATAGGTATCATTACATTGTCTGTCATCATAGTCATCATAGTCTCCAAAGCTAGATGTGTCACTCTCCGTGGAAGAGGTATCATATTGCTCAAATTTTTTCCGGGGGCATGGTGACATGGACAAGTCTTTATCAAATGGAAAAGAGTATAGAGATTCCATGGAGAACTTTTTAGATTCCTTCTCTTTCTTAAGATTGTTAAGTTCAACTTGCATAGCATGCAGCTGTTTCCTCATAGCGGCGATCAAAATTTCTTCCTCATGTGTACTGATTCTTTGAGACATGTGTATTGATTCTCAATAACTACTGCTCTATTCCTGACACAATGATATTTTTGACAGATTCTGGAACTAGGCTGGAAACATTGGATATCTTGTAATTTGACAATTTCTGACAACTCTCTCAAATTTTTCCAAACGACACTCTGTAGACTCATACGACAGTTGGGTAGTCTATGAAATGACAGTTGTGAAACTCGTATGACAGTTGGGTAGAGATGAAACGATAGTTGACAAAACTCGTACGATAGTTGCTAACAATTTTTGGCTTCTTGAATTTTGCTGGTTTGAAAACTCGTACGACACTGGGTTCTTAATCATACGACATATGGGCTTTACTGAAACAACATTTGACAAAAAGTCAGACAACTTTTGACTTCTTGAAATGACTTTTGACTCCAGAAAGAACTTTACGTCAATTTTTGCAAAAATTTAAGGTTTTCAGTTCTGGATTGTTTGCAAATTGTACTGTCCAAATTTTGAAGGTTATACCAGATTTGATCGTTTTTAATAGCCAAGTAGATAAATAAGCACACAGAACAGCAAGCAAGTGATTCCAAGCACGTCTAAAAATAATGAACAAAGGCAAAAGCAACCTTGCGCATGAAAAATCAAGTGACCAAATTGTGCTAATCCTTGAGAGTACTAATTGTGTATGTTCTGAAAAGTTTTGCAATAACACACATATACCTGAGAATGAAAAATTGGCCTCTCTAGGGTTTTTAGTAATGGTTTGACTCTACAACTTTTATGATTCAAAGGGGTGAACTCCAATCCTGACGCACCAGGGTTTTGACACAGTCCGAGAACTTAATCTTCAAGAGCTGCTAGGGAGATCTGACAACCCAACAATGAACCATACCCGTGGAGATTTCTTCCACAAGGACATTTATATAGCGACTGTCACTACCATGGCGAAAATGGCTATTACCGCTTGAGGTTCCGTCAACGCAGTTTGCCCTGTGAAGGGATTGTCCACTACGGTTAACCCTCTCTAAAGATGACTCATAATAGTATACCACAAGGGGACTTGGCTCCAGATTCAAGGTTTTGACACCTCTTCACTTTTAACCCAAACAAAGCAAGCAGATTAATCCGACACGCTAAGACAAAGTTTTGTTCCACCAAGGTCTGTGATATCAACTCCACGTGATCTATCAACCTCTCCGGGGAGAGAATGTATCAATCAATAAGAGAAGACACACTAACCAATTTTGATTCACCAAAGCTCGTGATATCAACCCTACGTGATCTATCAACCTCTCCGGAGAGAGAATGTGTCGATCAATAAGAGAAGATGCACTAACCAAGATGAATGTGAAACACACTAAGTATCCTCCCTACCTACAAGGATTCCATCATCAAGGAAGGATTTCGCTAGGAATCCAATCTCTCAAGAATCACGAATAGTGTTCATAGGGCCTAATTACTATGTGAGCACAGATATATTCCTGAAAGTAAATCTACCAAAAGTACCCAAAAAGTAGAAAGAAGAACACTTAACTCTTAAAGAGAATATGAGATGAGTCCACAAGGTGGAACACTTAACACCTCACACAAGCTGAAAATGAGTCCCCAACTTAGAAAACAAGTGAGTTCCTAAAAGCACAAAAGGGTTGCCAAGTGGAACATTTAACGCTTCTGTCCTGTTGACCCCTCCCCTTTATGACGCTGAGATTGCAACCACGGGGTGGAAATGAGGAGCCGGCGGATTAGCGAGTCCAATAACCCAAGATAGCAATCAAGATTAATCACAAGTATTCTAAGACTACTTAATGAATCCTTAAGGGTTCACAACCTAGTATCAATTATGCAAGTGTGTAGAAATAGATCAAAAGCATGAAAAGATGCACACAAGCTTGACACATAAGAGATTTATTTTAAGTCCCAAATCAAAATATTATTAGATGAAGGAGAATACCTGGGATCCTTGCAATGCGCTTAGTAGATTCTACCTGATTTTTAGCAATTTTTGTTGAGCTTTTCCATGCAAGCAAGTGACGAACTCTCCAACAAGCAAACAAGCAAACAAGATATGCAAAATATATTCAACTTATGAAAACCATAGGGTTAGCTCTAAAAATCAATTATTATCAATAATAATAACCAATAATTAACCCAAATGACAACTCATATCATTCATTGGACCATGTAAAAAAATAAGTGCATACCCATCACAAAATTTTTTATTTTTTTTTGTTGCATTTGACCTAGTCAACAAGATCTAATTTTTTTGATATGATTTTGGTCACAAAAATAGAAATTCAAAATAAAGACCCCTACTAAAAAATAGAGATCTTTCCAAAAATGCAAAAATTTTAGAAAAATCTCTTCATTTGTGCCCTAGAGACCCATTTTATCAAAATAGACCAGTTTTTGCAAATTGACTATTTGAGCTATGATATCTTATCCAAATTTAAAACACAAAGAATGGACCCCCTGTAAAATTTAAAGAGATTTCTGAAAATATAAAAATTTCTGAAAAATATGCTGATTTGCGTCACATATTAATTTTTTTTGGAATTTCAAGAAAAAATTATTAAAAATTCAAAACATCTTAGAAAATTCTAAATTTTTTACTGTAGCTTCCATTACATGTCACCAACTTGTAAAAAAAATTTCAGACCAAAAATATAAGCCGTTTGGGAGATAAAATTAAATATTTAAAACTTTAGGGTTTTAGCTCTCAAAAAAATCAAAACCAGCATGCAAAGGTGGGTTGCCCCACGGTGGGCACCAGAAATGTGTGTGTGAAAATTGTACCTGATCTATAGACACAACACTCAGTAAAACATTAGAGGTTAGCTATAATCAAAATCGTGCAAAATTGAAAGCTATCTAACCAAGCGATTTACTGCCTTCTAGTAGGTGCGAGATTAATGTTCTCAGATTGTAATCGAGATCAGTGACCTAGACGACACCTAAATGAAGAATTTGAATGCAATTGATCTAGATATGAAATAAATGCAATTATTCTATTTTTTGGATTTTTCTATGCAATAAGAATGATAAAAACTTGATATGAATCTATGCTATTGAAAACTGATATGCTATGCTAATCTAGAAATGATATGCAATATCAATCTAAATGAATGCAAAAAAAAAAGAAGATTGATCTCACAAAGATGTCGATTCGCAAGAGCTTTGATTCTTCAATTCCAATTCTCCAGCATGATTGTGCAAAAATATGAGATGATTTGTGAAGAGCTAAAGCCTTTAATTTATAGAAATCCAGGGCTTTGGAGGTGCATGGGAAAAAGCCATAAATCACTCAAATAACTCAACTTGATTTTTGAGTTATTTTTAAATAAAAGATAATTAACTCACAAAAACATGCAAAAGCTAAGTTTTAACTCAAAATAGAGTTTAGCTTTAATTGATAATTGATAGTTGTCTGCTTTTATGATTGTGCATGTTTTATTTATGAATTAATTTAATAATAAAGTGATTTATTTCCAACTTAACTGCTTTTAAAAATAAAATAATTGATTTATGGGTTAATCAATTATTTAATAAAACTTTTATTAAAAACTATATTATTAAATAATGACAACTTGCTTTAATTAATTAAATAAAAATTTAATCAATTATTTATATGATATTAGATTTATTGTCAAAATTAAATAATACAATTAATAATAGATATAATTAAATTTAATTACACAATTAAGTGGCAAATATTAAATCTAATTAATTAAATATGAAAATATTCAATTAATCAAACTTTAGGATAAATGTGATTTATTGCCAAATAATTATAAAATTAAAGATAATTATGATGATTAGGAATATTACTAGGAATATTCCTCGATGCAGAATTTAAGATAATCAATTAGATTTGATGATGTTTAGATGTGCCTTAGATTAGGACTTTGATATCGATTTTGTTCGATTTGTCGATGTAGGAGGTTAATGAACTTATAGCCCATTTTTGGGGTATTACACTTATACTTATAAATGAAAAATTAGATTGGAAAGTGAAACTTAAAGCATCAAAATTTGACGCAGGGGCAGGGTAGATACAAGCAGAATCAAGCAGAATTGAGTCCACTTGAATCCAAAACAAGCCCTTGCTCAAAGTTACACAATGGAAGCAATATAAATATCACATGAACACAATGGAAACACAATGGATATGAGACAATCAATTGGCAGCAACAACAAAGAATTATATTATTTCTTTCAACATGCCCAGCTGTGAGGCCTTCCGGGTTTCGGCCTTATACAATGAGAATTATGAATTCAGAATTACAGCTTGCATCCTATCTTTTTGTCCAATGATGTATCTTGATAATCCTTCCTATATCTCACCCATGATCCCCTACTACATCAATCTAGACCCCTTATATAGCCAGCTAAGCCACAGGTCGGCCAGTCAGGCATTTAATTACAATATAGGTCCAGTCTCAAGATTTAAACCAAAACTAATGCTAGAATGAATATAAATTGATGAACCTTTGGATTTAGGTCCTAAATTGACCCAAGAACATTCCTTTAAGTGCACAAGGTCCCATATGAGCATAGGGAACATCACAAGAAGAAACACCACATGTTTCACCCAAAAACTGGCAGGAAATAGGTCCTGAGGAAAAATAGGCATAACTTTTTACTCATAATGAATTGGAGTTTGTGCTCTTGGGAAATGATAGTAATTTAGGTCCAATTTAAGTCCTTAAGTGAAAAAAATAAAATTCCTTATAGATCAAGGTCGCCAACAAGAACAATCAGCACCAAAACTGCAGTAACGGCTCGGACATGAAACTGGCAGAAAATAGGTCCTGTGCCAAAAAGGCCATAACTTTTGACTCATAATGAATTGGAAGCTTTGATCTTAGGGAATGATATTAATTTAGGTCCCCTTAAATCCATTAAGTGAGAAAAATAATATTCCTTATGGATCAAGAGAACCAACATGAACAATCAGCACCAAAAATACAGGAAAACACTATTCCGACGGCAAGGAAAATAGCTGTAACTTTGAAACAGTCCATCCAAAATTGATGTGCTCATAGGAGAAGGTTCCAAAATAGGTCCTCAAAATAATGTAAGATTTTCACACCATGAAACCATAAAATGCAAATATTATAAAGAAAACTACAACAAACAGATACAGAAATGAGAAAATGTTTTTGGTTGAGGCAAGATTGCCAAAGACCCAAGATGCTCCTGCATCAGACACCTAGGGTAAATAAAGAATTGATGTCCACATCAGGAACTACTCATACTTTGAGCTGAATCATAAAGATCCAACTCAGCTTGTGTAATCCATGAACTGTCCTCAACTGGCTTGTCTTTCCACTGAACTAGATATTCCATGTAGTCTTTTCCTTTTGTACTCATGCCAACTCTGCTATTCAAGATATTTTCAATGCTATCGCTATTCTTCTTCAAATGAATCATAACCTCATCTCCAACTTCAAAAGATTTATGTCTCCTTCTCTTGTCTACTCTTTATTTATATTTCAGATTACTATCCTCCAAATTCTTTTTAACTTCATCATGTAAAGTTCTCATGTATTCTGCAAAATGATCAGCTTCAACACTTCTTCAGGTCTCAGTAGGTAAATCTCTCAGCTCTATGGTTCCCTTAGGATGAAATCCATTAACAATCTCAAATGGTGTCTTCTTAGTGCTTCTATTCACTAAATTATTATATGCAAACTCTGCTTGTGCCAAAATCAAATCCCAATTAGCAGGTTTCTCTCCAACTAAACAGCTCAACAAGTTTCCCAAACTTCTGTTCACAACTTCAGTCTGTCCATCTATCTGAGGGTGAAATGTAGAACTAAAATTCAAATCATTATTCATCTTCTTCCAAAGTGTCCTCCAAAAATAACTAGTAAACTTAGTATCTCTGTCTGAAACAATAGATTTAGGCAAAGCATGCAATCTTACCACTTCCTTGAAGAATAATTCAGCTACATGCAATGCATCAGATGTCTTCTTACAAGGTATGAAATGAGCCATCTTAGAAAATCTATCAACCACTACCAAAATATAATCATTACCTCTCTAAGTTCTAGGCAATCCAAGAACAAAGTCCATACTCACATCTTCCCAAGGTCTATCAGGTACAGGCAAAGGTGTATACAATCCCAAATTCTGACTAGTTCCTTTTGCTACTTGACAAATTGTGCAACCTCTAACGATTCTTTGTACATCTCTGTAAATCTATGGCCAAAAGTATCTTTCTGAAATCAAATTCACTATCTTATCAATCCCAAAATGTCCAGCAAGTCCACCACTATGTTTCTCCTTCATTATGTTCTCTCTCATAGATCCTCTAGGTATGCACAACTAAACTCCTTTAAACAACATGTCTTCTTGAATGAAATAATCAGACCACTTATCACTCACTATGTGTTCTTTACAAGCTTTCCAAGGCTCTGAAAAATCAATGCCAGCCTCATACAAATACTTCAAATCATCAAAACCAAGTACCTCAACTCTCATCTCTGTCAGCAAACTTCTTCTTCTGCTCAAGGCATCAACAACCTTATTTGACTGTCCACTTTTATGCTTCAGGAAAATATTTTGTTCTTTCATTTCACTTGTAAATGTTTTATCATCAAATAAGCATACTTTGACTGTAGTACAGTGACCTTCATCAAACTTCTCTACCAAAGGCAACAATACTTGTTTCTTTCCATCCATCTAAATAGTATATTGATTCAATCTACCATCATGCAAAGCTTTCCTATCATACTGCCAAGGTCTACCCAAAAGAATATGACAATAATCCATAGGCATAATATCACACAAGAATTCATCATGATAATTCCCAATTTTGAATTTAACAAGGCATTGTTCACTTACAAGTAGTTTATGCTCCTTCTGGATCCAAGAAATATGGTAAAGCTTAGGATGTTTCAATCTTTGCAACTACAATTTGCTAACCAGCTCTTCAGATGCCAAATTATCAAAAGTTCCACTATCAATGATTACCTTGCAACATTTATTAGCAATCTTACATTTGGTTCTGAACAAACTTTTTCTCAAAATAGGTTCCTCATCAGCTTCTTCATTCCACAAGATCCTTCTTAGCATCAAGTTCTCACCATGTTCAGGTTCATTAGACATTTCCTCAACTTCTTCACAAGCCAAATTATTTCTACCATTACCTCCAGTCTTCTTTCCAGAGTTAGTACATTCAAAAGCTCTATGTCCTTCTTCACCACATTTGTAACAAGTACCTTTAAACCAAGATTTCTCTTCCCTTCTACCATTATTGTTATTCCTAGAGTAACCAATATAGCTACCTCTAGAGTAATTACCTCTTTTAGTAGGCTCATCTTTCCATCCTTTATCTTGCACTAAATTTTCAGATCTGCTACTTTCTCCATTAGATCTGCCTCTACTTCTCTGAAATCTGCCACCTCTTCCTCTTTGTCTTTGTTCATGTCTTTTTGTCAATCTCTCTTCAGCCTTCAAAGAAAATTGGTATGCTTCTTCCACACTATCAATCTTCACATAACTAATCTCATCTTGAATAGATGTCCTTAGGCCATTCAGATATCTAACCACCTTCTCAACTTCATCATCCACATGTCTAGATCTGATATCCAATTTGTAAAATTCCTCAGTATATTCTTTCACACTCATGTCCTTTTGTCTCAGATTTTGCATCTTTCTCATCAGACTAACTTGGTAGTCAGCTGGAAGAAACTTCTTCTTCATCTTTCCAAGCATCTTCATCCATGTTTTGATCTTTTCTTTTCCTCTCTTCTGTCTCTCAGTTTGCAAATGATCCCACCAAAGAGATGCATGCCCTTTCAACTTTGTGACTGCTATCTTAACCTTCTTATTATCAGGAGTACCTTCATACTCAAAGTATTTATCTATCTCAGAGATCCAATCTAAAAGTGTATCGGTCTCAAGTCTTCCATCATAGCAAGCAACTTCAACTGTAGGTCTAGAGTTAGCCTTAGACAAAACTCTCAAAAGTCTTTCCTCATCTTGTTCAACTTCAGGTTCAGCATTAGGTGCTTCTTCTTCTTCTTCATCACTAACATCTTCAAGATGTGCTCCTCTTCTCTGGGCTGTCTCTACAACTTCAAGCCTAGTTGCAATTTGCCTCAACATATCCATGATAGCATTATCATTTCCTCTACCACGAACCATCTTGAAAATCAGGTTCCAGCAAGATCGTAACCTTCTGCAAGTTATAGGTCAGATCTTAGATCTACCACCCTACAACCAAATCCAATAAGGTTCTCCATGATCCAATCCACAAGAAAGAACTCGCTCTGATACCACTTGATGCAGGGGTAGGGTAGATACAAGCAGAATCAAGCAGAATTGAGTCCACTTGAATCCAAAACAAGCCCTTGCTCAAAGTTACACAATGGAAGCAATATAAATATCACATGAACACAATGGAAACACAATGGATATGAGAAAATCAACTGGCAGCAACAACAAAGAATTATATTATTTCTTTCAACATGCCTGGCTGTGAGGCCTTCCGGGTTTCGACCTTATACAATGAGAATTATGAATTTAGAATTACAGCTTGCATCCTATCTTTTTTTCAAATGATGTATCTTGATAATCCTTCCTATATATCACCCATGATCCCCTACTACATCAATCTAGACCCCTTATATAGCCAGCTAAGCCACAGGTTGGCCAGTTAGGCATTTAATTACAATATAGGTCCAGTCTCAAGATTTAAACCAAAACTAATGCTAGAATGAATATAAATTGATGTGACTTTGGATTTAGGTCCTAAATTGACCCAAGAACATGCCTTTAAGTGTGAAAGGTCCCATATGAGCACAGGGAACATCGCAAGAAGAAACACCACACATTTCACCCAAAAACTGGCAGGAAATAGGTCCTGAGGCAAAATAGGCATAACTTTTTACTCATAATGAATTGGAGTTTGTGATCTTGGGAAATGATAGTAATTTAGGTAAAATTAAGTCCTTAAGTGTGAAAAAGAAAATTCATTATAGATCAAGGTCACCAACAAGAACAATCAGCACCAAAACTGCAGTAACGACTCGAACGTGAAACTGGCAGAAAATAGGTCCTGTGCCAAAAAGGCCATAACTTTTGACTCATAATGAATTGGAAGCTGAAATCTTGGGGAATGATATTAATTTAGGTCCCCTTGAATCCCTTAAGTGCAAAAAATAAGATTCCTTATGGATCAAGAGAACCAACATGAACAATCAACACCAAAAATACAGAAAAACACTATTCCGACGGCAAGGAAAATAGCTGTAACTTTGAAACAGTCCATCCAAACTTGATGTGCTCATAGGAGAAGGTTCTCAAATAGGTCCTCAAAATAATGTAATATTTTCACACTATGAAACCATAAAATGCAAATATTATAAAGAAAACTACAGCAAACAGGTATAGAAATCAGACAATGTTTTTGGTTGATGCAAGATTGCCAAAGACCCAAGATGCTCCTACATCAAAATTGTACAATCTATAGTCATCACACTTGTCACTAACCATGTGACTGGACATGTGTCAGGAATCTAGAATGGGTTTGCAAAAATGGGTTTTCTTTTCCCTTTCGGCCCGAAATACAGCTTTGGTCATTGATCTACAATCATCCAATGATCATAATGTCAGTGTTAGTCACTATCTTGTGTGGTGGCCCCGTGGGTCCCATTACCTCACCTAGTCACTTGATGATTGACTCACCTCACGAGCCAGATGTATCACATCATCATCAAATGACATTGTTGGTAGGCCGTGTGAGACTGCGAGTGGAATGTGTTACATGTTTAGTGACATGTGTCATGATTTCGTAACAGGTTTCAAAAGATGGAGTTTCTTTTCCCTTTCATCCCAAAATACAACTTCAGTCATTCATCTACAATCATCTAATGGTCATAATTTCATTGTTTGTCACTGTCTGGTGAGTAGTGTGGTGGCCCCGTGGGTCCCATTAACTCACCTAGTCACCTGATGAATTACTCACCTCACGAGTTAGACATGTCACGTCATCATCAAATGACATTGTCGGTAGACCATGCAAGACTACGAGTGGAGCATGTTACGTGTTTAGTGACATGTGTCATGATTCTAGAATGGGTTTGAAAAGATGGGGTTGCTTTTCCCTTTCATCCCGAAGTCCATCGTACATCATCAATCTGTGCTCATCCAATGGTAGTTATTTGCAACGGACATTGTTAAATGTTATACTGTTATTTTTTCCTTTACAAATATTAATTAATAATGGATAATAAGTTAATAACATTTAAAGTTATTTAATTGAATAGTAACAATTTTAGCCAATCAAATTCAAAATGCACTATTTTTTTAATAATATTACATTCTAATAAATTTTAGAGGCCAGAGTCAAGGTTAGTGTTTAGAGATTATGAGATTTATGAGGTCTCTAACTCGCTAGGTCTCCAAAACATGAGTTGACGTAATATTTTTTATTGATTATATAGTATACTTAAAGTTAAAATGATATTTTTTATTGATTATAAGTTTACCATTGATAATTATAATCACATATAATTCTCATACCTTATAATTAGAAAACCATAAATTCTTTCTCTAACCTTATTAATTAATTTGTCCTTCAAATTGATTATATAATATACTTAAAGTTAAAATGATATTTTTTTATTAATTATAACTTTAACGTTGATAATTATAATCACATATAATTCTCATACATTATAATTAGAAAACCATAAATTCTTTCTCTAACCTTATTAATTCATTTGTCCTTCAAAATTATGTAAATATTTCATATTAAATGTATGAGTGTGTGAATTTTGATAGGTAACATTACCCAAACTTAATGTCAGTACTCAGTGATAACTGATAAGACATTTCTTTTATTAACTACAACTATCTACATTGTACAACTGTGATACATTTTAAATATTTAGATTTAAAAATGGAAATACCATCGGCATTGTTTGAACATTTCCTTATTTTTACTGAAGCATACTTACAAGTTACATCATACATGTCTAATACACAGATAAATAAACTAATTAAAATATTGCAATCATAGTGATAGAGAAGTCTAAGAACCATTTTTTGTACAAATTGAAATGAGCTAAAGCTTGCGAAATTTTCATTATTTTTTTTCATAAAATTATAATTACATTGTCCACTTCCAGTACAAAGAGAAACCTACTATAAACAAAAAAACCCAAAAATGAGGTATGTTTTTATCAAAAAACACCACTAGTAGTCCACTACTGATTTTGCCCTTCGGTTCCATCTAAGTAGAATTCTATAGAGAGGATTAACTATGAGAATTCATCGAGCCACCCATATTGCCCCGCCTAAGCCTCCACTTCGTCAAGCATAAACCACTTTCGGAGAAAATCTCTAGCAATTAGGGCCCATTTCCTATGGCGCTTATACTGCCCAGCATTCAAGCCCAAAAGAAAAGGTTGCATGGCCATATTCTGGCCTGGGAGGAGAAGCTTGGGTATTTCACTTGCCCAAGGGATCCCCACCCCTAGTTCCACAAACATGAAAACATCAATGTTGTCCCCCAGGTATTCTTCTTTAAAAACCCTCCTCAACAGCATTAACATGTCCACCTTCTCTCCTCTGAGGTCGAGAAGAGATGCCAAAAAATGGGACGCAATATCCATGTTGACCTGGTGCCTATCTTCATTGTGCAAAAACTCTCTGCCCAACACCACTTTAACACCCTCTATTACGAAAGGCCCACCCTCCTTTCAAATTGATTATAAGGTTTCATCTAAAAAGGAACCTAGAAAGGCCTTTAGGGGCTCCTTAGAAACCTTAAAAACAAATTATTTGTAGAGTGCAACTGCAAACTAATGACCTAAACAAAAAAATTATCTAGCAAAGATGAATCAAGGAATAAAGAAGCTAGATCGTCTATAAATAGCCCTTGAATCCTTGATCGTTACTTAGCAATAAATTATTCTATCTTCAATGGTATTAAATCCATTGTCCTTAACATGCCTCTAAATCTTTCATGTAAATCTTTCCCCTAAATGCATGTGTGTGAGAAATTAAAATTTTGTCCTTAATCTTTGATATCTGGCAGTAAATCTTTCCCATAAATGCAAAAAATATTAGATATCGATTATATCGTCTGTACGAATTTGGAAGTGGTGCGTGACAAGTTAAAGAATGTCACTTGTCACTGACAAGGCATTTATTTCTTACCGAGTTAAGAGGTTACAAGTTGCACTATAGTAATAGGACCGTGATTATTGATACCAACATGTGTACATTGTAGTTTGCAAACAAGTTACCCTTGTTTGATATGTGTCAACATTCTGGTGACTTCCTCGACAACTTTGTTTCCTTCAAGAAAGTGGGACTCAAATTAAACTTCAGCCATTGATCTTCGATCATCAGATGGTCTCAAATAATACATTTAACATTATAAAATAATGTATGTATGTTAGGTATGTTAGGTTAGGTTATGTGTTTGTGTTATGTCCCATCTTTTGAAAATCGCCAATAAATTTTTTTTTCCCATAATTAACGAACGATTAGCCAATAAAATAAATAAATTTTCAAATGGCACATAAAATTCCCCAATACAATTATTTTTTTTCCCTTCAAAAAAAAATCATTCACCTCATATATTATAACTTTTTACTTCAAAAGAAAATTATTCACCTCATATAATATATATATTTCTCCACATGACTGAAGAATTTGCCAGCAATATATGAAATTTTCATTTGGTAGGGAAAAAATCACCAATACAAACTATGAAAAAATGAGGATTTGAAAATTTTTTTTGCTTGCATTAAAACAAATTCCCCCCTAAAATAATGTACGATTCGCCACGATTTTATACTTTTTCCTAAAATGGGGTTTCTTAAAGTTATCCCTACTACTCTCTCAATAAATTCAATTTTGACCCTCCATTCTTCCAACATTCAATCTCAACCATTGGATTATGCCACATGGGATCATGATGAGGAGAAATCTATAAAAGGAGCCTTCATTCCCTCATTTTGGGCTAATTAGATTTTTTTAGCAATCTAGCATTTTTGAGAGTTAAGAGTATTCTAAAGGTTTCTTAGCAACCTTGTGTTCCATTGGCTTAGTATCATATTATAATTACCATTTAAAATTATTATTATATCATCTAGTATAGGAATCATGGTGATTATCATTAGCATTGCAATTTAACATCATTTAGCATCTTAGATTGATCATCTAGTTTGCATAATTCCTCCATGTTCAAATCTTGAAGCTATTTTGGGAAAGTGATCAAGTTCTGGGAGAAAAGTCATCCATCCAAGATCTTAAAGAGGAGAAGAACAATGAAATCAAGGTGAAGGAATAAGATAAAAAAAGGTAAAATTTGGTTATTCACATGGTATCTTCATATTTCATTGATTTGCTTATAAAAGGTAGGATTTTAATGTTACTTTATGGTTAAGAAATAGATTTTGCATTTACAAAATTTAGAAGTACACA
This sequence comes from Chamaecyparis obtusa, assembly GCA_027943335.1. Classification (NCBI taxonomy): domain Eukaryota; kingdom Viridiplantae; phylum Streptophyta; class Pinopsida; order Cupressales; family Cupressaceae; genus Chamaecyparis; species Chamaecyparis obtusa. The sequence continues at coordinate 1,492,802 of BSBK01007278.1, forward strand.
CCTATCACCTTACTTAACACTTAGTAAAAAATCATTGTTAAATCCTTAGCATCAAGAATTAAACCAATAGTCAAAGAGATAGTTAAAACTAAGCAAACTAGGTTTTTGGGCGGTTTCTTTATTCTTGACAATCAAATCCTTACATGGGAAACTTGTGAGTGGGAAGAAAAATTAGGACAAGATGATTTTCTTGTGAATTTTTTTTTTATAAGGCATATGAAAAAATTAGGTGAAGATTCATTATCAAAATGCTTTAATGTCTAGGTTTAGGTCTAAATTCTGCAAACATGTCCATATGATATTTCAAGATGCTAATGCTCATCTTATGATCAATAATACTACAATTTATTCATCACGATTATTATGATATATTAGGTAGGACTTCCCTTTATCACCCTTTCTATATGTTCTTGCTATAGATGCTCTTGGTTATTTACTATATAAATATAATCAAATGAATTTAATTAAGGGCATACCTATTCTTAACATTTTAGTGGTGATCAATTTCTATTTTTATAATGAAAACTTATTATTTATTCAAAACCCAGAGACTAGAATTAAAAATATGTTGGAAATTGCTGATTTGTACTTCTATATTTTGAGATCTAAGCTTTCCAACTATAAAAATAGGATTTCTAACAATTAAATCTGATCTTGTATCTTATTGGTGTAGACACCTAAAAATCCAACTTGTTAATTAAATTTGTTTTAATTAATAAAAGTCCCGATGACACCATAATTAATTAATTAATTAATTAATTATTATTGTCATTATCCCCTCTATTTTAATTAAATTCATTTAATTAAATAACCTTGGCCAAAAATATTTAAATCTAATTTAAATATTCATCCCCTCCTAATTTATTAAATGATTTTAATAAATTTCCTCTACTAAACCCCTTTTAAATAAATTAAATATTTATTTAAATCTTTTAAATCCTAAAATCCTTCTAGAAACTTCCAAATCCTATCCCCTTACCCTAATCACTTCCTAACCCCACTTAAGGGGTGATCCCTAACCCTCTTAGCCTTCATGGCTTCCCCTTCCCCAAAAAATTCAAACCTCATTAATGAGTCTTACACCCTCATTAATGACCCCTTACACCCTCCTTAATTGCCCTTACAACCCTCTTAATGGAAACCCATCCCTTTTTGTCCATCCTTGTTCCCTTCACACTTCCCAAGTGTTTCTCACACATCTGTGAGCAACCTTGGTCCATTCAACCATTAATGTCCATCCTTACCTCCTTGACCCTAAACCCTAACCCTTCTTCCTAAACCAAGCCCTTCCTCAAAATCTATAAATATGCCTCTTTCCATGAGAAAAATAAATAAATCACTCTTTAATTTCTTGCATTGTTATTATGTTCAAATATCTATAGGATCTCATAGCATAATAGGATTGTTAGCTTTATTTCATGTTTTCATCTTTATAACTCATCATAGCATAGCTTAATAGATAAATATTAGTTTCCTTTGAGCATTGCACATCATTTTAAATACATATCATATCCATTCTCAAGGTATAATGAATTTTGCATCTCATCCATAGCTTAATTTGCATTTTTCATCATTCGCATCTATTGGGATCCTAGGGGCAAAACTAGTTCCCTATACTAGGTTTTGTGCCACTTTTGGGACTCCCAAGGATTTAATTTAGTCTTGATCACCTCATATATGCATTGGGGATACCCTCATTGCTCTTGGAGAGCACGCACACATCCCCCTCAAATGAGCAAATCAAACGGGGCCCAGGTGCTCCCGTTTTGGCTCAATTTGAGGTGGGGTTCATGAATTATTTTACTATACATCTTGTATGATAGCTTAGTACTAATGTTTGAATGTCTTAGTGTGCTCCTGAGAGGTTAGGTTCACATCATCCACATTGGATTCCCAAGGAGTGGAAACAAATCAGACATGGATAAATTACTAGATACCTATGTATTCCCTTTGGTATGGGGGTATTTTATCATACATGTTGAGATGGTACATAGTTAAACTAAAAAAAATGATGTTTAAATGGGGAAAAAAATAATTATCACTTGCTTGTAAAGTTCAAGTGGTTAATAAAATCTTTTTACCTTCATGTTTACTATTTCTCTTGTTGGATGCCATCTAAAAGTGGTTATGAAGAGATAATTAAAATTGTATGTAAAATCTTATGGTCTAGCTGAGATGGTAAACTAATTTTTAAAGAGTTATCTTAGCTTCATTGTATACAACCTAGAAATAAGGGTGGGATGGGAGTATTGAATCCCAAGACACGAGACTCTTGTTTATCTAGAAAAATGGGCAATTAGAGTTATGTCTCATGATGAACCTTGGAAAGTTTTGGTTTGTCGTCATATTTCTCTTTCTTCTTCAAAACATAAATGGCAAGGTGTGGGATGGATTGAAAGGTTATGTATGGCTCCTTTGTTTTGGTTAAGACTTTCATTTATCTTGCAATCCATATAGAAAGTTTGGCAAAAAGTTTGTATTTTCTTGAAGTGAAAGGATCTACTAAAACATGGATTTTGGTTTTCTTCCTATTCTATTTATAGGAAAAAATTAGTGAAATATCATGGACAACATCTTATGGTTGTCTTTCCCAAATAAGCTTTATATTTATTCAAAAAAGGGGTGCAACAATTTAGTAATATTTGAGAGTTTATGTTTTTGGATTGGGTCCAGTGATAAGATATTAAAACATCTTGCAAGTTAAAAATAAGCCTAAAGGGTTCTTTACTTTTTTATAAAATCATTGGTTTCTATGGATTTGAAAATGAAACTTTGCACTCCTGTTCAATGTAATGTTTTTAAACATTAGCTTTGTCTTGGGAAAACTCCATTTTTCTATTTCCCCTTGAAATTTTTTTATTTGGCACTTCTCCCAAACATCAAGCTAAATCCAAGGTTGAACTACAAATGTGTCTATAAATTAAAAGGAAAGACACAAAGAAACCTTATTGCATAAATCTAGAAGTCCAAAGCTGATGCAAATGCTCAAATCCTTGGAAAATCTTGCATCATAAATTGCTTATAGGGGATATGTTAAAATATTTAAAGATTTATCCAGCTATGTGACCCTTTTGCCAATGTCTAGAAAGAGTGAAACCTATTTTTGGGGATTATTTTTGTATTGAGAAAAAATGGACTGCAATATTTGACAACTTCTGTACTATTTTTGACCGGGTGATGGGTTTGAAAGAGACTATTTTTGGCATGGGGTTTTCTAAAAATGTTATTGCCAATTCTATGTGATAATCTATATTGCTTCATATTTGGAGAAGTAAATGTTTAGATATTTTTTTTAATCATATAACTCATCAAGAAGTTGAAATGAGCACTATAATTTTATTGTGATGTCATGTTATAATTCCTTTCTTTGTGCTCTTAATTGAAGAAGCTGACTGCCTATGGTTAAGTTTTGCAAGAGATCATTTACTAGTTCGTTTGAATGTATGCAATTGATGCTAAATGTTCTAGGTAGTTGCAAAATATTTTCAAATTTCATGTGTAACTTAAACAACTTATGGTCATTCTTGCTTTTGTATTTTCTAGTTTTGAGCACTATTTCTTAGTGTTGGTTGTTAATCAACAATAAAAAAGTGTTCTAGATAGTTGCAACTTTTTAATTGCAAATGTAACAACTATTATTGTATCTGTTGATAATGTGGCTACTAAACTACTAAACAATAAGGAATTTCTTCTTTTTATAACAATCCATTTGAATCGCTATTCTTTTCTTTACTATAAATCTATATTGCTCAATTAAAAAAGACTTGAATAAAAATATATTTTAACATCAATTGTAATGAACCATACTTTATTTCCATCCTATGAAACTCTCTTAAATTGTACTTAAAATTAAGTCACAATAAAACCTTATTTAGAATTATTCTATCTCTAGTACAAAATATAAAACCTTATCTTTCAAGAAATAAATATAAAAGAAAAATAAATAAATGCTCCTACAAAATAAGAATTTTTCTAAATTTATTCAAGTTTTATGCTTAATTTGTTGAAAGTCACTTGTAAAATACTTAAATATCTAAAATAACTTTATTGTTAGTTCATTGCCAACATCCATGTATTCCTATCCTTTAATCATAACTATTTCAATTGTTGTGTAAAAATGTTATGTTTCTAATTTATGTTAGTAGTATAATTGATTATATATTTAAGATGATAATTCTTGATGAACAATATCTATATAACATATTATTTGCAACCTTACAATTTGAGGATATTATTTATTATAGATATATTTAAAATATTATTTCTAATAAACATTTTAAAAATATATTAAATAGTAAAATATATTAATTGAATTAGTTTTAAATATTATTTTAAAAGATAATATCTAGAAAATTGAAATAAATAAATAATAATTTAAATTGTAATTTTTAAATATTTTTTTTAATTACACAGGGTCTATTAAAAAACAAATAAGAATTAATACGCACAGAAACTTATATGTACTTTCTAACATCCTTGTCAAACAGTTTACTAAATAAAAAATGGAAGAGACATATAGTAATTTCAACTATTTTAACTTAAAAAGATGAGAATAATTTTTCATAATTTTTTAAATTTTAAAAACACACTTTTTAAATTTTTTTTATATATTAGTTCTATCTTTATTTGTGTGGTTTTATGGACTCTTTCAAAAATATATTATTTGTAGTTTAATATTATAACATTCTTTTTTCTTAAATCTAGATATTTAAGTTTAAAATTTAATAATAATTATTTTTATAACTCATCTAAATTTTAAATAAAAAATCAATTTAGCATATATTAAATTTGATGGAAAAATATAAAAAGTAAATTAAATCATATTTATTAGAAATACATTTCTAAAATTGATTATTGTTGTTAAATACATGATAAAATCTAACATAAAGGTAATTCAAAATAAAATGATCTATATGAACATTAATATTGTTGAAATCTCATCATTAATAATTTTGAAATATTATTTATATATCTCATTTTCAAGAAATACTATTATTAAATATAATAAATGTAATACTAAAATTTAGACAAAATATGCCATGAAAATAATTCTAATAAAATAAAATATAATTGTTCTTTATTTTAAAATAAGAAGAGAAGTAACTCAAAGCTAGCTCTGATTCTACATGGTTAACTATTTTGAAATAATAATACCACCATGTATATATTGAAAAAATATATATAAATAAACTTTAAAATCAAATTTATTAATGTCAAACTATATACCAATAAAGGTTTGCTTTGTGCACTACTATCTCAACAATCATACTGCTCCATAGCATACAATGATTCCAAATATAATGGAAAATGATGGGATTATGTATATGAGCACTTGTTTGAGCTGCTTCTTAAGGTAAGCTTGGTGATCTATTGTAGCTTTGAAATAGTATTCAGCAACCCACAAGATAGATATACAAATAAGTGCGAGTGTTGGTACAATAAATGCAGTGAATATTTCACCTCCTAATAATAACTGATATTTTTTGAAATTCTTTTGATCTTCATGCTTCAAGTTTTCATAATTTAGAGGTACTGTGACGAGGATGGTTGCACTTAAAAATGCAAGAGCTGTAGAGGCTATAGAGGTTCCCAAGCTCAAAACTGAGAAATGTGTTAGCAATGATCGACTTTCTCCATGACTAACATGTAATCGCTCATGAAATAAATAAGAAATTACCACTGTGAGGGACGAAAACAAAGCAAGGCTATCAGAGAATAAAAACACTTGGAAAAGTGTATTTAGTCCCAAAGAAGCAACTTCATTTTGCTCTTTGTTCTTGATACCATTTGTAACTCCACCTGGTACTTGAAAGATGACTGCAAATGTAATGGAAGCAATGAGTGATGCTACTAGTGTGTCCACACCCCTGATTTTTCCCTCATCACCACTCCCTCCTTCTAAATTTTCTGGTTTTTTACGTTTTGAATAATTGATGCAACTTTTAGAAGCTCCAACATCTTCTAAAATATTTTTGATCTTGTCACATTGAGGTTGGTTATTAGATGTAGCAATATCTAAAGCTATATCTATTGCACTCTTTCCATCGCTATTGATGGCATTCACATTTACATTAGGAAATGATACCAGATATTCTACAAGCTGCACAAGCAAGGATCAACAGTCAATTTAAAGAACCTCCAACACACACAATACTAACTTAATCACTTTCTAGAAATGAAATTTTATAAATATAAATTATAAGCTATTTATTGATAAAATTAGTCATAATAAATATTAAATAATAAGAATAAATATAATAACAATAATAAAGGTTAATGAAAAATATCAAAAAATATAATAATTAAAATTTAAAAATAGATAATTCAACTATACAATAAGAATATTTCATAATGATATATAAATTACGAAATATAAAAATATTTAAATAATTATAAAATTGAAATTTAAAAATTCATTATATGAACATAAAAATCACATTTATAAACAAATTTTCCATCAAAATAAAATAAAAGAAAATATATAAGAATTTACTAACTTTTTTTCCTATTTATATTATCCAATTATATAAAATAGAAATAGAATATGTAAGGATATCAAGAGAATTAATAATAACAAAGAGATGAGTAAAATTATTGCTAACATTTGACAAATTTAAAATTGTTATAAAAGTAACATCCCGTGAGGAAATATTTCAATGATAATATGGACATAATTTTTCATTATTATCCTTTATTAAATTTAATAAATTTTACTAAGTAAAGTAATGGTTTCACGTATTTTATATTAAATGAGATTGTGAGCATCTCATATGTACGCGTCATTTTTTTTTCAAAGATCTTGTGAATAATGTTTAGTTAGGGTTTACAATGTATTGAGACGAAATACAAGTTCTTTATGTTGCATAATGTTTATTTGGCTTAAAACCTAGAAAATTGTTTATATTTTACAATGATTCAAATGTCCAATTTACATTCATGGGTTCACAAATATAAATTTGATTTTCAATGTATGTTATACATTAAATAGATAATGCATTTTTTTATATTTTTATATAGATATAATAGTGTTGTTTTAATAGTGGAATTCACATCGTTTTATTTAATTATTTTATATTTTTTCAAAAATAAAAAAGTATTTAATTTAATAATTATTGGTTCAGATATAGTTGATATTTTCATTCATTTTTCAAAAGATTTTATTATTATTAAAATAATAAAGAATAAATTATAACTAGTTGACCATTAATTATGACCACTCACAAGATAAACATTCACATCTTTTAGATACTTCATGTGGGAGTATACAAGATGTAAGAACAATCTTGTATCAACCAAAGTATTTTTGTTTTGTTTGTTTGTCTTTTTTAATTTTCTTGAATCTCACAATTATCCCGTTCTTGTAATAAAGGTTAATCCATGTTGTAGTTATTAGTGTGGAACACAAAATTGTAGAAAATGTCTCTCTTATGAGGTAATGCATTTCATCATAAAGTCTTCAAATTCATAATAGAGTTTCATGAAGGTGTACTCTACAATGCTACATCTTTGCTAAGTGTTTATTCTAAATTAATGTGTCATGACTTGTATTATTGATAAAAATGAATGCCTATTTGAATTGATTGTTCTAAATTTGAATAATTTGTAATATCATGAGAGATATGATTGTTCATAAGGAGTTAAGAACACATTAATTTTTAATACTTACTTCACACAACACTCATCAAAGCAAGGTCATCTGCACATTTCATTAAGAGACAATCATTTAATACTATACAGATGATCTTTATGAACCTATTATGATCGTAAACTCTAATGATTAAATTATTTAGATATAATTTAACCTTTTTAAAGCAATAACGTTGTTATATAATTTTAATATATATATTTTACTATATATTTTTTTGTATGCTTTGTGTTAAGTTATATTGTTAGATTATCTTTAATTAGATCATTTGTTCATGATTAACTTACTACACAAGATTTGAATCTTGAAGAGTAGTGATTAAGAAAAATGAGATATCTTCCAATACTAAGTGTTGGGTAGAATGTGTAAACACCCAAACTTGGCCATGTCTTAATAAGGCATCTAACACAACCACTTTAAACACATCTAGCATCATAGTCATAACTATATTCTCATCATCTCAATACTAGTTAATTCATTTTATATTATAATATTTAATTAATTAGGAATTATGTTCTAAGATTCCCTCCACCATAACATTAATTACTTTTTATTCATATTTATTTAATTAAACTAACATATTGCATTTATTTTTTCTAATTGATTAGATAATCTAATTATTTGATTAATTATCCTAAGCTCCAAACCTAGTCTAATATCCTATTAGTGTGACAATTATGTTTCATTCAAAATTTAAAATAAAATTTATAAAATATATATTATAAAATCTAAACTAAAACTAACCTTCAATACTAACCATTAAATCAACTAATCCTATTCACCCATGTCCAAACACCTATAGTCCAAATTCTAACTATTCCTCTAATCGATTAAATATTATCCCTCCATTCATGAATTGTTAACATGATCCCTTATCCCTCCAAAATTCAAATTTAGATTTCCTCTCAAGAAATTCTACCTTGTTATGTGCCAACTAAAAATACATATTTATTTTCAGATCTATGAAATCTCAAAATAAATTTCACCAAACTATGCCAAACAACATCAAAGTAGCAAACTAGTCAACACTTGAAATACACGAAATTAAATTAGATCTCTAACAAAAAACATGTATGTTTTGTGATAGAAAATTATTTCAAATAGATTATAATAATAGTTATTCCTCTAATCGATTAAATATTATCTCTCCATTCATGAATTGTTAACTTGATCCCTTATCCCTCCAAAATTCAAATTTAGATTTCCTCTCAAGAAATTCTAGCTTGTTATGTGACAACTAAAAATACATATTTATTTTCAAATCTACGAAATCTCAAAATAAATTTCACCAAACTATGCCAAACAACATCAAAGTAGCAAACTAGTCAACACTTGAAATGCACCAAATTAACTTAGATCTCTTACAAAAAACATGTATGTTTTGTGATAGAAAATTATTTCAAATAGATTATAATAATAGTTAGTGCACCCTCTATGATAATCTCAAACAAATTAGTACAACAATTGATCAAACAATCTCATTAGCAAACCACTCTTGAAATCACTACCAATGTATTGGAATCAATGCAAACTTCCATAAATGCAATGTACAAAATAATTGAATGTTATGATAGCATAAAAGCTCATAAAATAACTAAAGTAAACCTAGAAAGGGTTCTAGATTTCTACAAAAAATAGAGTGATTTATAGATTTATTGCTTTCAAAAATACATTACCTTATTTCATCCAAACAATAAAAAAAAATATGGAAAAAAATGATCTTAGATGTTGAAAACAATAGGAAAATTTGCCTACAAAAGAAATAACTCCTACAACACTTTCAAAAACCAAAATTGTAATTCACAAATTTCCATACAAAACTCTAGATAAAAATGGTTGTATTGATAAATTTGATGAAGCTCCAATGCACTCTCTAAGTAAGAATGATTTATAAAATCAAAGGGGTTTCATCCTAAAACACTAATAGCTAATATAGTTCCATCCACAAGCTACATTATCATATGGCTTTTCATCCATAGAAGAAGATTGTAAATTATAAGCTCATACATTGCAATTTTGATAGATAAATTGATAAAATGATCTTAAAATGTGTTCCTTAAACTATAAATAAATAAAGGATGACATTTGAATGCACCTCTCTTAAGAAAAAAACAAAATAATATTTATTTTCATTATTTTCCCTTCATAGAAGCTCACCATTTTGTCTATTAGAATATTCTTTACCAAATTTAAACAACAACTTAGAACACATGCAAGATGTCATAAAAAGTACCAAATAATAGGCTAATAATAGATTTTTACCTCAACTATATGGTTATTATAGTGTCATAAATTATATCCCTGTACGATTTCACACTTATTTTAGGCTCAATGTTGTGGTTTTCCCTCACATCCATAATTCATGACTAATTATACTCAATCCATGTTCAAATCTATAATCCCAACATAATCCTAAGCTCATTAACCTTGGTTTTGGCTTAGAAAGAAAGGATTATGATGCCTATAATTATAGACCTCCTACACTACAACACCTAACACTAGTTAGTCTAGTCTTTTTGGGCTCAAATTTGTATTTCTAACAATTGAGAAATGTAGAGAAAGAAAATGCTCCCCAATATTGGTCTTATTCAAAATTTAAACATGAAATGTATGAGCTGCACATATAAATACAACTCCCTCCCTTTCATTTGAATATCTCTCAATATCCTAATGTCAATTTGTTACTCTAATAAAGAGAAATTCAATCAGGCATCTTCAAGGCATTAGAGGAGAGATTTGAAGTCAACTATTTAAGCATTCTAGGTTAGTAATCATGATCAAGTTTATGTATTTCTCCATGAATGAAGGCATGCATTAACATCTATAAAAATTTATCAAGCTATGCGAAGGCTTCAAATCAATAAGTTCATAATTCTATACCTTCACAAATTGCACCCCATTAGGTCTCTTAGCCTATTGGAGACCCCCCCCCCCCCGCCCCCCCTTTTGCTTTTTATTTATCCCTTTTTTTGGCAATATCCTAGTGAGTTAGTAACATTAGGTGGGTTATATTGCGGGCTTTAAGATCCTGATAGTTTGATCTCAAAGGTTGATAAGGGTCTTGTTTATTTTCTTTTCTTTCCTTTTTTCCTCTCTTTCTTGCTTGTCTTTCCTTATTTTATTTAAGCCTAAGCTTGATTTGATGTAATATTGAGCATTTGGGAGTGGTAGTTGGATCTCCCAACCCCGCACCCCTCATCCCCGAAATACCAAAGGAGTGAAGGCCTAAAGCATTTCTAGTCTCTAGTCAGAGGTCGGGCTTAGGGCGTTTCAGTTGTGGTCAGAGGTCTTAGGACTCCAGATACCCTGACACCCCAAAAGCTCGATCTTTGATCAAGGGGTCAAGGATGACATTGGCTCTAGGATCCCTATATAAGTCCAATGGGTGCCCTTATTTGCACACCTAGTTTTCATTTGTGTGCATGACCTTTTATGACCCATAAATCAAGCCATTGATTTTTCTCACCTTCTAGAAGGGATTTAGTCATCTTATGTGCATGATCATCAAGTGTTTCACTCTTGCGGGTCTCTCTCTTCACAGTCATCTTTTCCTACCGTAGATTTTTTTTTCTTGTCACATTTGGTATGGTTTTGGTTTTTTCTTTTATGGTTGGGTGTTAGGGACTTTCTTGTGTTTATTCTTTTCCTTTGTGTTTTCACCTTTAGGGAAGAGAGTAAATCTTCTTTGGGTACTTGGTCAACTTGAAATGTATCTGCAAATAGCATTTTAAAAACCTTAAGTTCTTCACTATCATGGTAATATGATTTCATGATCCCTAATGCTTGGAAATACCAGGGATCATAAGATCCTCATTTTGTGGTTTTTGCAATCTACTAGGATTTCCCCTTCGGGGCGTCGGGGTGTCTCCATCCCTGATCCTTAAAATATTGATTAAGGATCGAGGATCCTTGATCATCAAATTTCACAAAATTCCTGACTATCATTAGGGTGTTAAGGGTATCATCATCCTTGATCCTTGAGAGGTCGATCAAGGATTGAACACCCCCAATCCCCAACTCTCCAATTTTCACCTCAACCTACACCATCATCAAGGTGTTAGGGTTATCATGACCTTGATCCTTGAAAGAGTGATTGAGGATCATGTATTCATGAAACCCTAATTGGTTGTATTTTGAGCCTCCATTGTATTTTGAGCACCGTTGAATTTGGGTATTTGTTTTTTTCTCTTAGTTGCTTTGGTCCTCTAGTTTAGTTTGGTTTTCAATAAAGGATATTGAAAAATGTTTCATTTTGAGTGAAAAATTTGTGTGTATGTCTACTATCCAACCAATTAAGTTCAAATTTGTGGGCTACAAAAATCCCTCCAAACTGGGAAACCTTCACAGTCAAATTATTGACACTAACATTAGCTACATGGACTTTAATGAGATCTTGAGAAGGATTAGGAACTCAAATAATAGAACACATGATGCCTCCTCCATGGTCATGTCCGAAATGGTGCACACACCAAGTTTTCTGATGGAAATCCAACCACCTAATATCATCATGGAAATAATAGAACACTATAACCCACTAGAGAGGAGGGTGCTAAATAAATAGGGAGAGGTGGTGCTAAAAGTTAGATATGACATCATAGAGGATGTCTTCCATATTCAACTAGAATATGAATATTCCAATATATCTATTGAAAGAGTTGAGAATTTGTACCAAAATGAACCCAACATCGAATAAGAAATTAACAAGAACTACCTGGAAAGGCCCCAAATATAAAAGGAGGGACAATTAGACAAACTTAGTTGACATTGGTCCTCTTTGATGGAAGACATGAAAAACTATGTCACACTATTGAGCAAAGTATTTGGCCTCCCCCAAGTGAGATAAATGGATGGTATTATACATTGATACCATTAGAAAGAGGAAGAAGAAAATAGAGTAGGGGAAAATCATAAGTAGCAACTTGGACCAACAACTATAGAGGGTTAAGACTGACCCTAAGTTTTACATGACATCATATATAGTCTACCTATTGGCAGCCTGAGTGAACTATCTAAGCCTAGTAGAGAAAGGGTCACTCCAAGCTCCCAAGGAATATGTGTATAGTGTATCCATAACTGACTCAAAAGGATAAATTGCCAGAATTCGGCCCAAAATATCGAATTGTGAATGATGTCTTTATTTTTTTCATCATCTTCTCCATAGAAGGAATTTTTCTAAAAGGATGTCAGAGGACGCAATATCCCAAATCAAGAAGCTTGGAAGCCACTTTATTCAGCTCTACACTTTCACATATATTAGGGTGGATGGTTGCACCTTGTAACCTAAGAAACACCCCAGGTACCCCTCAAATTGATTGGTGTTGATAGAGCTACACATACATATTTTTGATGTTCACATATTAATTATGATGAAGTACAAGCCTTGCTTCCAATTCATAATTAGAATTAGAGCCCACTTATCCCACAATATCAAGGTAGAAAAGTTAGTATTCCTAGAATGGGATGAGTGCACACTAAGTGACTTGATACTAGTCCAAGGGAAGATTGAGCCTATTAGAACCTTCAAAAAAGTGATGGGGGCCCATTTCAAACATGAACCCCATATCAAGGATCATTGGGAAAATCACATTGATGATTATGAAGTACAGATAAGGGACTACTATAGAATGAGTCTAGATTTGGCATGAGATGCCCTTGGCTATCATATTTTAGAATAAAATAGGGAAAAGGAATTTGAAGATATTTTTGTGTCACTATATAATATAGATAGTATTTTTGACATGCCAATTTTGAAGGCTGAGAGAGAAATAGATGAATTAGATAACATTGAGCATAGGGATAGGCATGTCATTTAGTGCACAAAAGATTGGTTGTAGAATCCTTTCCAGCTGGAGCTAGTACCTATGAATCCTAAGTCAGATAAACCTAAATAAAGGTGGAAACTAGGAAAGGAAAGGAGGTTCATGTTCCACTTTTCAAGAAGACTATTTCTATTCCTCAACCACAAGAAGTAACTAGACATACGAAGGAGGTAGTAAGGAAATACCCTCCTTAGGTGCTGAGATTAAAAAAGGACAAGGATGAGAAGAAAGGAGAGGGTTATTCTACTACTTATTTTGCCCTGTCACATGCTATCACAAAACCCCCTTCTCCACCATAGTCTACCACAAAACCTTTTCCCCCTCAACCAGCTCCATCTCCTTCTACCACTACTATTGCCCCATCAGTTGATCTTCCTTCCTCCTTCGGGAAAAGAGTAAAGCCCTTCAAGATTAGGGTTAAGAAAAAAAAGGACCCACTTTCTCTAGAGCCATCAAAGAGGGTATATAAGAGGTTGAAAAGGAAACCCCCATTTTTTAAAAGTCTAGATAAAGAGGAAGAACTTGAAGAGGAAGAACTCGAAGATGAAGAGGGAGAACTTGAAGACGAAACTCTAGCCATCAATTAATTTTTTTGCAAGAAGATTAAGCTTGAGGGATCCATCCTCTAAGGATATCTTAGAGCCAACTTGAGTAGGTATTGTTGGTCCTATTGAGATCCACAATATTGAATCTGACTCTGCAATAGATCATGATCTACCGTGATTTGATTTATGAAACTAGATTACAATACCTGGTGTGATACCTACAGTATTGTAGAATTCAATACAAAAATTGAGAACCAGATTGCAAACCAAAAACTGATCCATTCTATTCAAATATTTGAGTTTATACAAGTCTGATGGATCCCAAGGGTCATCAAAATCCCTTGGAAATGAAATGAAGAACCATCATAATATTTATTACAAATAAACTATTCAAACTATCAAAAATTATCAAAAAAACTATATATAAAACTTAGGTCTACTTGGAGAAGGCATAACTTTCTAGTCCTAGCTCCGATTTGCAAACCGTTTGATGCATTGGAAAGGCATTCAAAAGAGCTAGAGTCAAAATTCAAAAATGACAACTTCTAGTTGGCATTTTTGCGCACCATTTTTGCCCAGAAATGCACCGAAGACCCTAAAAAATGCAATTTACTACCCAGAAATGCACTGAAGACCCTCAAAAATGCAGTTTACTAAAACATAGTAAAATTTGAAAAATTAGATTTCAGTTTTTTTCCCAATTTAATCCTGAGCATACCGATAGTAGATCCCTTTAGACCCAATGAATTTGACATTTTAGATTTTGAAGCTATCTTGGGTTTCAAGGAGTCCTCACATGAGCCACCACCTGGGTCTAGGATGGAATATATATCATTAAAAGGTATGTTCGGGGACATAGGTGGGTAGGAGGATTTTCTTGTATAAGCAGAGGTTCCACTAGAGATGGAAGAGGTATAATTTGAATAAGAGGGAAAAGAAGGAGAAAAGGTACGCAAAGAAGAAGAAATGCAGCAAGAGTTGAGTTTGGGTAGTGAGGACTTACAAGAAGATGTACAAGAGGAGAAGCCCACAAAACAAATAAAAGAGCGAACCATAAAGAAGGAAATAGATCAGGTGGAAGACCATGTTGAACAATACGGTTCTCTATAATATTTTTAGTATACAAATGTTGCCTCCCCATTTCAATAATAGACAGTGAGGCAACAAGAAGAAAGGTTTGGAGTGGGGTCCTTAGTTTTCAAACTTGAGGAATATCGACCTCTAGCTTCTAGTACAAAGCCTACATGTTTGACCAAGGAAATCCAACCCCAAAATTTAGGACTTATAGAGAAATGGATACAATGGATTTTTCATAAATTGGTCGTGTATTCCACTTAGGGGAGTTAAGTTAGAGGAAGGCTCAAAGTATTTCCTATGTCACCGAGGATACTTGGAGTTATTGGAAGGAACATGTGGTTATCCTAAAATCGAATAAGGCTATAGAGGATGTAACTCTGGATGATTTTTTGATGGAAGAAGTAGATCTCAAGGTCCCAAGTCATGAAGGAGGGAAGGCCCTAGTAGCACGAGGGGTCACGATACTGTTACAACATATGCATAATGACGAGTCTAAAATAAGGGCCCTGGTAGCCCACAACATATTTTTGAAAGGTTGTATAACATAGTTAGTAGGTCTAACTAACCTTAAAAATCCAAAGGACACATTACAAGAAACATTAGATACATGGGCAACAATTTCACAAGAAAATCCATTTTTGACGCTTGTGAAAAATAGAGGCAATAATTAGAAGAGCTCGACAAAGAGATAATAAAATAGGTTTTGACTTACTTTAACACTCTTGTGAAGGAGATCACCACTCTTAACTTTATGGTATTAGATGGAAATGGCAGCATTGAAGGTAATGCAGTACAAAAGAGTAAATTATTTGTATGTTTGAGAATAATGAAGAAGGTTGGTGCAAATAAGTTGATTGAGTTTGTAGTGTTTGAGGAAGACAAACTGGATAAGTTAGATACATGGATTAGGGCAAGTAATATTTTCGTAAAGGATTACAATAAGAGGTGAGAGATGATAAAAAATAGAAGAGATGTGGTGATTCCATAGGTATAAAAGGTTGAGGAATTCATTGAATCTGTAGCTTGTGAGTTGTACCAAGATGAAGATAGAGAAAATACATACAACATCAACAACATCGTTCAACAATTCTAGTGAAATCTCATTAGTATTAATAAAAAAAATGATGTTGATTGGATGTATAGTTCCAAAAGGGGTTTAATGGAGATCAAAAATTAAATGTCACAACTCCAACACAAGAAGGAAAACAACTAAGGATTTTTCAGAAAAATTAGCAAACTCACCTGGAGTATATGAAGATTCTCTCATTCGGTGATGTAACTATGCCAGTCAATAAATTTCACCTAGCCTTTCCATATATCTTTCCACACTCATAGAATTCATTAATCTTCAACAATATTTTATTATTCTTTCATTCTTTATAGCCACTGTAATAGTATAGTGAAACACATTTTTGCTTAAAATTGATAATTTTGGAGGGTCAACTCTTCTTGTAATCATCATTTTTTATGTCTCTAATCATTTGCATGGTCAAGATGATGAAGAGGAAAAGTTTTCTTTTAATTTTTACCTCATGTATTTTTCTAGAAAAACATATCTAGGCAGCCAACTTCTTGCTGTAGTCAAAGTTGAGTTCACTCAGAATTCTAGAGCATATTTTTTTCTATTGCATATAAAAAATTAACGATAGGTTTTACATCAGAACATATGATGAACTAAAACTAATTGAATATTTTGAGGCAGTGATTGATGATCATTGAGCTACTAATGTGTATGTAAGACATTAAATCAGTTAATGTATTGTCATTGATGTCAACTAGTTTTGACTGTACATATCATGATGGTTACAAACATCTTAAGAAGGAAACAATGATGAAGGAATGAGATATCTACATGAAGATGAGATGGATGGGAAAGTTATGGATATTCTATTTATTGGGTAACTTATTGATGATTCTATGGCATTATGTTAGTGACTTGATTGTACTACATGACTCTATTATGTATTAAAGATCAAGAATGAACAAGTTTATGTGGTCGGTAAATGAAGAATTCAATACACACCGAGCAAGTGTAGTGTATACCGAGTATAGTGCTAACCGAGATAGTTATCACCGACACATTATGGTATTGACGGAGTGAAAGAAATAAATAGATCTTATGACTACTAACTAAAGATGATGAGCTGGACAATTGTTTATGATTATGAGTTAAATGATAATGTTTGTTATGATGATCAAATGGTTGACAAAATTCAACGATGATCAGATGAAGGAGAATGAAATGTGTTACTGACACAACTTCCAAGAAAGGTTAAAGTGGAAATTTTAATGATGAAGATTAAGAGGAAAAATCTATGGATGGAAAGAAAATGGTTTATGATGTCTATATAAAGAGACAAGATATTCATTATTGAGTCTGCTGCAGGAGAATTCATGTGAACAGATTAATTTCATGTAACACTAATCAAATTGGTTGAAGATAGAACTGAGCAATTCTGTAGACAACACCGAGTGACAAAGAAAGCAATTACCGAGCATAATAGAGTTGGAGGAAACAAAGATGTTGAATTGATTATTGATCAGAGGTATTTTTGAGCTTAGTATAGATCTAAAAAATCTGCAAATCAAGTTGTATGTGAATCAGATCATTATTGTATCAGTTTAACCATTTCTATAGATAAATCTCTTAGCCAAGTGGGACTTAACCATCTTTATATTTCAATATGACATCCAATGAATGTTGATTATTTTCTTGTTGACCCCATAGTGGATGTTTGGTCAAGGGAGAACTATTAGTGATAAATCGTCTAACCAGGTCACACCTCACAGTGTGTTTTGTAACCTTTAACAGGGTTGGCTCTTAATTGAGCTCACTTCAGAAGAGTAAATTATTTTCAGTTACTAGTCCCAGGTGGGTTTTCCCCTAATAGGGTTTCCACATTAAAAATCTATCTATTATATGTGTACATGGATGTGTTGAATTGTTATTTTACTTTACACATTATTGTAACTGGATTGATCGGTAAACATAGTACTTAATTTATTGGTAATTGGTATATGAAGAGAAAGGCACAGTTGATATCCTACCAAGTTGATTAATTGATTTGAAAGTTTTGTTATATACATCTGGGAGTATTTGGGACTGTAGGATAACTAGACTTAATTGATTCACCCCCCACTCAGTTATCTAACAACATATAGTACCAATACAAAATTAGAGAACTCAAGAGTTTAGTTGTTTTACATCAGCTAGAACACTTTAAGTAAGTGTAAAAGACTACCACAATGTATCAAAAGAAACTTAATTACTACAAGGACTACTTAGTCAAATGAGATTTCCTGATCTGACTCATTTTTTTTAGAGTCTGGGGACACAACAGTGTATCCAATGATTTCATGAGACCTGGAACCCTAGTTCTCTACTCTCTTAGGTTCCTCGGCGTGAGGCTAGAACTGTCCAAATTACTTCAGTTGCTGCATGAATTCAACAAGAGTGACCTCAAACTCTCCCTTATCCTTCATAGAAGTGTGTCCATAGGCAATGTCCTTCTTGTCAATAGTAGTCTTCCCATATCTCAAGATTTGTAGGAACTTTCTCTCTTTCATTTTGATCACAGTGGTAACCTAGATGGAAACATTAAGGTATATGAGTCTCCGGAGAGACTCAAAAAGGTTCTTTCCCTTCCCTGCAAGGACATCATTATTTTGAGCCTTCCAAATAATCCACAATATAACAAAAGAGAGAAGTGACTAGAATGTGTTACAAAATTTGTTGCTGCTAATATGCCTTGAGATAACATTTAAAACATTGAAATGAACACTGAAGGTACAGCCAAACATTTTCCAAATTTTAGTAGCAAAAATACATTCAAAAAAGATATGCATAACTGATTCAGGGCATTTATAGACTATACACAAATTAGGTTCATCTCTAGGTTTCTTAAAGGGAAGATTATGCGGGAAGAATTTCTACAAAAAACAAATAATTTTTTGTTCCAAAGGGAGCTAAAGTATGTGTTCCAGTCAGAGTGTTGAGCATCAAGGTGCCACTTGGAGTTAACATGGGAAAAAATATCAGGATTGGAGGTAAGTAGGCTATATATGTATTTGGATTTGATAAGGTGGAGATGAGTGTTGTCATGCCAAAAGAGATGGAAAGAGAAACATCTTGGGGAGAAACAATCATAAAATGGACCTAATTTGTTGAGGGATGCAGATAGGAGGGAGTATTGTCTCCATTAGGTTTTGGGAATATCAAAGTCAGCTTCAACTACCTCTCAAGGAATAAGCTTGTCATGTTGTAGTACATCATGGAAGGTGTTAATACCTTTTTCAACCTACTTTTTTTGTTGAACATCCTTGAAGTAGAGCCAATGGTTTACCACCATGTTTAACATTCCACCATATTAACTTTTCTCCATAGATTATTCCACCACCTTGAGAAGGGCCATTGTCCTAGAAAAAATGTTTCATAAATCTCCATCTCTTCCAAATGCTTTTAAAGACATTAGAGCCTTGAACTACTACATCGTCATCTAAGAAAGAAGGTCAGTGTAGCAGAGGTTCACCCAAACCTTGGATTTTCTAGGGTGAGCCTGGGCTAAATTATTTCTTATCAAAAATTTCCAAGACTCCTCACTTGTAGCTATCTTTGCAATCTATTTAACAGATAAGGCTATACCTTGAGTTCTAAGATCTTTGAGACCTATAGCACCCCAAATTTTCTCTCTGGTGCACCACTCCCATGATACTGCATGTATCTTTTTGTTACCTATACCATCCAACCAAAGGAAATCCCTGATATATTTCTATATAAAGTTGAATTGGTGTTGGTTAAAAAATTAGGTAGAGGAGAAGTAAATTAAGTAGGAAGAGAGAATCTTCTGACAAACTTGGACTCTACTAGGAAATGAGAGGAGATTATTTTCCCATTTGTTTAGCTTTTTGACAATCCTTTCCTTGACCCAATTCCACATTTCATTAATATTGGGGTTGATAGCAAATGAAATACCAAGATATCTAACAATATGGTTAGGACCTCCCCATTCAAATTCAAACTTTCCCCACCAAATTGGGGGATTGTGGTCCCATCCTAGCATGATAGACTTGGATAGGGAAATCTTACTACTAGTGGCTAAACATAACAGATCTAATTTGGTCATGAGACAATTCATGTTGTGTTCATCAAGATATAGCAGGATGAAGGTTAGAGACTTCTTGACTATTGGGGAGGATGATACCTTTCACTTTTGGAGATAAGGAATCATCCCTAAGGAGAAATTGAAGGGAGTTTGCAACAATGAAAAAGAGGGAGGAGGAAAGGGGTCATCCTTTCCTGATAGACCTAGATAGCTCAAAGAATTTTGATCTAACACCATTGACTTCCACTGCCACCCTGGCTCTTTGAAGATGTGTAGAGACCATCTTACAAAAGAGAGGTGGGAATCCAAGTGCTTCGAACATCATCAAGATAAATTTCCACTCAATGCGATTATATGCTTTTTCATAATCACTAAGCAACATGGCACTTTGTTGACTAGATACTTTATCCCAATCTAAAGATTCCCAGTTGGTAATAATATTTTCAAGGATGTATCTCCCTTTTATAAATTTTGTTTGAGTATTTTTAACCACCTTGAGAGGTACATTTTGAATTCTAAGGGCTAGAGTTTTGGCAAGAATGATGTACCCAACATTAAGGAGGGTAATGGGCCTCTAGTTCTTAATAAGAAGTTTCTCTCCTTCTTTAGGAATCGGTTTGATAAGGTCAGAACTGATACCAGCTTCTAAAGAACCTGATGAAATGGCCTCATTGTATGTATTGAGTAGATTTTTACCAATCCAATCTATGCTAGTTTTAAAAAAATCAACAGAAAGACCATCAGGCCCAAGGGCCTTATCATTGGCCATGTTCAAAATGAAGTTTTTGATTTCATCTTCTAAAAGATCTTTATCAAGAATTGATGCATCTTCCTCTATAACCGTCTTAGGGATACTTCCCTTTATCCTATGTCTAGTAGCCTCCATGGGGTACCCATTATCTTTTGAAGTAAATAGGTTATTGTAAAATTTGGAGGTCTCCACAATTTCCTCTTGGGATGTGATATCCTTGTCTTGATCTCTAATACATACTATTTTATCTCTAGCTTCTTTATTTTTGAGAGAGTGAAAGAAAAACTTTGAACCTTTTTCCCCCAAATTAAGCCAATTGATTATGTCCCTAATTTTAGCACCTTTGTTCTTATCATTTTGTAATTTTCTGAGGGATTCTCGACAAAGCATCACCCTATCCAAATAACTTGGGTCAGAGGGAGAGAGTTGGATAAGAAGTTTAGAATCTTGCAAAGCTTCAACTAATCTATATTTTTCCCCTCTAGCATCTTTAACTCTTTTCCTTCCTACAATTTTGAGAAAATTCTACCAAGAAGAAGTAGTTGAGCCGACTTAGAAACTTCAGTTTCATGGTGAGAAATCTAATCATTATACCATGAAATGACTCTGACTACCGCCTAGATATCTTCATCTTTGAGAAGAGAGGAATTAAGGGAAATCCCTTGTTTCTTAATAGGTAAATTTCCATGACTTGGAATCAAGTGGATGCATTAAAGAATAGGATGGTGATCAGAGAGAGTGAAGGGTAAACCTTAATGCAATTTTTATCAGGGGGGTGGGGCAGCTAAAAAATAGATTGTTCATATAGAATCTGTGTAGTCTAGAGTAGATCCTCTTATCTCCTCTCTAATAGTTGGACCATGTATACCACACACCTTTAGATTCATCCTTTTTTTTTCTTGCTAGGGGGTCAATTAATAAATTCAATTTGTTCAAAATTTTATTCCAATAAAACAACTCATTACATTTCCATTCAAATCTTAACCACCCCACTTTATTTTGAGCCCTTTCAACCATATTGAAATCTCTTGCTAAGATCCAAGGAATACTATTTAGATTTGAAATCCACTTCCAAAGGTTAATCCTCTCATTATGATCATTGGGGGCATAAATTGAGCAAGCTCCAAATACATAATCATCAACTTTAAATTTGACCCAGACTTCCCTATTACAGGGAGAAAATATGCATTCTTGGATAGACTTCCTCCATGTTGGACCAATCAGAATAGAGGTACCACCTCTGCCCCTCGGGTTCTTAGTAGAATAGGCTATCGCATCCTTCCAAATACAATTTAGGGATATATCAACTGCAAAGACATCTGCTTTCACCTCCTGAAGAAAAATTATATCCAGATTTATATGTAAATTTAAAATTCTCTTAACCACATATTTACTGTCAGAGAATTCCAAAACCTCTAACATTCCATGTTGGACAGTTTAGTATCACGATAAATCCTTACTTTTTAGTTTCCATGGGTATCCAAAATATTTTGAAGCACTAAGGAATTTTATTCCTTGGAGCTTTGGAGGGTTTGGGATTCCCATTTAGGAAAGGAGGCCTTCCTCTCTTCCTCCTAATATTGACCCCATCAATAAAATCAAGAGGATCAATTTTAAGAGGCTTATTGGTCTTCTTATATTTTTTTCTATTATCTGAGGTGAAGACAAAAGTATCTCCGTCTTCTAAATAGGCACCATCATGTACTCTCCTTATCTCTCCTTCCTCCAACTCAAGATCCATCCTCTTCTTAGCCTCCAAAACTATCAAATCCTTAGACAAGACAAAATCCTTAGCACTCCTCCCCAATATGGGCTCATACTTCCATTGATCAGGTGGAGGTGGAAGAGGTAAGGAAGGGATTTAACAACTACTAAGAACTCATTGAGTTTTTCACTTAGGTCCACATGAAGAGGTGAACTTCCCTCCCCCTATTTCATTATACTGATTAGGAATTACTAAACCATAAGGGGGGACTACTGGCAAGGAGAAATCTTTGGGACTACCAACCCTGTCTAAGGATAGATCAAGAAAAGTAGGTTGGGAAGAGGTAGCACCTTAACCAAGAGGAATGATAGATTAAACCTTCCATTTGGGCTTAGGGATTATTTTGATTTTTTCTTTTTTTTTTTCTAATCTTATCTAGATCTGTTTATTGCGCATTTTGGGTTCTATGTTTAGGTTTGGAATTCTTGACATTCAATCCAAAATCAAGATCACTTGCATTGGGAAGTTCCAAGAGGGTTTTGGGGGATTTGGAGTTCAAAAGAGGGGGATCTAGGTGTTTCATAAATTGGTCTTTAAGCTTATCTAGAGTGGCACTAATGGTGGAAGATTCAAGCATCCAAGTAGGGGAAGAGGAGATTTGACCGTATTGGGTTTGTTTTTGAGCATATTTAGGGAGCCTTCTATTGGTTTTCTTCAAAGGAGACACTTTTTGGCTATCATCTGGAGTAGGGGGAGGTACACACTTCTTCAAAATAGGGAAATCCTATTTTATGTGACCCTCCTTCCTACATAATTAGCATCCATTAATTCATCCCAAAAAAGTAACAAGGAAACTAATTGGGGAACCATAGAGGTCAAAGTGAAGGTATTTTGGTATATCAATACCCATCTTGAGGGAAATTAGGACTTTGACATCGGTATTGAGGATAAGAACATTGGATTGATCAACCCTTAAAACCTTTCTCACTAGTTCAAGGGAATGCAAAAGAAGATTCAATAAGAACAATGACAGGTTGCTAATTTTCAGCCACCTAGGGCTTGATAAAGCCAAGACTTCATTGTGGTGGCTTTGAGTGACCATGGGATGACACAAAATTCACAAGGACCAAATCTCTAGAATTTTTTATCAACAATGGCTTGTTGGGATTTGGGATCACAAAAGAACATAATGAATAAACCTTTTTGAATCATTCTACAGTGCAAAAAATGAAACCCCATTTTTTGCCCCCAAATTTTTTGAAACCATTCATTAAGAAATTTTCTTGAGGGAAGCTTAGAGACATCTAACACAACAAAGAAAATAGCACTATTTCTAAGTTTAACCTTTTCCTGTTCTATTGCAATATTCATTTGCAGATTTAGTTTAATAACAAGCTTGGGAGGGGAAGAAAACTTACCTCCATCTACTTCATCAATGACATCATTAAGGGTAGTACTTGAGAAGAATTGGGCTCCTTCCGACAGGGCTTTTCTTTTTGTTTTGCACTTCTTGTTTGAAGGATTTCATCTTGGTTTGGTCTCCTTGCTTCTCTCCATCATTGGCTTGAACGAGACACCTTCCGGTATAGACACCACTGAATCTCCACTTTGAGAAACCATTTTTGGCTCTAGAATAACACTTCCAAGAGAGCTATTGCCTCAGTTAGAGGTAGAACCTTTATTAATTCCATTATTATCGCCTCCTACATACCTAGGAGAGGTAGATTCCATTAATGGAACTCCATCCAGTTGCACGTGGGAAGGGTAGGAGTTGCGCCAGAGAAAAAACCAAGTACTCAAAATCTCTCACGATATTTTGAAAAATGAATAATAATAATAATAATAATAATAATAATAATAATAATAATAATAATAATTATTATTATTATAAATAAATAAATATAGGGCACATTTTTGGCTCAAAGTGGTTCCCTTTTTGAGTTGTAAATGTGTAGAATCGAAGTGAGGATGTAGTAGAATAGTTTAGAAGTATTTTTTTGTAGTTAAACTTTAGTTTCTAGTTTATTACGCCCAAAAATAATACCTAGAAACCCTAGCCACATGTTTGACAAATTCTAAGTTAGAAATCTATATAAATTAATTTTTTTATTTTAATAAAGGTCAAGAGTTTACAATAGAACTACTATTACATTTGGTGTTGCAATTGTGGCATGGATTCTTTGTAATTTTTGTGAATTTGGGATTTTATTTCAAGTCCAAGAGCCAAGTGTATGTTTTCTTATGATTCTTCTTGCATTCAAGTTGGTTGGTATTCATTGAAAATTGTTTACTTGTCATGGTGATTTAATAGAGGTAATCAATCTACATTGTGCTTGAAGATGAATTCATCTCACATGTGCACATGAACTGGTATGGATTTGTGATTTTGATAAATTGTAAAAAAATCTTTAATTTAATTACATTGAATATTGCATTTAGATAGTGTGAATTGTGGGTTTTCTAGTTCATGCTATTACAAGTTTCTACGATCAGATTCATTACTTTGTATGCAAGTTAAATATAGTTTGTGGTTACTTTTTGTTAGATTTATGTTTTAGTGATTTTCTTTAAATTTCTTGTTTCCCTAAATCTTTTGCAATTTATTTTTTGGTAAATTTTTTATTAGAAAAGTAGCTGGTAGCATATAAGTTAAATAGTTAGAATTTTATTGCATGCAGATTTTAGCTCTAATAAATTAAAAATAAAAAAGTGTGTGAAAGTGTTAATTTTCAGCCCCAGGAGCAAACAAACCAGTCAAGGCCTCCTTGTGTAATCACATAGAATCTTCACCAATCTTTAACACAATAATGACCCGATCATTGAGAACCTTGGGAGTGGTTATCATCACTCATTCAAGAGGGTGGTTTCATCTTCTTATCCATGTTGTTGCATCATGCAAACATGATGGTCAACACATAAAAAAAAGGTATCATTTGTCAATTCAACACTTTCTGTAAGGTTTTTAGCCTCTTCCCAACTGTGGTTAAGCTCTCTCACATCATATCATAGTTTTAGTGGAGGTTGATTCCTATGTAGGGTTTGACTTAGGCACACCCTTATACACTACAAGTTTTTAACCTCTTTTCTTTGTGTAGGTTTCACATCAAAAAACCTAAAGTTGCAGAGTTGTAGAAAGCATATTGAAACATACAACTCTAGTTTTTGAACATACAAAAAATCCTATTTTATGTTGATTTCCACATGTGACTAGTAATTTTTGGCTAAATTTCATAGGGAGTTGTCTACACAACATCTTGATCCATAACTTAAAAATTTAGCTTACAAAAACACTTCTAGGTATAGGGTGCCTAGTATAGTTGACAAATATTTTCAAGTTCAGAATTTTAGTGACAAGTTCCTCTTTATATCTCATTTCCAGATATGTGCTTCTGAGTTGGCTTTCAATTTTGTATCTTTCTATTTTTTATGGTTATTGTTGATTTATGAGCATTATACCTAGTTCTTCTATAATTTTCCATTCTAATCATATCCAATCATATCAATCAAAAAGAAAAAAATTAATGAAAGTGCTCAACTCTCCTAAGAGATTGAAGCTGGGCCTAATTGATTGTTCCCCAATGAAATTAAGGTAGGAAATGTTTCCTAGTTTGCATGTTTAGGCTAGTGAACACTTATTTCCATACCATTTCAATTACAAAACTCTTGATAATAAATCTTAAAAAAAATTTATAGTCTCTTTTTTATTGTTATCATGCCACATTTTAACCTTTTGTATGAATTAAAAGAAAAGAAAAACCAAGCCTTCATGTGGAACTCCTTGAAAGGGTCTCATACCTAAGTAAGCTTTCCATTTTAGAATTTATCATTTAATTAGCCTCTATCTTTATGAGAGCATCCACTCTATCACTCATCATTATTTTTATGGATGTGGAAACATCATCACAAGGTTTGGCTTTGGAAATATCCTATACAATGCAATCCCTTTTCCATATTTTATGTGTGTTTGAGTGTGGATTTGACAACATAAAATTTTTAGACAAGCAGAGTAAATAGTGAAATACATTACCAACATTTGAACACATGAAAACCCCTATACTAGGATTTCCAATGCCCATGTCTTTCTACATTGACCTATATTTTAAATAAATAGTTGTGCAGAGCTACTTGATTCCATTTCTTACTATCTCCTAAAGCCTCAATCAACTTTAAACTAGGGTGCCTGACACTTTTGTCTACCATAGTCTAAACTAGAATCTAGATCTAGGTTATTTTCTATGTTCTCCTTATAGATCTAGCTTATTGTATCTATTTTTCATGTTTTACTTGTATTATGTTAGATTTAGTAATTTTATCATATTTAACCTAGTTTATTTATTTACACACTCAATAGATCCTTAGCACATGCAATCAGTAAAAGTGTGGTTATAGGACATTGTGGCTCTTCCTTGCAAATAATAACCCAAGGCCACTTACATCTCCAATATTGTATGGGAAAAAAGAGTTGATCCTAGGTTAATGTACATGTTAGTCTAGGATGACTTTTCCTATATTTCACACACCACATGAATTCTTCCATAATGATGAAGCTATCACCATCTTCATGACACTCTAAGATAATATTTTTATAAGAGATCATAAAATGAGCTTGAAGATGTACATGAATGGTCTAATCCTTGGAAACCCTACCATGTGCGTAAAATTATTGCAATGTAAACATTAAGATCCCAATCATTTTAAAGACTAAATATCTTTAAATATTCCAACATCAAATTGTCCCATACACCTAATCCCACCATTCCTAATCCAAATCCAAAAACCCAATAAAAAAAATTCCTAAAATCTAAGGCTTAAGTTGATTTTAAAATCTAAATTTTAAACTCCAAAGATGCCAAAATAAATATCCATGAATATAATGCCAAAAGATAGTGGCTGGCACTTCCAAAAGATCCAAATTTGGTCATCTAATCAAACCCTAAATTGTGGCAATGTTAAATCCAATAAATTTTAATATCTAAGAAAATATATAAGATATATTATAAAACTATTTTATGTTTGAAAAGCTATCATTACTGA
The DNA here is from genome assembly GCA_027943335.1 of Chamaecyparis obtusa. NCBI lineage: Eukaryota > Viridiplantae > Streptophyta > Pinopsida > Cupressales > Cupressaceae > Chamaecyparis > Chamaecyparis obtusa. The sequence goes on from BSBK01007278.1 coordinate 1,520,480, forward strand.
TACTCAATCGAAAATTCATAATCTCATTATTTAGTAGCTCAAAAATCTATGTAATCCTAAGCTAACAAGTTGCAAAATGCAAAAATCTACAAGCCACCACCACATTCAACAAAATACCGAATCTCAAAACCCAGTATGTTTTATAAACTCATTAGTTATAATTCCCTAAGGCCCCATGACATTTATTCCAACTTCCATTATGTCATGTCCTTCCATATAGCCCTCATAAGTACTCTAATCTATCATCCCCCATATCTCCATCACTATACATTTTTCAAATACTTTTTTACATAATCACCTTGCATCCTTTGTCCAATCCATTTCCCATTTATTTGGTTGGAGGAACTCTAGGAGAAGACATCTAAGTAATCATCAAAGCTTAAAAAAAACACCCATCTCATGCAACACTCACAATATGATCAACCTAAAATAACTATGTAAAATCAGATATAATAATCAAAGAAAATCCTTGAATAAAAATATTAACCAAATATAAAATACAAAAAATACAAAATAAAAAAGTTAAAGAGATTTTTTTTTTAATGATGAAAACCATTCATCTGGCACCTTGGGTAGGTACCATAAGGAAAATTCACTCATGGTGTCACATGTAAATATACTTCCTATGAGTAATATACACTTTGAGTCAAGTTTCATCCACTTATCATCTCATTTATAGTTTAAAACCTTTATCTATCCATCTCTACCATACTCTTATATCATCCTTTCCACATCCCTATACCATCATACATATCACACCATTTTTTATGTTGAAAAGATGTTAGAAAATAATTTAAATATGTTTTAGCAATCTTTTGACAAGCCTAGCAATAATAATGACAAACAAATGATACATACATGGATGGAGCATATCATTCCTATTCAACATAGTCCATAGATACCACATCATGTATCTCTTACCATTTTTCATTCATTGTCACTCTCCTTAATCCACTACTTCCATCCATTTAATACCATAACTGTTAGTGCTATAATGTGTTTTCTACTTGAATAATTTAAATATTATCCAATGCTAACCATACCAAATAGAAAAATTACTAATAAAAGATCCCAAAACTCTTATGTAGAGAATCTCCTACTTGGTATCTAAATCTAATCCATGCATCCAAATGTCCTCTCTATTTCCAAATGTAACCAAGAAATATAATGCATATCCAAAATAAATCCATAGGTTTCACCCTTAATCTTGTTAAAATATAAATATCATCATCATCACCATCACCATCACCATCACCATCACCATCACCATCACCATCACCATCACCATCACCATCACCATCACCATCACCATCACCATCACCATCACCATCACCATCACCGTCACCATCACCGTCACCGTCACCGTCACCGTCACCGTCACCATCGCCATCATCATCACCATCACCGTCACCATCACTGTCATCATCACCATCACCGTCATCGTCACCATCACCGTCACCGTCACCGTCACCCTCATCATCGTCATCGTCATCATCATCATCATCATCATCATCATCATCATCATCATATATCACTCCTAGTGCTTGTGTTTTCCTCAAAATATATCTTTATCATGTCAATAATGTCATCATCATCATGATCAAATAAATTAATTACTGAATATATCTTGATATAAAGGAAAAATATTTTGTCCATTTTTTAATCATTTGTGCATGCATGTTTTCTTTTGTATGTTTATTTGTTCACTATACTTATGATTTAATTCATGGGGTACATCATGACCAACATCACCATCATCATCATAGTATTCCATACCATGGTGCATGATTTCATATTCCTAAATGGTCTAGAGTTCTCCACACACTTGATATGTCATCCCCATATTTTGATACATTGGTGCAAGACCTTATGCTACAATAATTTTTTTTTCCCCACATTTCTTCAATATATACTTGCATCCATTTTTTTCACATTAATTAGCCATAATACATGATCCTTGTAATCCCTTAAATCATTATTCTTACCATTATCTCATCCTTTCATTATTTACAATAATACTAATTCATTCCCTGTTTGGAGTTGCGAAGTTGGGCCTTTGATAATTGGTCAGGGTTATGTGATTTATTTTATATGGATCATGTTGCAAATTTTTTTGTGGCTATATTTCATAGCCGTCTATGCGAAATAATGTTGTCTACTCTAGGTTTTGGTTCTGCAAAGGATTTGGAATTTCTTTTATTTCATGGTGTCCAAATTTTAAAATGGATGTTTTGGCATGTGCCCTAATTCCTTACTGGATAGAAATGCCTGCCTTACCGATTGAATATAGGGACACTGACATTATTGAAATCATTGCAAATAAAGTTGGATCATTCATTTGACATGATTTGCTTCCTTTTGAGCATTTACATAGGTCTATTCGTGTCTGTCTTATGTTAGACACTTCCAAACCTTTTCTTAAAGGAATTGAATTATAGTCAAAATGGGGTGCTTGGCATCAGAAATTTGTCATTCAGGAAGCTGAGATGGTTTTACTATATGCTAACTTATTGGGTCACTTCACGAATCAATATAAAGACCCTAATAGCTCAAATTTAGCTGTATGTGAGGATCACACTACTTTTCCAGCTAAATGTTCCAAGGTGACAAATAAAGAAATTCCTTTTGTAGATGCCCACAATAACTATGATTCTTTGCCAACAGGGGAAGTTCCTGTCTCACCTTCAAATTCTGCATCATTGCCTCATTTGCATGATTTAAATAATGAATCAGCTTCACAATGACAACTTGTTCCTTTTAATCAATGATCTATTTGGTCATTTGATCATGTATACTTTTTTGTTAGCATGCTAAGATGGTATTTACCATTTATTTCCTCTATTTATAATGCGATTGATTTTTCAAAAGTATTATTGTTTCTGCAATCTTCTCTGGTACTCGAATCTCATTGCAACAATGTAGATGCTTCTATGATGGAGATCATAGTTAATAATCTAATGTTCTCAGGCGATCCTCTTAAGTTTTGAAAATTATCCCTGGATCACACTTATTTGATGTCTAAAGAAGTTATTTCAGCTGTAACTGAGAATACTTCTATATTTTTACAATGCCAAGATAATCATGACAATTGATGATGTTAATTCTTCCCCTATTTTGTTTTCAGATAGTTTCCAGTCTATAAATATTGATGACTGTTCTGTGACTCTGGATTTTGTGCCCTCTTCCCCAATTAAGGCATCCACTGTTTAGACTCCTTTATCCCCAAAGTTGAACATTCAAACACCCAAAAAGAGAGGTAGAAAGTCTAAGTTAGCTAAAGCTTTGGAGGAAATAGAGGATGGAGTCCAATCCACATTGGATAAAAACTTCTCCTCCTCAAAAAGATGCTCGACAAGGAGAACTAAGTTTTCTCCTTGTCCACAATGAGAATCCTTTCATGGAATGTTAGGGGCATTAATGCCCCTAACAAGAGAAATAGAATTAAGCAAAGGCTTGATTCTTCTCAATGTCATATTGTCTTGCTTCAAGAAACTAAGTTGTCTGTGGATAATTTTAATGCTTCAATTTGAAGGTGGGGTTTGTGCGAAAGTTCCTCTGTTCCAGTAATTGGAGCCTCTGGAGGACTGGCAATTTTATGGAATCCCAAGGCTATATCGGTATTCCCCCTCCAATCAAATATGAACTGGAAATTATTGAGCATTAAATACTTCTCTTTGTCTTCCTTCTAATTGACCTTTATGGACCTATGTTTACACCTACTAAATTGCTTCTTTGGCAATCTTTAACTAACATACTCCAGCAATTCCCGTCCTCCAAATTCCTTGCTGGAGATTTTAATGCCACATTGAACCCGAATGATAAAAAGGGAGGAATTAATCCACCTAATCAAGTGGTCTTTGATTTTAATAATTTCATATTGGATAATGATCTCCTAGATGTCACGCCCTCAAATGGCTCTTATACTTGGACAAACCGATGATCGGGTTTTCTCCAGATAGCGGTCAGGTTGGATAGGTTTTTAGGATCTCATCTCTGGAAATTGGAAAATTATCTATTATCTTTAGAAATCCTACCTTTTTCAGATTCTGACCACTTTCCTATTTAGCTTCGCATTGAGCTTCCTAATTCTTCACTGCCTACTCCTCGAAAATCCTCTTTTAAATTCGAGTCAGTTTGGTTTAGACACCCTCTTTTTCATTCCCTTTTGAAACAATCGTGGTAGTCTGCACCTCAAGAAAATGGAACTAAGATGTATCAATTCTTCAAGAAATTACAATTTGTTAAAAACCTAATCAAGGCTTGGAATATTAATGTTTTTAAGAACATTTTTGAGCAAAAACAAGAGATAAAAAAAGACTTATCTGAGATCAATCAATATATTATAACAAATGGGTTAGATCCATAGTCTTATGAAGTGCAAAAAGCACTTCAGTTGGAGTGGTCTGAGTTATGTTCAAGGGAGAAAGAATATTGGAGACAAAATTCTCGTGAGTTATGGCTGCAATCAAGTGATCAGAATACTAAATTTTTTCATGCATTTGCCAAACATAAGAAAGCAGCCAAGTCAATTTTTTCAATAAAGGATGATCTTGGGAATATTCTAACTAATTCAAAACAAATTGAGTTGCAAGGAGTTAGGTTTTTTTCAAACTTGCTGTCTCCCACTATGCCTTCGGTACCATCTCTTGATAATTCCAATAATATTCCTCAGCATATTCCTCCCTCTATTACACCCCAAGATAATTTATTGCTAATGGCTCCTTTTACCTTGTTGGAAGTTAGAAATGTAGTCTTTTCTCTATCTCTTGATAAGGCTCCTAGCCCGGATGGGTTTATAGGTCTCTTCTTTCAGAAGACTTTGGATGTTATTGCTTTGGATTTGCTAGATGTTTTGGAGGATTCTAGGAAGAATTCATCAGTCTTAAGGTGCTTTAATACTACTAATATTGTGCTTATCTCGAAAGTTAATGATTCTCAAACTTTTGTGGACTTTCGTCCTATCTCCCTCTGTAATACAATTTATAAAATCATTACAAAAGCCATTTACCTGGGTCTTCAACATATTATCCCTAGAATCATTTCTTGTGAGCAAGGAGGTTTTGTCCTTGGTAGAGAGATAAAAAATGGGGCCATTTTGGCTCATGAAACATTACATTCAATAAAGTCACATTCTATTCCCTCTTTTGTTGTTAAATTGGACATGATGAAGGCTTATGATAGGGTAAGTTGGTCTTTCTTATTGGAAGTTTTGTCAAGATTTGGATTTTCAAAAAAGTGGTGTAAATGGATTAAGGCTTGTATATCTGGGGCTCACTTCTCTGTAATAATTAATGGAGCACCTGCTAGTTTATTTCCATCCTCCCAGGGGGTACGGCAAGGAGACCCTTTGTCCCCCTTCTTGTTTATAATAATGGAAGAGGCTCTAAGTCGGGCCATTAATGCATCCCATACTGCAAATTTGTGGTACGGTATCCTCATTCCAAACACTTCTATCTCGGTTACACATTCCCTATTTGTTGATGATACTTTGCTATTTGGTAAAGCTTCTATAGAGGAGGCTAAACAAGTCAGGCATGTTTTAGATGTGTACTGTTCAACATCTATCCAAAAAATTAATAGTCAGAAATCAAAGATATATATTTTTAATGTGCAACAATCATTAGCACAAAGGATTGTTGATATCCTTGGGTTTCCTGTGGATGAGCTGCCTTCTACTTATTTAGGAGTACCTTTTTTCTCTGGGTCTAATAAACCATTGTATTGGCAATTAGTTATTGCACGCATTAAATCCAGGGTTTTGGCATGGAAAGCAAGATGGCTGTCCTTATTTGGAAGAATTTTGTTAATCAAAACTATTTTATCAGCTATTCCCAATTATTATTTTTCAGTTCTTCAAGCTCCAAAGTCAGTAATCAGTTAGATTGAAAAATTAATTAGAGACTTCCTTTGGACTACTAACATGATAGGTGAAAAGAAAATCCCATTGGTCTTATTATCGGATATGGCTTCCACTCAAGCCTCTGGTGGAGTGGGCCTTCATAATCTATCATCTCAAAATTTAGCCTTCGGAGGTAAATTGATATGGAAATTATTTTCCCAACCTAGTATTAAATGGTGTCGTGTAATGCAAGAGAAATATCTTGACTCCTTGGATCCTTCAAGAGTTATTATTGCTCTTGATCCTCCAAAAGGCTCACCTATTTGGAACTTTACGATGAAAGCAAGATATTTCATTACTTCTTCTATGTCATGGGAAGTTCATAATGGTGAGTCAATTAACTTTTGGCTTGATTCATGGAATGGCTTACCACCTTCATGTACTCTTCAACCCTTCCTAAATATCTGGGAAGTTGCCTCATCTGTGTGGGGCTCTAATTTCTCTTCCTATGTATCTGCAGTATCAATCCACACAGGGTTAGTAATATGGATTGACTTTTCCCTTCTTCCAATTTCTCCTCTTGAAGCTACTCTTGCAAATCAGTTTCTTTCCTCCCAAATTATTTTCTTGTCTAACTCTGCTGATCGCCTCTTCTAGGCTTCATCTCCGGATGGTAGTTATACGGTCAAGATGGGATATGAGAAAATTCAAGCTAATCAGAACAATAGCCCAAGGAAAAGGGCCTTTGTTTTTTGTTGGCACAAATCAGTTCTACCCAAGGCTGGTTGCTTCTCCTGGCTTGTACTGAAAAAATGGGTCCTTACAAGTGATAGGTTGGCCAGACTAAATATTACAAATGTTTTTCCTTGTGTCTTATGTAATCAGGACCAAGAATCTGCTAACCACCTCTTTCTTACTTGTTCATTTGCACAAGAATGTTGGTTATTTGTTTTAAATAAATTGAGTTTCTATATGCCACTTCCTATGACTGTCTGGGACCTATTCCAATCTTGGCCGTGTTTGTTTACTAAGTCCATGTTCGCATCAATTTGGGTGTGTTCTCCTTCTCTAGTAATATGGGCCATCTGGTGGGAGAGAAATAATAAGATTTTCCAGAATTCCTCAAGTATTGATGTTGTTCTTAAAAGAATTGAACATTCCATTGTTGAGGTTACTAATGCTTATACGCGTAAGTTCAAAGGTAATCATGGATTTTCTACTTGGGATGATTTTATTTCTAAGAGTTGGCAGGGGTTAGTGTTTCCTTCTCTCCCTTTCCCCTTATGTCCGATTGATAAGAGTAATGTTAGATCCCTTATTAGGTGGTCCCCCCCTCAAAATGGGTATATCAAACTAAATTTTGATGGGGCCTCAAGAGGTAATCCAGGAAAGTCAGGGATTGGGTTTGTTCTTCAGGATCACAGAGGTTTAGTTATTCATTTTGAGTCCTGTCCCATCCCCATAGGTACCAACAACTTGGCGGAAGCATTTGCGCTACTTCATGGATTATCTACTGCTAAGAAGCTAAATATCCATTTTTTGCATGTTGAAGGGGACTCTTCAGTTATTATTAATGCATGTGTTAGGAGAGTTGCCTATTCTAGGAATATTCTTTATGTATTATCTAAAATCTGGTCTCTTCTAGACTCTTTTTCGGATTGTTTCCTAACCCACACTTCTAGGGAGGGAAACTGTTTAGTAGATTTGCTAGCCAATTTTGGAGTTGATGGTTCTAACATTATCTTCCCTTCCCCTTCCGTATCCCCAACCTCTCATCCTTCCATTTTTAATCTTATTAAGTCCGAATTGCCTTAGCTATGTTTTTGTCATTTTTCATTTTTCTTCCCCTATTTTCTAGTCCCCTTAATTATCCCTTGTCGTGTTGTTGTAATGACATAAGTAGGAAATGAGTGGCATATTGCATCATCCTTCATCTCTCATTATGGTTCTTTGTTTCATGGTATTCTATGATTGACAAGCACTACTAATATCCTGCCTCCGCATGTGTAAGAGCTCTTTTCAACAATATTCTACATTTATTTCTGGTGCGAGTGATCTTTGTATGATTTGTTTTGTGCGAAGGACTTCTTTCTGCCTTTGTAAGGATCTCGCTGAAGAGTGTTTTCTCATGAGTGGAATTTACTGGCCTGTACTCTCTGCATTTATTTATGTGTGGAGCAAGCCTTCTCATTATGGCTGTTGGTGCTATATTATCGACTTTCGGTTCATTTGAAATTAGTTGGTATTTTCATTCATATTACAGTGTTGTTTTTTCTAGGTATTGTTTTCATGGCATTGCACAAATACATCGATGAGTTTAGGCAATTGAATCTTCGGGTTCGGTTGTCAAGTCATAAACTAGAAGTGTTGTTTCAAGGTATTGTTTCTGATGAGGCTCTTGCTTCCATGTTTATTATTCACTATGCTAAATGTGGTCGTAGTATCTGTAGGATGATTGGGGATTTAGTATTATCTCCGCATTATCAGAGAATTATCTTTCCATCTCAAATTGTCTCGGTATTTTGTTCCAATATATTAGACTTGTCACAATCATGGTTTTTGTTGGTAGCTATTGCAAATTGGTCTATTCGGCCACAATACTTGCAAGAAAATGGTTTGCTTCTTGCAGTCCAAAAGTATAACTTTTGGCTCCAAGAAGCTCATATTGGTGGTATTTTTCCTCAGCATCTACTTTTCAATTCTGACAAATATGTCATGCTTCTAGCTGTGGTTAAAGATTGTATATCGGAAAATTCCATTATGCTTCTTGATCATTTATTGAATAGAACCCCATTTGATGCAGGTCACAGAGGCAAGGCTTTTGAAAAAATGTATGCCTTACTTTCTGTAGTGGGTCATGTTTGATCTTCGAATTTGAATTCATCTTCCTCTGTGTTGAATGCTATTTCTCTCATGGGTATCTTGGCTTCTATGGATGTTTCTTCATGTTCCTTGGCTCCTTTGTCTCTAGGTTCATGTTCTTCTCTTGTTCGGTTCCCAGTTTCTCCTCCACCTGATCGTGCTTCGGGGGATTCTCTTGTTGCTCATGTGGACCGTCTCTGGAGTTCCTTGTTTCTTTCACCACCTTCACATCCTGGTTTCAAGAATTTTGACTAGTGATGCTTTATCATGTTCTTCTGGTGTATTCTATTTTTCTATTTTGCAAGAGGTGTTGTGTCCTCTATTTGGATTGTGTTTATGCTATGGAGATGTATTTTCAAATCATCTTCCTGCCATACCCTTTAAAGGCTATTTTGGACACCTGGTGGCTTCATTGTTCATCCTTTATGGCCGATGGCATCTTAATTGATATGGCGGCCACTATTTCTTTGTAAATTTAGTTTGTCTCATACTTCGAATATTGTAAATGTTCAGTTGTAAAGGGGGGCTTTTAATTTTTGTAATGGGGCCTACATTTAGGCAAGATATCCACAAAACATTTTGGGATTATTTTGTATGTTGATGTATTCTGCCTTAAGGGTTAAGGGGGCTTTTTGTACTTTCCATAAAGGTCATGCTTTGACTTTGTGGGTTTTTGGGTAGGCTTCTATATCTCCTCTGAGCAACTTTCTGCTCCTTTTGTATATATGGGTAACGAATGGAGTTTTCTTTACTAGTTCTTTCTCTAGGAGCCCTTTGAACCAGGTTATTATTAATATAAATAAATTTTTTTGCCAAACAAATAAAAAATAAAAAATAATACTAATTCTATTTAATAACTATCCCTATTATTCATATATTTTCAAACCTCATCTATCCTTCATCCTTGCACACCTAGTTCTCCTTTTGAAGGCCACCCAAGTCATATTAACCCACCTACTCTCTTATTAAGGCATAATCAACCCATTTTCCTCTCATATTTTCCTCCAAATTATTTGGACATTATACTATTAGCTATATCCTATCAAATATATATACTTATCATCTTTGAAACAATATTTATTTTCCTCATTACAACTCCCTCTTGAACTTCCCACCTAGAATTTTCAAACCTCTCCTACACATGGCTATAGATTCAAGGGTAGGCACTGCCCCCTCACAACTCGACCCTTCAGCTAATGCAAAAAAGTCTTTGGGACCCTCTATTTTTGTATCTATGCATATAGAATCAAGGGAGTCATCAATGCATACAAAACCTTTTCTAGGGTCTTCGCAAAGGAAGGTGAAAATATTGACAGGAGTGCCTAAAAAATAGACTAGAATGGTGCCTTGGCTAATGGGCCTCATAAAATGCCTTGGACTTCATCCTCCAAAATATTATTCAATCTAAGGAAGGGGTGAAAATATTCCTTCCAAATATAATCATGGATAGGATTGTGTCTTCAATGCATCTTGCATTAATCGGGGAATTATTCTACACTTAGCCAATGATTGATATGGTTTTGTAGATGGGTTGTCTCCCAATGAAAGTTGAAGGATGAAATTACTATTTCTGTTGTGCAAGAGGGATTGTTTTTCTTTAAGTTAACAACAAATTAAGATCTCATTTTTGTCCTCTCTAGTTTGTATACTTATGGAAAACACTTTTGATCTCTATCTAAGTGAAAACTAGGGTTTGACCCATCTATATACCTCAATAGGATGAGTCCAGTTTGGGTTAATATGCATAGCCTCCCATTATAATTTTTGGATGAGAAGATATTTTTTGGGGTTGGTAACTCCTTTGGCCAATGTGTTACTGTAGATGTGGTCACACTAGTGAAATCTAGATTAGTTTTTTCTCATTTCTATGTCAATGTGGCTATCAATACTTGTCACTTCCTAATTTTATTACCCTAAAGTATAAATGGGGGAAATGGATGCAATACTTAGTCTATGAAAATGCTACCTTCTATTACAAGAGATGTGCTAAGAAGGGCCATGTTAAGAACCAAAGATGAAGGGAAAGTGATCTTCCCCTTTGAGCTCTGGGGAAGAAGTGCAACAAGACCAAAATTCTAGTGAGTTGGATGACTATCCTTTCACTAATGGTCTTATGGAGATAATGAAATCACCATACCCTATGGTGTAGGAAATATAAATGGGAAGGAAATGGTTAACTCCAAAGGCCCTTGGGAGGAAGGTGAAATCCCACTCCCAAGATGTATGGTGTTGCCTCCATCATGTATGCACCTCATCTTTGAGAAGGCAGTGAATATTTTAGAAACAAAACCTAAACTATCATCTCTAAATAAAAATGAGGACATAAAAAGTAATTCTCTAGCTACAAATTAGCCCTCTGGTGTTTCTTTGGAAGAGACTGCTAGTTCTGACCAACAACTAAAGGAAATAGGGGAAGTTACTCCTAAAAGACCTAAAAATTAAATTCTACTTCTTGCATAGCCTCCCAATTGTCCTCTTTTATTTATGATTTATCTTGTGAAGTCACTAAATTTGTGATTCTCACCTTGGTGAAAAAACCTTCCCCTTCAGCCACATCCCTAGAAGGTGCTGATAAAGATGAATGGAAGATCCAAAACAAGAAAACAAGATCAAATAAATTTGATGTTGGGATGGAAAGAAAGGTTGGTAGACCTTTAGAAAGAGTATCAATATGCAAATCTATGGCAAAGGAAATTTCCAATAGAAGGCAATTGACTCTAGATGCAAGCCACGAGAATAAGAAATGAAGTTCCTTTTATGGAACATGATGGGACTAAACAGTTCCAAAAATTAATTTTCTCTTAGATAGTATCTCATGGATTTGAAAAATGATGTCATTTTATTGTAGGAGGTTAAGATGTCCAACCAAACATTTTCTATTTTTATTGCTAGAATTTGGTCAGGTTCCTCTTTCTACCTTAGTGAAGTCGATGGTACCTCTAGGAGGGTGGAAACTATGTAGAATCTAAATGCAAAAGGGGAGGCTTACACATTTTCTCACAACTACATTGTAGTGACCTTCAAACTTGGGAATTGTGCTTGGTATCTCTTCAATATTTATGCTCCTAATACATAGGATGGTAGGAAACTTGTGTGGGAGGAAGTATCATCTCTTATCTTTGAGGAAAATAATGTCATTATATATGGTTGCATGAGACTTCAAATCTCCCCTATTCCCATAAAAAAAATTAGCAGCATTGCTTTATTATAATAATAGTATGAATGGCCTATCTTATTTCATCAGTAGAACTAGCATCTTTGATTTGAAATTATAGGGTAACTCCCTTCACTTGGTCTAATAATAGAAAGGGGTCTCACTTGATTTGGGTCAAGTTGGATAGATTCCTTGTCTCAACTTGTTGGGACTTGGGGTGAAACACTTCCCTAAAATCTCTCCATAGAATGGTTTCAAATCATAGTCCTATTCTTCTACAATAGATGGACAAGCCCTTCTCTATCCCTCTTCCTTTTAGATATGATATTATGTGGGCCTCCCAACCCAACTTTAAAGGTTGTTTTGAAAAATGGTAGAACTATCTTTTCTAGTTTTCTACAATGCACACAATCTCTCAAAAACTCTACCTCATTAGAAAATAATTCAAAGGGTGGAATAAGTCAACCTTTGGTGACATCTTCAATCAAAAAAATGTGATAGGCTCTAAGTTGGAATATTATTAGAATATTGTTGTTGTTGGTAACTTATCTTAATCCCTACATGAGGAGGAAGAATATTGGAGAATAGAATGGAAGGATAATCTTATAAAGAAATAAATATATTAAAAGCAACGTTTAATATTTCAATGGCTAAAGGAGGGCGATAAGAATTCAACTTTTTTTCATAGGATTTCCTGTAGACACAAAAATGAATAGTATCAAATGCTTGTTGAATGAGATTAACCAAAAGGTTATTGATGAGGCCAAAATTAGGGAGATAGGCTCTTGTTACTTTATCTAAATGTACCAGGATAATTTTGGAAACCACTTTGGGGATTTGTAGGACAGACTCCTAAGTCACCTCCCAACTTCTATTAGGGAGGGTGATTTTAAGAAGCTACTCACTTCTATTTCTTAAGATGAAGTCAACAAAATAATGTTTTCAATGGGTGCTTACAAGTCCCCTAAACTTGATGGGTTCCCTCTTGCCTTCTTTTAGGAGTTTTGGGATATTGTTACCTATGCTGTTACTATGGAAACCAAAGAATTTCTAAGGATTGATAGGTTGTTGAAGAAGTTGAACAACACATTCATTGTGTTAGTCCTTAAATTCTAGGAGCCTATGCATATGAATGATTTTAGACCTATAAGTATATGCAATACCTTCTATAAGATATTCTCTAAAGTATTCGGTAATCGGTTAAATCTTCTCTTGGATAAATTTATATGTAATAGCCAAAAGGACATTATATAGAGCAGACAAATCCTTGGTGTTTCTATTTCCACACACAAGATTATCCACTCAATGGAAAAAAATTGGATTCCAGCTATGGCCTTGGAGTTGGATATCTCTAAGGCTTATGATAGATTTAAATGGAAATTTCTATATAACATTATAAGTAAACTTGGCTTTAGTGAAAGATTGATTAGAATTGCCTATGAATGCATTGAGATTGTACATTACTTAGTTCTGGTAAATGGGGTCCCTTAGGGTTTCTTCAAAGATAGAAAGGGAATTAGGAAGGGAGACCCCTTTTCAACTTACCTCTTTATCATGGTTGCAAAAGTGCTAGGAATAAACTTTCTAAATTTGTATTTTTCTAGAAAAAATTAGGGAGTTAAAGTTTCCTCCACACTCCTTGCCTCAGTTCTTCAAAATTTTATTGATGACACTTTTATCTTTGTAATATATTTAGTGGTGGAAGCTAGGAAATGGAAAGGTCTCCTTTTTTATTATGCTAAAGTCTTTGGCCAATGTATTACTTATAAAAAAATTAATCTATTTTTCTTTAATACCAAGATGGATATATAGGTTAAGATCAAGGATATCATAGGATGCCAATGTGCTACCCTTCTAGGAACCTACCTTGGTCTCCCCCTTATTTTCAAAGAGGTCATCCCTTATTGGAAAGGCCCTAATTAGTGAAGGTAAACTCCAATTTCATTTTGCTTCCCTCTAGGGAATCCCAATCTAAGTTTTATCCATCTTTAAGATTTTACGAAATATGGATGAGAAGCTTGAAAGATTCCAAAGCACTTTCCTTTGGACCAATGTTGAAGACAAAAAGAATATGGCTCTTGTCAAATGGGATATAGTTTGTAGACCTAAAATCTAGGAATGACTTGGGATTAGGAAGCTAAATAATTTTAATAAAGCCTTAATTACTAAAATTAGCAAGAATCTGGCTATTAGTAGAGCTGATTGGTGTAGCTGCATTATGAAGTCTAAGTACCTTAGCTAGGATAGATTTTGTAGAGCCCTTGATTTAAATGAAGCCATGTTAAAAAAATATGGGATAACAATAAAAATTTTAGAACTCTCATTAGGGAAGGTCTAAAATGGAAAATTGGCAATGGGAGGTTAATCGTATTTTGGGAGGATATATGGATTATAGACAAACCTCTTGTTTATTGTCTATATAATTTTTCATGGAAATGGTGAAGAACTCCTTTAGGGTTTATATTGTTGATTACATTACTCTTGGAGGTAAATGGAAAATTCTAGCATATTTTTTTATGGACATGCCTAATTGTCTCTCCAAAATTGTTGAACTTTAGTTCATGATGAGTAAAGTAAGATTCCCTCTCTTCCCTAAATAAGATAGTGTTGTCTGGATAAAGAATCAAACATGGGGATTTTTAGTTAAGTATTCTTAAAATATGTTGATGAAGTACAAAAAAGACCCTAACTTCTAGAGGAAGGTTTGGAATTCACAACTAATACAAAAAATAAATTTCTTTTGGTGGGCCTCTCTACATGGAAATTTTTTAATCCAGGATAATCTTGCTAAAATAGGCTTCTGATTCGTAAATAGATTTTTAAGAAAGAGAAGGAAATGATTCAACATATTTTTATTCACTATAAATTTTCATCATAAATCTAGTAGACTTTCCTCCATGAGTTTAGGATCCAATGGGTGTTCGACACAAATACTAAACAATTCATATCCAATTGGAGGTGTCCATCAAAACACCCTCTCATTAGGAAGCTTTAGAAGAAAATACCTCCCCATGTTTTCTAGTATAACTAGAATGAGAGGAACAACAAGGTCTTTAGGGATACTGAGAACATTATTAATGGTGTGCTACTAGTTTTTTTTAAAAAAAATTACTTGAAAACATTACTATTAGAAATTGGAAAACTCCTAGTCCCCCCCACCAAATAGTTGGTATTGTATGCTTGCTAAAAGTTGAAAACTCCCAAAGGCCTTCTATATAAGTGTGATAATGCTGAAAAACTTTCCAGAAGTAATACTAAGTGGAAACCTCCTCCTCCATCCTAGTGAATGCTAAATTTTGATGGTGTTTCTAGATTGGGTAAAATATCTAGGGGAGGTGTGATCAGATACAAAAAAAAATGTAATTTAATTTTTGTCTATATGAGAAACTTAAAGAATTACACTAGTAATCAAGCAGACGGAATGACTATGTTGTAGGCTCTTAAAATAGCTTTGTCAATTGGTATTAAAGCTATGGAAATTGTAGGTGACTCCAGGATTATAATTGAAGCGACCAAAGGTGAAATGATAATTGGTTAGACTGTGGAGGGGATCCTTGAGGATGTTAGGGATCTACTGGTTGGGTTTGATGAATTTTCTATACAACACATATTTAGAGAAGGAAATGTTATTACTGATTATGACTGCCATGTGGTTGGTCAAACATATTAAAATGTTGGAGGGAGGAAAACTCATTTCCTTCTAGCATAAATCCCTTTCTAAGGGAGAAAAATACTCTTTGATTCCTTATGGAAGTCAATAAACTATTTGTGTGTGCCCCTTTGTGGATTATATGGACCTTACTCTACAAAACTAGTGGGGATTTGAATTTAAAAATATATCCATTTATTAATCAATATTATTTTAATTACATGAAGGGGCCCAACGTGGTCTACTTTAGTTTCCTATGCATGTCCCCTTGTTCCTTGATGATGGTTTGATGTGGTCTCCTATAGATTTTATTAATTTAAATGGCCCCTTCTTGGATGACTATGGCATTAATTTTGATTTTGGTTCGATGGATATTGCAAGATCACATAATCTATCTGAACTTAATATTTCCTTTATTCCATTGATGATGGCAGACCATTCACATGAAGGAGCTATCATTTACGATTTGGATGCAGAGAGTGACACAAATTGTTATGAAAGTATTGATTACCTTCATTTGTTTTGGGTTCATCCATCTTTCTTCTTCACTGGTTTCAAATTAGGGTTTTCATATTTCATCAACACTTCGGCTCTGGTTTGCGATGCCATGGGTTGAGATAGAGAGCATGTTGAATTGGATAAGTATGAATATTTCAAAAATGGTGTCATGATATGGCACATTTTTAAAGAAGGGGGAGTTGTGTAGTTTATAGAATATATGGTGGGATATGATGAAATCCTCTCTCTACAATTTGTTACCTCATGGGAAGAATGAGAGTGTTAATGGGAGACATTTCATTTAATGTGAACAAGGATTTCATTTCTAAAGATGTTGGTCTCTCGATGATGGCGATAAAATGGGTAAAAACTAGTAGGATTTTGGATGTTCCTAGTCTCAACTAATTCTTTCATGAGGGTGAACATCCTTTCAAGGTGCATGGTGGCTATGATGAAGAGAAACTTCCTGAGCCTTAAGACCAGGTGTGTATGATGGTAATGAAATATTTTACTCTCAAGGGGAGATTTGGGGTTTATTACTACTATTAGATGCCTTTCTTGAATCAATTTAGAAACCACAATACGATTTTTTTTTCATTTTTCCATCTCCATTCCTTGTATAGTTCTATTAAGGAGATCATGGAGGTAAAAAATTAGGGTAATAAATTGACTATTCTCCACCAAGTCCTTGTAGGAAGTAAGGTAAAGAAAAAATAAGAGGGGGGGTGAGTCTTTTGTTCCTAAACCTTAAAACTTTAAAACCTTCAAACCTTAACACTCTTATTTCTAATCTTAATAAATTAAGCTTGCATGCATGAATCAACAACACAACCGCAACACATGACACAAATATTTTTATCATGGAAACCCAAATGGGAAAAACCATGGTGGGGATTGAACCCACAATAAGTATATACCTTGTTAGAAGTATAAGTTTATTGCAAATAAGGAATGCACATGTACTCAAGCACACTACTTAGATCTCACTACTCAAATTTCCTAGGGCTACAAACCAAAAGAAGGCTTACTTCCTTACAATATCACTACAATGGTGGATTAGACTATAATATGAGTTTTTATAAACTAAATAGTAGCATCTACCATATGCCTAGGCCAGTTTCAATAAAACACAATCATATCTCTATTCAAATCCTCCCTAAATCCTTCATATGAGGGATTCAAATCTCGATAGATTTGCACCCTTTCTTTGCAATCAATCACATGCTTCTACACACATGATTTTCCCTAAAATCATGTATAAATCATAAACCTTGAAAGATAAACAAGCTCAATAAAACCCAAAATTAAATTTCAAATCAACACACCAAAACAATCAAAGTTCAAATCCATGTTGACTGCCAAAAAATATCCATGATCCTTATCAACAACATCAAGCTCAAATTTTATTCGTAAAGCATTCCTTGATCTTATAAAAATGCTTTACTGATGAAGTCAGCCAAGAACAAGAGAAAAATACCACTGATTGAAAAATCCTCCAAACTTCATCACCACAATCTATGTGAAGCACCAACTCAGTAGGCACACAACCCAAGAGAATCTATAGGCATCATAAAGAACACACAAATATTTGAAGCCACACAAACCTTCTAATTCAATAGAATCTCTTATGCCAAACCCCAAGAAAATTCTCACCTTCAATTGTAACACCTAATAAATGGCTTGCAAGCCTCTGGACCATGAACCTTATGAACTGAGGATGTATCAGTATCTCTAAAACATACTCCTTAACATACATGAAAAAATATCAACTTGGAAGTGCACACTGAACCAATCTTTGTCACCCAATCAACATTAGCAGATAGTGTATAGGCCAGTCACCAAACCTATCATCATAACTCAACCAAATACTTACATGCACCTCTATAACTTGAAAAAGACAAAGTATAAACTCTCTAAAATATCTCTTGACATGCACAACCATTTCCCTTCAACCATTGAACCTCTGCACATATGACACTACTGGCCAAACTGATATGTTGACATCAATGGAAACACATCCAACTTGCCAACAATATCCCCCTTTAGAATTATGGAAACAAATGATGTGAAAAGCATGTAATACAATTAGAAATCAATAATATCCCTCTGAGATCAACCATCAATAGTAATACCAACAATATTCACAATATTCATAATTATCTTTCAGATTCTCTCTAACAATGCTTCTACCCCTTATCTGAATCTCTTCTCAGTAGTGTTCATAACTTTTTTTCACTTGGTCTCTTCTCCCCCTTTGACATCAATGAAAAAGGAAAATACATGCTCTAAACCATAGAAATCAAGAATCTAATCAAATAGCTTAGCTCACCAACTCACCAATATGATTACTCCCCTAGAGTAGTAGCCTCCACACATCAATCTAGATTAAAGAATATCTTCATGAAGTAAATTAGACTAATGCAATCATCTGCACCTTAGTTCTAATTAGGAGGGTCAATCACCCCCAAATTACCTCTGAGATACACAAATGTATCATTATGCAATGGATTTGTGAATATATCAACAATCTATTCCTTGGTAGGAGCATACTCCAATCCAACCACTTTCTCATTTACCTTCTCTCCTAGATAGTGGTATTTGATTGATATGTTATTTTTCCTTGAGTGTTGCATATAATTCTTAGAGATATTTATGACACTCAAATTATCACAATATATAACAATAGGCCCATTAAATATAAATCCTATATTTGATAATATCATCTTCATCCAAGCTATTTGTATATAATTGATAGCATAAACAATGTACTCTACATCTACAGTGGATAAGGAAATGGGGTTCTTCTTCTTTCTCATCCAAGATACGAACCTACTTCCCAAAAATAATGTTCCACCACTTTTTCTTTTCCTATCATCAACATCACCTTGCTAATCTACATCAATATATGCATACAAGGTGAAGTCACTACCTTTATTATACCTCATTCCAAAGTCCATTGTCCCTTTTAAATATCTAAATATCCTCATCGCAGGTACCTCATGATTTTGTATTGGATCTTCTTAAAATCTTGCCACTAGACACACTACATTCATGATATATGGTCTTGTATGAGTCAAATAGAGTAGGCCACCAACCATTGACATATATATATATCCTGATTGACTTTAGGAGACTTGTCATCTCTTGACAACTTGCATCCTCTCACCATAGGAGTATCCACTGGTTTAGATTCATCCAACCCAAACTTCATCAGTAGTTCCTTCACATAATTATCTTGAGATATGAAAATCCCATCTACTGATTGAGTAATTTTTCACTCCCAAATAGAATTTCATTTCACCTATCATGGACATCACAAACTCACTTTGCATTTCCATTAAAAACTCTTGAATCCACTTATCATTACCACCGAAGATAATGTCATCAACAAATACCTCTATAATCAAAATGTCCTCATGATCTAAATTGAAATATAAATTACTATATATGATACCTTTATTGAATCAATATTAATCAAATTTTTGTCCAACCTAGAATACCAAGCTCTAGGAGATTGCTTCAACCTGTATAGTTCTTTCTTCAACATTCACACCATGTTAGGTTGATTAGTTAGCTGAAAAACATCAAGTTTCTCTATGTATACCTCTTCTTCTAGATCTCCATTTAGAAATGAAAACTTCACATCCATTTGGTATACTTTGAAGTTCCTATGAGCATCATAAGCTAGGAATAATCTTGCTACTTCCAATCTTGTCACTAGAGAAAAAATTTCTTCATATTCAATCCCTTCCATATGAGAATATCCTTTGCACGCCTTTCTTTCTTTGTTCCAAACTAATTCTCCTTCTTCATTCAACTTGTTTCTGAACACTCATTTGGTGCCAATACCATTCTATTTCTTTGGTCTAGGAACAAGAATACATGTGTTGTTCTTGCCAATACCCAATGATCCTCTATGCAAGATTCATTCACATATTTGGGTTCAATCTTTGAGATTAAGAATATCTAATCACCTCCATATCCTTGAGAAATCCTTCTCCTAGTTTGAACATCTTGGTTCTTATCACCAATAATTTTATCTTCAAAATGGTTTATTCTTAGATACCATGGTGTCTTCTTCCTTTCTATAGGTTTTTATGCTTCCTCTCCTCCACTTGGATAAGCCTTATCATTCGCACTCACAAAAACACTTGGAGCTTGGGTTTGAACTTGATGTTGTTGTCCCTAATTACCACTAGAATTCTAATCATTAGAATCATATCCACAAGATCTAGATAGACTCTCTAGGCTTTCATCTACTTTGACATAGTAATCTTTGCTATCTTCTTCAACCTCTTATTATAGCACCTATATGCCTTTCTTTTGTTATAATATCCAAGGAACATACCTCCATCACTTCTTGCATCAAATTTTCGTATGTCATCTCTTTTGATGTAGTAGATCTACTACTAAATTTTTTGAAATAATTGACTATAGACACATTACCATACCATAATTTATAATGTTTCTTACTCATATCTCCTTTTATTCTCTCCTAGTTGAGAGTGTACACTACAATGCTAACTTCTTCTCTCCAGAACATTTGTGGAACCTCTCCTTCAAGAATCATGGTCCTAGCAATGTCAAGAATGGACATGTTCTTCCTCTCCACCACTCTATTCTTCTATGGAGTCCTAGGAGATGATAACTATCTCTTTATTCCATTATTCTTAGAAAAGGAATAGAACTTCAGTCCCTTCTAATTTTTAACCATATTCTTAAATATCTTAAACTTCTCAAAAGATTCAAACTTCTCCTTCAAGAAAGTCACCCATACCATCATATAATAGTCATCAATGAGAAAAATGAAATACCTATCACCTTGAAAACTTCTTATCTTAGCACGACCACACAAATTAGTATGAACAAGATCGAACAATCCATTAGAATTTTAAGTTTTAGAATGGAAAGAAACTCTTGTTTTCTTACTGAATTGACATTCCTTGCAAATATTTTTAGTAGGCTTATTTACTATAAGAATATCTCTAACAACATTATTATAACTTATTTCCACAATATTGTCAAAGTTTACATGACATGACCTTTTATGCCATAAGAAACTTTCATCTATTTGAGCAATCAAACAACTTTTCTGACCACTATTCAAATGAAATAAGTTACCTCTTGTTTTTTTATCCCATTGAAATCTCTATCCTAGAATCATTAAAGATCTTGAATTTTTCATTCTTGAAGTATAGGTTATAACCTTTGTCCATCAACTTCCCAACACTAAGAATATTATGCTTCAAAACTTCCACATACAATACATCATCTGCATTATTCTTTCCATCTAAAGAAATAGAACTTCTACCTCGGATTACACAACTAGTGTTGTCTACCCATATTACAATACCACCATCATAATTATTATAGCTCACAAATTTTCTCTTATCACCAGTCATATGATGAGAGAATCTTTTTTCTATTACCCATTCACCATTCTTGACAACTTGAGCAGCTAGGGATCTCTCTTCAACAACACAATTAGTAGAACTAGTAGGCATAGTATCTACAAGCTTAGGATCTTCTTCTTTGGTATAAATTAATTTAAATTCATCATCATCCTTGTCAAGATCATTAGATTCATCATCTGTAACTCCATCATCAACAACAACAAAGTAGCATTTCTTCACAATAGTAGGTCTGCTCTTCCATTTAGAAGTTCTTTTCTATACATCTAGATGTAAAGTGTCATATCATATTGCATGAAGAATATTTGAGAGGCATATTTCCTTTGTACTTACCATAACTTTTTGGTAACCTTTTAGTAATCAATGCTTCCAAATGTTGAATTTATTGCTCTTCTTCTTCAAGCTCTCTCATCTCCTCATACCTTGACACTCTCCTTGTAAATCCTTCTCCTAGATCTAATATTTGCATGTCCTTTCTAGATACAATATCTTTTAAAGTTGTCTCAAATTTAGGTAATGAACTACCAAATTTAGTAAGCACAAAATTAGTAAGCTTACCAACCAACTTGTCTCTTGTCGCATTTTTCACTGTGTGAATCTACTCAATAGATGCAACTTTGCGTCTATAGGAAAGAGGCAATGATATCAACACCTTTGCAACAAATTCATCTTCGTCCAAGGTACCTCCAACCCATATGATGGAACAAACCACCTCATTCACCCTGAGAATGTAAGAGACAATATTTTCATCTTCACTTGTCTTCAAGGCTTCATACTTTCCCTTCAAAATTTGCAATTTGGAAAACTTCACTTCTTGGTCTCCTTCATGCAAGGTCTCCAACTTCTCCCATATATCACAGGTCATCTCCAATTCCATGACTTTGGTCATTTTAGGATCAGTCATGTCACTCAACAAAAATTCCTTTTCCTTGATATTGGCTTTGGCATCGATGATCTCTTATGGGTAGTGGGGTTTTCATGAGCATTGTAAGTTGACTTGGTAACCTTCCAATAATCTTCATCAATGCATCTGAGGTGAGCTATCATGTGAATCTTCCACAAGGTGTGGTTGGATCCATCAAACCTTGGACTATCTTTCTTATAAGCTTCCATCTTCAGATCACCCTCAAGTTATTAAGCTTCCTTCAAGGGAATGAGATTTGATGCCAGTTGTAGGAAATAAGGTAGAAAATAACTAAGAGGGTGGGAGGGGGGGCGAATTAGTTATTCTTAAACTTTAAAACCTTTAAACCTTAAAACTCTTATTTATAATTTAATAAATTAAGCTTGCATGCATGAATCAAAAACACAACCACAACACATAACACAAAGATTTTTATTGTGGAACCCCAAATGGGAAAAACCACAATGGGGCTTGAACCCACAATAAGTATATACCTTGTTAGAAGTGTAAGCTTATTACAAATAAGGAATGCACATGCATTCAAACATAGTGCCTAGAGCTCACTAAAATTACCTATGGCCACAACCCAAAGAAAGTCTTAGTGCCTTACAAGATCACTAAAATGGTCAATCAGACTAAAATCTAATTTTTTATGGACAAAATAGTAGCATCTACCATATGCCTAGGTTAGTTCCAATGAAGCACAATAAAATCTCCATTCAAATCCTCTTTGACTCCAAATGATTGATTCAACCCTCAATAGATCTATTCCCTTTCTCTCCAAGAAATCACATGCATCTGCACACATAATTTTTCCCTAAGATCATATATAAATCATCAACCTTGAAAGCTAAATAAGGTCAGCAAAACCCAAATTCAAATTTAAAATCAAAATGCCAAAAAAATCACAATCAAATCCATGTTGACCACCAAAACATGGTCATGATCCTTATCAACAACCTTGAGCTTAAATTTTGTCCATAAATCATGCCTCGATCTTACAAAAATGCTTTACCAATCAAGTCGGCCAAGAACAAGAGAAAAATATCACCAACTGAAAAATATTGCAAACTTGATCACCACAATCTATGTGAACCTCCAACTGAGTAGGAATACAACCCAATAACATCCATAGGCATCACAATGAATACACACACATTCAAAGCCACCCGAACCTTTCAATTCATCAGTATCCCTCATATTGAACCCTAAGAACACTATCACCTTTAACTGTACCACCTAAAAAATGCCTTACTAACCTTTGTACCATGAACCTTATGAACTAGGGATACATCAGTATGTCCAAAACATACTCCTTGATGTGCAGATGAAAATGTCAACCTAGAAATGCACACCAAACCAATCTTTGTTACCTAGTCAATAGTGGCAAACAATGTTGGCATAACTAATGCAATGATGGTAAGTGATGTGATGCTATAGATTTGGTAATTGTGATGATCATTTATTACATTTTCATTGATGTCAAGTATTGACCTAGTGTTCTTAATGTCTTGCCAAGTATATGAGAAGTATGAACAATGTGTTGCAAGTGGTTTGAGTGGTCGGGATTCTTAAGTGTGACTTGGGAATGTCTCTAGATGATACCTATATGATCAAAATGTTGAATGTATGATTTTTGTAAGTTATGATTGATTGAAGTACGACACGGAAATTGCAAGAACAATCCATGACTAGTAATGAGTGATTTGATTAGTTCATCAAATCTATGGTGAGTTAGGTGGTGCGATCATATAATTATGTTATTGATGTTGTTTTGAGCTCATGGTTTTGACCATGACTGATTTGGATGACTGGTAAGCATGTTTTGTGGTTACAAAAGTTGTTTGTGTGAAAGGTGACTGTGTTCTTGAGCTACTAATGGTAGATCTTCTATTGGTGACTAGTGATCAAGTTGTGATGAATTATTTGTGTTTCATCTATCATTATGATGTGTCTGAATTCACTTGTGGTGATGGGTTGACATTACATTGATCGAGATAGATATTTTATCAAATTGAAGGTTGAGTTGATCAAAACGTGTTTGACTATTCTTGATAAAATAAATTGTAAGGGTCTATCTAATGGCTAACCTATTTGGTGAAGATGGTTGTTACATTTGGATGTGTGTTATGGCATGATCTCTCTGAGTGCAAAGAATGGAAAAGTGATTTCAAATGTGTTGGATGAGATTTCAAGTTGGTGGCAGGATCAGGGCTTGAGCAGTGATATTAATATCATGAAATCAAATATTTGTGGGTCTAGAACATGATTGTAATTGTGTTATCTGATGAAAGAATGAATGTGTTACAAAGGATCTGATCAAGAAAAGGAGTATCTATTTCTAGGTCACAAGACCATAATAGGTTTCTTATATTTAAATATCTTAACTGGGTAGATCCTAACAAATATTATTTGTAAATCTAATAATAGGGTGACACTTTAGCTAGTGTCTTAAGTCCTCTAACAAGGCTACTCCTAACAGGGTAAAGAACCTAACAAGGCTAGAGAGGTAAATACCATAACTGGGTGGCACCTAATAGTGTCTTTGTAAAAATCCTAACATGGTTAAGCTCCTAATAGAGCCTACTTCAGAAGAGTACAAGGTTTGTGAGTTTCATCTCACATGTGGTTTTCACCCTTTTGGGTTTCCATAGAAAAAATATGTGTTATGTGTTGCATTCTTTGTGGTTTTTGTGTTTATTTGGTTAATTTTCATTTTCTTGCCAATCGGTGAACTAGTGAATGTTATCTTTGTGCTAAAGAAGTAAAAAATACCATATATCCAAGATTACTGATTCACCCCCCCCCCCCCCCCTACCTTACTAGTCTTGGACCCTTAGGACTAGGACTAACAAATAGTGTATAGGCCAGTCACCAAACTTGTCCTCATAACTCATTCAAATCTTTGTGAACACCTCTATAACTTGGCAAAGAACAAGTACAAACTCTTTACAACATCTCCTGGTGTGCACATTTCCCTTCATCCACTGAACCTCACCAAACCTATGAGCATACAACAATGTTGGCCAAACTAATATGTTGACATTAATGACAACATCTCCAACTTTCCAATAGGCTTAATGTTCAGGCTCTATGACTTCCACCTCACTATCTTCCCCCAAGGTCTATTATATTCTAGGAATCACATACTTCCTTGACCCACCCATCAACTAGTACCATGGATTCTCTTGGCTCAAGCAAGAAAAAATGTATTAAAAATCATTCCCTTAAAACCATGCAGGGTCTTGTGGATACCCCTCCTAACAGTGTGCTTGTGGATAAACCAAAGGAAATGAAAAGGAATGACCCCCCTTAAGCTAAACACACCAATGCCTCCAAAAAATCTAAGTTCAATATCCAACAGATTGATTTTGATATTGAAGTAATTGAGAAACCAACACTTCCTACCAGTCGACTAGGTTTTAAATCAAGCTTGTTAAGAAGGAAAAAAAACTTGAAAGATGAGTTAGATTAGGAAGAAGGAGGGAAGAGTGAAAATAATGATATGGAGGAAAAAATTGTTGAGGAGGTTTTATCTGTCAATGTTAACATTTATTCCAATGTTTAAGAGAGCCTTAAAATAGAATCCCTTAATAAATGCCCAAAATGTGGTTGTTGATGAAAAGGCCATGTCACCCACTACAGATAAGGGAAATACTCCTATTGAAGATAAATATGGTAAATGTGAGGCTATTTGGGAGGAGATAGATACAATTAACAAGGATATTGATGACATGGATAAAAAGTTTCAAGATATCTCCTTCTTTGCCCTAAAATTGATGCATAGCTCAGCGACCACCCTATGTCTATTGCAGAATGATGCACTTAGTGTGAAAGAAAATGAAGATGGTAATTACAAGGGACTTTTCAATTTCTTTACAAAGGATTGGATAATGACGATGCTAACCAAGACACATAAGAGGAGGGATTCTTAAGGATATGGCCGTTTTTTTCTTTTATGCACTATTGTTGATAATGGTGCCTATGGCCTTGTGTTCATTTTTGTTTATATCATTGATAATGTTATGTATAACTTTGTTAGTTTATGTTGGTATGGCCTTGAGTGACCCACTTTAAATACTTTTAATAGTATTATGATTAGTATAGTTAATAGTGAGCTAGAAGTAGTTTGATTAGTATAGTTGATATTGGTAGTAATAATAATGGCCGCTAAGCCAGTAGATACTCGATTGGTTTTGTTGTGATAAAGCTATTGTGACTTATTTTGATATTTGTTTTGTGTGATGTTAATGCGTTGAAAGTGTTAATCTGCTAACTATCACCCACTAGGCTTTTGAACTAAAGGACAACTCCCTATTTTTGTTGCTTCTAATATCAAAAAAAATATCTTAGTAAATTAAGAATTATCCTCTAACATTTCCCATCATCACATTAATTAAATAAATAAGATTTATTTAATTAAAATAATATTCTACATCCATTTCCCCTAATTGATTAAATAGTCTAATTATTTAATTAATTATTCTAAATCTCCAAATCCAAGTATAATTTCCCACTAATGGGACAATCTCATTTAATTCATAATGCAAACATAAAATAAAAATAAACCATCATTTATCAAAATAAAGAAAATATCAACATGAGTCATAAAATCAACCAAACTAATCCTAGCTAATCATCTCCAACCCCCTTCAATAAAAACTCAAACTAACTTTTAATCCAAACATTCATCTATTTAATTCGATCCTATCTATCTCCATCCACATACCACTAACATTAAATAATTTCTCCCTCTTAAATTCAAAGCCAATTTTCTTCTCAAGAAATTATGTCATTTCATCTTTAATTAGCCTCAACCCTCCATCAACCCATCAATTTGTAAGTCAAGTAATATGTAATAAACTTATTTTTTTGTTTGGATACAACAAGTTCATTTTGTTGGACTACGCAACTTGGGTGTACTTCAACAATGAGTTATCAATTTTTTTCAGGATTGGCCAACCAAGATTTGCTTCAACCATTAGCCATCACTTGACGAAATCACCAAATTTCATCTAATGTTTGTAATAGTATGATCATTCAGGCTATTTTATTAATTCTTATATTTCTTCCTCTAATCTAAGGTCTATACTTAGTATAAGATAAGATTCACATTTTATGTTAGTTTCATGTTGCTTTAGTCCTATATTTTACAGTTCACAAAAGGTATTGAGGAAATTTGGTGGTGAATAAATCACCACATCATGTGAGGTTATTTATATTAGATATAAAATCAATATGCCTATATGGACTTTCTATAAAGGTCAAGGTGTTGTTGATTAAATGAGAAATAAAAGGAAAAATTAAATTAATAAGGAAAACCTAGATCTACTTGAATTTTATTGAAAACTATAGAAGAGGTTATAATCTAGAGATGAAGAATTGATAGAAGGAATAATACATGTTGCCAGAAAAATATAAAGATGTTTATGACCTATATTAGGTATAGGCATTGGAGGAAATATTAAGTATAATTAGATTGATAAAATTAATGTTTCTAGTTGCAATAATCCCAAGGAATCATTATATTAATTGGATGAATTAAAAAAGTACTTTTGAGTATTAAAATATTAAATATTGGAAGAGTGAAAATGAAAAGATAAAATTAAAAGGTCACATGTTGCATTATGGCAGAAAGAAATGTAACTAGAGAGAAATGGAAGAGGAAAATAAAATTTAAAAGTGAGATATGATGGTCAAAAAATTTAAAGGTATGTTTATTTTAGTAGAGTTTCATTCAGATATGTAAAATAGATTATAGGAATTAAGAAAAATGGATATGAATATGAAGTAATATTTTGAATATTATAAAATACCAAGATCTATACATTCTAAGTTCTTTATTTGTGAATTAAAGCTCTAGCTATATTAACTAGATACACCCTCTAGGTGATCATTTTATATTCCTATCCCATCCCAAGAGGGTGAAGAATTCTACTTAACCCTTTAAAGGAGGCTTTGGTGATGCTCTTGAACTATCAAATTTATTTATCACTATTGTATACTAGATACCCCTCTTTTAGGCAAGCAAGAGGCTCAATACTAATGATTATTAGGTATTTCTAGAGGATGCTATGGAAGAAGATGAAAATGATCTTAAAAATTATCTATATATAACTGAAAGTATAAGGACAATTTAAAAAATAAATAGGATCTAATGAAACTGTTTAAAGCATTTGACAAGAGAAAAGATATGAAATTAGTGCAAGCAATTTTTTCCTGTAATAATTTAGTGAATATTAATATAGGATAAATACGCAAGAGACTCAATACTAACATGATTATTAGGTATTTCTAGAGGATGCTATAGAAGAAGATGAAAATGATCTTAAAATTTATCTATATATAACTGAAAGTGTAAGGACAATTTAAAAAATAAAGAAGATCTCATGAAACTGTTCAAAGCATTTGACAAGAGAAAAGATATGAAATTAGTGCAAGCAATTTTTTCCTATAATAATTTAGTGAATAATAATATATATACATTAGGAAAAATGCTACCGATGAAATTTTTTTTTGCGATTTATCCTCTCTGCTCTGCAAGTAGCGAACTGAATCTTCATATTCAACATTTGGCAATTTTTCCTGAGCATTTTAGCAGCGACTTACAAAGAAGGAAGTGGCGATTTGGATTAAGGGAAGATCTGGGCTAATTTTAGCCAATTTGGAGGCAGTTTGGAAAGGCAAGAAGGGCAGTTGTGGACCAGAATTGAAGGCAGCCCAGGTCTGGGTGTAATCTCAAAGGTTTGAAGACTTATTTGGGCCTGTTTCTACACATTTGCAGCATTAAGAAGATCAGTGATTGGTTGAACAACATTTGAGGGCTTCTTTTCCACACTATTGACACCCGAATTTGAGGATTGGGGGCTCTTTTTCATAGCATTTGTCCCAAATCCGAAAATTTGAGGGCAAGATTGTTGATTTCCCAAATTTGATAGGGGGAGGAGCTTGTTGATTTGAATTAGTCTAGACTTGTTGGAAAGGTGAAGTCAATTGTATAAGGCCTCATTGCAAGATTTTGAAGGGCAATTGAAAGGAAGATTTTGATCTATTTGGAGGCCATATTTCAGACTTGTGGAGTTAGAAAATTTTCAAAAATCAAGCCAAGCCAATTGCATTGAGAAGGAATTCCAAGCTTTGTTTTTGACATAAACTGTGATTGTAGGGTTCACTAAACCCTTGTTCCTTAAACCCTAAATTTTGTAATAAACCATCCTTCTTTGTCATGAAATTCAGCATTAATCTTCAGTCTGAGGACCATTTTCCTTTAATGGAGTGAAATCAATAAATATTTATTACACAACTTTGGCAATCAGATCTGCTACTCAGTGCTGAAGCTACAGACAATTTGAATTCTAGATTTAAACATTGCCAAGTGCCGAACTATAATCAGTATCTTATGATGCGAATTTGCTATGTTGTGATACGAATCTGAAGCTACAGGGTGCTGAAACTTTATCAGTCATACACACTTCCAAATCTGATAGTAATAGCTTCATTGGGGTTTGATCTGCTATTTTGACATGCTATTGATGACTGTGGGTTGATTGTAAAATCATTATATATGTGACAGTGATTCATATGATCTAATTTCATCCCAAGACTAACATACATCCTGAGATAGCAATCAGAAGATAAACATCTGTGTATATATGCTCCTGTCTTGGATTGGCAAGTATCTACATGATCAGCATAGTCTTGTGAAGGTGGAGATCTAAAATCATCAGCAATAGGGAACCTAGATTGATTTAACTCCAGATCTACAGATCAATTCATATTTCTAGGGACAGATCAGATCTTATATCAGATCTTGCACATATACAAAATTTTTGAAAAATAGAAGGCATTCATGCTCAGAATTTTGAAAGATTTGGAAGGAAGGTTCAGATTTGCAAATACTAAGGCTCAAAATTTGCAATTTTCAAGCATCCACATTCAGAATTTTCAATTTTCAAGGTGGCAAAGTTCAGATTTTGGGGAGAGAATTCAGATTTTCAACAAGTTAGAAGCCTCAAATGTGAAGCAAAGATGAGATCCTCACATGCGAAAAGGAAAGCTTCATTTTATAAAAGGAAAGTAGACATTGGTCTTTTGCATTTTCACACAGCAAAGAATGCAATCTCCTACAACAAAGCAGAAACCAGGGCAGAACAAGCCAATTCGGGTGCAGAGGGTGCTAGCCTGCAAGGAAAGAGAGAGGTATTTGCAAGCTACTGCTATATCTATTATCTATACGGACACAAGAAGAAGGAATGCAGAACACTAATGTAGCCTCACCCTACATATGATCATTTGAAGGAATTCATAGCTAAGCAGAAGAAGCTAGCGGATCAAAATGTTGATTTGAAACTACATGCATTATTCAGCCAAGAAAGACCAAATACCTTCATTGATGATTTAGCTCTAGCTAATTCCATCCCTGCAAACCCTAAAGTAGCACTACAACCAGAAGAGAAAGATCTAGCATCTAAGAAAGAAAGACAAAATAATTATGATAGGGTTGTAGAGCTCGATTCTGATTCCAGGGCGATTATGGTAAACCCTAAAGAAAAAAAAGGTTGTTTGTCAAAGGTTTTCTCTGTTCAATCATTGGACCAACAATTGAATATTTTGGCACAAACCAAATATGCAAAAAATGCCAGAAGCTACGGGGATGCCAAAGGGGGAAGATCTGAGAACTATTGTAGAACCTTTGAACCCCTATCTACAAAGGGGGTAGGCAGGATCTTGCCTTCTCAAGCACCTCCTGTGGGCACAATGAAGAATGAGCTAACTTGGCAAGTGGTAAAAAATAGGGAAAAGGGGAACAAGTACCATCACTCTCATAATCCTTTTAATCTATCTATCAGTAATTCATTTGATGTGCTTAGAGAGGAAGACAATGGCAGAATGAAATACTCTCCTCCCCACAAAAGGAATGGGACCCTTGAGGATAAGGGCTATAAGGCGGGACATAATAAGTTCCATACTAATGTCTCAGAGCCCTACCCATAGAATGAACATACACACAGAAGGAATATGAAAGAAGGTCTAACAAGTAACAATGGGTCAAGGTTGTTTCAGGAACAAAACAAATAGGTATACACACCCCCTCATAAGCATAATAAAACTATTGAGAGTAACAATGGTAAAATAATAGGTAATTTCTTTCAGAATCCTAACATGATTAGAATAGATCTAGATGGAAAATGCATAGAACAGAGACAAAATTCTTATGCAGATATAGGGCTGATCTGCCGATGGTCTGGAGTAGGAACTTCTTTCACAGATCTAGTAGCTTGGCTAAAATCTCAACTCCCGAATGAGGTAAGTATATCTATCTTATTAGAAAAATTTATTTTCATTAATTGTAAAGATAGAAATATTAAAAGTAAAATTAGAAATGAAGGGTTAGCTAAGTATAAAGACTCTGATTTTCATATTTTTGACGGGGTTCCCCTATTCAACCCAATAAATCTTAAGGACTTTCTTGTAGAAAAAGCTATTGTTCTTAGAAATCTGCCTATAGAATTATCTAATGTAGAAACTGCCAAATTAATAGGAAAACAAATTGGTGACTTTTTAAGCATTATTGATAATGATAATAACCAATCTGAAAAAATCATCATAGTAAAGATCAACTATCATCAAAAATGGATTCATCCCATTAGATTATGCTTTAATTCAAACTCTATTATTATTAACCCCATTATTCTAGAGGATTTTGTAGAAAGACAAACAAAGGATCTAGAAACCAAAAATTTAGGACAAATTGACACTCATATTCAGAAGACACCGAAATTGATGGTGAGCTTTAACTTAGATAAAGGAGGTTTCACTCTGACGTCTCCTAAGGAAATTAATCCGATCAGCATCTCCACACACCCTTCAGACTCTTTGTGTCAACCCCCTTTGGCTATTGAAAATGATATATCAATAAATGAGACCTTAAATGATGAGGTCAAATCTCCCCTACCATTATCCCCTGAGCATAAGAATAACCTTAGCATTCAGAGTATCAAGCAAGGAATTAACACTAAAATTACCTCTTACAGCCCGAATAGAATCTCCAACAATCCAGAAGATCAAGAGAGATCACTTCTAAAGGAGAACCAAAAAATAGAAGAAGAAATAGTTGAGATCACCAATGAATTAATGGATACCCTTATAGATGAAATATGTGACAAAGAGGAACTCAATCACCAAAAAATTTTGCTAATTAAAAGCATTAAGGAGATGTTAGCATCAAACAACACTCAGGAAAATGGAGAAGAAAACATGGAAATAGAATGCTTACCAAATCTAGATGAGATAGGAGATATGGAAATGGATCTTAATGATATAGAAGATCCCTTGTATGTTAGGAAAGAAGATATAAATAATACAAGAAATCAAAAAGAGGAAGAGATCAGAATTTGCCTAGAAGAATTCATTAATGATGATAGACAATTAGGCATGGCAACAACCATTGAGGGAATCAAACCCGGCAGCAATCTTTCATTGGTTAAGGACTCCATAGAAGGCCTCTTTGGTATCACTAACGAAGATAGGCAGTTAGGTATAGCAATGAAAAGAGGAAGTCTGAGCACCCCAAATATCAATAGAATTAAAAAGAAGAGGGGGAGGAAATTCGCAGTGGAGTTAAGAACTATGAATGTTAATGTAGGAATCCAAAAAGAGATTGCAGATATTTCTAATATTGAAAAAAACTCAAAACACATCCCCTTTGAATCGTGCCATCAGAAAAAAGAAATGCAAAAAGAAGGAATGGAAAAATCCCCCTTAGTGGAGACCATTGACCAAGGCCCACTGCTAGACTTTTTAGGATTAGACCCTGCCTCTATTCTGGAGGATTCTAGGAGTAATGATACAATAACAGGAATATTATGTTCGCTATCGAATGAAGAACTTTGTGAGGAAAACAAAGAGAACACTATTAGGAACAATACATAAACTTTAGGTTTAGGAAAATCAATTAAGGGAAGGTTAGAAGTTGACACAGGGAAACTAGTCAAACCAAGCGGAAGAAAATCCCTTGCTGAATTAAGAGCAAAGGAAGGAATGGCGCCAGGTCAGGTTAAAATTACCGATATTCTATACTCTGGGAAGGGGAAGGTCCTTCCCGAGTCCTCATGAAGATCATTAGTTGGAATTTTAGGGGTTTAAATGCCCCTAACAAACGATGCCTTGTGATAAGGCAATTAGCGAAAATTAAACCAAACATGGCTATGATACAAGAAACTAAACTTTCTAATGAAGGATATGAGAATATAAAAAAGAGTATAGGAATAAGATAATTAATAGGATATGAGGCAGAAGGCGCTTCGGGTGGAATTGCTTTTATTTGGGACCCAAAAGAAATAGTTTTCAATATTCATGAAAAACATAAAAATTGGATGGGAGGTCAAATCAAAAGTTTAAAGTTAGATTTAAAATTTAATCTAATAAACATGTACGCTCCTAAATTCCTACATGAAAGAGAACTGTATGGCAGGAGATTAAGGATTATATTGAGAGCTTCTCGAACGAAACATTTATACTAGGAGGAGATTTTAATGCTATTCTATCCTTGGGAGATAAACAAGGTGGGACAAAACACATATCAAAAACTACTTTAGAATTCCAGGAATGGATAAATATTATAGGGGCTTCAGAAATTGAATCAGACCAAGGGAAATACACCTGGACTAACAAACGTAAAGACACATAATTAATAGTTGAAAAATTGGACAGGTTCTTCTTTATAGGGGAGCTGAGGAACTTTGACTTTAATCTTACTAATGAGGTCCTACCCATTGCCAGTTCTGACCACTTTCCTATAGAACTAGTAATTTCGGAACCAATCAGAAATAAAAAAATCCCGTTTAGATTTGAAAAAATGTGGTTACTTAATGAGGAATGTTTGGATCTAATTAAAAAATGGTGGACAGAGGCAAGGTTTGAAGGTTCCAAGATATATAAAGTCATAAGGAAACTAAAATTAATAAAAAGAAATCTGTCTCAATGGAGTAAAAACACTATTGGGGATATATTTGTGAAAAGAGACCTTATAGAAAAAGAGATGGAAAATGTGAATAAGGAGATTATTGAAGATGGAAAATAGATTTCAGATGATAACATAGAGCAAGAACTATTATGTAAATGCTATTATTCTCTTTCACAAATTAGCGCCTTCTGGGGACAAAGAGCGAGAGAGACATGGCTTAGGGAAGGGGACTGAAACACAAAATTTTGTCACAATAGCGTCAAAGCTAGAAGGAATTTAAATAAGATTTCCAAAATCAAAGATACAAATGGAAATATAATAGAGGATCCCAAAGAAATTGCAGATTCAACAGTCTCTTTCTTTGAAAACTCTCTGAATAACTTAGGGAGTGTGGATATGTTGGACTAGGCCAAGCTTTTAAGAAACATCCCTCGTATAATAACCCTGCTTCGGAATAACTTCCTAAATGCCGCATTTACGGAAGATGAAATTCTCAAGGTTCTAAAAGAAATGAACCTGGATAAATCCCCTGGACTTGATGGATTCCCAACATTTTTCTTTCAAAAGTGTTGGTCATTTATGGGCAAGGAAATTACCGATGCTCTAGAGGGAATGAGAAACTCAGGACATATTCTTAAAGAGCTGAATAACACATTCATTGCTCTTATTCCCAAAAAGGTCAATGCAGAACTTTAACGAGTACAGACCTATCTCCCTATGCAACACTTTGTATAAAATATTCTCAAAAGCTTTGGCAAGCAGAATGAAACAACTTCTCCCATTAATTATATCTGAAGAACAAACTGGATTTGTCCCTAATAGGTCAATTCTAGATGGAGTGATTATTGCTCATGAGGCTATACATTCAATAACAAATAATAAGGATCTGAGTATGTTGATTAAGTTAGACATCAGTAAGGCTTATGATAAAGTGGACTGGAGATTTTTGTGTAAATGTATGGAAACTTTTGGATTCTCAAAACAATGGATCAATATGATTTTTGAATGCATCTCCACCCCTCACTTCTCAATCATGGTGAATGGGTCCCTTGAAGGTTTTTAAAAATGTTCTCAAGGTTTGAGGCAGGGTGATCCGTTATCACTTCTTTGTACATTATTATGGCGGAAGCTTTGGGGAGAGCAATTAAGAAACTTCAAGAAGAAGATAAGGTAAAAGGAATCAAGATTACTTTGGGAGTTGAGGCAACTACTCATCAACAATATGTTGATGATAATCTCCTTTTTGGAAAGGCACTTTTAGAAGAAGCTCAAGCTTTCAAAGAAATCCTAAGTACTTATGCTAATGCTTCTGGACAGTGTATAAATGAGGAAAAATCAAAAATATTTTTCATCAATACTGAAGAGAGATGAAAGAATGAGACTAAACAAATACTAAACTTCAAAGAAGGATTCTTTCCGTGTAAATATTTAGGTTTACCTCTGGATAAGGGGGTCAAATCAAATCACCTATGGGAAAATACAATTCAAAATATCTCCAAGAAACTAGATCAATGGAAAGGAAAATGGTTATCAAATGTAGGAAGGGCAGTTATGATCAGGTCAGTCCTCTCTGTCATTCCTATTTATCAGATGATGAGCATGAAAATCCCAATAGGCATCAATAAGGAGATAGCACGAAAATTAAGAATTTTTTTTTGGCAAGGGTCGGAGGAAAAATCAAAACTAGCTTTAATTGCGTGGAATAAGATTTGTAAGCCAAAAGAAGAAGGAGGTCTGGGAATTAAAGACCTTACGCTACAAAATAAGGCCTTGGGGGCGAAATTAGTATGGAGAATGATTAAAAATCCAAAGGCAAAATGGGTTAAAATTCTAAGATATAAATACTTACTAGGAGAAGATGAGGAAAGTGTATGCCATTCTGATAACTATCCGACGGGCTCACACATATGGAACTTCATAAAAGAGTGTAAAGATATAGTACTAGAGTCCCTTTCTTGGGATGTGAAAAGAGGGGATAAGGCTATATTTTGGGATGACTCATGGGGTGGAAAACCTGCCCTTAGGGAAATTCTTGGGAATGATCAGCTAATTGAACTTATCAAACAAAGTAAGGGTGAGCGGGTTAAAGAATATTTTTCACAAATTAATAATAGTGTGGGAAGCAGCTGGGCATGGAATTCTCTAGAAGAATTCAGACTTGCCCTCCATTTCCAAGTAAAACTAAACAAAGCTTTACAAGAACGAAACTTCAATCCACGTTCTAGGGAGGACATAATCATATGGGCTGCCTCAAAGAGTGGTGTATATAATTCGAAAGAAGGTTTCAAAGTTATTTCAGGGATAGATAACCCTTCCACCAGTCTTCCCATTGATCTATGTTGGAATAGAAATTGTCTTCCTAAGGCAGGTCTATTCTCATGGGCTGCACTACAGAAAATGATTCTCACTACTGAATGGTTTGAAAAAATAGGGTACCATGGTCCTTCCAGATGTGCCCTATGTGAGAAGGAAAGTGAAATAATTAATCATATTTTGTTAAATTGTGAGTTTGCTAATAAATGCTGGCTTTGGGTACTGGAGGAATTAGATTTGAAGACTGCTCTTCAAAATGATATCACAGAAGTATTTAATTCTTGGCAAAGGTCATGTAAAGAGGACTTATACAGTAAAATGAGATACATAATCCCATCTCTGTTAATATGGGAATTATGGAAGGAAAGGAACCATAGAATTTTTCAAGATAAAAAGATGAACATTGAGAGATTTTTGAACAAATTAGAGGCAAATATAGTAGAAATTACAAATAATAGAAATATGCTGGGACAATCTAGGATGGAATTCTCATTAGAAGACAACAACCAGAGGAAAAAGTGGTATGGTTTGAAAGTTCCACCCTGGATTGGTCCTAGCATTGACAATAAATCCTTATTAAGGGAAAACTGTAAATGGAAACCACCAGAGCAAGGGTGGATTAAGTTGAACTTTGATGGGGCAGCCAGGGGAAACTCGGGGGTGGCGGGAATTGGAATATGTCTACATAATGCGGAAGGAAAGCTATTAGGAAGGATAGCAAAACCTATAGGAATAAAGACAAACAATGAAGCTGAAATAGAAGCTATAAGAATAGGTTTGGCATGGTGCAAAAAATGGAAGCTTAAAAGAATAGCGATTGAAGGAGACTCATCTATAATAATAAATGCAATAAGACAGGGTAGAACACCAAATTGGAAACTAAATAGTGCTATAGAACAAATAATGGAAACTCTTGAAGATATAGGAGATTATACAGTGAATCACATCTATCGGGAGGGCAATATAGACGCAGATAAATTAGCTAACCTAGGAGCCGATGGGCAAGAAATCGAAGAAATTGATGTATGTGTGAGAGAAGTACACAGAAGGTGAAGAAAAGTGATTTCATAATAGGAAATCAAGTATAGCGGTAAATGATTATATACAAATTTAAAGGTAAACAAGTGCAGATACATTTGTGAGTATAATATAAATTGCAGATATATAGACATATATATAAATAGCATATATACATAGATTAAGGTGTCATCCAGTCCTTTAATTTATGCTCAAAAATTTCCTCAAAATTTAGCTATGAATATAGAAGAAGCAAATCTAATAAGATCAAAAGTATAGTCACCAAATATTTGAGAGCAGCTGAATAAATACATATGTTAGTAACTTCTCAATATGAATATCTAATGTTTAGTACTTTTTATGCAATATAAGATGAATATGAATAAGGTGAATATGAAATAATTCAGAATTATTTATAACCATGTGGTGAGCAGAGTTGGTGCAGTAGATTCTTATCTTGTTGGAACAAAAAAGTGTGTATTCATATGAATATAAACTAAAGATGATGTTATAACAACAATAATCAGTCTATGATGAAAATGAATATGTAAAAAGTGGTAATGGTTTTGATTGCAATATGGCTACTAACACAAATGTCAATACTTGTAGCATCATAGTATAGTTAACTCTTTACTTGGACTGGCACATTGAATTAATATAGACAGAATCATAAAAATTTAGCTAGAAGAATAGAGGTGGTGGGATGCTATCCTATTTTGCAGGTTTACAGGGAAAGTATAACAGTTCATAAAAGCATAAACAAACACCAGAAGGCTTGAAAACACATTAATGCGAGGGCAAGACATAAAAGGCAATGGCAAGAGAAAGCAATGGCACGACCACACAAAAGGACAGCTGAAAGAAAAACAAGATACATTATTTACAAAAGATAAGGAATTAGAATACGAAACATTGATAAGTATTTATGTATTGTAAAAGATGGGTATGCCCATCAACTTGATATATAAGAGCGATGTAATCAAAGTATAATAAAAGCCATGTTTTGAATCATG
The DNA here is from genome assembly GCA_027943335.1 of Chamaecyparis obtusa. Lineage (NCBI taxonomy): Eukaryota > Viridiplantae > Streptophyta > Pinopsida > Cupressales > Cupressaceae > Chamaecyparis > Chamaecyparis obtusa. The sequence goes on from BSBK01007278.1 coordinate 1,559,105, forward strand.
GACGTATGCCTCCATTAACTTGTATTAGAAAGGGAATGCCCTTCTCGTCTCCATCAAAGGGAGTTTGTAAACCTATGCTTGTAGGAATTTTGTACTTGCTAATATTTTCTGGACTCATGTCCCGGGCCAGACTGGAGGTTTTCTTCTCCGTTCTTTCCTACCAGTGCCCGCACGAACGGAGGAAAAAATGTAAATTTATTAAAAATTAATATAATAAAATCAAGGCCTCGGCCATTTACTGATAAAAATTTTTTTTAAAAAAAATAGAATAAAAGTATTTAAGATAATGTATAGATAGAGTAACGTAAATGCAATATAATTGAATGTCATTAGAGATGAAACATAACTAGAAAAAGTGAATGCCAATTATATTAATGAGAATGATTATAAGTAAGGATGCATAAGAAACATGCACTTGGAGATGAAGTGATGATATAAATAATGAAAAAAATATTTATATAGGGAACACAATAAACCAAAGATGAATAATTTTATGTCACACAAGATCACATGGAAGTTTTATTCAAATATAAATATGTATTACTAGCAATATTTGTCATATAATCACTATTCAAAATTGCATATATATCATGAAGGAATAGTAAAAGAAGCATACAAATAAATTTGATGGTGTAAAATCATAAAAAATGAGCTAAAGTAATAAAAATATATTAGATAATAGAATTAGAAAGACTAAAAAAATATATAAATTATTAATAATACTTGGTACAAAGTGCCAAGGTATACAAATTAATGTCTCTATATTATATAAATAGTTAAGGTTGACCATTTTGGTTGTTAGTTATCAGAGCCTTGAAAGAAGACAAGTCTCTGTTTTATCTATCTATTGTGTTTAATAGACTTGAGCATATGAAGTGTAAAAATCTTCTTCTCTAAGAGTCATCCTCCCCTTCTACTAATAGATTGATCTCTATCTTATAGAAAGTTGTGTATTGTCATTTAGCTCATTTCCTTCTAGAGAAATTTTTGTTTACCTTTAATGCATATTGATAAGCCTCTTTTAGCATTACTAGTATAAGAATTATTATTTCATCTTGGATGTTAAACTTTATTCCATTCACATGTGTTTCTACTTTCTCATGGTTTTCCTAGTGATGCCTTGATTGAATAATCAACTTGCAGAACTCATTAGTGTAATAATTAATGCCCATCTCTCTTTGTCCTAGATTTTAGATCTTTTTCAATAGTTTTGGATAATAATTACCAGATAATTTGTTTCCTTCATCTTAACAATTATCTTAACCCAACAATTTATCTTCTATCTTAATCCGTTAGTTCTTTGCATTTTTAATTCTTTCATTGTATAGTTGGATGTCCTTTCAACTTGGTCTGTGATAATCATACCCTTTAAGGGTTAGAAATATATTTATCCTTGAAATGTTTTTCCATTTTCACAATCTAGTCAATCAGCTCTACTAGATATAATGTTCTTGAGAAGTTTGGAGCATATATTCCTATTCTCTTTCCTATTTTAGAGATGTCTAGATTAAGATCCTATCTTCTCCGGTTTCCTTCATTATCTTCTCAACTTGATTCTATTCTACATTATCACACTATGCTTTAGGGATAAAAACAATAAGTCAATTTTGGAATCCTAAAATTAACTCTAGGAAATGATCAAAAGGGAAAGGAAAACTAGAAGAGGAAGTATTTAGGAATGGACGTTAATGCAATCAACACATGAAATAATGTGTAGGAAAAATTGAAATATAGATTTCAATAAAACAAAATTAAACTCTACTCTACTCAGACAATTCAAAATTATCTAAGATTAGACAAAAGCAAAAAGACGCATGTCATGAAATAAGTTATATATTTGAAAATAGTTAGCAATTGTTTTGTTAATATGAGATTTTAATTCAACTAAGGATGTTCTTGTATTATCTATATTTGTTTGGATAATCAAATATTATTATATCCTATCTAGCTTATAATGTTAGAGTACACTATATGTATGCATTATTTTATGGAATTATAGTAGCTTTATTATGTACATCTACTTGTCTATTTGTTGAATGCCTCTTCTATTTTTAGAAATTTATTATTTAAAATATGTGCTTTTGGATTCAAGTGTGTGAATTTCATTAGCATCAATGTTTTGGTTCATACTCAATGATCCATTATTAGGATGAAAGAGAGCTACCTATAGCTCTCTTTCATCCTGATGATTTTGTTAGCATCAACGTTTTAGTCAGGAAGCTCTCTTTCATCATGATGATGGACCATTGAGTATGAACTAAAACGTTGATGCTGACAAAATTCACATAGTTGAATCCAGAAGCACATATTTTAACTACTATAGACTATGGAAATCTAACATCTACGAAGTTATTATTTACTTTATCACCACAATTAGTATCTCACTTTAAAGTTTTTTGTGTCCTGATTTTAGACTCTACCTTTTCTTATAAAATAAGAGTTTTGAAAAATATTGTAATATAATAAATATTAACTAATATTCTTACTTTTGGATTTTCCTTTGTACAATTTGTTTTGGTTTTATAAAATTCCATTCTACATCATCCACATTTCTTTGAAACATCAAATATTATAACATAACTTCATCTAACCTATAGTAATACAATTATAGCATTCTAATAGAAGTAGAACACATAATCTAGGATACAATCAAATACACCAAAACTTGAAAGTTATTCTTATCTACTAGATTGTTGAAGTAGGTGATGTACCTTCTTATGGAAAATGACACATAAAATCTCAAGTTGCTAATGAATTTCAAACTTTTTATTTTACAACTTGTAGCCATGAACAACTTTACTTTTCAAGAAGAGGTTTCTAATCTAGAAGAAGCTATGAATTTGATTACATTAAGGGGCACTGGAATTACTTTGTACTAGATATTGTGTTTATGACTAGCAATAGATATAGCAAAAGATCTACTTTCTCTCTATTTATTGCATTGAACATTAGCATTATGTACTCCATTCAACATAGTTATTATGTCATGCTTCTAGAAAACATCAAAAAAGAAGATTCAAATTGGTAGAGGACACAATTTTTTTTAGATTATAACTTATTATAATATGTTCATTTTTCTTTCATCCCTATATATTAAACTAACATGACTATTATCAAATATCTTAATCAAAATAGTTGTTATAGACATGTATTATACATTTCACCTATATGATCTTGTAACAACTTTTTAAATTGACAATATTGTAACTTACATTTCTAACACAATTTCCAATTCTTGATCACAGGATGTGAGTAAACAAGACAAAAATGTAGTAGACAATAATTAGATAAGACTAACCTGAGGATCCACTTGATTAATGGTGGCTAGGTGTAGTGTTGTGTTTCCAGAAATATCTCGATCATAACTCACCAACTTTGCAACTTCTTCAGGCTTATAGTGAAAGAGTAACTTTTGCACCACCTCAAATTGATTATTTTCCATAGCGAAGTGCAGAGTAGTTTTAAGGTCATTGCTACGAATTTCAACACAGTCTGGCATTCTTGAAATGAATATGTCAATCATGTCCCAATGACCCTTGATGGCTGCTACATGCACTGCACACCTTCCCAAATTATCCTTCTTTGTCATTATACACTTGTCAAAACAAAATATGTACCATGGAATCAATGGAACATTTATTATTTCTGTAACAATTCTTGAATCTCCCCCATGGATGGCACAATGCAAAGGAGTGGCGCCATAGACATCACTAATAAGCATCATGAAATGCAATATATAATTGCAAATACTTCTCCTCTCAATTATCAACTTCGCAACCTCTGTATCACATTAACGTAGACTTAAAATTACAAATCTAGTAAAAATTGCCTCCTAAATTTGACTCCAAATTATTGAACTATCAATTACTACTTTAAAATAACTAAAAAATAAGGAAAACAAATTATCATATTGCCATCATGATTCCACTTTGTAGTTTTCAAGTCAAACTTATCTCTCATGAGAACAAATGTAACACTTAGCACTCATTGCATCTAGGTGATGCTCATAAAGATGAACACTAGGCCTTCATGGAAGGTCACCCATCCTTTTACTACTCATGAAACGTAGGTCAATAATTTTGACTTAAAAACTATAAAATTGAACCTTGATGCTCGAGTATGATCATTTGACTTCTTTGTAAAAAAATATCAAAAAACAACAAATTCAAATTATTGAAACAAAATTGCTTTACCAAAATGGCCTCCGTAAGCAGCAACGTGGAGGCAAGTTTGGTGGTCATTCCTCGGCCAGATGATGAGATATAAGGGCGTGGCTTCCACCAAAACCCTAACTGCTTCCATGTGACCGTGCTCTGAAGCTATTAGCAGAGCCGACTCTCCAAACTGATTGCGCTTAGCGGCTGGGCACTTGTTGTAGCGGAGAAGAGTTATAATTATTTCAGCATTTCCCTGCTTAGCAGCTTCGTGCAGCGGCGTATTGAGATCGGCATTGCGCGATCCAGACATACAACAGCCTTTCACGTTTTGAAGAATCCATTGAAGCAGCTCCAAATGCCCTTCCTTTGCAGCAATGTGCAGGACAGTATTGTCTTCAAAGGTAACTTGCCTCAGATGCCTAGGCTTTTGGCTGTGCAATTTCTTAATAGCTTCAAGATCGCCATTCTTTGCAGCAATGAAAACCGCAGCATACATCTTTCTCAAGGGTTTATTTTCAATCTTGCTACTATACTCATAAACTGATTAGTCTGTCACTTAATCTGTGTTCATACTTTGTGGCTTTAAACAATGTCCTGTCCTGAAGCTTGATTCTGAAGCCTCTTTACGTCATTAAGAAATAAATGTTTTCCGTCCGGTCCGCAAAAGCTAAATTCCCTTTCACTTTGTTCTTGTCTGGAAGAATATCATTTTTTACCGATCAGTTTGTCACTGAATCTCTCTTCATAGCCTGCGACTTTATAAAATTTCCTGTCCTGAAGCTTGTTTCTGAAGCCTCTTTACATCATTAAGACGGACACGTTTTCCATGGAGTCTGTAAAAGCGAAATTCCCTTTCACCTTGTTCTGCTGTGGACGAATTTCTTTATTCATTTATTTCCTGTGTCTGTACTCTTTTTTCTTTCCCAACAGGACAATATCTTTAACCATCAGGTGAACTTAGTTCAACTTTCTTTATATTTCTTCTTTAAATATTCTCAGATTGTGTGAAAATTTATTAAATATGTCCTGTTTTTGCCCTTTTTATATATTATAATATTTATATTTTTTCCTTTTAAATTAATGTCTGATTAATGCAGGCATGATCCACTGTACAAAGGTGCCCGTTATCTTTCATTAAAATTAAAATATTGATTTTTCTTTCGGATCTGCACATAATACAGTAAGTTTTGCAGATTTTTTTTGTTTTCTACCATTAATCTTTTGATCACAAAAAATTCATTCTGAAAATTTCGTAAAATTTTATCTATTTTCCATATCTTAATAAAATATAAATATTAATACCTATATAACCTAATTATTTCCTTTAAATAAAAAGTAATAATAGCACTTTTCAAATTACATCAAATCCAGTCCAGTCCTGTCCTGAAGCTTGATCCTGAAGCCTCCTTACATCAATAAGACGGACATGTTTTCGATGGAGTCTGTGAAAGCGAAATTCTTCTGGTCTCTAAGAATATCTTTATTTCTTTATTTCACATCACTGTACTCTGTTTTCTTTACCAATGAGAGAATAAATAAAGAGCTACATTTTCCAATGCCGTTATTCTTTAACCATCAGTTCAGTATTCTTTATTTTTCTTCTTTTACATATTCTCAGATTGTGTGAAAAATTATTAAATATGTTCTGTTTCTATTTTCCTTTATAATTAATAAAAAATATTTAAATTTAATATTCTTTTTGGTTAATTATTATTAATAAAGAATTACATTTGTCAAAATTATGTAAAGTGATTTTTTTAAAATTATATTTGGGATAAAATCAAGTTCTAGTAAATAGTGTAATTAAGAAATATATTATCATTCTTATCATTAAATTCAATCAATTAAATTACAATGCTTCAATATTGTATATTATCATTTAAAATTTAATTGCAATATTCTTAAATTAGAGATTATGAGTGAAAAAATAGACAAGTGTGATGTAGTGGTAGTACTTGCCTTTTAGTAAATTTCAATTTTAAATATTTTTATTTTGTTTCTTTATTTATCTTAAAAAGATATTTCAATGTTCAACTTAATATAATGAGTAAATTGAAATCTACAATTTTGTTTCTAAATTGATTAAGAAGAAAATAAGAAAAAAATTACTAGGCTAAGATAGGGAAGTTAGCTAGCTTCCCTTCTTGTCTCTTAGTCAAGTCCATTAATTAATTAAATAATATGTGACAAGTTCATATACACTCGTAGAATGAAAATGTCTAGATATGTCCTTATAAATGTAGGTGTTGATGCAATGCTCTATTTTGTCTAGACAATGTGCTTTGTTATTGTAACTCACTATATTCAATCCTTGGTTTTTTTTTCAAATTTATTCAATATAGCTAATGATAAATTGATGTGTGAAGGAGTTGATATATAGATTAAATTAGATTGGAAAAATGAATTAGTATTTTGTCATATTATACAACACTATAACATACCAATTTGAATATTTAACACTTGAGTTAGTGAGTAATGGCTAGTTGGAGGTAAGTTAGCTTGGTCCCACAATATTTAATTTTAAATTTGGTAAAGGGGGTGAAGTTTAAGTATGTAGTCACGAGCCAAGTTCAAGGTCATACTGATATGCCCTTAATCCTAGAATATACACATGGTTATGAAGAGTCAACTTATGGCTACCTTAACCCCTAATTAAATCACATTGTTATTATTTCATTACTATTTAGTTGGTTAGGTCAACTCTAGGCAAATATAGTCATATTTAGGTCAGCGTAGGTGACCTATCCTAGGTATAAATAGAGTATATAGAGGAGGTAATGAATTTTATTTTATCATCATATTGTGAAGTGTGTTCTCATTGGAGATATTTGGAGGTTTTCCCCTTAGAGTGGCTTATTACTTTCTATTATATACGTCATTCTCAACATATTTTATATTATCTTCGTCATACTATTTAGTTAATTAGGTTAGCCCTAGGCAAATATAGTCATATTTAGGTCATCCTAGGTGATATCCAAGGTATAAATAGAGTATATAGAGGAGGTAATGAGTTTTATTTTATCATCATATTGTGAAGTGTGTTCTCATTGGAGAGGTTTTCCTCTTAGAGTGGCTTATTACTTTTTGGTATATACATCATTCTCAACATATTTTATATTATCTTCCTCATTTGTGCAAGCCTTTTCATTACAAGTGGTACCAACGCGTGATCTTGGCACCATGAAGGCAATACATTTTTCTTCATATTTGAATGTTAATTTGGAAATCACACATCTTTCAAATTTGAGAATTTTTTTTTCTTATAATTTTTAAAGATTTTTTGAAGAACATATTGAAGCACCTTCCATCAAATTTTCAAAGAAATTGAAGCAAAATAGAGTAAGCTATTGCAAAATTAGTTTTTTTTTCTCTAATTGTTTGTAAAGAACATATCTCATGGATTTTCTTGCCAAGTTCTTCCTAAATTTTACAATGTTTTTTAGGAGGTCATTGCAGAGTCTACAATCAAATTTTTAGAGGCATTGGAGTAGAAATAAGTGATTGATTGCAAAATAAGGGTTCCCAAGAGTTTCACTTTCAAGGCTCCTTGGTATTTTGACCCCCATAAGTTATAAAATTGTTTTTAGATAATTTAGATTTAATTTGTGTGATTAATTGCAAAATTCTTATTTTTCATCATGATAGGTCAATCAACAAGAGGCAAAAAGAATATCAACATACCTCGAAAATCTCTAGATAAGGAGGATGTAGAAATTGAGGATATTATCTCTAGTGAATAGATAAACAAAGTCAAATGTGATATTGCTTCAATAAGGAAGGATGTGAATAATGGAATTTCAAATATGAAGAAGGAAATGAATTACATATCAAGGAAGTTGGAAATGTCACTAATACATTTAGGGCCTCTTTTTCAATGGTCATTTCTAATAGAGGGGCACATTCTGTGAAATTGGTTTTTTTTTTGTAATTGTGCCCGATACCGTCGCAAATGCGACGGTTGTAGACACACATTTTTTAAAAAAAAGACATCAAATTTATTTTTATTTTATCACGTGAAAGCAGTGGCCCAAAGGTATCGTTGCAGAATCCCACCCCATTCTTGGGAAGCCAAATGTCATGAAGCCGTGAATGCCATGAAGCTTCTACCCCTGAATGTCGTGAATGCTATGATCCATAGTAGGTATTTATCAACATTACCAATTATTTTTTATTTCCAAAATATTACCTAAATCATGCCATAGCTTTCTGAGATGTCGAGTAGATAAATATTGCAGGGTGAAATGCCTCGACATAGTACATGAAATGCCCTCCAACTTCCCTTTAGATAGTATGAGATTCTCCACCGGCACATCATATACTTATGTGCCAGTCGAATGTCTAACTAAAGACCCTATCTCGACAAAGAAAATAGTCTTATTGCCACTCATCCTTGAAATGCTAAGGTGAAACCATTTTCATTGAATTTTTTTCATGAAGGAATGACCTTAAATTTGAAAACCTAGCATGTTTCCATATAAATCTAAACACAAAAATGACAGTCAAAACATTCACTTTAATGTGGATCCTATATAAATTATAAAAGATAACATTTTTCTAAACTATGATTGAGGCTCTTGTATCTATCTGGGAATACTTGAGCTTCCTTATTACAGTCATTGTAATGTCATTGTTGTTATTTTAATCTATTAAGTTCCCTTTCATATAAACACTTTATCTCTACTTTATACAATTTTAAAACTGATTTTCATTGTCCTATAGATGATCTCTTTCATGTGTTGCTTTATATTATGCTAATATTAATTGTAAATGATGTTCCTTTTAATCCACTTTATTCTACTCTTATAGTAGTTCTAAATACTTAAATCTATTGTTCTGACATATTATTTTCATATAACACCATTTAAGACTCCTTTCATAATTGTGCATGTGCACTCAACACCTTTGTACCTTTCATGATTTTTTGATGCAAGGGAGGATGGGGAGAGGGGCCAAAGGCACACCCTAACAAGATCCACCTTGGAGAGATCACACGCGGAAGAAAAAAAAACACAAGTGAGAGAGAGAATGCATATATCTTTCATATATTTATTCCAATTGATTTGTACATGTCGAGCTGCAAGGCCTTCCCGGATTAGGCCAAATATTATAATTCAAGTATAGAAGTCCTCTAACTTGGGAGGATCTGAAACAATCTTCTAGCTTCTAACTTCTATGTCTGATGTCCTAATTGATCTCCTAAAACTACAAACAAAGATTACATTATATACAAGAGGCTACTGAACAAGTCAACCTTCAAATCCACCATCAACAGAAGGAATGACCAGATCTAGGTCCACACGCTTCTCAATGATAGATACCCACATTAAAGCTATGACCATAATTAATTGCAAGAGTTGGCCTCGACAGAAAACTAAAATAAACAACTCAGTAAGCAAGGATAATTGAGTGCTAGACAAGCATCACCGAGCACTAGGGAATTAGCCAAGCACCAGAGAGCTAATTGACCAACCCGGTAAACAAAGGAAATTGAGCAACTACCGAGCCAATTTGGTCAAGAAGGAACCGAGCAACATAGGAAAACACAAACATGTTTTTGGTGACACAGGATTGCCAAGGACCCGAGATGCTCCTACATCAGACACCTAGGGTTATTTGAAATGATTCTCCAAATATGAAGCAGGTACGATTCGAGCTAAATCCAACTCAGATTGTGAAATCCATGAACTGTCTTCAACCGGTCTATTCTTCCACTTTACCAGATATTCCATATACTATTTTCCTCTTGTACTTCTGCCAATTCTTTGTTCCAAAATTTTCTCAACTTCTTCTATCTATTTCTTAGGATAATCATTCAGTATTGTCATTTCTTCATCTAACTCATGATACTCATATAAATCAGCAATGTTGAATATAGGTGATATGTCCATGTCATCAGGTAACTCAATCTCATAAGCATTTCCACTGTCAAATCTCTTCAAAATCTTGCAAGGACCAAACTTCTTCATTTTCAACTTCCCATATGTTCCAATAGGAAGTCTACCTTTCTTCAAATGAACCATTACTTCATCACCAACTGCAAAAGTCTTATGTCTTCTAGATCTATCATCTCTATCTTTGTATTTATGATTACTTTTCTCCAACTTATGTTTCACATCTTCATGTAATGTCTTCATGTACTCAACAAACTTTACTCCTTCAACACTTCTCTTTCCTTCATCAGTAATATCCCTCAAATCTGATATACCTCTCGGTTGTATACCATTTACAATCTCAAAAGGTGTTTTTCTAGTACTCCTATTCATTGAATTATTGTATGCAAACTCTACTTGTGCCAACACAAAATCTCAATTACTTGGTGTGTCTCCAACTAAACATCTCAAAAGATTTCCCAAGCTTCTATTCACAACTTTTGTCTATCCATCAGTCTATGGGTGAAATGTAGAACTATATTTCAACTCGGTGTCAAACTTCCTCCAAAGGGTCTTTGAAAAGTATCCAACAAATTTATTGTCTTGGTCAGAGATGATACTCCTCGATAATCCATGCAATCTGACAATTTCCTTAAAAACAAGATTTACTATATGTACTGCATCTGATATCTTTCTACAAGGTATAAAATGTGCCATTTTAGAAAATCTATCCACAACAACAAATATAGAATCATTACCTCTTACTATCTTCAGTAAGCCAAGAACAAAATCCATATTGATATCAATCCAAGATTTCTCAGGAACAGAAATCAGTGTATACAATCCAGTATTCTGACTTACTCCTTTTGCAACTTGACAAATTCCACAACTTTTCATAAATTTCTGAACATCTCTATACAAATGTGGCCAAAAGTATTTCTCCTTAAGCAAATTCAATGTTTTATCAAAGTGTCCAGCCAAACCAATGCTATGTTTCTCCTTTATCAAATTAATTCTCATTGATCCTCTCAGTATACACAACTGAATACCTTTAAACAACATACCTCCTTGAATAAAATATTCTTCCCATTTAGTAATCAGTTGATCTTGAATAGGTGCTCTGCACTTTCTCCTCAGCTCAGAAAAATTAGGATCAAATTCATAAGAATCTCTCATGTCATCAAAACCAAGAACTTCAATTTTCATCTCAGTCATCAAGGATCTTCTTCTACTCAATGCATCTGTAACTCGGTTAGTGAATCCACTCTTATGCTTTATCACAAATGTATAACTCTGTGAATACTCGAACCATTTCATATGTCTTTGATTCAACTTATTCTAATTACCCAAATACTATAAAGCTTTATGATCGGTATAAAATAAAAATTCACTCGATATCAAATAATGTCTCCATTTCTTCAGGGCTTGAACAATAGCATAGAATTCTTGATCATACACAAAATATTTCCCTTTTGCATCATTCAACTTTTCACTAAAGAAAGCAACAGGTTTACCTTCTTGACTCAACATAGCTCCTATTGCACTTCCACTTGCATCACATTCCACTTGAAATACTTTATTGAAATTAGGAAATGCTAACACAGGAAATTCAACAACCTTCTGCTTCAGGATCTCAAAACTTTTATCAGCTCCATGTGTCCACTTGAATTCTCTTTTATCTACTCTCATAGTCTCATCCATAGCATTACAAATTGAACTGAAATTCCTAATGAACTTTCGGTAAAAACTTTCCAAACCATGAAATGATCTTACCTCACTAGCATTCTTAGGTGTAGGCTAATTCAAAATAGCTTCAACCTTTTCAGGATCCATCTTCAAACCAATAGTTGAAATTACAAATCCCAAATACACAATCTCCTCTTTCATGAATGAACACTTTTTCAGATTTATCAACAACTTCTCTTCTTTCAACCTTTGCAATACTTGTTTAACATGCAAAATATGTTCTTCTCTAGTCTTACTGAATATCAGAATATCATCTAGGTATACAATCACAAATTTACCTAAGAATTACTTTAAAACTTCATTCATCAACCTCATAAAAGTACTCAGTGCATTAGTTAAACCAAAAGGCATAACCAACCACTCATACAAACCTTCTTTTGTCTTAAAAGAAATCTTCCACTCATCACCTTCTCTGCTTTTGATCTGATGATACCCACTTTTCAAATCAATTTTGGTAAAATACTTTGCTCCAATCAAACTGTCCATTATATCATCCATTCTTGGGATAAGAAACCTATATTTCAATGTTATCTTGTTGATTTCTTTGGAATTAGTACACATTCACCATTCCCCATTCTTCTTAGGTGCCAATATAGCAGGTACTATACAAGGACTCAAAATTTCTCAGATCAAACCTTTCTGCAACAATTCTTGAATTTGTTGGTTCAATTCCTGATTCTCGGTAGGTGTCAACTGATGTGGTTCCTTATTCGGTAAAATAGCTCCAGGGATTAGATCCATGCACTAATCAATGCTTCTCTTTTGTGGTAAACCATCAGGTACATTATCAGAAATGATTTCACTGTACTCGGTGAGTAACTTATCAATCTCCTCAAGAATACTATCCTCTATTTTCTTACTCGGTTTGTTAAGAATCACAACAAAACATACATCATTCTTCTTCAAATCCTTAACAAACTTTCTTCCTTCCATCAAGAAAACTTTCATAGATGTGCAAACATTACTAACAGGTTCTTTAATCAAAGGTAATAAGATTTGTCTTCTCCCATTATCCCAAATAGTATATTTATGCAATCTCCCATCATATATAGCATGTCTATTATATTGCCAAGGTCTACCGAACAAGATATGACAATAATCCATAGGCATGATATCACATAACACCTTATCATAGTACTTTCCAATTTTCAAATTCACATAACATTGTTCACTTACCAAGAGTGTATGCTCATCTTTGATCCATGAAATCTGATAGGGCTTCGGATGTTCCAACCTTCTCAACTGCAAATTTGTAACCATTTCCTCAGATGCTAAGTTCTCTAAGCTACCATTTTCAATGATTACCTTCCAAACTTCATCAGAAACTCTACATCTGGTCTTGAACAAACTTTTCCTTACCAAATCTTCCTTATTACTTTCACTCCAAAGTTGTCTCCTTACCATCAAGTTCTTTTCCTTCTCAGGTTCATTTGGTGACTCTTCTTGTACCAAAGCATTTCTACTGCTACCGACCTTCTTAATTGCATGTGTACACTCAAATGATCTATGTCCTTCTCCACAATTGTAACAAGTTCCTCGAAAACCACCTTGGTAGTTATTGCCTCTTCCTCTAGATGAACTTTCACCTTTCCACTCAATCTTGCCTTTGTCCAAATTTGTCTTTTCAGGTTCAGATCTACTATTTTCACCATAAGATCTACCTCTTCCTCTAGGGAATCTACCACCTCTACCTCTTTATCTTTGCTCATGTCTTTTGTTCAATTTCTCCTCAACTTTCAATGCAAATTGATAAGATTCTTCAATGTTCTCCAATTTAACCAAACTGATTTCTTCTTGGATGGAAACTCTCAATCCGTTCAGGTACCTAGAAATTCTTTCCATGTCATCGTCATCATATCTAGATCTAATATCTAATCTATAGAATTCCTTAGTATATTCTTTGACCGAGCTATCTTTCTGCCTCAAACTTTGCATTCACCTAACTAGGCTAATTTGATAATCACAAGGTAAAAACTTTCCTTTCAATTTATTCACCATCTTATTCCATACCTTAATTTTGTCTTTGCCTTTCCTCTTTCTGTCCAACTATAGATGTTCCCACCACAAGGATGTATGACTTTTCAACTCTATGCTTGCAATTTTCACCTTCTTTTCCTCAGGTACATTTTCATATTCAAAGTACTTTTCCATCTTGGTGATCCAGTTTGCCGATTCATCAAAATCTAATTTTCCACTATACTCAGGAGGATTAAAGTGTGGTGTAGACTTTAGATTTGTCAAAGCCTTCAAAAATATCTCCTCACCTTGATCCATCACTGGTACAGGTTCTACATCAACTTGTTCTTCCTTAATTTCATCATCACTAACATCTTCAAGATGTCTTCCTCTTTTGTGGGCTATTTCAACAGCTTCCAATCTAGTAGCAAGTTGTCTCAACATGTCTACCAATCCTGGGTCTGCATCTTGCCTCCCACAAACCATCTTGAAACCCTCTGCAATTGCAGGGAAGATCAAAATATGCTACCCCAGAACAAATCAACTAGGGTTTGACAAGAAGGAACCCTCAAACCTAGATTCACAAACCTAGATCCAGATCTCACCTCGCTCTAATACCACTTGATGCAAGGGAGGATGGGGAGAGGGTCCAAAGGCACACCCTAATCGGATCCACCTTGCAGAGATCACATGCGGAAGCAAAAAACACACAAGAGAGAGAGAGAGAGAGAGAGAGAGAGAGAGAGAGAGAGAATGTAGAAATATTTCATATATTTATTCCAATTCATTCATACATGCCAGGTTGTAAGGCCTTCCCGATTTAGGCCAGATATTAGAATTCAATTACGTAAGTCCTCTAACCTACGAGGATCTAAAACAATCTTCTAGCTTCTAACTTCTATCTCTAATGTCCTAGTTGATCTCCTAAAACTACAAACAAAGATTACATTATATACAAGAGGCTACTGAAAAAATCGGCCTTCAGATCAACCATCAATAGAAGGAATGACCAGATCTAGGTCCACACACTTCCCAATGATAGATACCAGCATTAAATCCATGACCATAATTAATTGCAAGAGTCGGCCTCAACAGAAAACTAAAAAAAACAACTTGGTAAGCAAGGATAATCGAGCGCCAGACAAGCATCATCGAGCACCAGGGAATTAACCGAGCACCAGAGAGATAACCGACCAACCTAATAAACAAAGGAAACCAAGCAACTACTGAGCCAACTTGGTCAAGAAGGAACCGAGCAACACAGGAAAACAAAAACATGTTTTTGGTGACACAATATTGCCAAGGACTCAAGATGCTCCTGCATCATGTATTCATGTTTTGTACCTTCGATCACATTTTTGATTTGTTATCTTCAAACATTGCACATGGTAGCTTTGACAAAAATGATTCTTTTTTCCTTGTAGTCCATTGTATGATTCCCGCTTTATTCTGAAACCTTTTCTTGATCTTTTATCACACCTCTAATTGATCATACTTTATGTATGCTGCCCTTTTCCAATGATTGTGTTATTTCATATAGTTGTCCTATAATCTGATAAAGATGTTCTTTTATTGGAAAAACTCTATATTTTCCTTTCCATGAATCTGTTACTTCTTTTTACAACTTGTTATTCATAAGAAATAAGTTAAGATCATGTTCACATGTAAAATTGCAACTGTCCTTTGATGCTTTACCTTCATTTCAAGCTCTCTACATTTCCATCCTATAATTCATCTATCTGATTTTCTGATAAAGATTCATTGTTCTTTACATTTTTTTGGACTGGTCATGAATTTGCCCTCTACTTTTTACTAGTCATTTTTTCATACATACTTAATAATGTAATACATGGTCATACATGATGGGTCATTGCCACTATAAAAAGCTACATATGTCCTCTAGGATTGATGTTGTTGTTGTTATGGAATAAATACATGATGTCCTTTAAGTCACTTATTCAAAAATAACTATTTCTTGTACATTGACTTATCATTGAAACTTAAGATCATTGTTTATCATATCATACTATTCTCATGCATTGGAAATTACTCACATTAACATCATTATCTTTTATTTTTATAGAAACATTTTAGACCTTTTTCTTCATCGTTTTGATGTGCATTTTCATGTATCCCAAATACACGATCCCTCACTATCCTTGTATGTGATCTAATATGTTTTTGTGTTGCATCATTATCTATTTGTCATTGTTTATATCTTTCTATTCTGATGAAAACATAATGCATTGGATTGTCCTTTGTCCCTTCCTTACTGATTGTGTTTAGATATCTTTCTCGCACAATTTTGATAGGAAAATAGAAATTTACTTGATATTATATAGCCATGCATAGGTAAACTTTCCAACTTTGGAACTTTGTTAACCACAACCACATGGTTGCCTCATTCATGCTAAGAAGCCTCATCAAAGAAAATATGTGTAACTTGTACTAGAAAATCAAGATGATTTGATGATATGAATAACACATGTTTTTTGGATGAGGCAACATGAATGATGCAAAAATGAATCTTATTATGATAAACAAAGTTCCAATTGTAGCATGCTAGGCTCAACCCTCATGGTAGCCCATTTTACCTCACATGCTAAAATGCAAATGATATCAAACTAGAATGTTCAGTGATGATAATGGCACATGTACCTGTACATGAAATAAACTTGTTAGATGAAAAAGATGAAGTTATGATATATTCCTTTCTAAATCCTTCAATATATTATTGATGCATTTATTGAGTAGTTATCTGTTCACTGATACTATGTTGACATAGAATTCTGACCTCGAGCTCTAAGAAATATTTTTACTCTTTCTTTGTAGGTGACATGCTCATAATAGACTAAATGATGATGAATGTGGAGATGAATACAAGGGTTGCAAGAATATTCTAGATTTGTCAATCTTTGTCCTCTTTGTCTTCTTTCTCTATCTTTCATGCATATTTACTTGTAATTGCATCTATTTTGAGAGTTATCCCACATCTTGTGTGGGCCTTCTAATTTCTTATGATAAATAAAATAACTCTTGATTGAAAATAATGTGTAATATTTTGATGTGAAACACTTGCATAAGATAATATAAAATATTATTTTATCATCATTTTTTATCCTTGTTCGGGGATGTCACACGAATTTAAATCAACAAGAATCACTAAAAGGCTAGGGTTTTGTCACAAGGACTCATCCACATACTTCTAGATCCTCCCAAGGGATCCTACACCTCCACAAGGATCCTAATAACTGATGAGAGCAATTTATGTCCCAGATTATACCATATTTTAACCTTCGTCTAAACCTTCACATTCATTTCAATCCCCATTTTATATTCCATTTTCTCCTTCTATGTTGCATATGATCTAATATTTATTAGTAATATTTAATATAGTTATTAGATAGAATATGTGAATAAATAAATGAAATTGTATTTATCTAACAATTTGATAATATGTTATGGTTCTTCCTGTCGCCTGCTATGCATCTTCCTATAGCTCTTTCACCAATCTAAAGCTCCATCAACTTTTAAATATATGACACATACTTACCTCGATGTAAATACTTCTTATTAATGGTTATAATATTAAAGGGGAAGATCACAAGCCTTAATTTGTATTGCATATCATTTCTTGCTAGCATGGAGACATATTTTGTTTTCATCAATATTTGCTGCAGACTTCATACATATGATATGAATATATGGAAAGGAGATGAAGGAGAGTTACATGCTAAAGGACGGGAATAAATTTGGACCAAATATTAACCATTGCTAAGTATTCTGGAGGAAATGGGTGTTAGGAAATGAATAAAAGATATTGCAGCTCATGAATCACGTGAACAACATACTCGTTAGCCAGATTTACAAGCACATATGCAGGTTTGAACCACAAGCTTTGAATAGCTAGGTTGCTGCTAAAATAAGAGTCATTCTGTCTAAACTGTATTATTTGGAAGTCACGGTGGGAGATGCAATGCTATGTCATTTGCTGACCGCACTCTGAAATGGCTTACGTGATTGGTTGTTTGGAACCTTATTCTCCTATCTTTCTCCTCATTATAGCAAAAAGATAAACAAACTTATTTGGTATAAATGATTTGTATTTTATTTTCAACCACTTACAACCTGTAAGCAAGGTTGTACGTTAACTATTATTTTGTCTATTATAAGTTATTTCTATTCTATGTTGTAAGCTGTGTATATATAAATAGAACAATTCATAATCAAAGGTATCACATCTTCTTAATTCTGTACTATTCCTCTGAGAAATAAAAGATTGCCTATTGTGCCGATCAACCCCATGCTCAACATTTTCTATCTCACCACCTGACGGACTGAGGAGGGGGCCCACTTCTTGGGACGTCTGGTGTGTTTTCTGGTTTTTATTTCAATGCGGTATGTTTGTATTTCATTAATATCAAGTTTCATTTGAATTGGTAATTGATTTGATTATTGTTTCTATATTAGTTGGTAATCTGATTTGTATTAATATAATATGCTTGTTGTTCCTGTAGCAGTTTGTAATCTGATTTGCATTAGTATAATATTATTATTGTTTCCTTATAATTTGAATTACTAATGTTTTATCATAGTTTTGATTCAATAAATAGAAATAATTATATTATTATTGCTGGTAGGTTCATTTTCGTTCTTCATAGGTTCATTTTCGTGTGTTTTAGTTGCATCCATAATCGCTCAAATCTCAACTATCATCCCTTGATAACATATTGCTCAGACACCTTTCACAAGCTTATGCTCTCGGATTGACAAGTATAGATCAGCTGAACTACATCATAAATTGTTAATTCTTTCATAATATTTGCCCCAGTGTTGGCCTATCAATAACCAAGATCCATCATAAAATATACCCTTCCTTTAGAGCATATGCTCACATTAATGACTGGTGTTGTTCCCTACACCCTCAATCAACAACTTGCCTCCATTTGTGGTCTCTTCCACCACATCCTTGCATATCCTTTCATTAAAATCTATACAATGACATACTATACAACATTAGACTCCTTCCACCACACATTAACCAGGGAAGGTGGGAGAATCTAAGAGTCCATGAAAACTTCAAAATAACAAAATATTGATTGCTTGCACAGTCTAGGAGCAAATAAGACTAAATTGACTTTCTCTACCTTAAATGTCAATGATACGATTCAATAATGACATGGAGACAATAACAAATCAAAATGAAATCATTTTACTCCATTCTCAAATCAATAACACATGGCTTCAAGTATTACAATGCCCTAGATCAGGGACTATACCCACGAACTAGAATAATTATTTGTGCAAGAATGCTTGTTTATTACTTCAAGAACACATTAAAATGGTTCTCCACCTTCACACACCTCTACCCCCTCAAATTCATGTGGATCTTTATTAAATAGATCCTCTACACTCCAAAAATTGACAGTAACCACACAACTGCTCTCAAAACTGGCTATCTTCAATTATAAACTGATTGTTACATTTTTTTAATGTTGTCTAGTTGCCAACATAGTTGTCAACTTGACAAATCCGAATCTTGTTTGAATTTATATTAACTTCTAAGGCCTCTTAGGACCAATTCCTAAGATATAGACCCTAAACCCTCTACCTGTATAGTGATGATAATGGCACATGTACTTGTACATGAAATAAACTTGTTAGATGAAAAAGATGAAGTTATGATATATTCCTTTCTAAATCCTTCAATCTATTCTTGATGCATTTATTGAGTAGTTATATGTGCACCGATACTATGTTGACATAGAATTCTGACCTTAAGCTCTAAGAAATATTTTTACTCTCTTTGTACCTGTGATATGCTCGTAATCTAGACTAAGTGAGGATGAAGATGGAGATGAATAAAAGGGTCGCAATAATATTCTAGATTTGTCAATCTTTGTTCTCTTTGTCTTCTTTCTCTATCTTTCATGCATATTTATTTGTAATTGTGTGTGTGAAAATTGTACATAGCTAGAGACACAACACTTCAGTAAAATATTAGAGGTTAGTAAAATCAAAGAAACCTGTAAATAGTTGAAACTAAGCTAACCAGGTGATTTACTGCCTTCTAGTAGGTGCGAGTATGGTATTCTCAGATTAGACTGAGATCAGTGACGACGCAACACCTAAACAAAGGATTTGAATGCAAAAAGATGAATGTAGAATGAATGCAGATTAAGCTATATTTTAATATTTTCTATGCAATAAGATGAAAAAATGGATATGAATCTAAGCTAGAATGGAATGAAATGATATTCAAATTTAATCTAAGAATGATATGAAATGATGTGAAAATCTATGCAAAGCTATGAAAAACAATGAATTGATCTCACAAAGTTGTCTGTCGCAAAAGCTTGATTCTTCGTGTGCAATTTCGCCAGAGTAATTATACAAATTTGAGAGATAATTTGTGAAGAGATGAGCCTTATTTTTATAGAATTTTAGGGCTTGAGGATGCATTGAGAAAAGCCATAAATCACTCTTGATAAACTCAGGTTGATTTTTGAGTTAACAAGAACTCAAAATTAAATTAACTTACAAAATCATGCAAAATGATGCAAAAACAACTTTTTAACTAAAATCAGAAGTTTAGATCAATTTTCAACTCAAAATAGATGTTGAGTTTCAAAAAGATAACAACTTGAATTGATTTTCTGATTTAAAGTTTAATTGCTCTTTGAGTGTGCATAGATAATCATGAATTAATTTAAAAATAAAATGATTTATCTTCAACTTAACTGATTTTTGAATTAAAACAATTGATTTATGGGTTAATCAATTATTAAATCAAACTTTATTCAAAAACTATATCATTAAATATTGACAATTGACATTAATTAATTAATTAAGAATTTAATCAATTAGTCATGGGATTTATTGTCAAAATTAAATGATACAATTTAGGAATATAATTAAATTTAATTAAATAATTAAGTGGCAGTATTAAATTTGATTAATTAAATATTTAGAATATTTAATTAATCAAACTTTAGGCTAAATAGGATTTATCACCAAATAATTATTAAATCAAAGATAATTAGGATAAATAAGGAATATTTCAAGGAATATTCCCCAATGGAAAATTAAGATAATCAATTAGGGTTTCAATGAACTGATGTGCAGATGTGCCTTAGGTTAGGACTTTGATGTTGATTTTGTTCGATTTGAAGATGTAAGAGGTTAATGAACCTATAGCCCATTTTTGGGGTATTACATTTTGCTCCTTTTTGAATCACTGTGCAAAGCGTAGTGGTTCAAAGATTAGTCCATTTTTGATAAAGATGTTGAAACTGATTTGAAAGATTAACCGATTTCGAGACAGAAACCGATTTAAAAGATTTGAAGATGTTAGGTCTTGATTGACCAAAGATGATTTTAACTATAGCAACAATGAACTGATGATTATGAAAAAGTATCAAAATGCCTGATTCTAAACCTTATGATTACAGAGAAGTGAGTGACCTGATTCTAGACCTGATTGTCCAAAGGAATCAAAATGATATCACATCTGAACCCTTCAGTTACGAAGAACCAAGGAAATAACACTAATGAACCGATGGTTACAAAAAGGTGATATAGTTTACAAGATAGATTAGGATACTAGATTGATATGGATCTTGATGAATCTGATATGCCCCAAGTGATGTACCCCAAGAGATGAGGTCTTTAGATGAATCAACAACTAGATGTGGTTGTTGTCTTGATTACTGAGGAAAGATTTGATTGACAGAATAATAAATGTGTTTTACAAACTTGAATGATGTGCAATACCATGTGCCCTTTGGGATTAAAATCAAAATCTGACAAGAAAAGTCAGTGTTGAATGGTTTAGAAGCATGTTAATTGATTTCAGAAGTGGTTGTACATGTTCGAAAACTAGAGGTCCTGGAGACCAAGTTTGACTAGGTTTGACCATGAGTTGACCATGGCTAACCAAGTTGAAATTTTGATAGTTTGATGTAAGATAATCAATTAAGTTGAATTATGGATTTCTGTGATGATTGAAGGTTGATTATGCAAGCAATCGGTCGTCCTAGGTCTAAAAATTTTAAATTGCAATTTTGACAAGGTAAACGATCTTAGATTTTAATTTTGATCCCAAAAATGGGTTCAAAATGTCGAAATTAGCTATGGGTGTGATTTTCATGGAAAACGGAGTATTTTGAAAAATTAGGTCAAAACCTATATAAGGGCCAAAAAGGTCATTTTCATTTCATTATTCACTTTTGTCTTTTGTGAAACTTGTAGAGCCCTTTGAGTGAAAAATAATCAAGATGAAGGTTCTAGTCTCTTCACATCATTTTGTGCACAACCGGTGACACCAGTGACCTCAACAGTACGAACATCTGGTAAGTGGACCTATGTGCCTCTTTGTAAATTCCATTTTTGCATATTTCTAGCATTTTAAAATCTTTTTCATACATTTTTTAATTTTTTAAATTTTGTTAGCATAGAAACTCATGTGATAGTCCATTGGGACTCGTATGAATTTTGAATTTTCTATAGAGTGTCATCCCAAAACCATTGGAAACTCATATGAGAGGGACCCAAGTGTCATACCGCATTTTGTCGGATCCCTCAATTGTCATACGATAGTATATGCTTTGTCGTGTAACCATGAATTGTCGTATGGGAACTGGCTGAAACTCATAAAAGTTTTGATACTAGATTGTATTGTTGTATGGAAAACAACGAGCTTATTTCACCCTTTTAGGTCAAATTTTTGTATTTTCTGATTTCTTAGGCCAATTCCGCAACATTTAATGTACCTTCTGAAGTGTTCAACTTTTGAATTTATGTACTTTTAGCCTATTTTTCAACCAAGTTACTGATAGGATACCCTATTTCTATGTTGTGTAGGTCATCTACCTTGATTTACATGTGTGTATATCACATCCGGTTACACAAAGATTCTGTGTGTCGCTTCCAGATCCTATGAGAGTGCACCTAGCTTCTTATGGGTTCGAGTATCTGTTTTGTTTATCAGAGATTCGAGTAAACCATGGGCTATTGACTGCATTGATTGAGCGCTTCCATTCAGAGACACAAACCTTCCACCTCCCTACCAGAGAGATTACAGTTACTCCAGAGGACATCTATCGGATACTCCACATTCCATTTCATGGTCCTCACCCTGACTATGTGAGTTCGGGGAACTCTGGTTTACATGCTTTTAGGAGATTATTCAGAGATGATACATAGCTGACCCAGTCCATATCATGGGAGTCCTTAGTTCAGCGATATGGATAGACCCATAGATTAGATTGTATATTAGCTGGGATGATTGGTGGCATTATCATGTCTGACCGTCAGTAGAACAGTTTTTTGATGGGTTGGGCCCCTATGGTTACTCGTTTGATGGCTACTCCTTTTGAGTTGGGTTGGGGATAGTGTATGCTGGCCCATATGTTCTTCAAGATGCACGAGATAGTGTATCAGGAGGGAAAGTCATTTTCTTCAGGTGCTCTAGTGCTTCAGATTTGGGCCTGGGAGCACATCCCAGTATGCAGATTAGTATGTCAGGCTCAACATCAGCCATAGGAGGCAGTTATCTATATTTATTCAGGATATGTCACACAGGTGTGCATGGGGATCACTGAGTATTGGAGGCGTGTCCTCGATGATATGAATTATGTGATCTGGCATCCTTATTTATAGATAGAGGCCTGGCCTACTACATAGACATAGTTTAGCTACTTCTTCCAGAGTCAAGTGCTGATAGGGTGGTCTACCATAGTGCTTGAGAAATTTATCATTACTAGGGTGTGGCGGCACTATGGTATCATTCAGGATGCTCCACAAGATTACGCCACATATGCACAAATAGTTCGAGAGATTGGCTTAGGATGGATAGCACAGTTGTCTTATGCTCTTTGTATACATGAGTACAACAGATATGTTGCTAGAGACTGGGATTATCGACCAGATGTTGTAGATGCTAGAGTTACAGATGGATTCATTGCTTGGTTGGTAGAGTATCCTATGCACCATTTTTATGATTCGATAGAGTTGATTCCTAGTATGGAGGAGGCTGCAGATATTACAGGTGCACCGATGGGCCAAGGACAGAGATGACACGATGTTCAAATTCCTATGCCCCAGCCTACACCTCTGAGGCCAAGAGTAGTTGTGACACCACTGAGACCATCTGGTCATATGAGACCACCTTGTCCTATTAGTTATTGATGCAGGAGCATCTCGGGTCCTTGGCAATACTATGTCACCAAAAATAATTTTTCATTGTCTATGTTTCTCAGTTTCTGCTTTGACTAAGTTGGTCGGTAGTTGGTCGATTTCCTTTGGTTACTGAGTGTGGTCAGTTATCTCCTAGGTGGTCAGTTATTTCACTGGCGCTCAACATTACCTGTCTATTGCTTGGTTATCTTGCTCATCGACGGGTTTAGTTTTAGTTCTTGTTGTGGCTGACTTGTGCATTTATATTGGATCATGGATTTACTATTGAAATCCATCATTGGGAAGCGTGAGGTCCCAAATCTGACTGTTCCTTCCATTGATTATGGATCTGAAGGCCGACTCAGCTTGGTAGCTTCTTGTATAAATGTAGTTGTTGGTTTAGGTAGAGGGGGAGTTCTTCAGCAGTTTTTGGATAGGAGTTGGTAGAAGATAGAAGTAGAGAATTTGACAGATCCTCGCATGTTTGAGGACTTCTATGATTCATTATAATATCTGGCCCTAACCGAGAAGGCCTTATAGCCTGACATGTATGGTTCTATTTGATGATAATATATGAAAGTTTCTGCACTCTCTCTCTCTCTCTCTCACTATTGTGTTTGTTGGCTTCCGAATGTGTTAGGTAGGCTTGGATCATTAGGGTGTGCCATTCTTTAGCCCCTCTTTCTCCCTGCCTTGCGTCAGGGGGTATCAAAGTGAGGTGAGATCTTGATCTAGTTCTGCAGATCTAGGTTTGTAGGTTCCTCTTGAAGCCCTAGTTGATTATTGTGGGGTAGCAGATTGTCATCTGACCTGTAATTGTAGAGGGTTCTCAAGATGGTTCATGGGAGGTGAGATGCAGATCCAAGATTGACAAATATGCTAAGGCAGATTGCTGCTAGGTTAGAAGCTATTGAAAAAATCCAAAGAAGAGGCAAACATCTTGAAGATGTTAGTGATGATGAAGTTGAAGAAGAATAGGCGAATGCAGAACTTGCACCTCTTATGGATCAAGGTGAAGAAAGATTTTTGAAGGCTTTGACAAGTCTGAAGTCAACACCACATTTCAATCCTCCTGAGTATGGTGGAAAGCTAGATTCTGATGAATTGGTGGACTGGATCACTAAGATGGAAAAGTACTTTGAATATGAAAACATTTCTGAGGATAAGAAGGTGAAAATTGCAAACACAAAGTTGAAAATTCATGCATCCTTATGGTGGGAACATTTGTAGCTAGATATAAAAAGGAAAGGCAAAGAAAAAATCAAGGTATGGAGTAAAATGGTGAACAAATCAAAAGGAAAGTTCTTGCCTTGTGATTATCAGATTAACCTAGTTCGACATAAGAAAAGTTTGAGATAGAAGGATAGCTTGGTAAAAGAGTATATTGAGGAATTCTATAGATTAGATATCAGATCTGGACATGATGAAGATGATGCGGAAAGAACTAGTAGATACCTAAATGGTTTGAGAGTTTCCATCCAAGAGGAAATTATTATGGTCAAGTTGGAGAACATTGAAGAGGCTTATCAATTTGCTTTGAAGGCCGAGGAGAAATTGAATAAGAGACATGAGAAAAGACAAATAGGTCGAGGTGGTAGATTCCCTAAAGGAAGAGGTAGATCTAATGGTGAAAATGGTAGATCTAAACCAGAAAAGACAAATCTAAACAAGGCAAGACTGAGTGGAAAGGTGAAAGTTCATCTAGAGGTAGAGGCAGTAACTAACGAGGTGGTTATGGTAGAGGAAGTTTTCGAGGAACTTGTTACAATTGTGGAGAAGAAGGACATAGATCTTTTGAATGTACACAGGCTAGTAAGAAGGCTGATAGCAGTATAAATGTTTTGGTGCAAGAAGAGTCACTGAATGAACCTGAGAAAGAAAATAACTTGATGGTAAGGAGAGTACCATGGAATGAAAGCAAGAAGACTGATCCGTTTAGGAAAATTTTGTTCAAGACCAGATGTAGAGTTTCTGATAAAGTTTTAAAGGTAATCATTGACAGTTGTAGCTCGGAGAATCTGGCACCTAAAGAGATGGTCACAAAATTGTAGTTGGAAAGATTGGTCATCCAAAGCCCTATCAGATTTCATGGATCAAAGATGAGCATACACTCCTAGTAAGTGAACAATGTTATGTGAATTTGAATATTGGAAAATACTATGATAAGGTGTTATGTGATATCACGCATATGGATTGTTGTCATATTTTTTTGGGTAGACCTTGGCAATATGATAGACATGCTATATATGATGGGAGATTGCATAAGTATACTATTGTGGCTGATGGAAGGAATCAAATCTTATTACCATTGATGGAAGAACCTGTTAGTAATGTTTGCACATCTGTGAAAGTTTTTTTGATGGAAGGAAGAAAGTTTTTAAACTCTTTGAAGAAGAATGATGTATGTTTTTTTGTGATCCCTAACAAACTAAGTAAGAAAACAAAGGATAATGTCCATGAGGAGATTGATAAGTTACTCACCGAGTATAGTGATATCATTTCTAATAATGTACCTGATGGTTTTCCACTGAAAAGAAGCATTGATCATTGTATGGATCTAATCCCTGGAGCTAGTTTACCGAATAAGGCACCTCATCGATTGACACCTATCGAGAATCAGGAATTGAAAAGATAGATTCAAGAGTTGCTGGAGAAAGGTTTGATTAGAGAAAGTTTGAGTCCTTGTGTAGTACTTGTTGTATTGGCACCAAAGAAGAATGGAGAATGGAGAATGTGTACTGATTCTAGAGAAATCAATAAGATAACAATGAAGTATAGGCTTCTTATACCGAGAATGGATGACATAATGGACAGTTTGACTGGAGAAAAGTATTTCACAAAGATTGATTTAAAAAGTGGGTATCATCAGATCAGAATCAGAGAAGGTGATGAATGGAAGACTGCTTTCAAGAAAAAAGAAGGTTTGTATGAGTGGTTGGTTATGCCCTTTGGTATAACTAATGCACTAAGTACTTCTATGAGGTTGATAAATGAAGTTTTGAAGAAATTATTGGGTAAGTTTGTGATTGTATATCTTGATGATATTCTGATATTCAGTAAGACCAAAGAAGAACATTTGTTACATGTTAGACAAGTTTTGTAGAGATTGAAAGAGGAGAAGTTGTTGATAAATCTGAAAAAGTGTTCATTCATGAAAGAAGAGATTGTGTATTTGGGATTTGTTATTTTAGTTGATGGTCTAAAGATGGATCCTGAAAAGGTTGAAGCTATTTTGAATTGTCCTACACGTATGAATGCTAGTGAGGTAAGATCATTTCATGGTTTGGCAAGTTTTTACTAAAAGTTCATAAGGAATTTCAGGTCAATTTGTAATGCTATGATTGAGACTATGAGAGGAGACAAAAGAGAATTCAAGTGGACACATGGAGCTGACAAAAGTTTTGAGACTCTGAAGCAGAAGGTTTCTGAATTACCTATTTTCGCATTACCTAATTTTAGTAAAGTATTTCAAGTAGAATGTGATGCAAGTGGAAATGCAATTGGAGCAGTGTTGAGTCAAGAAGGTAAATATGTTGCTTTCTTTAGTGAAAATTTGAATGATGCTAGAAGGAAATATTCTATGTATGATCAAGAATTCTATGCTATTGTTCAGCACTGAAGAAATGGAGACATTATTTTATACCGAGTGAATTTGTGTTGTATACTAATCATAAAGCTGTACAATATTTGGGTAGTCAAAATAAGTTGAATTAGAGACATATGAAATGGGTTGACTATTTGCAGAGTTATACATTTGTGATAAAGCATAAGAGTGGAGTCACTAACCGAGTTGCTGATGCATTGAGTAGAAGAAGATCTTTGATGATCGAGATGAAAATTGAAGTTCTTGATTTTGATGAGATGAGAGATTCTTATGAGTTTGACCTTGATTTTTTTGAGCCATGGAGAAAGTGCAGAGCACCTATTCAAGATCAACAAGATACTAAATGAGATGAATATTTCATTCAGGAAGGTATGTTGTTTAAAGGTATTCAGTTGTGTATACCGAGAGGAGTAATGAGAACTAATCTGATAAAGGAGAAACATAGTAGTGGTTTGGATGGACATTTTGGTATTGATAAAACATGAAATTTTCTTAAGGAAAAATACTATTGGCCGTAGTTGAATAAAGATGTTTAAAAATTTGTGAAAAGTTGTGAAATTTGTCAAGTTGCAAAAGGAGTAAGTCAGAATACTGGATTGTATACACCGATTGTTGTTCTTGAGAAACCTTGGATTGACATTAGTATGGACTTTGTTCTTGGCTTACCAAAGACATTAAGAGGTAATGATTCTATATTTGTTGTTTTCGATAGATTTTCTAAGATGACACATTTTATACCATGTAGAAAGACATCAGATGCAGTACATGTAGCATATCTTTTCTTTAAAATTTTTTTTAGATGCATGGATTACCAAGGAGTATTATCTCTGATCGAGACAGTAAATTTATTGGATATTTTTGGAGAATCCTTTAGAAGAAATTTGGCACTGAGTTTAAATATAGTTCTACATTTCACCCACAAACCATGGACATACTAAAGTTGTGAACAAAAGTTTGGGAAATCTTTTGAGATGTTTAGTTGGAGACACATTGAATAATTGAGATTCTGTGTTGGCACAAGCAGAGTTTGCATATAATAATTCAATGAATAGCAGTATTGGAAATACACCATTTGAGATTGTGAATGGCACACAACCAAGAGGAATATCTGATTTGAGAGACATTGCTGATGAGAATAAGAAAAGTATTGAAGGAGTAAAATTTTCTGAGTACATGAAGACATTGCATGAAGATGTGAAGCTGAAGCTGGAAGACAATAATTAGAAATACAAAGACAAAGCTGATAGATCAAGAAGATATAAAGCTTTTGATGTTGGTGATGAAGTGATGGTTCATTTGAAGAAAGGCAAATTTCCTGTTGGAACATATGGGAAGTTGAAGATGAAGAAGTTTGGACCTTGCAAGATTTTGAAAAAAATTGACAGTGGAAATGCATTTGAGATTGAGTTAATTGATGACATGGACATGTCATCAATTTTCAACATTGCTGATTTGTATGAGTATCATGAACCTGATGAAGAAGTAATAGTACTGATAGAATATCCTAAGCAGCATAATGATGAAGTTGAATAGATTTTGAAGGAAAGAGTTAGCAAGAGTACAAGAGGAAAATAGTATATGGAATATCTGGTAAAGTGGAAGAATAGACCGATGGAAGATGGTTCATGGATTTCACAGTCTGAGTTGGATGTAGCTTAGACTAGACCTACCAAATGATTCAGATAATCATTTCAAAATAACTCCAGGTGTTTGATGCTGGAGCATCTCGAGTCCTTGGCAATCCTATGTCACCAAAAACAATTTGGATTTGTCTGTGTTGCTCGGTTCCTGCTTTGACCAAGTTGGTCAATAGTTGGTCAGTTTCCTTTGGTTACTGAGTGTGGTCAGTTATCTCCTAGGCAGTCAGCTATTTCACTGGCACTCGACATTGCCTGTCTGCTGCTCGGTTATCTTTCTCACCGACAGGTTTAGTTTTAGTTCTTGTTGTGGCCAACTTGTGCATTTATATTGGATCATGGATTTAATGTTGGAATCCATCATTGGGAAGCATGTGGTCCTAGATCTAACTATTCCTTTCATTGATTGTGGATATGAAGGCCGACTCAGCTTAGTAGCTTCTTGTATAAATGTAGTTGTTGGTTTAGAGTAAAGGGGGAGTTCTTAAGTAGTTTTTGGATAAGAGTTGGTAGAAGATAGAAGTAGAGATTTTGATAGATCCTCGCATGTTTGAGGACTTCTATGATTCATTGTAATATCTTGCCCTAACCAGGAAGACCTTATAGCCTGACATGTATGGTTCTATTTGATGATAATATATGAAAGTTTCTGCACTCTCTCTCTCACTGTTGTGTTTGTTGGCTTCCACATGTGTTGGGCAGGCTTGGATCATTAAGGTGTGCCATTCTTTGGCCCCTCTTGCTCCTTGCCTTGCATCAGTTCTATAGAAAGAAGGCCTACATATGCAAAAAGGAGATTTACTAGAGGAGAGGGTGGCACTTTAGGAAGTATAGGTAGTGCTAATGAGGTGCTCAGAGCACAATAGGATGTAGGTGTTGGTCCTGATCCTACACAGGGTGATGCAGATTTTAATCTTAGAGCTGAGGTGAGATGTCGTAAGGCATGTAGGGTAGAGGCTATTGATCAGCTAGTTGAGGATATTGAGATGCCTATTGTAGATGTAGATCCTGGATGGGTGTTGACTCCCTAGGATACCATTAGATGGCTTAGGATATAGGTTAGAGACCTCAGATTACAGAGTGCCACCTATGAGATATAGTAGAAGGAGTCGGAGAGGAAAATTTTGTTGCAAGAGGCCGAGGTTAGGCAATTGTAGGTAGAGGTGACACATTAGACTACACAATCCTCTTATTATGTATCAGCATACTATTCTATTGTTCCAGCTACTCAGAGGGTTCCAACATATTGATAGTATATGATTGCTTCAGAGGGAGCCATAGCACCACAAGCTGAGGCAGTGCCAGATGCACCACCACCACCTCCACTAGATGTAGAGGATCAGGCAGACAACTGATCTATCTTGATATTCTATTTTTGTCATTTTGTTCATATACACTGATCTGACTCATGATAGCTCACATGAGCTCATTCTTTTGTACCTTGTGCCAGTAGTGCACCCTTGACTAGTTCAAGTTATATGATATATATGAGATCAAGATTTGGTTATGACTTCATTTGTACTTGTCAATTTGAGTTATAATGATATCATGTGATGTAAATGCTATGGGTAGTGTAGAATGTATGTAATATGGAATGCAATGATTTCTTTCAAATATATGGATTTATGCAAATGTAGTTGATAGATGAAAGATGTATGTCAATGTATGATTTTGATTATGCTATGCAATGGTAAATGCACATGTATGTAATGAAATGTAATAGAAGGGATGATTTAGGATATGCAATGTAAATGCAATGATACACATAATATGTTTTGCACGTATTGACAAAGACCAATACTCGGTCATTTGTCAAAAAGGATGTCTAACCCAGGATGGTGACTACTTGCGGTTCTGTAAAGAAACCTTCATGTGAGATTCAACTCTTCATGTCAAGTTTAAGTTTAGTTTTAAAGAATCGTTTAAGCATTCAAGTTTATTCAGCAATTATGAGATCGTGCAATCATGCAAAGTGCAAAATGATATGGAAACCTAAGACCTAGGACCTAGTCATTGATCATGTGTCGGTCATTTTCATGATTGACTTTTTAGGTAACCAGATAAATCAATACAATGCCCACTAGTTAGGAAACTATGAACATATGAATATTGATTTGTATGCGCAAGAATCAATACAATGCCCACTGGTTAGACAACCATGGACATATGAATATTGATTTTGTTTTCAGAATGTAGGATTAGATATAAGCACTAAGGCACAAACATCAGAATGACCTAAATATCATATCCAGTTTGATATAGCAATATGTATAAGCACTAGAACATAGACATTGTGATGACCTGAATATACCTTGCAGTACAAACACATCAAGTAGTCAAGAGATCATTCTAAATCCAATGTGAATTACTTGTAGTGACCCTTTATCATTCACATCCTTAGGTAAGATCGTGTTTCATAGTAGGAATAAGAACTCACTCAAAAAGACAATAGTGAGATCAAACTTCCTTGAATTTTCTAGGTATCAATGGTCAAGGTACTCATGGGAATCCAATACAAGATGAAGGCTCTTATAGACGGACACCATTTCAATCCAAAATTTCTAGAGTTGTTATTTTTTCACTCAAAGTAGAAGAAAAAGAAAAGATTATGCCCCCAGTCATTACTCTCTAAATCCTATAAAGGACATCATTGAAGAGCTCGAAAGGGCACAATATGCAAAAATCTCAATGTGAATCAGTAAGCATACAAGGAGATAAAATCATGAAGCATAGATTATTTTCAGCTTGTGTTGTTGATGTTTGATTGCATTATTGTCAATGTAAAATCCTTTCTGGAGAGGAGACAGGCAGACTGACTTAGATGTAGCTTCAAAGGACTTTGATTGGATATGACTTGTCTGAGGTATACTGGAGACCATAGGATATGACATTGATTACCCCCAAGTTTGAAACATTAATGGGATACAACCATTTGAGCTGATTGGTGTACAGACTGACTTTATTGAAAACATGAATGCGGAAATAAACCAAGAGATATGTACAAACTAAAGCAAGACTGAAAGCTGGGAAAGACCAAGATTGCACTGATAGATGGAGAATTTTGAACAAGTGGTGCCTATTTGCTGAGTTTTCACCATCTTGGAAGAGTTTCTATTTTTTCTACCAAGGCGCCTATTTCCTGGTTTTCACCAAGGCACTTTTTCTTTTTCTCATTTTCTTGTATTTTTCTTTTTCTCAATTTTTTTTTGTATTTTTAATTTTTTTAATTTTTTTGTGAATCATCAAGGCACCTATTGCTAGGTTTTCACCAAGATGTTCATTTTTTTAGGGCTTTTTTCAAATTTTATAATTTTTTCAGCACATTTTACCATAGACTGAATACCTTAGGCATAGCATTTCTTTAGATGGAGAATGTTGATTGGTTCTCAGAGTTGTTCTCCTTCAGTCATTGAAATTTGATAGGCTCCAAAGCCAAAAGTAGTAGTGACAACAAAGGGACCCAACCAGTTGGGTTCAAACTTCCCCTTGCGCTCTTTAGGTGATTGATTTTTAGGATTCTCTCTCAAGACTAGATTTCCAACCTGAAATTCTCTATGTCTGACTTTCTTGTTGTAGCCTCTAGACATTCTTTTTTGATATACTCTAAGATGATCATATGATGCTTATCTGCGCTCATCAAGTAGTTCAAGTTCTTGAAACCTAGACACTCTGTAGTCATCATCAATTACTAGACCATGCATTCTGATTCTTAGTAATGGGATTTCAACCTCAATAGGTAGTACCACTTCAGACCCATAAACTAAAGCAAATGGTGTAGCCATAGTGGGTGTTCTGATACATGTTTTGTAGGCCCAAAGAGCTAGATTGATCATGAGATACCAGTCTCTTCCTATTTTATTAACTGTTTGGTGCAAGATTTTCAATAGATTCTTGTTGGATGCCTTTTCTTGTCATTCCCTTGAGGATAGTAGATTGATGACCAATGTTGTGTAATCTTGAATTTGGCACATAGATCATCTAAGTCTCTGTTCTTAAATTAACCACTATTATCCGTGACTATAGAATATGGAATACCATACTGATATATGATGTAGTTCAGGATAAACATTGATATTTGCTTGCCGATTGCTTGAGTCAAGGGGACCGTTTCTACCCATTTTGTGAAATACTCTGTAGCTATAATAATATGGGTATGTCCATTAGAAGAATGAGGATGTATGGATCTGATAAGATCAAATGCCCATTGGTGAAAAGGCCATTATGTAGTAAAGGGAATTAGATCTCTCCCTAGTGCATGAATCAAGTTTCCATGTACTTGGCACTTTTGACAGTTCTTATAAAACTTGATAGCCTCTTTTTCCATTTTAGGCCAATAGTACCCAGCCCTAATAAGTTTTTGAGCTAGTGTTAAACTATTGGAATTTGATCCATAAATACCATCATGGACTTCTTTTAATGAACGTTGAGACTCTTCCCATTCTAAACATTTGAGTGTACCATCTAGACCTCATTTGTACAGATCATTACCAATGATGACATACTTGGATGCATTGTGGATAAGGTATTGTTTCTCATGGCGGTTAAAGGTATTGGGAATGATTTGGTCTTGGAGATAGGAGAAAATATTTTTGTATCTAGATGAATCATGACCAACAACAGTGCAGATCATGTGGGTCTCGGGGGAATCATATGTAGGATAAGATAGTGCTTCCACCAAGAACTCGTAGCATAGCTCATGTTTGGGTTGTTGTAGTAAAGTAGATAGCGTTGCCATAGCATCAACAACTTTGTTCTCTATTCTAGGAATTTTCTCAAAGGTGATATATATGAAATATTTCTTTAGATCATCTAAAATTCTCTTGTATGGGATCAAATTTCCATCTTTCATTTGATACACATCATTGACTTGGTGTATTACAAGTTGTGAGTCTCCATGGATGTGTAGTTCTATTATCCTCCATTCAATTGCTATCTTTATGCCATTAAGAAGGGCTTCATATTCAACAATATTGTTTGTGCAAGGAAAATTTATTTTGAATGCTTTAGGTATTGAGTATCCTTGAGGAGTGATGAACAATATGCCTACTTCTGATCCATTCTATGTATAGGAGCCGTCAAAGAATAGCTTCCATGCTCTAGATGAAAGATTCATGATAGAGGAGTCTGGGAATTCCATTTGCATAGGTGTATCATCAAACAATGGTGCGTCAGCTAGTTGATCATTAATAACTTGGCCCTTGATAGCTTTTCTTTCAACATATTCAATGTCAAATTCACTTAATAGCATCACCCATTTGGCTAATCTACCTGTGAGGGAAGCTTTTCTTAGTAGGTACTTTAGGGGATCAATCTTAGCTACCAATTATGTGGTATGATCTAACATGTAATGTCTCAGTTTCTATGATGAAAAGATCATAGCTAGACAAGCTTTCTCAATCATTGAATAGTTCTTCTCATATGCCACTAATGTTCTGCTAATGTAGTATATAGCTCTCTCTTTCATATTGTCATCATGTTGCGCTAGAAATCCTCCAATGAGGTGTCATTGGCGGAGACATATAGGATTAAGGGCTTCCCTTGAATAGGAGGCATAAAGATAGGAGGATTTGATAGATATTTCTTGATGGTGGCATTAATAACATGGATGAATCTAGCTTTTATTAGTTTCTCTAATTCAGCTTTGACTAAGAGTGAAACATGTGGCTGCATCTTTCTCAATTTTTTCTTAACAGGTTTGACTCCTGGAGCTATAGATAAATGGTGCATTATAAGATCATGATCCAACCCTGGCATATCTGAATATTTCCATGCAAAGTTGATCTTATTTTCTATTAGGAATGTAGTAAATTTTTTCTTTTCTTCTTCTGATAAGGATTGTGCTACATGAATCAACTGTGGTTCTTCTGTTGTTCCCAAGTTGATAGATTGAGTGGGCTCAATTAGTACTAGAGATCTGTCTTGTAAATGACTCGGAAGGACATCAAATATCTCATCCTTAGGTGCCTCAAAGAGGTTTTCACCTTTGGATACATCTTTTATTTTTACTTTTGTAGGTTCTGAGACTACCACAAAGTGGTTTTCTGTTAGAATATGTAATCTTTCCTTGGTGAAATATATTATAAACCAAGGTAGTTTAGTTTATTTATTATGTAAGTAGGAGATTCCTATAGAATCCCTACATGAACACTTATCCTCTTGTCCATGTGTGAGGACATAATATTTATTTGTAATTTCTTTTTATTCTAGATTCCTCCTTAAGAGGAAATAGCACAAGTGGCACAAACATTATGAATGTGGCTCACATGCACATGGGAGTTACATTCAACTCCTTTCTTCTCATCTCTACATAAGAGATGCTTATTTTCTCATTCTTTGACATTCACTTGCAACACTTAGTTTCTCATTCTACATTCTCTTGAAGTATTGTATGAGCATTTTGCTCTCATTCTCTTTCTCTCTCTTAGGCCTTTTTTTGGCCCATTCATAATAATATCACGGGGGTTTTTTCACACTTTTCCCCCTTCAAAACATTGTCTCATATTGTATGGTGAATGCTTCTTGACTTGGTTTATTTCATGGTATGCATTTCCTCACACCTTGCTCATTAGATTAAACAAGATCATTTTTTGCTCTTCCTTATCATTTCTTCCTTAGTAAATTTTTTCTTTTCTTCTTCTGATAAGGATTGTGCTACATGAATCAACTATGGTTCTTCTACTGTTCCCAAGTTGATAGATTGAGTGGGCTCAATCAGTACTAGAGATCTATCCTGTAAATGACTCGGAAGGACATCAAATATCTCATCCTTAGGTGCCTCAAAGAGGTTTTCACCTTTGGATACATCTTTTATTTTTACTTTTGTAGGTTCTGAGACTACCACAAAGTGGTTTTCACCCTCATAACTCCTTTTCTTCTTATTTTTAATCTTATTCTTTTGACTAAGATACTTGATGTCTGACTCCATCATGCTAATGCTTAGTTCAATGATGGAAGTCATCATAGGCTCAACTCCATTGAGGTAGAAAGAAAGGGCATAGTCATTTGGAAAAGTATAGATACCTTGGCTCGGATTTGTGGAGGTTTGGTCAAGAAGTTCAAGATGTTGGATAGTCAAAGTGGGGAAGGATTGGGAAATGGTGTTTATGGATATGGATCTATCATCATTGGTCCTAACCCTACTCTCAAGTTTGAAGGTGATATTACAACTCAAAATGTTCAATTCGTGAATAGGCTCAATATCATTATGGGAGTCCACTTAAGCCATAGGTGGATCAGACTCATTAAGTTCATTATTTTTCTCTAGACTTACATTGGGTTCAGGTGCATATTAGCAAATAACATCAACCTGTTTCTCTGTGATAAGCTCATCTTCTTCTGGAATGAATCCCCACTCATAATCATTTGATTATTCATCTAGGCCGCTTGGAAAGTCAAGAGTATGTGTAATGTTAGGGTGAATACCCCAAGCATGATTTCCTTCCAAGTCTAATTTGAATTCATACTCATGGGAATCTATTTCAGAATAGCTACCACCTTCCTCCTGGTCTGTGTGGGTTTCTTGAAGACCAGCTATTTCTTGTGGTGCAACTATCTTTTGTTCCATAGTAGATTCTTGTGTTTCTACTATATTGATTCTTTTTATGGGGTCATCTTCATCTTCAAGGAGATCTTTTATTTCTTTAGGAAAATGCTCATAAGGAATGAGCTCATCAATAATGTCTGAATCATCACTAAAAGAATGTCGTGTTTATTCCTTTAGTTGAGTTACGACTGATGGTTCAATCTATTCTAAGACATGTGGAGAGTTTTTGCTAAGATAGAAAGGCTTATTCTTATATCCTAGACCTATTGTATTATTGTTTGTTCAGCCATGATGGTCAAGAGGTGATAGAAGACCTTTACCTTGTAGTCCTAGAGGTCCTTTGTCAGTGTATCCTATTTTTGTGATTAATTTGCCTCCTGGTCCATATGACTTTTGAGGAATTTTTCTTGAAGTGGAGTCACATTTATGGACTGATTGGGATTGAGACTCATCCTTGTATAACCATGCAAGCTCAACTTCTTCTTTAAACTCTTGTTTAGATACTTGCTTTGTGACAAAGCTTCCATTGAATATGACCTCAGATTCTTTAGCTATGAGTTCCACTTTGTCAGAAGGTTTCCCATAAGATTTTGGAGACAATGGGAGAGAGGTGAGGGATAAAAATGGTTCTATTGTGTATTCTCCCATGCCATTGTCTTTGATTTTGAGCTCTTTAGCAATTTATTCTATCTTGGATGTAGACACCATGTCTATTTTCTTAGTGGAAGATTCTCTATTATTAGGAACAAGTTTGTCAACACTTTCTTTCAAGGCATTTCAAGTTGTAGATATGTTAGCTGGAATGGTCACCTCTACTCCTTCATAAGGAAATTTAACACACTAATGGTATGTGGAAGAAATAGCTTGCATTTCATGTATCCAAGGTCTCCCTAGAAGAATGTTATAGGAAAAAGGTAGATCACAAGCTTGACACGTGATATCTCTGATAACTAGACCTATTCTGATAGGTAAGACAATTGTTCCTTTGGAAGACCTTTCTTGTTCATCATATGACTTGATAGTTATTTTATTTTTAGGATCCATGGCGGCTTTTGATAATCCTAGTTGTGTGATCAAGCTATAAGAACAAATGTTGAGACCAGTGCCTCCATCTTTCAACATGCATTTGACATGATGGTTTTGGATTAAGACTTCAATGTGCAAGGGCTGGTTATGCAGGTGACTCAAGGAGTTATCATCTTCCTTTGAAAAGGAGATATACTGCGGAGACGTCAGATGAACAACCATAGTCTAGAATCTATCTAAATGAAGGTTGTTAGGAACATTGGATCCGAGCAGAGCTTTGTCTAGAATGGCTCCATGAGCTAGAGATATCCAAAGTAACTCAAACATGGAGATTTTTGCATTTGTATGATGGAGTTGTTGGATAATATTGTATGATTTGGGTCTCGTGTCTTTAGGATTTGATGATTTAGAGGAAACCTTCTATTTAGAAGAAGATGAAAGATTGAAAGGCATCTTAGGGACATTTAATGAATCAGAATTTTGTCCTTGTAGATGCGCTTGAGCTTGTGATCGAGTGACTGCATTTGCTGATTGATTATCTCTATCTTTTCTTACAATTATGATGACATTGCAACACTTAGATAGGCATGGTTCAACCATATTTATGACAACATTATTTCTAGAGTAGGCATAATTGACTTTAGCACCCACATTAGGCTGAGAAGATGAATCTCCTTGACCATGCTTAGGAAATGGTTCCGCGAATGTTGTATGATCATTATTTCTTTTATGATTGTCAATTACAATTTCTCAATTGCCAATTTTGTCTTGTATGATGTGTTTCAAGCATATGCATTTATTAGTTTTACGACCCTTATTGTGATGAAAGTCACAGACACCATTCTCTTTCCACCATTTTGGTTTAGGTTCAGGATCAAATACCTTTATCTCAAGAAAGGTGATGATGTTGTTGGCCAACAAAGTTTTCATGGCAAATTCCAAGGACTCTCCAAGAGGAGTAAAATTTCATTTACGATTTGTAGCCCAAGGTTTATAGTTAGATAGCTTCTTGTTCGATTCTGTTATTTTTGCATCTAAGTCTTTGATAGCTTGGGTGCCAATAGTGAGATTGAAAGTGAGTACCTTAGTTGGGGCATGAATATTATCAACAATGCCATTTGTGATGATGCCTTTATTCTCTAGTTTTTGCTTTTGTCTTTAGAACTAGATCTAGATTCATACTTGTCCTTTTAAAGTGATATGTCTCCTTTTTGTACAAGTACCTTCTCAATTTTGATTGCATTTTCTACCATTTTATCAAAGGATGTATGGTTTTGCATTTGCAAATGATAGTTGATTTTTGGAACAAGATTTTTGATGAAAAATTCTAGCTTCTCATTTACTAGAATAGGTCTAGCATATAGAGAAAATGTTTTCCTCCATCTTTTGAGAAAATTTAGGAATGGTTCTCCTAAGTTCTATTTCAGATTGCAGATGTCGATCATAGTGACCGGATGCTAGATGTCATGGGAGTATTGTTGATAGAAAAATTTGATTAACTCCTCAAAATTTTTGATTGTTGGGGGCATTTTTGAGAACCAATCAATAGGTGACCCTCCCAAAGATCAAGGGAAAAGATGCATTAGGTAGGTTGGTTCATGCATGAACTCCATAGATTGAGTACAAAATTCTCTAACATGATCTTGAGGATCAGAGTTTCCATCATATTTTTTGTATTTAGGCATCTCCACTCTTTTTGGGAGTGATGGCATGTACAAGTCTTTATCAAATAGAAAAGGGCATAGAGCCTCCATGGAGAACTCTTTAGGTTCTTTCTCTTTTTCAAGTTTGTTGAGCTTGAATTGCATGGCATGCATATGTTTCATCATAGCCATGATAGGATTTTCTTCCTCACATGTGATGATATCTTCAACATTAAAGTTTGGAGGAAGTTTAGCTCCATGGCGAGCTAACTCTAGGAAGTATGTCTCCTTTTCTTATTTCAAGAAATACCTCATCATTGTCTTGAAGTTATCATCATTTTGATATTGAGAAATTTTAGTAGGTGTGGGTTCTTGATCCGCACCATGTTGTGATTGATGTCCTTTGGAACCTTAGCTTGCACCTTCTCCTTGAGACATAGTTTTTTTAAGAGAACTACTAGGAATTGATTGATGAGGAGTTTCTTGATGACCTGCATGGATTGCTGTAGGGGGAGTTACTTGATGACCTGCATGGGTTGATGTAGGAGTGGTGATGTAACCACCTATCAAATAAATAGTGCCAAGTGTGTCTTCTACAAATTTAGTTGTGTCAAAAGGTTGATGAAATGTCTCAGCAATCACAGAAGATACAGCTGAAGAGAATCTAGGTTTTTCTCCTTGTTTTCATTGTGATGAAGCTCTAGTTTCCACCATTAACCTTAGGTGAAGAAAAAGAGAAAGATGAAGACAACTGAAGAATGACTTGATTCAATAAGATCGAATGATGCAACCTTGTCAAGATTGGATTGATTGAAGATAGATTAGATGTAAATGAAGGATACTGTGCCCTAGTAGTATGGGTAGATGCCCAAAAGATGGCAGACATGATCTCACAACACTTAGGCACTTTTTTGAAGATTGAATTGGAGAGAATGTTGACAAGGTTTTGACACAAGATGAAAAAGACTCAAATCGATAGATCAGAAGGCTAGATCAGACTCAAGAGACCACTTCAGGAAAATGATTGGATTCTTTCTAGTTATTGCTCTGTTCCTGACACAATGACTTTTTTGACAGAATTTGGAAGTAGGCTGTAAAAACTAGATTCCTGGCAATTTTGGCAAGTTTCTAGCAATTTTTTTAAAATTCTCATACAACTTTATGCAGGCTTGTACAATTTTGGGTAGGCTCTGGCATGACAATTGAAAAGGATCATATGACAATTGCAATGCTCGTAAAATAGTTGATAGCAAGTTTTTGATTTTTCTTTTGATTTCTGAGAAAACTCATACGACAATATACAAGCTCTCATATGACAATCTAGGGGTTCTGATATGACAAAGGGGCAAAACTTGTATGAATTTCTAATCCTATGGGATGAATTTTGACTCTAGAAAGGAATTTTGGATCAGATTTGCAATTTCTCAGTTCTTATAATCAGTTTGTTTTCAAGGTTTTCTGTCCAGATTTGAAGTTCATTTCAGGATTGTTCATTTTCAATAACCAAGTAGATCAAAAAGCACGTAGAATAGTATGCAAGTAATTTCAAGCACAT
The DNA here is from genome assembly GCA_027943335.1 of Chamaecyparis obtusa. NCBI lineage: Eukaryota > Viridiplantae > Streptophyta > Pinopsida > Cupressales > Cupressaceae > Chamaecyparis > Chamaecyparis obtusa. The sequence goes on from BSBK01007278.1 coordinate 1,600,018, forward strand.
CTGAAAACAATGAACAAGGGACAAAGCAACCCTACACATGAACAATCAAGTGAATTTATTTTGCTAATTCCTAGGAATGTTGCTTGTGTATGTTCTCAAAAGTTTTTCAATAACGCGCATAGTCCTAGAAAATGAAAAAAATTGGCCTCACTAGGGTTTGCAGTAATGGTCTAACTTTGCAACTTTTATGATCTTAATAAGGCAAACTCCAATCCAGGCACACTGGGGTTTTGACATAGTCTAAGAATTTAATTAATTAGGAGCTGCTAGGGAGATCTGACAGCCCAACAAGAGACCACACTTGTGGAGATTTCTTCCACAAAGATATTTATATAGCGGCTATTACTACCATAGAGAAAATGACTATTACCACTTGAGGTTCCATCCACATGGTTGACCCAATAAAGGGAATGCCTACTATAGTTAACCCTCTCTAAAGGTGACTCACAAAAGTTACCAAATGGAGACTTGGCCCAGATCCAAGGATTTGAGTTTCTAATACTACCCAAAAAGGGAGTAGAGCATAGTCCTCCAGCCTATCACTTTTACCCAAACACAACAGACAGATTAATCTGACATGATAAGAGTGAAATTATCTCACCAAGATTTGTGATGTCAACAACTATGTCTATCGATTTCTTCAGAGAGAGAACGTATCAATCAAAAGATGAGGACCAAACCAAGTAGAATGTGAGAGAATCACAATATCCTCCCTACCTACAAGGGGATTTTTCATCAAGAAGAGCTTCACATGCATGAACAAGTGAATGAAGCCCACTCTCTCTAGATCATCTACAAATAGTGTTCATAGGGCCTATTTACTATTTGTAACAGATATGCAAAAAGAAAATCTATGTTCATTTTATAGCCCAAAACTGAAGTGTGAATTATGAAAGCTGAAAAGGCACACAAGCTTGACACGTGAGAGTTCATTTTATATCCAAAATTGAAGTTTTATCAAATTAAACAAAATACCTAAGTTCCTCACAACACGCTTAGTAGATTTTTACCTATTTTAGCAATTTTGTTGTACTTTTCCAATCAGAATCAACAAATACCAATCAAAAACAAAAGATCTCAATTGTTAGGGTTAGCTGTTAATCTAAATCCAAAAATCAAATCTAGAAAACTACCTAAAAATTTGAAATGATAATTGAATTATGATGGTAAAACTCGTATGACAACCAGTTACCCCCCGTACGATAATCTGGAAACTCATACGACAATGGGTGTCTACCCAAATGATAGAGTAGCTCCCAAATGACAATGTGTAAGTTCTAGTATGAGTCTCAAAAATCTCAATTGTCGTACGATAGTTAGTAGGTCCTGGTATGACTTTCTGACAAAAATCATACGAAAAATGTACAGACAGAAAATAAAAATTATTGTTTTGGCCAAAAAATGACAGAAAATTGATAGAAAATATTAGAATAGAAGTGGAAACCCATTTCAAGGCCCCACGGTGGGTGCCAAAAATGTGTGTGTGAAAATTGTACCTAGTTGGAGACACAACACTTCAGTAAAACATTAGAGGTTAGTAAAATCAAAGAAACCTATAAATAATTAAAACTAAGCTAACCAGGTGATTTACTACCTTCTAGTAGGTGTGAGTATGGTATTCTCAGATTAGACCGAGATCAGTGATGATGTAACACCTAAATGAAGGATTTGAATGCAAAAAGATGAATGTAGAATGAATGCAGATTACGCTATATTTTTGTATTTTCTATGCAATAAGTTGAAAATCTAGATATGAATCTAAGCTAGAATGGAATGAAATGATATGAAGATTTAATCTAAGAATGATATGAATTGATGCGAAAAACTATGCAAAGTGAAAAATAATGAATTGATCTCACAAAGTCGACTGTCGCAAAAGCTTGATTCTTCATGTACAATTTCGCTAGAGTAATTGTGCAAATTTGAGAGATAATTTGTGAAGAGATGAGCCTTATTTTTATAGAAATTCAAGGCTTGAGGATGCATTGAGAAAATCCATAATCACTCTTGATAAACTCAGGTTGATTTTTGAGTTAACAAGAGCTCAGAATTAATTAACTCACAAAATCATGCAAAATCATACAAAAATAACTTTTTAACTTAAATCAGAAGTTTAGATTAATTTTCAACTTAAAATAGATGTTGAGTTTCAAAAAGATAACAACTTGAATTGATTTTTTGATTTAAAGTTTAACTACTCTTTGAGTGTGCATAGATAATCATGAATTAATTTTAAAATAAAATGATTTATCTTCAACTTAACTAATTTTTGAATTAAAACAATTGATTTATGGGTTAATCAACTATTAAATCAAACTTTATTCATAAACTATATCATTAAATATTGACAATTGACATTAATAAATTAAATAAGAATTTAATCAATTAGTCATGGGATTTATTGTCAAAATTAAATAATACAATTTAGGAATGTAATTAAATTTAATTAAATAATTAAGTGGCAGTACTAAATCTGATTAATTAAATATTTAGAATATTCAATTAATCAAACTTTAGGATAAATAGGATTTATCGCCAAATAATTATTAAATCAAAGATAATTAGGATAAATAAGGAATATTTCAAGGAATATTCTCTGATGCAGAATTAAGATAATCAATTAGGGTTTCGATGAAATGATGTGCATATGTGCCTTAGGTTAGGACTTTGATGTCGATTTAGTTCGATTTGAAGATGTAAGAGGTTAATGAACCTATAGCCCATTTTTTGGGTATTACAGTAATTGCATCTATTTGGAGAGTTATCCAACATCTTGTGCAGGCCTTCTAATTTGTAATGATAAATTAAATAACTCTTGATTAAAAATTATGTGTAATATTTTGATGTGATACACTTGCATAAGCTAAAATAAAATATTATTTTATCATCATTTTTTATCCTTGACCGGGGGTGTCACAAGAATTTAAATCAACAAGAATGACTAAAAGGGTAGGGCTTTGTCATAACAACTCTTCCACACACTTCCAGATCCTCCCAAGGGATCCTACACCTCCGCATGGATCTTAATAACCAAGATCCATCATAAAATATACCCATCCTTTAGAGCATATGCCCACATTAATGACTGGTGTTGTTCCCTACACCCTCAATCAACAACTTTCCTCCATTTGTGGTCTCTTCCACCACATCCTTGCATATCCATGCATTAAAATCTATACAATGACATAATATAAAGCATTAGAATCCTCCCACCAGACACATTAACCATGGAAGGTGGGTGAGTCTAAGAATCCATGAAGACTTCAAAATAACAAAATGTTGATTGCTTGCATAGTTTAGGAATAGTCAAGACTAACTGACTTCCTCTACCTTAAATGTCAATGATACAATACAATAATGACATGGAGGAAATACAAAATCAAAATTAAATCATTTTACTCCATTCTCAAATCAATAACACATGGCTTCAAGTATTACAATGCTCTGAATCAATGACTATACCCACAAACCAAAATGATTGTTTGTGCAATAATGTTTGTTTATTACTTCAAGAACACATTACAATGGTTCTCTGCCTTCACACACCTCTAACCCCTCAAAATCACATGGATCTTTATTAAATAGATTCTCTACACTCCAAAAATCAATAGTAACCAAGCAACTACCCTCCAAACTGACTATAATCAGTTATAAACTGATTGTTACATTTGTTTAATGTTGTCTAGTTACCAACATAGTTGTCAACTCGACAACTCCCAATCTTATTTGTATTTATATTAACTTCTAAGGCCTCTTAGTACCAATTCCTAAGATATAGACCCTAAACCCTTAGATGAGCCTTTATTAGGCCTATTTTGTACATAAATGCAACATTACATCTTTTAGCACTTTTAGTGCATTACATAACTCTTAATGGCTTTGATGGCCAACTTACAATCAATATTGACCTTATAGGTCTGAAAAATTTTTATTTATCCTTGGATCATCAAGTGACCCCAAGGAGTGCTCTCCTAGCCTCAAGGTGCCAACAATGCCTCACAAAACTTTATTCATGATCATATGTTGTAATTGAGACACCCCTTTGGTTATAAACCAAAAAAAATAAAAATAAAGTGTCATTTGTAATTTGTGAATTCGAAGAGCTGCTGCGAAGATAGAACTACACTTTTGTGTGGTGCGAAGAGGGCATTTGAGTTTTGTGTGCATGAAGAGGCCGACACCATGTGGGAAGAGAGCACTAGCACTTGAGGTAGGCATTCAAGCTTTATATTCTCATTAACTCAATTTCATTTTGATGGCATTTGTTGATTTAATGGCATAATATGAATGTTAATAGTGGCATTGTTTACATCTTAGCATTTGGAATGCTTGATGAGCCGTGAGCTTTGAGAGCTAGGGCATCGTTGCTATTACCTTCAAGGCATTGTGTGAAGTGTTTGATCTCTCTTTATTTGTTTTTCTATTGATATTCTCTATGTGGTACTCCCTGTTTATGATCCTTTCATGAGGAAATGTCTTGATGGCTCATGGGCTCCAAGCTAGGGCATCATACATTGTTTATGAGCTCACTATTGAATACTGGCATTATTTACATCTTTTCATTTGGAATGCTTGATGACCAGTGAGATTTGAGAGCTAGGGCATTGTTTCTATTACCTTCAAGGCATTGTGTGAAGTGTTTGATCTCTCTTTATTTGTTTTGCTATTGATATTCACTATGTGGTACTCCCTATTTATGATCATTTCGTGAGGAAATATTTTGATGGCTCATGGGCTGCAAGCTAGGGCATCATTCATTGTTCACGAGCTCACTATTTAATACTGGCATTGTTTACATCTTTTCATTTGGAATGCTTGATGACCTGCGAGCTTTGAGAGCTAAGGAATCATTTCAATTACCTTCAAGGCATTGTGTGAAGTGTTTGATCTCTCTTTATTTGTTTTGTCATTGATATTCACTATGTGGTACTCCCTGTTTATGATCATTTCATGAGGAAATGTCTTGATGGCTTGCGGGCTATAAGCTAGGGCATCATACATTGTTCATGAGCTCACTGTTTAATAATGGCATTGAAGGACATCATGTGACAGGATTATTACATAATAAAATGGATTAAAATAATTTTAATATCATTATAATATTTCATTTCTATGTGTTCTCTATACTACTTTTCAAAACCATTTTAATAAAATTATAATCTATTTACATTTACATTAACATTTAAAGTAGATTTAAATTTTAGTTTCCTATTTTCTCTTGAACCTTCAAATTTTATGGGCTCAAGTTAAATAGTAATAATAGAGGTAGAGATAATTTTGAGCTTCTTCTTTAGTTTATGAAATGCATTGAGCTCTAATTTTGAATATATATATATATATATATATATATATATATATATATATATATATATATATATATATATATATATATATATATATATATATATATATATATATATATATATATATATATATAAAGGTTATTTGTAATATGTTCCCTAAATTTAGAAAATAACATGTTTTTGATGAATATGTTCACACTTTATAGATTTGTGTTTTTACTTTTAATGTTCAGAAAATTTGATTAATTTTTTGCCTTGTCCCAAGTTTTTTAATTTTTTTAATAAGCTGAACAATTGTCAAGTCTCATTTTTTCAACTATTCTTAGGAAATTTTCTTTCCTAGATACACTTGACAAATAATTTGAGTCATTTAGAAGTGAAAAAAAAATAGTAAAATTATAAATATCCAAGTCATTGGAAGTAATGTCAACCCATCAATTCAAGCAATTTTGCATTCTCAAAGGTGGGACTTCATTATAATAACATCTTTATCAATACCAGACTACTTTAAGCTTGACCAACGAATCATCTACATGTTTGAATACTTTAGTTTCTGCAATTAGATTCTCAATTAAAACGTTGAGCTATTCACAATTTAGATTCAATATACTTTTGGTTGTATTTCTAAACCTACTTTATTGGTGTTCTAAAATGACTGCCCAAGCATACATAGTTTCATTCATCAAGGGGCTGGTACCCTTCTATTCAACATACTTTTGATTGTTATTTTAAACCTACTTTGTCGGTGTTTCTAAGACAACTGCCCAAGTGTAGTTTCATTCATCCAGGGCTGGTGCCCTTCTTGCTTAATTCATCATTACAATAAAAGAAATTAGAAGCACACCACATAGGGTGTGTCACAAATTTTTTTTATTAGGTCTCAAGTCTTCTCAGATAATAACTTCTCAAATGTGTCTCCCATTTGTTACATATACTATTACTATTGTTTTTGAACAAGAAAAAAGTATCAAGAGACTAATGCATTAAAAAATGTTTATAAGATTTTCAAGGAAGCCCCAAGCCAAAAAATCAATCAAACTAAAAGCCAACATCCTCCATTAATAAGATGAGTTGCAAAAGATTCTGGAACTCCCTATGTTCCATTTGCCTAATGCTTCCCTAGTTTATGTAAGTGCCCTTCTCAAGAGGGAAATATTGTTTCAGGAAAAGTTACAATACTTCACTGAGTGGGGTTACCAGAGAAAGACAAAATACCTTATTAGGATTAATGAGTAAATATTCATAGGCCTTTGATTTTTTTAAATCTCTAGTATCAAAAATAATATGACAAAATTGCTATGACAACAAAAATGTCTACAATGACAATATAAAGTTCTATTTATCATTGTGAGCACTACATTAGAAATGTTAGACAAAGGGATATTATGCATGGCCTAGTAAATTAAAATAAATTTGGATGCTTAAGATTCAATCTGACCATGCTATCCATCTGATAATGATTTGGATAAGTGTACTTTTAACTTTATATAGGATTTCAATGGTGATCTCTGATAGCACTAAAGTCAAATAACTTGGGCCAATCGTAAAGTTTGCAAGTAATTTACTTTGTCTAAGGTAATTTAATTTACTATCATATTTGCAAGTAGACTACACTACTCTAATATTTGCAAGTAATTTTGTTTATACTTCAGTCATAAATTGAATCATACAACCCTTTTATATTTTTGAAAATTGAAAATTGATTCAGCCATGCCATTATTAAACTTGGAAGGCTTTGTCTAGTCTGGCAAGTAGGCATAAAATAACATGTGTTGAGACAGAGACTTGAAAGTCTCAAAGGCACTCAATCGCACAAAAAAGGTAAAAAAATGAAGGAAAGGGAACATAATGCCCCTAGGCCTCATTCCAACATCACAGTTTCTCATTTAAGTGATGTTTACAAAGTGGAACAAAATGTGATGGTTTTTCGGATTCACCCAAGTGGTTTTGAGTTAGTTTTTCAGATTCCTTCAGAAGAATAATCATCACATAATTTAACATTTGATACACAAGATTTCTGTTTTGACCTCGTGAACAAGTCAATGCAAAATTCGAACATAAAAATCCACTAGCACATGGTGTAGAAACTCTAGAGGGTCCTTAAACTTCTCTAATGAAGCCCTAGAACAACTTTTACCAGAACCCTAGAATTGATTTCTAGTTAAGATCATTGATACAAAATTTGGGAAGGTTTGGGCTAATGGGTAGTGCTAAATAGATAGGCTGATGTTACTAGAGTGTAGGAAATGACTCGTTACAATCAACAATGAAAATTTGTGAGATTTACATGCACTACGATATAAAACATTCAATGGAATAGAAATGAATACCTGCATAACTATTGGTGACATCTACTGTTCCATGAAATGTTATTCCAAGAAGCACACCAATAACTCTTTTGCGATTGTCCCTTGCCACTCTATTGTAACTATACACAATGCTCAATAATACCAGAGGATGCACTACCACTTTCTCAATTGGCCTTGCTAAAATCTACTGTGTCTTTATCATGTCCATCTTCCTTTGTTTCTACCAAGCTTCTCTTCTTATTATTCCCTTGTTTCTTTAAAGGACACCCCTCTTTGCTCTGTGTATATGCTACCAGTGGGATATATGAGAGCCTCTTCAATCTCCTTATATTCAAAACTTTGACACTGTTCAACCAACTTTATATATTACTCTTTACTTCCCCACTATTTCTTTCCAAAAAATGTTGTCCTCCTCGACATGAAAGGATGAGGAGCATACCTAACTACTTACTAGCGACTTCATCCCTATTTCTCAAAGCATTTCATTTCAAGAGGAACACCTACAAAATGTACATCCCTTCATATCATGTTCTTTTTTATATAGGGTCATTTTGAATAGATGGTATATTTTTATATTAAGTTTGTATTAAAATAAGGTGCAATAGTTATGTCGATAGTATTATATACTAGTACTTGTATAGAAAAGAGGTGCAAGGGTTATGCCGATAGACAATATTTGTAAGTAAATATGTTAGAGTACAAGAAAATTTGTGTTATTATTGACATAAGCACATCTTATAGATGTATATTTAATTCAAGATTCTCAATTTTTTCACTTAAAAATAAATATCAAATGACATTAGGAGAAGAAAAATAGAATATAATTTGTTTAAGTATCAGTTTCTGGATTCAATTGTCTATAATTTTTTTTTACCATCATCATTTTAGATCATACTACATGATCCATCATCAGGATGCTAGAGAGAAAAGACCATAAAATGATATGTTGCAAATTTGGCAGACAATAAAAAGAGGAGGGAGAGAGGAAGAGGGGAGAGAGAAGATAGGTGCACGGAGATCCACAATGACAATACCTACAACCAATGACAATTAAAGAAGGGGGGGAACATCACTCCCAATAAAATAAAAAGAAAAAGAAATAAAATTGATATAGTGCAAATAGAAATTGAAATAAAAAGAATCAAACACTTCACACAATATATGTTATTTTATAAGATTTTATTAATACTAAATATATTGTTTTATAAGCTCACTGTTTGAGTACCTCATGTCCCTATTTGATTGGTCGGTGCTCTGTTTGTTATATTGATGCTATTAGATCAAATAGGGACATCAATAATAAAATAATACACTTACTATTTTAAATTTGAGCTCATAAAGATTAAGATATCCTACTATTTTGAATTTCTATGTGCTTTGAGCCAACGAAATTTTTGTAATTTTGAAAACGAAAGTGTCATTTGTAATTTTTGTGAATTCAAAGAGCTACCGCGAAGATGACATTGCACTTTTGCATGGCGCAAAGATGACATTTTTTATGAGCTCACTGTTTGAGTACCTCAATTTCATTTTGATGTTATTTGTTGATTTAATGGCACAATATGAATGCTAATAGTGGCATTGTTTACATCTTAGCATTTAGAATGCTCGATGACTTGTGAACTTTGAGAGCTAGGGCATCATTGCTATTACCTTCAAGGCATTGTGTGAAGTGTTTAATCTTTCTTTATTTGTCTTTCTATTGATATTCACTATGTGGTACTCCCTGTTTATGATCATTTCATAAGGAAATGTCTTGATGGCTTGCGAGTTGCAAGCTAGGGCATCATACATTGTTCATGAGCTCATTATTTAATACTGGCATTGTTTACATCTTTTTATTTGGAATTCTTAATGACCAATGAGCTTTGAGAGCTAGGGAATCATTTCCATTACCTTCAAGGCATTGTGTGAAGTGTTTGATCTCTCTTTATTTGTTTTTCTATTGATATTCACTATGTGGTACTCCTAGTTTATGATCATTTCATGAGGAAATGTCTTGATGGCTCGGGGGCTGCAAGCTAGGGCATCATACATTGTTCATGAGCTCACTATTTAATATTGGCATTGTTCATGAGCTCACTGTTTAATATATGGCCAGGCCATGTAAATGGTACCAGGCCAACCCAATCAACCCGACAAAATGTGTCACATTTATCTTTGTCAAATACACTCATTAACCATTTTGTTCTTGTTCTGCACACAAATATTGCATCAAAAGTAATTGTAAAAAATGATTCAAAGAAAAAAGAAACAACTACAATAGATCAGACCCCAAAAGGATATAGTCAACTACAATAGCTCACAGTCTCAATGAAATAAATAGTGTATAAAATAATATATGGTGCACAACAACAACAAGCATGCAATGAAAACAATAACATTGCATGATGCCCAAGCTCAAATTCAAAACTATAAGTGTATTAATGTATGATCTAATAGCAACAACCTCATTGATCATTATCTTTCACTCCTCCATCATTATAGAAGAGATAACTACCTATAACAAGGGCATCATGCATTGTTTATGAGCTCACTGTTTGAGCACCTCATGTCCCTATTTGATTGGCCAATGCTCAAATAGCGAGCTCATAAATAATGCATGATGCCCTAGCTTGTAGCCCACAAGCCATCAAGACATTTCCTCATGAAATGATCATAAACGAGGACTACCACATAGTGAATATCAACAACAAAACAAATAAAGAGAGATCAAACACTTCACACAATATGTGTTGTTTCATAAGATTTTATTAAGACTAAATATATTGTTTTATGAGCTCACTGTTTGAGCACCTCATGTCCCTATTTGATTGGTCGGTGCTCTGTTTGTTATATTAAAGTTATTAGATCAAATAGGGACATCAGTAATAAAATAATGCACTTACTATTTTGAATTTGAGCTCATAAAGATTAAGATATCCCACTGTTTTGAATTTCTATGTGCTTTGAGTCAATGAAATTTTTATCATTATGATGAAGTAATAATGCATTAAATGTCTTACTTATGTCCCTATTTGATTGGAGGATTCTCTGTTTGTTATGTTACTGTATCATCTTAAAATGGAAGCACTTCCATGATAAGAGCATTTAGCCCTCCGAATAAGTGGTTTGGGGTCATGTTAAGTGCCTTGATTGGGTCTTTGCATGTATTTGGCTTTTCTCCCTACTTTCCACTTCTTACCTGCACTTGATTTCTTCATTCTAGGTGAAATTAGGGTTAGAATCTTGAGGATTCTCTTGAATTTATCTCTTCCATGGCTCTAATTTCTAGGTAGGATTTACAAAATGGATCCTCCTAGCCTTCATCTCAGTAATCATAGGATTTTATGTCTATTCTTGACATTCTATCTTGTTCTGGCATCAGTTTTAGGTTTCTGGACATCCTTGGGACCTTTTGACTTGGTTCTGAGTCCACTTAGGATCAGGGTCAATGTCTTAGGTCAACCCTGACTCGGTCAAGGTCTTAGATCGACCCTAACTAGGTCAGGGTCAACCTTGAAATTGACCCCTTTCTCCAAATTTTCAAGATCTTTAATTTTCGGGCTTCGGGGTTTTAAGAAATTTATTTTCCCGCCTCTGGGTTGGCCATTTCAGGTTTCAGAATGGTAAATCCTTTAATTGCATTTAATCTAGGCATATTTTCTAAAGGTGAGGACCTAATTGGGATTTAATTCTCTAAGGTGGCCCATCTAGAGGAGTGTGCCCTAGATCACTATAAGAGGAGGCCTTCCTCCCTCATTTTAAACATCAAGTTTTCATATCTCATGATCAAGTTTTGTGAGAACATCACATCTCAAGCATCTAGAGCTCTCAACTGCAAGAAATTCTTCAAGCATTCAAGTGTTCAAGCATTCATCCATCAAGGAGATCCATTGTTAGCTATTGAAGGATTCAATCTCTTTGGAGCCCCCTTGAAGATCCATCCTTCTCCATTCATCCAAGCCTTCTCATATGCAAAGATCAAATCAAGATTGGTGTTGAAGATCAAATACCATTGATTGGAGACATCCTACATCCATTGAAGCATTCTTACTTGTGGATTTGAGGATTCAAATCCTCTACAAGGACTTCAACATAAGCAAGGTGATTTGTTTCAATTACTTTGTTTATGCACAATATATTTCAATTCAATTTCAAGGTTAATTCCTAAACTAGGGTTTGACCAAGGCAAACCCCCCATACAAAAAAAACCCCCATTTTCTTACAGGTACAGGTGTGGAGTTTTTGATCTTAGAGTGAATTTGGATACCCTTTTCAAAAAACTTCCAGGATCTGCGTACAGAATTTGAATCAGACTTCAAATAAAGAATGTGGTATTTGACCTTTTATGAGGGTCAAACTCAAGCTGAGCCATCTTGAGGAAAGATTTTTGGGTTTTCTCTATCTCGACATTTCCAGTCCAAGTTAGGTTTCAGATTTTCCTGAAAGTGTACACAGACATCAGAATTCAACATTTTCCAGATCTGCCCTAATTTGAGGTTATTACTTGTATTTCAATTATTCTGTATTCCAAGCATAATTTCCTTTATAGGGAAATATTAGATTTACTCTCTTTCTTTTCCATATTCTCCATAAATTGATTCAATTGTGTATTAACCTCTTGGTTGATCAAATTGGATATCTTCTTTGGGAATTTGGGTTTGAGAATAGATCTCATATTTCCCCCTCTACATTTGAATGGTGGTGAATCCATTTTAACATCATTCATTTTGGTGAACCCGACTAGCTTACTCTCTTTCTTTTTGGTGTTAGATTTCCCTTTTCCTTATTGTGCTTTCCTTTTATCTTGTTAGTATTATATTTTTCCTTTGTGATTGATCTTGCATGCTAATTATATTTCATCTTCACGCTTTTAGTTTAGTTCATTTGTGTTATATTGGTTGATGAGCTTTACTACCACTAGTCCTACTTATAACATTTCAGTTAGAAGAAGTCGTAGACTCATGGGCGCCTTTGATCTTGAATCTTCTTCTCCTTTCCTTAGGATCCCAGATGATAACTTGATTCTTCATGATTCCAATCCTACTATGGAGAAAAACTCTTCTCACTCTCTCATGATGAGGATGATTCTTTAAGAGTTCCTCCTGAACAAGTCCAAAAAATTTCCACTAAACTTGATAAAATGGGTAATTGGCTTCTTCAAGAAAACCATAATCAAGATTCCATTCAAGCTATAGAGGCTCTTAAAAAAGTTCTCCATGATAGTGATCAAGGTGTTAACCTCTTGTGTGGTATTACTCATCTTGTGCATTTAAATGTTAAACCTTTAGCTCAAGAAGCTCAAGATTTAGGGTTAACTCCTATTACTAGTGTTGAACCTCCTTCAAATCCTTTACCTAGTATTCCTATCTATACTCCTTTGGTGACTATGATGGTTCCCTCTATTCCTTTGAGTGTTTCTCCCATGTCCCTTCCTACATCACAACCTTCATATCATAATGTTGCTTTTACTTATTCCAATCTGCTTCCAACTGTAGTTCCTAGTGTTCCTCCAGTTGTGTCCTCTATTCTTGCAGCTTCTTACACTTTACCTAGTGTGTCTAATGTTGCTACTCCACCTATTTCCTCTAATGATTCAACCATCATTAGTTTGGCTCAAATTGTATCATCCTTACAAAAAAAACTTGCTTCCTTAACTCAAAATAAGTTTAGTATTCCTACATGTGACATGGGAAGTCCCTTGTCTTGGGATATTATTCATACTCTTGTTCCTCAGCAAGGTGAGATGCCTCGTCTTGAGAATTATAATGGAAAAAGAGATCCTGTTCATCATGTTAAAACATTTCAAATCCTTTGTAGTGATTATGCTCATGACCATAGGATTTTAGCCAAATTGTTTGCTCGAACCTTTCGTGACAAGGCCTTACAATGGTATTGTTCCTTGCCTCCTTATTCCATTAATTCTTTTCCATAACTTTCTAATGCCTTTATTCAACAATTTCAAAATAATATTGGCTCGCAAGTGTCATTGACTAATTTAATGCATTGTAAACAAAGTGCTAAAGAAAAATTGATTGAATTTATTGGTAGATTTAAGCATTTGCATGCTCAAATTTCCTATCCTGTTCCTGATATTGATATTCAACGTATGTTTATTTCAAATTTGCAAAAGGATATTAGAGATAAGATTTTGCTTACTGAATTTACCTCTTTTCAAAAAATTTGTGCAGCGCTTCATCATTATCAATTATAAGTGATTCAATTTGAGAGCACCACTCCAATGGCTCCTGTTCCAGTTGATAAGAGTGATGCTACTCCTAATCCAAACAAATTTAAAAAATTCAATAATTATGTCAAGATAAACAAACAAGAAAATGTAGTTGCTGATCAGGTTGCTATTGCATCTCATAATGCCACTTCTACATCCACTGCTTTTCGATTAAATCGTCTGTTTACTTCTCTTTCTGAAACTTTACATGTTATTATGAATAGGTTGTTAGCTGCTAATATGATTACTTTACCTCCTATTTGACCTTTTTTACCTACTACGATTGCATCTAAATCTTTTGATCAAAATTCTTTTTGTCAATATCATCGTCAGAATGGTCATGATACTGAGAGATGATATTATTTAAAACATAAGGTTCAAGATCTAATTGATTCTAAGGTTTTATCTATTGATAATCTGGATAGTAGTGGGAATCAATCTGTCTCTCCTCCTAATTAGAACCTTCAAATTTATACGAACCCTTTACATGATACTAATACTATTGCTCAACCATCTGCTATGGAAATTGTGTATGATTCAAAGATGGATGATCTCAATCATCTTGTTAATCAAGTGGAGCATATTGATAAGTCTATATCTTCACCTCAACCCTCACCTCAAGTTCAATCTCAACCTCGACCAAAACCTAAAGCTAAAATGAAATCTCAACCTAAACCTTGACAACAATCTAAGAATAAAAGACCACAGGAAATTTTGATTACCTTTGATGACTTTGAGATTATTAAAGCTCTTGATGGTCCCCTTTACATTGCTGCTAGGATTATTCAGATACCTACTCATGGTTGTCTTGTTGATCCTACCTCCTTAGTCAATGTTATCACTGAAGAAAATATTTTTATGAAAATCTTACAACATGACTTTATGATACATCAGATGTGTGGATTCAAACTTGCAATGGTTTTCTTTATCCATCATTTGGTTCTATTACTTTAGCGGTTGAAATTTTTGGAAAAATTGTGAACACTACCTTTGTTGTGGTTCCTACTTCTGATCAATTTCAAGTTAAGCTAGGTTTACCTTGGTTGAATTCTATTCATGCTATTGCTTCACCTATCCATAATTGTCTTAAGTTTATTCATGATGGAGAAGTGAAGATGATTAATCATAGTCTATATCAACCTTCTAGGCCTAGAGATTGTGCTGCTCTAGATTTCTTTTGGCCTTCCTTACCTAATTCATGTCCTCCTAGACCTGATAATCTTTTTCAATCATATCAAGCTTATAAGCATCATAAAATTCTTGAATTAAGTTCACCTCCTATGGATCTTAATCATGGTCTTTTATCTACACCTTTGATACCTCCTTTAACTATGGCTTCTATATCTGTTAATCAAGTTCCTTCTACTGAACCTATCAAAGATCCTATGATTGTTTCTCCAATAGTTAATAATCCTATTGATCTTCCTAAAGAACTTGTGAAGGATCCCATGATTGTTCCTCCTAGTTCTCAACCTCTTTCAAATAAATCAAAATGTAATCACTCTACTAATGAACGTCATAAAAAGTGTCGTGCTCATGCTAAAGCTAAAAGATCTCTACCTTCTTCGGATAAACCTATGCATAATGTTTTAGACAATTTTGCTACTAATTATGATGTTCACATGCATGATTTTGATGATTCTATTCAAGACTCAGATCCTATTTTTATTAATTTGGATGAAGAAGATACTCTCGATGATATTGATGATGTTAATGATGAATATGAAACTATTGACATTGACACTGATTTACCTAATATGCTTTTATCAAGATTAACTCTTACACCTAGTGTCGAACATAGTGATTCTCAAGAGGATCCTTGTTTGGAACTGACTATGATTCCTACTATGTTGGATATAGTCCCTCTTGCGAGTTACCCACCTTCCCTAAATGATATACAATGAGATGGGGGAAGTAGGTGGCACACTTGATTGACTTGTCCTTCATGGTAGCTTTGTTGTGTGTTTTCTTGCTGTACTGTGCTTCTCCCATAATGTGTTTGCTAAATTTTGTTAGATTCTTTTATATGATCCTTGTTACTCAATTGGTGCAAGATGATGAAGGAATAGAAATTTTTGTTCAAATTCTTCTATATGTATCTCTATTCTTCTATGCATTGTTCAATGTTATGTCATAACTATGCTATTGTTCGTAAATGTTTCCTTGTATAATTTTCTTGGATTTGAGATATGGTAGCACTAATTATTTTTGGTCTCTATTTCATGGTCTGAAAAGATTCTCCTTTGTATATCTTATGTGATCTTTTCTCCTTTGTGATTGTAGTTCTCTTTTCTTTGGGGAATGATCTCACTTCATTTGCAATAATATCATATATATATTATATTATGATCATACTGAACCCATGGTAGGTAGATCCCTTCCATGTTGTCTGTATGTTTCTATGATATTTCCCTTGATTTTTATTCATTTGGGGGCATCTCGACATGGAAAAGTAATTAGTGGAGTTGTTTATGTTTCCATTAAAGCCATTGCTCTTGTTAAAGTGTCAGCAATGACTTTAATGTGGGGGCATACGCTCTGCTCACCTGTTGCATGCACGCACTTTTCAATACACATATTTTTCAAGATACTTCTTTTCCCTTTTTGGATTAGTAACTAATCCTTAAAGCACAAATTTATATTTTAGGATCTCTTGATCCCTCCAGTTTCAAATATACACATATTTTGATCCCTTAAGGTCGGAAGTGTCCTTAAGATTGGATCTCTTTTATTTTTAGTTTTATTCTTATGGAATAGAATATTCCTAAGGATAAATCCTTGATGGGTTGACTAGTGAGTAGCCACATTCACTAGGCAGTTCAATTCCATCTTTCTAGTTGCACCATTTTCCTGTGTGGTTCACAATGGGACATAAGTTCTCATTGGGTGAGGTAATCACACCTTCATTCTCTCTCTAGATATGTTTCTCTTATTTTGATTTAGGAGTCAACAAAGATTTGAGTCCCTGGGGGCTTAAGGTTTCTCTTTATCCCTTGGATTATGATAAGATTATCTTGTTATTCTGATCTCCTTTACCAAGAGTTTGCATCGAGTCCATATTCTTGCTAAAGTGGGGGCTTAATGTATCATCTTAAAATGGAAGCCCTTCCATGATAAGAGAATTTATCCCTCTGAGTAAGTGGTTTGGGGTCATGTTAAGCACCTTGATTGGGTCTTTGCATGTATTTGGCTTTTCTCCCCGCTTTCCACTTCTTTCTTGCACTTGATTTCTTCATTCTAGGTGAAATTAGGGTTAGAATCCCAAGGATTCTCCTAAATTTCTCTCTTCCATGGCTCTATTTTATAGGTAGGATTTAGAAAATGGATCCTCTTAGCCTTCATCTCAGTAATCATAGGATTTTATGTCTATTCTTGACATTCTGTCCTGTTCTGGCATTCATTTTAGGTTTCTGGACATCCCTGGGACCTCTTGAGTTGGTTCTGAGTCAACTTAGGATCATGGTCAATGTCTTAGGTCAACCTTGACTAGGTCAAGGTATTAGGTCAACCCTGACTAGGTCAAGGTCTTAGGTCGACCCTGACTAGGTTAGGGTTAACATTGACATTGACCCCTTTCTCCAAATTTTCAAGATCTTTAATTTCCAGGCTTCGGGCTTTCAAAAAATTTATTTTCCCACCTCCGGGTCAGCCATTTCGGGTTTCAAGATGGTAAATAATTTAATTTCATTTAATCTAGGTATATTTTCTAAAGGTGAGGACCTAATTAGGATTTAATTCTCTGAGGTGGCCCATCTAGAGGAGCGTGCCCTAGATCACTATAAAAGGAGGCCTTCCTCTCTCATTTTAAACATCAAGTTTTCATATCTCATGATCAAGTTTTGTGAGAACATCACATCTCAAGCATCTAGAGCTCTCAAGTGCAAGAAAGTATTCAATCATTCAAGTTTTCAAGCATTCATCCATCAAGGAGATCCATTGTTAGCTATTGAAGGATTCAATCTCTTTGGAACCCCCTTGAAGATCCATCCTTCTCCATTCATCCAAGCCTTCTCATATGTAAAGATCAAATCAAGATTGGTGTTGAAGATCAAATACCATTGATTGGAGACATCCTACATCCATTGAAACATTCTTACTTGTGGATTTGAGGATTCAAATCCTCTACAAGGACTTCAACATAAGCAAGGTGATTTGTTTCAATTAGTTTGTTTATACACAATATATTTCAATTCAATTTCAAGGTTAATTTTTAAACTGGGATTTGAACAAGGCAAACCCCCCATACAACAAAAACCTCTATTTTCTTGTAGGTACAGGTTCATAGTTTCAGATCTAAGAGCAAATTTGGATACCCTTCTCGACAAACTTCTGAGATCTATGAATAGAATTTGAATCAGACATCAAATAAAGAATGTGGTATTTGACCTTTTATGAGGGTCAAACCTGAGCTGAGCCATCTTAAGTAAAGATTTATAGGTTTTCTCTATCTTGGCATTTCTAGTCTAGGACAGGTTTTAGATTTTCTCAAAAGTGTACACAGACACCAGAATTCAACATTTTCCAGATTTGCCCTAATTTGAGGTTAGTACTTGTATTTCAATTATTTTGTATTCCAAGCATAATTTCCTTTATAGGGAAATATTGGATTTACTCTCTTTCTTTACCATATTCTCCATACATTGATTCAATTGTGTATTAACCTCTTGGTTGATCAAATTGGATCTCTTCTTTGAGAATTTGGGTTTGAGAATAGATCTCATATTTCCCCCTCTACATTTGAATGGTGGTGAATCCATTTTAACATCATTCAATTACTTCCATCAAAGTAGAATGGTAGTGGTGATTCAATGCATCTACAGCCTCAAGAACATGGTAGCATTGATCCAATAACAGAAAATACATTACAAATGCCAAGCTCACGGTCTCAATGAAATAAACAGTGTATAAAATAATATATGGTGCACAACAACAACAAGCATGCAATGACAGAAATAACATTGCATGATGCCTGAGCTCAAATTCAAAACATTAAGTGTATTAATGTATGATCTAATAACAACAACCTCATTGATCATTACCTTTCACTCCTCCATCATTATAGAAGAGATAAATACCTATAACTAGGGCATCATGCATTATTTACGAGCTCACTGTTTGAGCACCTCATGTCCCTATTTGATTGGCCAATGCTCAGATAGTGAGCTCATAAATAATGCATGATGCCCTAGTTTGCAGCCCGCAAGCCATCAAGACATTTCCTCATGAAATGATCATAAACGGGGAGTACCACATAGTGAATATCAACAACAAAACAAATAAAGAGATATCAAACACTTCATGGAATATATGTTGTTTTATAAGATTTTATTAAGACTAAATATATTGTTTTATGAGCTTACTATTTGAGCACCTCATGTCCCTATTTGATTGGTCGGTGCTCTATTTTTTATATTGATGTTATTAGATCAAATAGGGATATCAGTAATAAAATAATGCACTTACTATTTTGAATTTGAGCTCATTAAGATTAAGATATCCTACTGTTTTGAATTTATATGTGCTTTGAGCCAATGAAATTTTTATCATGATGAAGTAATAATGCATTAAATGTCTTACTTATGTCCCTATTTGATTGGAGGGTGCTTTGTTTGTTATATTTCTTCTATCAAAGTAGAATGTCAGTGGTGATTTAATGCAGCTACAACCTCAACAACATGGTAGCACTGATCCAATAATAGAAAATACATTACAAATGTCAAGCTCATGGTCTCAATGAAATAAATAGTGTATAAAACAATATATGGTGCACAACAGAAGCAAGCATGCAATGACAACAATAAAATTGCATGATGCCCAAGCTCAAATTCAAAATAGTAAGTGTATTAATGTATGATCTAATAGAAACAACCTCATTGATAATTACCTTTCACTCCTCCATCATTATAGAAGAGATAACTACCTACAACTAGGGCATCATGCATTGTTTATGAGCTCACTATTTGAGCACCTCATGTCCCTATTTGATTGCTTAGTGCTTAAATAATGAGCTCATAAATAATGCATGATGCCCTGGCTTGTAGCTTCCAAGCCATCAAGACATTTCCTCATGAAATAATCATAAACGGGGAGTACCACATAGTGAATATCGAAACAACAAAACAAATAAAGAGAGATCAAACACTTCACACAATATATGTTGTTTTATAAGATTTTATTAAGACTAAATATATTATTTTATGAGCTCACTGTTTGAGCACCTCATCTCCCTATTTGATTGGTCGGTGCTCTGTTTGTTATATTGATACTATTAGATCAAATAGGGACATAAAATTTGATATCAACCTATCATATATCCATTCCAAATGATATAAATCCATTTGAATAAATGTCCATATGAAATCTAGAGCAATACATTAATTTTATAGTAAATTCATGATTTATAATGCCCCTTTATTTATAGTGAATTCATTATTTATAATTTAGTTGTAGCAACTCAATGTGTTTGAACTCAAGAATACCCCTTACTTGGTTTCCTACAAAGCCTTTGGTGAAATATGTCAAAAAATGAGAAGCTATGAGAAGGTGACATGAAGCTAATGAAAGGAGGCATCTCCAATTTGTTTGGCAGATATACACATTAATGATCATGTCAAATAATACAAGGGAATTTGATCAAAATAGGGAGACAATCTCTAGATTATTGTCTAACTTTCAAAAAGAAGGTGATGACAAATGTTATTGTCCATGCAAGAGATGTAACGACTTAAAGACAAGAATAATCAAAATGAAAACAACAAAGAGACATTGTAGGGAGAATGGTCACATTGAAGGGGGGTTTAATTATAATCTAGTGGTAAGTTGTTTGTTATATTATTTTCACAATTAATATACATATGAACCATGGAAGGAGGTTTGATTATCACATTGAAGGGAGGTTTGATTATCATTATTTTTATATAGGTCGATCTCAGACAGGACAAAATATGAAGACATAATTGATAAAGAGTTAAGGGATTATTTTGTTTATCAAAATAATGACTTAACAATATAAAGGGATGACATCCTAGATGTTAACCCTTGGATAAAGATATTTGTAATATGATAGCTGATTGGAAAGTTATTAATCTTAATAACTTGTATAAAGATGTGTAAAAATGTAATTATTAAAAATAAGAAATAAATGTATGTAATAGCGATAGTGAAAGAGAAATGAAGAGATACTGATGCAAGTAGTATAAGGTTATGTACCTTGACCTATTTTTGTAATCAGTAAATATTGTATATTACTTGTTTGGGCAGTGGGCTCATCTAGTAATCACATTTTGTACTGTCAACTCCTAACAGGGTTGAGGCTTCTGACAAGGCCTATAGTCCCTTAATTAGGACTGAGACACTATATGCATGTAATAGACTCCTAACATGGTCAAAATCCTTAACATGATACTTTTGATTAGTGGATCTTTGTGGGTACCATCCCCACCAGGATTTTCCCTTGGCCAGGGTTTCCTCGAGAACAAATAATGTGTTATGAGTTCTTTAGTTTGTTATATCCATAATTGGGCAAAAGTTAAAGTTTGTAGAATACTAATTCACCCCCCCTCTCAGTATTCCCTATTTCTAACAATTGGTATCATAGCTTAGTTACTCGGAAAAGAATCATTCAAGGAAAGCCTAGAAGCTTGAGTAAGATCTCTATAGATATGGATCAGCTACAAAAGAATCTTGAAGAAGCTCTTGAACAGATTGATATGCTTACTGAAGAAAGAGATACTATGAAAGGAAAATATGATGATGCAAAGAACCTCATTGAGAAACTCAAAAACAAATTGGGAGATCTAAAATCTGAAAAGGAATCTGAGAGTCACATTGAAGATTATGATGACAACTTAGAAAAAGAAAATGAGATCCTTAAACATGAACTAAAGATAGAAAATCTGAAGCTAAGTCTGAAAGATGGAAGTGGCAAGAATGAAGCAAATCTGAAATCTGAGAATGAAAATCTTAAGCTTGAAAATGAAGGGTTAAAATCTAAACTTGGTAAAGTAACATCTGAACTTGAGAAAGTTAATTTGTAGTATGTTGAACTTGAGAAATACAATACAATTGTGAAAGGAGAATTGACTCAATCTAAGAAGCAACTTGAAAGACTATATTCAACTAGTGAAAAGATTGATGAACAAATATCTTATCAAAAACCATTCTATGATAAGACTGGTCTTGGATTCAACACTTTTAAAGTAAATGAAGAAAGCAAGGAACCAGATCTAAAAATATCTAAAAGCATAGATGAGAAGTCTGATGAGATTAAAAAAATCTGAAGATACACCTAAGGAAGAAGAATCACCTAAGAAAGAGGAATCACCTAAAGGTAAGCAAAGATAATTCAAAGGTAGATGTTTTTCTTGTAACACTGTTGGTCACATGAAGAGAGATTGCACAGGTAAGCAACTTAAACCTCTTATTGGTTATTGTTATAATTGTCATGATTTTGGACATAGAGCTATTGAATGCAAAAAACCTAAATTTTTTGAGAGCAACAATAGTAGTAGAATGTTTAGAAATACTAACCATGTAGATAAGAAACCTACTGAAGATATGAACAGAAGAAATAGAGTAGTATGTTATAGATGCAACAAGGTTGGACACATTGCTAGAAATTGTAGATCATAGATCAATCAGCCTAGACCAAGATATGGAAAAATAGAATAGTTTGTCAAATATGTAACAAGATTGGACAGACAACAAGGTTTTGCAGAATGAACAATAGAGTTTTTCATACCAATCCTAACCCTAGAAGTTATGTAAGAAGAAATGAAGATGCAAGCAACAGTTAGAAAGGATGCTGTAGTAATTCAGATGAAGTGAAGTTTGTTAAAAGCACATTTTAAGGAGACATATTTAGCACTGAAGGCAGTTAGAAAGGTGAAGTATTAAATGGTAAGAATGAATCTTTACCTGACCCATCTCAAAGTACTTAATTCATGAAAATTATAGTAGAATAGGAACTTAGGTTAGTGTAGAATTTGATATATGATGAATTGAGTCTTGCACAGTTAATGCAAAGTATTATATGATCTTCTAATGATATGGTTAAGAGCGCAAAGAAAAATATTATGTTTTGCGAGATCGCAAGAAGTTTTAAGTTTTGCAGGTTAACATAATCAGCTTTTTGGAAAGAAGCGGAAAAAGAATTGAATGCGATGTCAGATCTAAGTTAGATTGAATTAATAAAAGGTCATGATTGGTGTTATTTGATCATCAAAGAAAACACAAGTGTTAAGGAGATCAAAGAGCAGTGATTGGAAGCATTTTGCAAGGATTTGGTGAAGAATTTTGTGCCGAATCTATGCAAGCCCAAAATCATGAAATAGAGGTATTTTACTTGGTAGATCTTTAAATTAGTTAAGGAATTAGAGGAAGTCATGGATATTTCTTTGATTCACAATGTTAGAGATAAGAATAGACCTAAAATGAAAAGGCAACTAGTAGAACCCTTGGAAGATGATCCTAGGTTAGCTTTATCATCCGTACCAGATGGAGTTTTACATGTAGAGAATGTCAGAAGTTATCTGGGATGTAAAATAGAGACTATCAGTGATAGTGATTTCACCATGGAATATAAGAAGATCTATAATTAGGACATGTCATTGAAAGTAGGGTTTGAGCATTTGAAAGATAATGAGATCATTAAGTATGCTTTGCAATATGAATTTGATAATGAAGAATGTACCAAGATAATCCTAAGCAGAAATCACAATGGAAAGTTTTGGTTAAATGATAGAGTGATAGATATCACAACTGATTTAATTCATGAAGTAACTGGACTATCTAAAACTAGAGCCATTCCTTTAAATGAGAAAAAAATGAGGAAAATAGTCATAGACAACACAAATTCATCCTACAATGGCAGAGGAATTATAATTAGCAAGATACAAGATGATGTCAGATACTTGTGTAAGATCCTAACAACTAAGTTTTGTGCTAACTCAAGAGAGGATGACATGGTAGCTAGAATGATACATGCAGCTTATTTGATGTGTGTGGATAAAGTACAAGTTGATATGTGTGAGATTTTGAGGATACAATTGTTTGAAAATTTGGAATAGATAAAGAAGATGAAGTATTCACAGTTTAGATTTTCATCTTTAATAAATTATATGTTTTTTCATCTATTGATAAGATTTCCATTCACCATTGGAAATGACTAGAATGATGGACAATCTACAATGGAAAGGATTAATCAAGTGTATAGGAGGCATGCTATTGATAAAGTAAATGAAACTGCAGTATTGGTAATTAAGTCTTTCTAGAATTTGATGTCTAGTAGATCAAGGATCCCATAGTTTCTTGTGGAGAAGTATAAAAATGAGATATGTTTCATGGTTGATACTGACTTTACTTACATTGAAGTAGTAGAACCTAGAACAGAGTTCATAGACATTCTTGGCTATGAGATATCTGAGATTGAGATAGAAGAATATGTGAGTAGATTACTTAAGTGCAAGTTAGATACTCACTATAATAGGTTTGGAACCTTTGAGGAGAACTTCAACTCCATAAAGACCATCCTTTAAGAGAAATAGTCAAAGAAAAGAGTTGAGAGTACTATCAAGAAAATTCTAAAAGATACAGGGATGACTGAACATGAATTCTTGGTAGCCAAGCAAACAGAAGAAGCAATTAGAGATATTGGACAAAAATAAGTTTTATCTATTCCACCTCTATCATCAATTGTAGCATAGCAAGGAGAAACACTAGTTAAGGTAAAAGTGGAACAAATAGAGAAGGATCAAGAAGCAAGGATATCCACTAGATCAACCTCCTCCACACCTAGAAAAAGAGTAAAAGAGATTGCTACTAGACCGGGTAAGAGGCAGAAGACATTGGTACCACCAGTTCAAAGGAAAATTGTAGAAATCAAAGATGATGAAAGCACTCCCATTAAGAAGAAATCTTGGAAACCTAGAGTTGAGAAGGTTAATGAATGGATCATTCAAGATGGAGACTTTACAAAGATGAACAAGTATTATGATCTCTATGATTATGTAGAGAGATTAAATCTAGAAAATGCAGTGGTAAAGCATATGATTTTATCTGATAAGAAATTTGATACAATTTAGGGTAAGATACCTGATGACTTGTACAATAAACTTGTAAATAGGAAGAAGAGAGCATCATAAGAAGATATAGCTATTAGAGAAAAGCTTGTAAGAAAACTTTATGTTGTGAGAGATGAAGTACACTTCAATCAGATTATGAAAGCTTTAAACACCCATCTGAGAACCAAAAAAAGAACCATTTAGATTATGGGAGGTAGATATGAAGAAGTGAACACAGAAACAAAGCAAGCAATCATTAAGGTAATGTCAGAGAATGCTGGAGAATCATCAGTTTTGGTAGAATCTAAAGATCAAGCAACAGAAGAAGTAGAACAAGAGGACATTCTCTCTCCACCAACCATAAATATTGAGGATGAAGTCATGAATGTAGAAGGAACTAAGATCACCTTCGATAGTGATGATAACTTATTAAAGAATCTTGAAAATATTGTTGACAATTCAACTTTTGAAGAGAAGGAGAGTACCAAAGGAGAAGAGAAGAAAATTTTAGAACCTAAAGTGACAAAAAAACAAATACCTATTCCCACTCAAGAAGAAATCAGTCTTACACCTCAGACTAGCAAGAAAACTCAGATTGGTTCTATGATTGAGAATTTGGGAAAGGAAGTAGATGATGATGATCAGATAGAATTGATCACATCTTTGAACAAGATCATTGGTAAGAACAAGAGAGTAAAGAGTCTTGAAGGATGCCTAAAGGAGCTTACTAAGAAATTACAAGGCATTATTACTACACAAATTGGAAAATATAACCCTCTGGAAAGAGAAAAGGAAGTAATGAACACTTTTGATAATGAGTTTACAAATCTATCTGATATAGAAAAGATGAAAGCTCACGCAGCTTATGAGGCAAAAACACTCTTGGACATTAGTCAAAATATCAGGAATGATATCAATAACCTTGATATCTGTATAAAGGACTTGAGGAAGAATTTGGAAAGAGGAAAATCCTTGTACATTCATTGTACAAAATCAGAAAACCTAGTAGCAGAGGAAGATCAGAAGATGAAGGTGAAGGAAGAAAAAATTTAGAATGAATTAAACCTTCTTTCGAGCCCCAATGTGAAGATTTTTGATATTGAGAATAAAATTTGAAAGATCTATGATGAAATAAGAATTTTGCAAGATGACAAGCACATGAAGCTGAAGAGATTCACTCTTTTGAGAGAACACATTTCTATAAACTTGAGCACTATTGAAGGGCAACTAGAAGAATGCCTTTCAGCCAAGACATCTTTTCAAAAGTTTAGTTATGAGAATCTCCAAGTATGTGAGATTACATCTTATGGATTGTGCGCACTACTCAATGTGGTAGATTCAATTAAGAAATCATGGGAGAAAGAGTTAGAGGCTATGAAGATCAATTTTTTAGATTGTGTTGTAAGCCTATCGACTTTGCAATATTGAATTAAGGTATAACTTTTTGTGAACATAGTTTTGTTACCCTCCTTACCTTTTTTTTGGTCATTGTTGTCAAAGGGGGAGAGATATATAGTAAAAAATTGTTAAGGATACATACTCTTAGGGGGAGTACTATATATAGAAAGGATTCATTAAGTCATAAGGATAGCATATATATATTTTGTATTATGGCCACAATTTTGAGATTTTGAAGTTCTAAGACTTAGCCAATTTTCTCATATGTTGCCACCAATGACAAAGGGGGAGATTGTTGGAAATTTGGCTAAGCTAGATACATAGATGTTTTCATTATGGAAACATATGATCTACATGAATATCACACAGGTCAGAGAGCTAGTATGCCAGAGCACAATGTGAAATTGTCTATGAGACAATGTATTTCTACCAGTGAACCTGATGATAGTTTTTATTTGCAATGTTGATTGGAGTAAGTTCAGTACTTGCACACTTGGAAATGGACTCTATGGTGACTATTGAAGACTCACCTTAGAGCGCAAGTCAGTACAACATGTACGAAAGAAGTTATGATAGTTTTACTAAAGACGATGTTAAGCTGACAGGATATTATATGAAGATAGAATTGATAAAGAGTTAAGGGATTATTTTGTTTATCAAAATAATGACTTAACAATATAAAGGGATGACATCCTAGATGTTAACCCTTAGATAAAGATATTTTAATATGATAGTCAACTGGAAATTTATTAATCTTAATAACTTGTATAAATATATGTAAAGATGTAATTGTAAAAAAGAAGAAACGAATGTATGTAATAGAGATAGTGAAAGAACAATGAAGAGATATTGATGCAAGCAGTATAAGGTTATGTACCTTGACCTATTTTTGTAATCAGTAAATATTGTATATTACTTATTTGGGCAGTGGGCTACTTTGGTAATCACATTTTGTACTACCAACTCCTACTAGGGTTGAGGCTTCTAACAAGGCCTATAGTCCCTTAATAAGGACTGAGACACTATATGCATGTAATAGACTCCTAACATGGTCAACATCCTTAATAGGATACTTTTGATTAGTGGATCTTTGTGGGTACCATCTGTAATACCCCAAAAATAGGCTATAGGTTTATTAACCTCCTATATCGACACATCAAATGAAATTGATACAAAATTCCTAACCTAAGGCACATCTTCACATTGAAATCCTAATTAATTTTATTCTTAATTCTACATCAGAGAATATTCCTTCATCCTAATTATCTTTGATTTAATAATTATTTGGTGATAAATCATATTTATCCTAAAGTTGATTAATTGAATATGATGAATATTTAATTAATTAATTTAATTCTACCACTTAATTATTTAATTAGATTTAATTGCATTTATTCCTAATTAATATTGTTTTTATTTTGACAATAAATCAAAATTCCTACAAACAATCAATTGGATATTTATTTAATTGATTTAAAATCAAAGTTGTCAAATTTAATGATTTAATTGGAATAAAGTTTGATTTAATAATTGATTAACCCATAAATCAATTATTTTAAATCAAAAAATAGTTCAGTTGAGAATAAATCACTTTATTTTTAAATTAATTTATAAATAAATCATGCACAATCAGAAAAGCACGCAACTAGAAATTAACAATCAATTTAGAAATTGAAACTCAACATCTGATGATGAGTTGAAAAAAAAATAAAAAAATAAAAGCTCCATTTTGAGATAAAAACTGCTTTTGCATGATTTTATGAATTAAATATTTTTAATTTCTTGTTAACTCAAAAATCAACTTGAGTTTATCAAGAGTGATTTATGGATTTTCTCAATGCATCCTCAAGCCCTAGATTTCTATAAAATCAAGGCTTAGCTCTTCACAATCAATACCTCAAAATTGCATCCTCACTCTGGTGAATTTGTGACTGAAGAATCAATCTTTTGCGAATCAAGGCTATTGTGAGATTTTTATTTATTGTTTTGAGAATTCATAGTTTCATATCATAGATTTTTATATTCATTCATACCATTTGTTAGATTAAATCTGCATTCAAATTCAATTTCATACATTATAGCTTAGATTCATACAGTTTCTCATTCTTATTGCATAGAAAATACAAAAATATAGATTAATTTACATTCATATTTCATTATTTTGATCATCTTAAATCCTTCATTTAGGTGTTGCATTGTCACTAATCTTGATTTCAATCTAAGAACATTATACTTGGACCTACTAGAAGGTAGTAAATCGCCTGGTTAACACAGTTTCAATTACTTGTAGATTTTGGTTTTTGCTAACCTCTAATGTTTTACTGAAGTGTTGTGTCTACAACTAGGTACAAAATTCACACACACATTTTTGGAGCCCACTGTGGGGCCTTGAAATGGGTTTCCATTCTATTCTATCAAATTTCTATCATTTTTCTTGAACCCACAATCACAAGGTTAATTTTTGTGAGTTTTGCGATAAATTTTTGAGCTACTTTTCCAGAAATCTGACTGATGTTTTTATTGGTACATGAACATATGACATGATAAAGATCCAAAATTTATATTTCTGGAAAGGTATTTGAGTTAGCTTTCATTTTCCATTGGTTTGGATTAATTTTATTTTTATTTGCAAAATTTATTATCATTTTAGTGAAGACTAGTCTGAACCTGACTTTATGAAATCCGACTGATGTTTTTATTGGTACATGCACATATGACATGATACAAATCCAAAATTTATATTTCTGGAAAGGTATTTGAGTTAGATTTCATTTTCCATTGGTTTGGATTAATTTAGTTTTGATTTACAAAATTTATTATTGATTTAGTACAGACTGGTTAGAATCTAATTTTTTATGACAACATATTTTTTGATTATCAAATGACATATTATCTTTGACTAACCTGATTTTCTACCACGTGGGGTTGACAAGTTGCATTTCTTTTTTTATAGATTTTTATAACAGTGGGTTTCATGTACAAGAATAGGTAAGTTTTTCACAACAGTGGTTTGCAGGTGCAGGTGTAGGTACGTCCTGTGGGTACAAAAGATAGAAGACAAATGCTCAAAAATTGCTAAAATAGGTAAAATCTACTAAGCGTGTTGCGAGGAACTCAGGTATTCTGTTACATCTGATAACACTTCATTTTGGGACATAAAACAAACTCTCTTGTGTCAAGCTTGAGTGAGTTTACAACTTCCATAATTCACACTTCAGTTTTGGGCTCTAAAACAAACATAGATTTTCTTTTTAAATATCTGTTACACATAGTAATTAGGCCCTATGAACACTATTCACAGATGATCTTAAGAGAGTGGGCTTCTTTCACTTGTTCATGCATGAAAAGCTCTTCTTGATGATAGATCCCCTTGTAGGTAGGGAGGTTACTAAGATTGTCTTGCATTCTACTAGATTTGTGCATCTTCAACTTTTGATTGATACATTCTTTCTCCGGAGAGGTTGATAGATCATAAGTGGTTGACATCATAGATCTTTGTGAGATAATTTTGGTCTTAGCATGTCAGATTAATGTATTTTCTTTGTCTTGGTGAAGTGAAGAGGTTAGGGGATTATGCTCTACTTCTTTTTTGGATAGTACCAGAAACCCAGATCCTTGAATCTGATCTAGTCCCCATGTGGTATCTTTTGTGAGTCACCTTTAGAGAGGGTTAACCATAGTGGACATTCCCTTAATTGGGTCAACCACGTAGATGGAACCTAAAGTGGTAATAGCCATTTTCACTGTGGTAGTAACAACCGCTATATAAATGTCCTTGTGGAGAAAATCTTCAGAGGTGTGGTCTCTTGTTGGGCTGTCAGATCTCCTTAGCAGTTCCTGATTGATTAAATT
Source organism: Chamaecyparis obtusa (assembly GCA_027943335.1). Lineage (NCBI taxonomy): Eukaryota > Viridiplantae > Streptophyta > Pinopsida > Cupressales > Cupressaceae > Chamaecyparis > Chamaecyparis obtusa. The sequence goes on from BSBK01007278.1 coordinate 1,630,151, forward strand.
TTCGGACGGTGTGAAAACCCCGGTGTGCCTAGATTAGAGTTCTCCCTCTTGAGATCACAAAATTTGTAGAGTTAGACCATTACTACAAACCTTAGTGAGGCCAAATTTTTCATTTTCTACGAATATGTGCATTATTGAATTTTTTTTTGGAACATACACAAGTAGTATTTCTAGGGATTAGCACAATAAGTCACTATTGCTTGTTCATGCGTAAGGTTTCTTTTACCTTTGCTCATTGTTTTCAGACAATTGCTTGCTTCCCTTGCTTGCTATTTTGCATGCTTGATATCTTCTTGGTTACTTGAGACAAACTTTTACATAGATCTTCAAAAACTGGACAGAAAAAATTACAAACAAACTGATACTGAAAAACTAAAAAATTGCAAATCTAAAGCAAAAATCCTTTCTGGTGTCAAAAGTCATCCTAAAATTTCAAAACTTGTATCAAAGTCAAAGTCAAAGTTGTTAGAGATTGGTCAAATTTGTCAGAAATCCAATTTTTACAGCCTATTCCCAAATTCTGTCAAAATAGCAAATTGATTCTTGTCATTTCTAGTCATCCTTGGTTGGTCTAGGTCAAATCTCAGGTGCTATGACATGTTTCTCAACATCCAAATGAACTTAAATGGTATCAAATTGCATGAAATGACTCTTGGTCTTCTTTCTTCCACATCTCTCATGTCTTCCTAGTCTCCCATTTCCATCCTTTCTCCTATTCCTCCACGCTTCTTCCTCTTCTTCCTAAAACTCTTCACATCTTCTTGATTCTTTTCCTCTTATTATCTACTCTACTTTCTTCTATTCATCTCTTCTGTCACTTCCATGCTTGATTCCTCCTCTTCTAGAACCATGAATTTCAACTATCTTGTTATGAAACCTCTCTTGAAAAGGGATGATCTTGAACTCATTGCTCAATTCGAAGAGTATTATTCCTCCAAAAATCCCATGAGCGATAAGTTTATGACATGAATAAAAGAAAGATCGATTAAATCAGATGCCTTTTTTAGGATCATACACATGATCCTGTCATGAAATCCTTCTTCCAAATGTCTTTCATCTTCTAAGTCTTTTCATTCTTCCTCATTTTCCAAGTCTTCTTCCTCCACTAGGTCTTCATCTTCCTCTTCTCCACGATCTCATTCCTCTTCTAATTATCCCAAGAGTCTTACTTCTCTTCTCAAGACATACCATGTTGAGCAATGTGATAACCCTTTTGATACTTCTTCCACGGAGAGTGACACACCCATCTTTGAAGAATATGATGACTATGATGACGGACAATATAATGATACCTATGACACCACTATTCCTAAGAGTCCTCTTCGTTGAGTGCTCGTGCTTACTAAAAATGGGTCATCACATTGGATAGATCATGATGGTGATCCATATGATTCTAATTTTGAATGAGACTTTGATGATTTTTGTGAACAATACCTAGATGATACATCTACTTCTATTGAGGAAGAAAAAGCTTACCACGCTGATTATAAATGTGCACACTACAAGGATCTCTCCTCTAAGAACTCTCATGCTGAAAATAAAGATTACACTCTCAAGCAAGATCATGTTAATGTTGAACTTTTGTCTTGTGATGGTTCCCTTTCAACCCCTACTTCCTCCAATACCCATACATTTCCTAAAGCTTCCAAGCCTATCAAATCTTTCACAAGTCTTTCATCTACCAAAGGTCCTAATACTTTTCATGCGGTTTCCTATAGTTATCCTCAAGGGCTACCTCTTAAAGAAACTCAAGCTAACCTTCACTTGGCTACAAATGCTTTCAATAATTCTAAACCTAAAGAGCCTAAGCTTTTATATGCTATAATTCCTACTTCATCTAGTCCTTCACCATCTTTTCCAAAGTCTTCCATACAATCCCAACATGCTTCCTTGTCCTTAGAAGTGGCTCCATATCAAGAGGACTCTAAAAATAATAAAGAAAAGAACATAAAGGAAGATCAAGATCAAGAAACCTTCATGTCATCCAATCCTTTTCATGATGTCTCTTATCCATATCATGGTTCTTTTGATCCCGCATGCCCTTTCTCATTCATTCCACCCTATCTTAAGTCTTCTCCTAAGCAAGATCAAGTTACTACTTACACCGTTGAGCTTATTGACAATCAAAATAACCTTACCCCACTTCCAATTTACAAAGATGATACTTCCATTAAGGTTGGTAAAAATGGTGTTGTTACTTCCAATGTTAAGCCTATTGAAAATCAAGAGAAAAATTATGCGCTTATGCTATCCAAAGATCCTTGTCAAGATCAAATTTTTCCATCTTCTTATTCTACCACTCCATGTTCATTTCCACTTTCTACTCTTCCCAAGTCTTTGCAAGATTTGAACAATCCTATCAAAGAAGATGCTCATATTCAAGATTTCCATGATTCTATTGAAAATCCTAATGCTCACTCTAAAGATGCTGATGTCCTTGGTTGTCATATAAATGTTGATGAAATTGTTGATTATCCTTTTGCATCTTCCACTTCCATCCTTGGACCTCCACCACCAATACTAAGAGCTTCACGTCTTCCTTCCATCTTGGGCCCTTATGTCCCTTCACTTTCCCCTCCTAAATCTCCTAATTCACCATCCATCTTGGGTCCTTACATCACTCCATCTCCTATCTTTCCTCAAGATCAACATGGATGCATACCCTTGAATCCTTTTCATCCACCCACCCATTTAAACCAGTCATATCCTCCTTCCACAAGTCCCAAGATCTTTGGAAGTAACTTGAATGTTCAATACAATAAAAGGAAGCAATATAAGAATCCATCAAAAAGAGAAGATCACCATATCTCCTCTAATCAACATGGAGGTATAAAGTCAAAAGAGATATCTAAGAAAAAAACTACAAGACAAGTATGGGTTCCAAAATCCATCATTAAAGATATTATCTCTACATCATTAAAAAGAAATGAAAAGCCTATGACTATATGGATTCCAAAGTCTCTCTTGAAAGAGTCTGGTGTTGAAAAATAAGTGAAGTTGACATTCAAGCTTCCAAAGGCTTCCACTTCATCTTGTTCCAAAAATATTCTTCCATTTCATGCGCCTAAACCACAACCTCTGCTATCCATTTGCTATATTCCTTCATTCATGTTTCCTCCATCCTCTCCCCACCCTTCAAGGTGTGTGTTGATTTTGAACTTTCCTTCCTTTCCATCTACCCTTTCACAATCCTTCCATTCATTATCCTCCTACCTTCTATCCTTTTTTCTCATTTGCGTATTCCTCCTATCTTCCAACCTCACTTGCTTTACATAAAACTATATCCTCCATTTTTCTCTTCCATCTTCCTTTCCCTATCAACATCTTTGAGCATATCATTTTGAATCCTTGGCATATCATGGTTTATCCTGTCAAGGAGCATTATCTAAAAATCTTGCCTTCTTCCAAAAAAATAAATAAATAAAATAAAAAAAATTTGAAAATGTGCCTTGGTGAAAACTTTGAAACAGGTGCCTTGGTAGCAAAAGTAAAGAGAAATAAATTCATCCTATAGTGAAAACAACTCCTTTGTGGCACCTTAGATAAGTATCATGATGAAAACCTTGCAATCAGGCATCATGCGTAGTTCTTCTACATATTTCATCCATTCCATTTTCTCTCTTTGATCTTGACAATGTTGATCTATACATGAACATTTGGCTATTTTGTGAGCTATCTTATGATGATCTTACTTTCATTCCCTTGCTGTTTAGCCTTCATATTTATTTTCCTCCATTCTAGCCTTTCACTATCCTTTTCCCCTTTGGTCTTGATCTAATAAAAAAAGAGTAGAACATGATGCTTTGAAATTTCTTGACATATATCCTCCTTTGGACTACATCCTGTCCTTCTTTGTCAATACACTTTTGTGACTTATCCTATGTTGGCCTTTCATTTCTTGTCCAAATGTGCTTTACATGACAATTTTTTCCTAGCTTGGGTACCTTTGAGGAGTTTTCCCTTGAGGATTTCTTCCTTTCATTCTCCTTCATTCTCTTATCTTCCATCTCTTCCACTAGCTTGCTAATCCCTCTTGTTCTCCACCTTGCTAGACATTGGGACTACATGATGTGATATTGTTTGGGAGTTTGATGCCCATTCTATTCAGGGGCATCCTTTTTACATACTGAAGCAGTACTACCTATTGAAGTTGAAAGCCCATCACTAAGAATCATAATGCATGGTCTAGTAACTGATAATGACTATAGAGTGTCTAGGTTGCAAGAACTTGAACTACTAGATGAGTGCAGACAAGTAGTGTATAATCATCTTAGAGTATATCAGAAAAAAATGTCTAGAGGCTACAACAAGAAAGGCAGACGCAGATAATTTTAGGTTGGCAATCTAGTCTTGAGAGAGAATCCTAAAAATCAATCACATAGAGAACGCAAGGGGAAATTTGAACCCAAATGGCTGGGTCCCTTTGTTATCACTGCTACTTTCAACTCTGGTGCCTATCAACTCTCAACAACTGAAGGAGAATAGCTCTGAGAACCAATAAACGTTCTCCATCTAAAGAAATTTTACACCTAAGGCATTCAGTCTATGGTAAAATATCCTAAAAAAATCTTAAAAATTTGAAAAAGTCTTAAAAAGATGAACATCTTGGTGAAAACCTAGCAATGGGTGCCTTGGTGATTCACAAAAAAAGTAAAAAAATATCAGAAGTACAAAAAAATTGGAAAAATAAAAAATACAAAAAAATGAGAAAAAGAAAAAGTGCCTTGGTGAAAACTTGGAAACAGGCGCCTTGGTAGCAAAATAAGAATCTCTGCCAAGATGGTGAAAACCCAACAAACAGGTGCCACTTGTTTAAAATGCTCCATCTATCAGCGTAATATTGGTCTTTCCTAGCTTTCAGTCTTGCTTTAGTTTGTACATATCTCCCAATTTGTTCTCGCTTTCCTATTTTCAATAAAGTCGATTTGTACACCAATCTGCTCAAGCGTCTGTATCCTATCAATGCTTAACACTTGGGGGTAATCAATGTCATATCCTATGGCCTCTAGTATACCTAAGATGAGTCATGTCTAGTTAGAGTCCTTTGAAGCTTCATCCGAGTCAGTCAGTCAGTCTCCTCTCCAGAAAGGGATTTTGCATCTACAACAATGCAATCAAACATAAATTGAAAATAATCTATGCTTTTTACATGCTTTTATCTCCTTGTATGCTTACTGATTCACATTGAGATTTTTGCATATTGTGTCCTTTTGAGCTCTTCGATGATGTCCTTTATAGGATTTAGAGAGTGATGATAGGGGGCATAATATTTTCTTTGTCTTATGCTTATATGTGAAAATCTAACAACTTTGAAAATTGTGGATTGAAATGGTGTCCATCTGTAAGAGCCTTTATCTTGAATTGGATGGCCATGAGTACCTCGACCATTGATACCCAGAAAATTCAAAGAAGTTTGATCTAACTATTATCTTTTTGAGTGAATTCTTTCTCCTACTATGAAACGCGATCTTACCTAAGGATGTGAATGATAAAGGGTCACTACAGGTAATTCAAACTAGACTTAGAATGATCTCTTGACTATTTGATATGTTTGCATGCAAGGCATATTCAGCTCATCACAATGTTTATGTTATGATGCTTATACAAATTGCAATATTAAAATGGTCATGATATTCAGGTCATCCTGGCATTTGTGCCTTGGTGCTTATATCTACTCTGACATTCCAAAATAAAATCAATATTCATATGTCCATGGTTATCTAACCAGTGGGCATTGTATTGATTCTTACTCATACAAATCAATATTCAAATGTCTATAGTTTCCTAACTAGTTGACATTGTATTGATTTATCCGGTTACCTAAAAAGTTCAATGATGACAACAAATCGACACATGATTAGTGACTAGGTCCTAGGTCCTAGGTTTGCATTTTATTCTGCATTTCATTTTGCACTTTACATGATCTCACAAATTGCTTGAAAACTTAAGCGATTATTCAAAATAAAAAATGCTAAACATGACACAAGGACTGAGCATTGTATGAAGGTTCTTCCAACGAAACATCAAGTAGAATCTTTTTTCGGGATCAAAATCAAAATCTGAGATCATTTATATTATTCACTGCTTGCATATTCAACCTTCAAACATGAAAGACATCCATTTTTCAACTTAACTATCTTACATCAAACTATCAAAATTTCAACTTGGTGAACTATGGTCAACTCATGGTCAAACCTAGTCAAACTTGGTCTCCAGGACCTCCAAATGATGCAAAATACATTCTCAAATGTGTACAACCACTTCTCAAATCAATTATCATGCTTCTAAACTACAAAGATGACTTTTCTTGTTAGATTTCAATTTTTATCCCAAGGGGGCATGGTATTGCACATCATTCAAGTCTATAAATCTAAATCTGTAATCAATCTTTCCTCAATAATCAAGACAACAACCACGTCTAGTTGCTGACTCATAAAAAGTCCTCGTCGCTTGGGAAAAATATATCATCTCTTGGGGCATATGAGATTCATCAAGATCCATATCAATATGGTATCCTAATCTATCTTGTAAACTATATCAGCTTTTCGTAACCATCGGTTCATTAGTGTTATTTCCTTGGTTCTTTGTAACTGATGGGTTCAAGATGTGATACCAATGTGATTCATAAAAGGACATTTAGGTTTGGAATTAGTCAATCACTTCTTCATAATCATAAGGTTCAGAATTAGGCGTTTTGACACTTCTTCATAATCACCAGTTCATTGTTGATATAGCTAGCATCATCTTGATTCCTGGTCATCTTGGGCCTAGGTCGGTATCTTTTTTTCCAATCTTTCAATCAGTTTCTGTCTCGGAATTGGTTCATCCTTGAAATCAATCTCAAACATCTTTATCATACACAGCTTATTCTTTGAACCACTACGCTTCGCACAGTAATTCAAAGAGGGGCAAAATGTAATACCCCAAAAATGGGCTATATGTTCATTAACCTCTTATATCGACATATCGAATGAAATTGATACAAAAGTCCTAAACTAAGACACATCTTCACATCGAAATCCTAATTGTTTTTATTCTTAATTCTACATCAGAGAATATTCTTTGAATATACCTTCATCCTAATTATCTTTGATTTAATAATTATTTGGCGATAAATCATATTTATCCTAAAGTTGATTAATTCCTAATTAATATTGCATTTATTACTAATTAATATTGTTTTTATTTAGACAATAAATCAAAATTCCTACAAACAATCAATTAGATATTTATTTAATTGATTTAAAATCAAAGTTGTCAAATTTAATGATTTAATTGGAATAAAGTTTGATTTAATAATTGATTAACCCATAAATCAATTATTTTAATTCAAAAAATAGTTAAGTTGAGAATAAATCACTTTATTTTTAAATTAATTTATAAATAAATCATGCATAATCAGAAAAGCACGCAACTAGAAATTAACAATCAATTTAAAAATTAAAACTCAACATCTGATGATGAGTTGAAAAAAACCAAAAAAAACCAAAGCTCTATTTTGAGATAAAAATTACTTTTGCATGATTTTATGAATTAAATATTCTTAATTTCTTGTTAATTCAAAAATCAATCTGAGTTTATCAAGAATGATTTATGGCTTTTCTCAATGCATCCTCAAGCCCTGGGTTTCTATAAAATCAAGGCTCAGCTCTTCATAATCAACACTTTGAAATTGCATCCTCACTCTGGCGAATTTGCGACTGAAGAATCAATCTTTTGTGAATCAAGGCTATTGTGAGATTTTCATTTATTGTTTTGAGCATTCATAGTTTCATATCATAGATTTTTATATGCATTCATAGCATTTCTTAGATTAAATCTGCATTCAAATTCAATTTCATACATTCTAGCTTAGATTCATATAGTTTCTCATTCTTATTGCATAGAAAATACAAAAATATAGATTAATTTGCATTCATATTTCATTGTTTTCATCATCTTAAATCCTTCGTTTAGGTGTTGCATTGTCACTGATCTCGATTTCAATCTGAGAACATCATACTCGCACCTACTAGAAAGCAGTAAATCACCTGGTTAGCATAGTTTCAATTACTTACAAATTTTAGTTTTTGATAACCTCTAATATTTTACTGAAGTGTTGTGTCTACAACTAGGTACAAAATTCACACACACATCATCCCCACTGGGGTTTTCCCTTGGCTAGGGTTTCCTGGAGAAAAAATAATGTGTTATGAGTTCTTTAGTTTTATTTCTATGCATGTTGTTTATCTTTCTATGTTATGCATGTGCTAAGATAATATGTTATATCAATAATTGGGAAAAAGTTAAAGTTTGTAGAATACTGATTCACCCCCCCCTTTTAGTATTCCCTATTTCTAACAGAACCATGGAAGGAGGTTTGATTATCACATTGAAGGGAGGTTTGATTATCATCATTTTTATATAGGTCGATCTCCCCAATATCAATATAGAGGAACATGGAGGTGTGAGTATTGAAGTTGAAGATCATGATCCCATGGAAGATGACGATCATGCACTAGAAAATACATTTGAAGATGATGGTATGAATGCATTGAGCGTTGAATCATTTGGTACTGGTGCTGTTGGTGCTACTGATGATGATGATTATGATGAAGATGACATTGGCAACATCTATGATATACCTCTACTTGAGAAGGCAGACACGTCCCTTTACGAAGGCTCCCAATCTACTCTTCTCTTTGCTGTATTGTTATTAGTGAATTTGAAGGTTATGAATGGTTTATCCAACATAGCAGTGCCACGTATGCTAAGGTTTTTCATATATGTCATTATAGTCTATAAAAGGTGAAACATGTACCATTAAGATTGTTTATAATAATGAATTATATTATTTGTTGCAGATTTATAAGTGACTTTCTGTTACCACCATTAAATGTTCTCCCTCGCTCGTACCGAGAATTATGTGCCACTATGAAACATATTGGAATGAAGTATCAAATAATAGATGCTTGTCCCAAAGATCATATTATTTATTATATAAAGAACATGAAAAATGAAATAGAATGCCTTGAATTCCTTACGAGCAGATATCAAGATGATCAAGTGACAAAAAAGGTGCCTTGAAAGGTTCTTCGTCACATTCTCATTATTCCACATCTAAAATGATTATTCAAGTGTAATAGCTTGATAAAATTTATGGATTACCATGCACATGGTAGGAGTTGAGATGACATTATTCGATTGCCTACAGATGGTTCATCATTTATGGACATAGAGGAAAAGTGGCCACACTTTAAAGAGGAACCTCAAAATCTTAGGCTTTCTCTAGCAGTAGATGGTGTCAATCCACATGGAGAGATGAGATCCATTTTCTCAGTGTGGCCTATTTTTCTTATAAACAATAACCTTCCTCCATGGATGCCAATAAAGAGGGAGCACATTATGTTGGCAATGATTATTTCAGGTATGTTATTATTTTATAGTTATCTACATGTAATTATAAGTCTTGGAGTGAAATGGCCACAATAATTATCTGATGTTGTTGTTAATTCAACTAGGTAAGTACCAAGTGAAAGATATGAATGTATATATTGCGCCTCTTATTGATCAGTTGTTGTTATGGAATGGTTTCACTATGTATGACATCTCTCGACCAATTGGACAAAGACAATTTCAATTCCATGTAATGCTTGTGTGGAAAATTCATGATGCTCTAGGGTTGACACATTTCTGTGGTATGTTATGGTGAATTCTAGTTGTACACGATAATTCAAATTTTAAAAATATATATATTTAATCTAATTTTATTGTTATCTTGTAGGTCTTCAAACAAAGTGAAAATTTTCATGTCTAATGTGTGGTCCAAAGATGAAATCTCATCATTTAAAAAGTTTTAAAAAATAAGTGTTTGATGAGTATAGGCAGTTCCTCCTCTAAAATCATAAGTATCGAAGTGCAAAAATACATATTTTCAATGGGAAAGAAAAGACTAAGTCAAAGCCCTGGAGAATGACACCTCACCTATGGAAGTTGGAATATAATAGAATTTGTGGTGATATCGTTCCACGTAATGGTCAATATTTGAAAATTATATATTTTGATTGTGTTTTGTTGGCTAATTATGTAGTTGATGATCTTAAAGGTCGTGAAGGCATCACCAACCAGCTTTCAAAGGGACTAAAATGTTATCCCAGAGAATTTAGTAGGTTACCCTACTATGAGTATTTACAAATTGTGCACTTGTTTGATACTATGCATATTAGAAAGAATGTAATAGAGACACTTTGGAAAATATTGCACAGAAGGCGTGAAAGAAAAACTTGGCAAAATTTGTAGTGACATTCATAATTCCAATCATGCAATGAAAAATATCATTGAATCAAATAGAAATGGAGATCAGATTAATGAAATTTCTCTTTCTTGGTTATTAACAGAAAAAAAAGTAATGCCATAAAAGAAGTGATTCAAAAAATTTGATTTCCTACAGGATTTGCTGTGGATATAAGGAATTTCATATCAAAGAAAAATGATTTTGGGTTAGGGAAAAAAATGCATGATTGGCATACCTTCATCAAGGTAAGTCATAGTCTTTTGTATTTACAATATATTTGTGTAATTGCATTCAATTTTCATTGTATGAAATGATCAGTTGACAATTGTTGCAGTATTTGCTACCCCTATCTCTCTCAGAGAACTTCGACAATAATATCAAACAAGTGATAGATGAGCTTGGAAAATATATGAGGTAAGAAGTGATATTTGTTCAATATATCAAACAATAATATCAAACAAGTAATATATTGTAAAGTCTCATATTTATATATTTGTGTCTTGAATCTCTTGTAGGTGGTTGTCATCTAAAGAAATCCATAAAGAAGATATAAAATATTAGAAGAAAAATTTTTGTTGATTAATGTGTGAAATGCAAAAGTGTTTACCTCCATCTTTTTTCAATGCACAAGAACACTACCTCATACACCAAGTTGAGAAGATTGAATTATGTGGACCTATGCATGCTAGGTCAATGTGAATGGTTGAGAGACACTTGAAATTTTTGAATGGTTTGGTACGACAAAGAGCACATACCGAGGGCTCTATGGTTGAGGGATATATGGTATACCAGATGATGGTGTATGTTACTCAATATCTTCCTAATCTTGTAGCAAAGACCCATATATATTGCATTTGGGATCTCCACTCAATTAAAAAATTTGAAGGGGAGTACTTGGTGGGCAACGGTAGATTCAAGAAACTGAAAGGTAATAAATTATGAGATTTTATTATAGTTAATTAATTGTTAATCTTCAAAATAAATCTGTTGTAAGTCATCTATTTACTTTTGTACAATTTCTAAAGAGTGGGATGCAATATATTTGTTTATTGCAAACAATCAAGATTGGATGACGACATAGATTGAACGATGTCAGCATGATGGTCATAGATTAACATGAGAATCCATGTCTTCATTGGTTATACAAGCTCATCATAATGGAGATCCCAATGTTACACAAAAGAAAATAGATTTAGCATATAGTTTAAGAGATCACTAGGTACTTATAAATTTATTAATTAATCAATCATATGTTTTTCAACTCGTGATGCAATAATTTATACATGTTTGACATTATTGCAGGTGAAACACCACAAGGCTATGTTTTGCAATGGCTATAAATTTTGCATCAAAAATTTGGATGATGCAAAGAGAACTTGTGATTCTTGGATAAGTACAGTGTCCCAAGTGACTAATATTTCATCTAGAAATAACTTACATCCTTAAGAGTTACAAAATCGATACTATGGTATTTTGGTTGATATACTTGACTGTGACTTTAATTCCTTCAAATTAGTTCTCTTCATTGTGAAATGGTATAAAATACAACTCAATAAAAATGATCCTAATAGAACAGTTATTGAACATGACAATGGATTTTCAATGATTAATACAAGGTTACTTGAGCCAGTTGGAGAAGAGCTCTATGTTCTTACAAGCCAATATGAGCAGGTATTTTATTTAGAGGTTCCACATAAATTGGGTTGGTCATTTTTTGTTAGACATCATCCAAGAAGAAGGTTGATAAAGTATAATGTGATGGAAGAAGATACTGAGGAAGATGAAGAAGTGGAAGATGATGTAGATGATGATCGCGATCGAGAGCTGGTTGAAAAAGAATATGAAGAAAAAGATGATGATGTTGCTGCTACTGATGACGATGATACTGCTACTGATGAAAATGATGTTTCTACTAATGATGATGATGATGATGATGATGATGATGATGATGATGATGATGACAATAGTCACGGTGATGATGTCATCAATGACGACGATCTTGATGATGAGATGGATGAAGAAGAATATCAATGACATGAATGAAATGTACAATTATGCCAGATGTTTGGCATATTCTAATGATTGTTTTATATGTACTACTCTTATGCACCTTTTTTTATATGTCCTACTTATATGAGAGTTGCTTCTGCTAATTTTCTATTTCCTTGCACATCAATGATGTTAAATCACATGGGATTCTCCTCGTTCCCTGCAATGGAGTGAGCTAATTCTGAATTGCTTAGTAATTGATTTTTATTGCATGGTTGTCTTTGGTGTGTCATTTTTTTTTGAGTGTCTAGTGACTTAAACCAAAGACTTTGACTTAGCCAAAAAATGTGCAAGTCTACATTAGTATGTTTCTTTTTATTGTAATTACAATTAGTATGAATGAACAAAATAATGACAATGCAATCTTTGTGATAATGAAATATTTGTCGAAATAGCATTGATGACTTCATTCAATGTGCCTATGTATCAATGTGGTGTTGGCCCATGCATGTTGAAGATGTCACACACAAAAAGTAATCCTAGGTGTCAATTTTGGGTTTGCCCAAATAGGAAAAAGGTCTAGATATGTAATTATATTTTATGTTTAAAAATAATGTGACAACTAATTAATCATTTTATGAACAGCTGATGTACATTTGGTATTGCAGGGAAGTAGTGGATGTCAATACTTTCAGTGGGTTGATCAAAACACATTTACATCTACCCCATCTACATCTATCCCTGATGTAGGAAATGAGTGCAACTTGTGCAAGGCTCGAGAGGTTGCTAGTGTTGCCAAGATTGCTTCAATGGTGAAAGAAGAAATCATATTTCTGTGATGCCTTCTTTGTGTAGTTTGTGCACTACTTTATTGGGACCATATGCGTAAATGTGGTTAATGGAGGGCTATTGTAGATACTGATTTTTTTTTATAGAATTTCTAGTAGATACACATAAAGAACATGGACATAAACACGACAAATGAGAAATATAAATGTAGATATCACAATAGCTAAGAAACATAAATGTAGGCATCATGGTCACAATTTTTTGGAGACACAACATAATTGAATGATGTACTCAAACAATGCAACACATTTGGGTATACCACTCAATGATGTTGTGTTTCCAAAAAATTGTGACCATGATGCCTACATTTATGTTTCTCAACTATTGTGTCCCAAGACCCCTTATGATGCTTTACAACCCTTTACGATCCCTATAAATACATCTTAGAGGTCTTAAAATGTCCTAAAGGGTCATAAGAGGCTCCTAGGAGGGGTCAGATGAGCTTCCACCTTCACATGGTTGGCCCTATTAAGTAGAGAATGTTGAAATATTTTTGAAACAAAGAGAATCTCAATAATTTAAGATCTCAATCCATGTATGAAAAATATATATTGATCCATCTCAATGGCTACCAAATCAACAGATCTCTACCAAGAACCCAGTCGCAAAGAAACACCATAGACTACACCGCAAACCCACTGTGAAGAGGCATCCAATATCTCATAAGTCACATCAAATAACCCACTTTCACTAATCTAAGTCTCTCAGCTTGGTTCACTAAGAAGAAGACTTCTCCCAAGTCATCACGAACACCATAGTGATCTACAAATCTCTAATGTACAAGTTCTGCATGTCGCTCTCTCGACATCACATCTAACTCAATAATGAATGAGCCTTTATTGAATCTACTACAAAGTCATCTCTGAATGATCCATAACCAAATCATGACCAGGAACTAGATCTACAAGAACACCCTTTTGAATCGATACCAACCTGATCGAAAAATATATATATATATATATATATATATATATATATATATATATATATATATATATATATATATATATATATATATATATATATATATATATATAAACTGATTTGTATTGCAATTGTGATGACCATAAAACTATGATGGTTATCTATCAAAATAATCTGACATCTAGTCATCGCATGTACAACATCATTGTCAGTAAAAAACTACAAATGCCAGATCTAGCCGTCGTAAAATTCCTATGGGCCTCTGTCGCATGTACAACATCATTGTCATTAAAAACTACAAATGATGTATATCCATCCTACACTTCCAATGGATATCTATCACACTAAAAGCATCTCTATCGGCAAACAAATTACAAATGATGGCAACCCATTGGAAGATTCTGACTGGTCACCATCATTTTTTATTTTTTGCGACAGATAGGCATCACAATTGGGATGGCCACAAATAGGTCTAATGCTAGGTTCACCTTGTTGGCACCCCTTCTTGCGACATCCATTGTCATCATAATTATGATGCAAATCAAAACCGTCAGTTTTTCCAACTGTAAAACTATGATGTCGGGTGGTGTCATTATATTGATGGTAAACCATCCCAATTCAGATGACCTACCATCAAAAAAAGGTCTCATATGTACTAGTGATACTATCAAAACATTATCAAATGATCAATCCTAGTCTCATTACATTTCAAATGACCCATTGTGGTCATGCCTCTATCTCCCCTAGGATCCATTAGTGACCCTAGTGTACCTTCATGTCCTTGGTATTCTCCACCAAATAAGCTTTAGACCAAGCACATGTGTCATATATTTATTTGAAAAATAAAAGAATATACAAAAGGCACTTTTGAACAAAAAAGAAAAATTTCCACTAAAAAAGAAGAATGTTCAAGTTGCATAAATCATTGGAGAAAGGATCAAAAGTCATATATGACCTGGTCTTCATTTTCAAGAGTCATCTTTATAAATTATTTGTAATTTATTCTCCTTTGAATTTAAAAATAAAGTCTCTAGACTCTCCTAAAGTTATAAATTTATCATCTTTCATGAAGCTTTAATTGGTCAATAACCTTACATCATCCAAATGTTGGTTAGAATTTTCAAAACTCATAATTATTATTAATATAGTCTAGGGTCTTTTATCTCAACATTGAGAAGAGGATTTGTAATTATTATTATGTCTCGTGTTTCCATTGTATCTTCCTCATCCATAGATAATTGAGGAGTTGGTGAATGGAGAGATGACACATCATGCAAGAGTGTTAGACACCTTGGGATATATCATACTTTATTATTTTTTTGAATTAGAGGGAGTTAATTTTGATGGATTTGGGAAACTCCTTGGAAGCTTCGACACATTGGCTGAGAGAAACTTTTCCCATCTTAGAACAATAATTATGCTATCAAGTATCATGATAAGATGCCTTTTGAGAATAGGGGTTCGGTTCAATAAAAGGCTCTAATTTAACCTGCTATAGAAATTCATCAGTTGATGGAAGTAGCGTTTGATCATTTTCAATATTCTGAAAATTTGGAGGACATTCTTAAAGGTCTTTGGTAGCATAAACATGATTTTCTAAGTCTCCCTTGCGATAGTTCTGAGTTTCCATTGTATCTTATTTGCTATCAATGAAAGTTCTCTTAAACTGAAAAATCTTGAATCTCCTTTAGCGGCCATGAGCATAAAATTAGGGCTGGTTTTCTTCACCATTTTTCTTTCAAATAATCATTACAAGGCATAATAGCTTTAGATAGGCATATTTATCATTTTAAGATCAATGATAAAGGCCCCCTTTTTATTTTTTTTACATCTTATCAATATTTTAATTGCCCAAACTATAAACAAAGGTCCTTATAATGCTTGTAAGAAACTTTGGAGGACCTAGGGCAAAATTTTAAGCCACACACACACACACACATGCATGCACGCACACACAACATATACAACATATACACCCTTCACCTATATATAAGAATTGATTAGAGAAGGTATGTGCACATGTGATGAACATGTAGATTTTCCTAAGAACTACTGGGAGCTTACCTTGCAACAAATGTACTATTGTGAAAATCATCACAAGTCTATTTTTTGCATGGTCTAGCTCCTAGTAGTGCTTGGTTAAATCTACATGTTTGTCACCTGTGCATATACCTTCTCTGATCAACTCTTATATGCACAAGTGAAGGCTGCATATGCACAGCTGAAGGTTGATAAACTCCAATCTCCTATTTGTATCTATATGTTATCAAAGTAGTTCCATTGAGAATCTGGTCTACTTGAGACATTTTAATTTTTAAAGAAATTGGCATTTGAAATTTTATGAAATTTCTATTTTTTCCTTAGATTCCTCTATTTATTCATTGGTTGTGTGATTAGAGGCTTCATTTAGCATACATGTTTGATAAGAGGCTTCTTTTAGCATACATGTTGGATAAGAGGCTCTTTGAAATACTTAATGCATTAATATTTGGGGGTGACCTCTAATTTATCCTTGTTCGGGGGTGTAATAAGAACCTCCACCACCATTTTTACTTGGGAATTCCTACTAGTGGTGAACAAATAATTTTGACTATTTTTCTTCTTTGAATTTCCAATGTCATTCTCTTCCACAAAAATATGACTTATATGTTTTTTTTTGTATTTGTTGAAGTATTATTTATTTTCAAGCATGCAAATATTTTATACTTCATTTTAAATGGCCTATGTCTTCCTTCCCTTCAGAGTTGCTAGTGCTTGAAGATTTGATAGTGACAAATAATTGCCCCCCATCCAACCATCCTTGGAAGCTTGTTCCCAAAATATTCCACAAGGTATGTCTTTTGTTGCATCGCTTGATGTTGCACTGCATGTTATAGAGTTGGATAATGCTTATTATTGGCTAAAATCTTATATTGGCTTGTCAATTCATCACTACTTGTTTTCAAACTATGGACATAAGATTTTCTTGTCTCAAACGTTAAGTCTTTTAAATTCTTCTTTTGGGTTGAATTTCCTGAGTCACCTCTAAGTTAATATACTTTTTAAAAGACAAATAGCCTCCTCTAAAGGTTCTTTTGGGTTGAATTTACCAAGTTGATTGTGACCACCCATCCCTTCATGTTGCAACCCAGTAGTCATTGTGCTAGAGAAAGATGGCATATGGTGCCTTTGCATTAACTATCACACAATCAACTAGATCATGGTGAAATAAAAAATATAGGTACCCCCCTCAGCACATCAATGACCTCTTGGATTGGCTTCACAATGTATAATACTTCACTAAGATTAACCTCAAGTTAGCATATCAAGTCAAGGAATTTGGTGAATATTTTCTTCTGAAGGAATTTGGGTTGGAAGGCATTGGGAAAAGAACCAATAGTTTGATTAACCCCTGATGCACTTCTGATATATTGTGTGTATGATATATATGATATTTTATTTTGATTTACAAACTAGTATATTATCTGAATATTTTTCTTTCTTACCACAATAGGATTGAGTTTGAGGTGGAAGACTACAATAGAAAAAGTATTTCAATTTGGTATACTATACTAAAACATCATTTCGTAACTAACTTTTCAATTTATATATATAATTAGGTCTAAGAAGATTTGTGTACTTTTGGCATTGTTTTTCTTAGTTTGTGAAGGTTATAGACAAGAGTTTTCATAACTCAATTTTTTTTTCTTGTGAAGAAGGATCATGTCAGATAATCTAAGTGAAGAACAAAATGGGGAGACAATCACTAGATTGTGGTCTAACTTTAAAAGAAAAGGTGATGGAAAATATTATTGTCCCTGTAAAATTTGTAAGGGCTTAAACATTAGAAGATTTCTAATCAAAACAGCTAAGAGACATTGTAGGGAGAATGGTCACATTGAAGGGGGGTTTGATTATCATCCATTGGTAAGTTTTTCATTATATTTTTTGACAATTAATATACATATGAAATACACTTGATGATGAGATCATTATCATGGTTTATTTGTGTTCATCATTTTATATAGGTCAACCTCCCCAGGAAGTACATGATATGGACCATGGAGGTGTGAATATGGAGAATATGGTTTTGGAAGTGGAAGATCATGGAGGTGTGAATATTGAAGTTGAAGATTATGATCCCATGGAAGATAATGATCATGTGCTAGATAACACATTTGAAGATGATGGTACTAATACATTGATCCATGACACATTTGGTACCAGCATAGTTGATGATGATACTCAGTATGATGTTGATGTCATCCATGATATACCTCAACTTGAGAAGGCATACATGACCCCTTATAAAGGCTCCCAAACAACTCTTCTCTTTGTTGTATTGTTGTTGTTGAACTAAAAGTTATTAATGGTTTATCCAACATAACAATTTCATGTATGCTAAGGTATGTCATATATGTCATTACAATCAATAAAGGGTGAAACATATACCATAAATATTGTTAATATTAACAACATATATTTTTTTTTGTAGATTGATAGGTGATTTTTTGTTACCACCATTGAATATTCTCCCTCACTCATATCGAGAATTATGTGCCACTATGAAAGATATTGGAATGAAGTATCAAGAAATAGATACTTGTCTAGCGATCATATTATTTATCATAAAGAGCATGAATTTGCAACAGAATTCCTTAAATATCAAATGAATAGATATTGAATAGATCAAATAACAAAAAAGGTGTCTCACAAGGTTCTTCGTTACATCCCCATTATACCATGTTTGCAAAGATTTTTTAGGTGTAGTAGCTTGACACAATTTATGGATTACCATGCATGCAATAGGAGTTGAGATGAAATTATTCGAATGCCCGCTGATGGTTTAGAATTGAAGGACATAGAGGAAAAGTGACTGCACTTTATTGAATAACCTCAAAATTCAAGCTTTCATTGGTAGCAGACGGTGTCAATCCATTTGGAGAGTTGAGATCTGTTTATTCTGTTTGGCCTATTTTTGTCATAAACAATAACATTCCTCCATGGATGTGAATAAAGAGGGAGCACATTATGTTGGCAATGATTGTTCTAGGTATTTAATCATTTAACAATTATATGCATGTAATTATAAACTTGCAGTAAAATGGTCACAATAATTCTGTAATATTATTGTTCATTTAACTAGGTAAGTACCAAGTTAAATATATGAATGTATATAATGAGCCTCTTATCGACAAGTTGCTAGAGTTATGGAATGGTGTCACTATGTATGACATCTTTCAACCAATAGGACAAAGAAAATTTTAATTCCATGCAATGCTTGTATGGACAATACACGATGCCCCAGGGCTAACACATTTTTCTTGTATGTTATGGTGAATTCAAGTTGCACATGATAATTCTTGTTAGTGATCATATTTTTCCTTTACAAAGAAGAATTAAAAATTAACTCCTAAGGCCCAAATACATAAAGGAAAACCACACTAACAATTGAGCTAGTATCTCACAACCAACTCTTTGCTTCAAAGGAGTAACTGCCTTCTACAAAGATCTGCTTCCAATAACTTTTATTACAAAAGAATTAAATTCAAGAGACACTTTTTACCAAAAAGCATAGAAAGGATTTGATTACATTCTATTGTTAACTAACAACAGAATTCTTCAAACTCAGAACATACAATAATTATTCCAAGCCAACTGTCTTAGAATTTTAAAGATAAATTTCTAAAGAAAGGCCAATTCCAAAAACATGAATCACAGATCAAAAGCTGAATAAACATCTAAGTAAACATCTAGATTCTAGCTGCACAACCATTTAAATTCCCACAAATTATAATCATGCATCTATTTAACCAACTGATGAAAGAAGAAAACTAGTATCTTCTTATAAAACCAACTGATTCCATATATGCATGCCAGGGTTTAATAGTAAAAGTATCCCATATCAAAATCAAAATAATATCAAGTTTTTATGAAACTGAGAACTAACCCTAATCTGGTCATCTCCAAACATTAATATAGCCACACAGGGCTATTTTTCAGTTTTTAAAACTAATTTCCATAAACTTAGCAAGAAATTCAGTAAAGATTTTAAAAAATAGAAAACCATCTTCTAAACTCTTATTGACTGACTGGTCATTTCTATTTCCATCGACCTTAGTGGTCTAAGTAGCTCCTCACGGTGTGTTCCATTCCTCAAATGGTGTCGAGAAACTCGCCAATAGCTCCTGGTTCAATGTAGTAACTACCTCGAACCATTGCACCCAAATGTTTCTAAAATTTCCCGCTTGCTTGAGTTTTTCCCTCTGATTTTTTATCTACTTGCAGTCGTAAACTTTGAAAGAATCTACTTGGGTGAAAACTAGGAAATCATCAATCTCTATGCTTCTGGCATCTTTCATTTTTTCTACATTCTCTTTGAAACTGGCTAATATCTAGATTATGTCAAACCCAGCTTGACCTTTAGGTTCAATTAACTTTCCTAGGCATTCATTATGAGAGTTCATAAAATCTTTAATACTGTTCAGTGTTTCTAGGATTTGGATGGATTCTTTAGTTGCCTACTCATAGAGAGAGCTTTCCCATTCAAGATTAACTTTGGCCACAAATAGAGAATTTTCTTCAAGTCTAGGAACTTCTTTTTTTGTCAGGAAATTTTTAATGACATATTCATACGCCTCTGCCATGTTTATTATCTCTATTTCCAATCGATCTTTCTCCTTTTTCCAAGTTTATATGCCCATCTACATTTCTTTAATCACCTCTTCAGACTTACTGATCAAATCTTTAAAATCATTAGTAAAACCAATAATTTCTTTGGAAACCTTATCAATCCAGCTGAAGAAATTCTTTGACATGGATCTATCTCTTTGAACTTGATCTAAAAACTTTTGGTTTTCTGGAGATTTAACATCTAGGTCAATGGGAACCATTGACAGAGTTCGAGGATTAGGGTCCTAGAGTTGCTGGATGTACTTCACCATTTTGTAGAGAGCTAGCTTAAACCTCATCTTATCCTTTACATGTTTCAATACCCAACAATTAATTTTCTTATTAGCTGAGTTCAAGGTTTTCAAATCAGCAACTCTGGTTGCCATGCCCAAGTCCACCTTTTCTATGTTGAAGTCTTTCTCTATAACCTCTTCACTAGTCTTGTCAGAATTGGGCTTGAAGATCTCAGCAATCCAATGAACCATTTTTGAGTCAACATCTACAAAGGCTTCAAACTTTGGATTCTTTTCCTTAGGTGTCTTTCCTAAATACTTGCTGACCAAATCTCCGATAGGAGTAGAAATTAGTACAATACTTCTCTTTTTGTTGATTGACAGATCCATCCAATTAGGATTTTTAGGTGTAGAATCTCCTGTTGAAACTTGTTTCATAGAACTGTTCAATGTTGTCAGGTCTACATGACCTGCCCCTGGTATCTGAGAGCTTGATGGGCTAATTAGAATGTTATCCATCCTGAGTTCACTTTGGGATCGCAAATCACCTTCCTTTGTCTCCAAATCTAGTGCAATGCTGGGTATATTTTCTGCCCTTTGATTCCTTCTACTCCTAGTCCTTGTAGTTTTGATTGAAGGCTCAATTGTTGGCTTTTCTTCCTTTCGGTATGTCTCAGCTTTAGACTCAATTTTACCTATAGAAAGAAAGTTTTCAACTTTATCAGTACACATAGGTGAAACTGCATGTTTTGAAATCCTTGAACTTTTTCTAATCATTGGTGTAGGGTCTTCTTGTTTCTTCTTTTTCCTTATTTCTTTCAACCATTTGTCAGTTCTTTTGAAAACATTTGAGACAGAGAATTGATTCTTTCTTCCTCTTTTTTAGTCCAATCTATTTTCCTCATCATTATGTTAGTGTCAGGTTCAACATATCCTAGTTCCAACACATTCTCATTATCTTCATCTTCAAGGCCTTTGATCTTAAAGGGAAAATGGAGAAACACAATTTGTTTCAAAGTGAACCTAGAATGGAATCTTCTTTCAATTTCAAATTCATCAATACAGTTAGCCCAAAAATCTTCTAGTTTAGGTTGGTGCAAGAATGTAGCATCAATTTTGAAGTGATTGGCCACAAACTATTTGCTATCAAAATAACCTTTTTTCTGGAAATGAGGAAGATTCATTGTTTTTAGTTCTATGTCCATAGAAGATGTGGAAGGAGTGATCCTGAAATGATAATGACCTAGGTCAATAGGGAAGATGGGGCCTACACGTCTCTTAATTTTATACTTCACATCCACTTGAAGCAATTGTCAGCAGACCTCTAACAAGACAAACTTGTCTAAACAATACCTTGGGAGTTTCAAGGGCTCACCACTGTAGCCTCCCACTCTTAAATAACTGAAGGTTGGAAACTTAAAAATAGAAACTCCCATAGATTTTGATTAGCTCCTTGGCCTCTTCTAACATTCTACAATTGATATTTCCTTTCAGCTCAAAAATGAGCTTAGCTAGGAATGTTTCCTGAATCCTCTTAAAATTCTTTGAATTCTTCTTCTTCTGAAGTAGAGGCTGGCACTCATAGATTTTCATGTTTTCTCTCCAAGGCTCATGTGGAAACCCATCCCAGATTCTAAAAATGACTAGAGAATAGAACAAATATGAGGATAAATAGAAATTAGAAGCTTCCACAGATTGAGATAGCTCTTCATGTAGCCTTTTGGCTATCAACTCTGCCCAATCAACAAATCGTCCTTCACTCAAAATAACTTGAACAAAAACATACATCCAATCTTCCAAAATGAGGTCATTAGGTTTTCTTTTAATAATGCAAATCATAACAACAATATCTCTAACCACTCTGATCAAGTATTCTTTCTTTAAAGGCTTTGGTAACCTAGACCCTCCTTTTTCAAGCTTCAATAACCAATCTCAAGCAATGTTGTTACTATAATCCTTTTTATTTTGAAGGAATTCCTATTGGGCTTTTTCAAAGCTCAAATCACCTTAAGTTTCTGTTGGAGAGATTCTCAATGTGGCCATAATTGTTTTCCTATTAATGGAGATCATAACACCTCCAAAAGGAACACAAATGCACCTATTAATCCTATCGTATCTATTTCTATACTCCATAAGTAGTTCTGGGCATGGGGTCACTTCAGGAAAACTGACAGCTTCTAACAATCCACTCTCCATGATCTTGGCCACTAAGGTTCCATTCTCTGCATTATTCAACTTAAAAAAAATTCCTTCTATGTCTTCATCTACAAGGACTGTATCTCACATCTCGGGAAGACAACTACTTATAGGGGAAAACTTATTCTCCTTCACAAACTTGACCTCAAAGGTCGACATACAAGGGCCAGACATTGCATAAAACTAACAAGAATTTCTAGCTAATGCAATGGAAGAATATTTAAATTTCCTTTTACAATAGAGAAAATTGCAAATAGAATAGAGATGAAGGAAATTTTCTTGAGACTCACCGATGCTTAGCTCCTATTTCTGAGATTACCTTCACTTTGCTTCACTTCCAACCATGCCACCAAAAATTGCATGTAACAGAAATGAGAGAAGGAAATAAATAGGCATGATTGAGTTCCCTTTTTCAGAAATAATGATTGTTTGATATGAATTAATTTTTCTCACCGCCATTTACTGAGTGCATCCAATCACATTTACTTCTCCTCTACATAACCTGTACTCCTTCATTGAGCAGGACTTAACTTGAAATGTCATTTCAAAATCATCTTGAAATGAAGGAAAGATTTTGCATGAGTTTCAGATAGCTAGAGTAATTATTGCATTTTGAAAAATGAACCTTGAACTGATGGGGCATGGTTCAAAGTTCAAGATTTGGAATGATTTATACTTGGTAACTCACGATTGAGGTAGTACAAAAGTAAGACACACACAGAAAATTGAATTATGAACTGAAAACTAGAAGTTCAAAATTTAATAAATCAAAAACCAAGGACATGAAAGGAATCAAAAACCCAAAGGATGCAGAAAGGGAAGTGCAAAACTAAATATTGAACTTTGAACTACTAGAAAAATGGTTCAAAGTTCAAGATTAATATTGATGCAAGCACAAAGTGCTAGATTTAAAACATTTTTACTATGCAAAGGGAAAAATGTACACACGACATCAGGGAGGTGCAAAGTGAATTTTGAACCTTGAACTGATGAAAAATGGTTATGCACTTGAAAAAAGCATATCCTTAGAAATTTTTTACACTGAGTATCTTTTGACTGACAATAATTCTAATTATAAAAATCAACATATTTAATCCAATTGTATAATTATCTTGTAGGTCTTCAAACAAAGGGAAAATTTGCATGTCTAGTTTGTTGATTATGTAATTAATGATTGTGAAGGTTGTCAAGGCAATACTACTGAGAACCTTCCAAAGGGACTAAAAAGTTGTCCTAGATAATTTAGTAGGTTTCCCTACTACGAGAAGCTAGAAATTGTACATTTGTTTGACACTATGCATATTGGAAAGAATGTAACAAAGCTATTGTGGAAAATATTGGATGGAAGGTGTGACAAAAAAAAAATGTCAAAATTTGTAGTGACATTCATGAATCCAATCATGCAATGAAATTTTTTATTGAATAAAATAGAAATGGAGACCAGATTAATATAAGTTCCCTTCCTTGGTTATTAACGGAGCAACAAAGTGATGCCATAAAATAAGTCATATGAAAAATTCGATTTCCCATAGGATTTTCTGCGCACATAAGCAATCTCATATCAAAGAAAAGTGAATTTGGGCTAGGGTTGAAAATGGAAGATTGGCATACCTTCATCAAGATAAGTCATGTCCTTTTGTATTTAAAATATATTTGTACATGGACTTTTCATTGTATTATGTGAGAAAAGAAACAATTAGTTTATAATTGTTGTAATACGTGCTACGTCAATCTCTCCCAGAGAACTTTGACAATAACATCAAATAAGTGATATATGATCTTGGAAAATACATGAGGTAAGCGTGATAGTTTTTCAATTTATTATATATATTTATTATATTCACAATTTATTTTTCTTGTTATGTAATACATTGTAAAGTCTCATATTTATATATTTTTGCATCTTGAATGTCTTGTAGGTTGTTGTCATATAAATAAATCCATAAAGAAGATATAAAATATTTGAAGAGAAGAATTTTTCATCTAATGTGTGAAATGAAAAAGTGTCTACCTTCAATTTTTTTCAATGCACAAGAACACTATCTAATACACCAAGTTGAGGAGATTGAATTGTGTGGACCTGTACATGCTTAGTCAATGTGGATTGTTGAGAGGCACTTAAAAATTTTGAAGGCTTTGGTTTGAAAAATAGCATGTCCTGAGGATTCTATGGTGGAGGGTGTACACACAAAAGTAGTGCACTTCTACGAATCCTTACATGCAAGGAAACTCAAGAATGAGCCCTCACAAATCGATCCATAGCTCTCTATGCATGGAGTTGCAAGATTTGTAAAATTGCTCTCAGCTAGAGATATGAACTCATGACCTTGCTAGTCAAGCACACAATGAGAGATTCAAGGTTGAAGACAAGGGCAAAAATGCCAATATCTCCAATGAATCAAATGGAAATGCAATGCAAGTAAACTAAGAATGAAGATGCAAGCTAAGCTAAATGATAACAATACAATGCTTGAAAGGAAATCTAATCTATGAAAGGAAAATGCAAACTATACTATGAAAAGGAAATTGCAAGTGTTACAATCTCTCCTAATTAAGCTAGATGAGATTAATCTATTGCATAAAAGAAATCTAAGCTATGAATGCCATGATTATGCAACTATGAAAGCAAACTAAATGAGATGCAACGATAATGTTTTCAAAGCTTGAATGCAAGAATGTCTTCAAAGAGCTCCAAATGATCTAGAAAACCTGTAGCATAACATTAGCATAAAACCTGAATGGATCTCAAATGAGGAGGAGAACTCTTCTTTTATAGGGAATAAAAAGGAATGGACCATGGAGATTAAGAGACAAAATATTTAATCAATGGTGGAGAAAAACAGAGGCTTGATCCTTGTGCACAAATATCCTCCAATGAGAAAATAAGAGTTGACTTTTGTGTCCATATGAGACAAAAAGTAATTTTCTTCTTTTATTTTAAAAATAAGAATAATGCTTTATTTGTGCAACTTAGGATAAGAGGAAAAGTGGGGGCTTTTTATTTAATAAAAGGAGATAAAATATTCTTTTTAAATAAATAAAAACGTAGGATAAAATGGTTAGCCCAAGGCAAATAATCAAAAATGATAAAATAAGACTTGATCAAGAAAATTGATATAATTGATAAAATGTTAATTTTTGAAAATCTTGATTCAGGGATTTGATAAATTACTGAATGGGGGCCCAAAGTCTAGGTGACCATTTTAGGGTGCATACATTTGCCCCTCTTTAAGTAATGTGTGATCGATTTGGGAACACATGTAGTTAAAGAATGAAGTTGCAATGTGAGATCGATTTGGGATCACAAACAACTCAGATGTGAGATCCATTTGGGATCACATCCGGACAAAACATAAACAAAGGCCTTTGAATATGAGGTCGATTCGGGATCACACCCAAAGTAGGAGATAAAAATCTCAAATTTGAGTAAAAGCTCATAGAAAAAGATGTCTGAATCAAGAGAATCGAGGATAAAATCCAATAGATACTACCCCCTCAGAATCAAAATCAAAATCAGGTAGAGGAGAATAGCAAATCAATAAAGATTAGATCAAATCATAATGAAATCATGATCTAAGATAAAAGATGATAGGATAACCATCAAGCAGTGAAGATATGCCCCAGTCTAATTGAGAAAGATATAGGATAAAGATGTAGTCAAATGTGAGAAAGGAGTGACTTGAATGAAGATGAATGAAAGACTAGAAGTTTGGAAGACATGGGGGATGAAGAAATGAAGATGCCCCAACAAAGATCGAAGGATCAGACCTCAAAAGATTTAGCCAACTGTACAGAAGAGGGTGAAAATTTTAAATGCAATTTTAACTATCAAGATTAACTTAGATTTCGATTTTAAGTCCGAAAATGGATCCGTGACATTGAAATTAGGTAGGGGTGCAATTTTTGCGCAATTCTAAGGTATTTGAAAAATTAGGTCAAAAAGTCAAAATGCTATAAAAAGGGTAAAAAATGTCATTTTCAAAATTATTTGAGTTTTATTGATTTGAGAATTTTGAAAGCTTAGAGAGAGAAAATGGCCTAGCCAGCAGCAGTTCCCGTCCATAGACATCGATTCGAGCGCGCCCGGTTGCATAACCGGCCTCCACAATATGGTGCCCTGGTATATTTTCAAGAAAACTCGCTTGTTGGGTCATTTATGATGATTTAATGCATTTAAACACATTTTTAAATATTTTTTCAAATTTTCAATTTTTACTTTGGGCGAAAAGTCGCACGACACTTTAGAAGTGTCGCAGCCTTTGAAAAGTATTGTCATGCGACAGTTTGTGGGACAAAATAGTGTCACACGCACATTGAGTCCAGTGTCACATGACATAGGACAAAATGGCACACACCACTATGCGAAGTGTCACCCAGACAAATACTATCACACTGGTATATGACAAAGTGTCGTATGACACTTAGCCAAAAAAAAATAGTGTTGCCCAATAGAAAAATTTGACATGTTTAAGTTTTTGAGCAAAAATAACATGAGTCCTAACAATGTTTGATTTTAAAATGCTTTGTACCGATATTTTACATCCTTCATGATATGCTTTGACATCTGGCTTGGTTTAAATGGCTTGTAGGAGCACTTTCCAGTGCTGCGCATTAGAGCACCGTAGGTGACTGGGTTGAGATTCATCCGAGATCTAGATGATCTGAGTGAGGCTAACTTGAGGGTGATGGGCTTCCAATATCTATTACAGATGCCCCACATACGAGCCAATCACGGGTTGTTGACTGCTTTGGCCGAGAGATGACATAGTGGGCACAACACCTTCCATTTGCCTACTAGAGAGGCATCCATCACTTTGAAGGATGTCTACTGGATCTTACGGGTTCCATGCTACGGAGATCTTGTAAGTATAATCATGGTTATAGATAGTCATAGATGTAAAGTTTTCATATGATAAAAACTGACATGATTTATCTGTTGGCACAGGTTTACTATGATTAGGATCTCACAGAGGGTAGACAAGTGATATAGGGGATGTTTCAGGATGTTACCATCCTGGATCGGCACGTCATCTGGGATCGGCTGATGGATGAGTATGGCAGAGACTACCCCATACCATGCATTGTTGCATCTTTGATCGGACAGGCTCTGATTCTAGACAAGAGTCAGAAGGGCTTCTCATTGGGCTGGGGGAGACTATTGGTAGACTTGGTGGCACACCCACGCAGGATGGCCTGGGGTCCAGCTATCTTAGCAGACATGTATTATGAGCTACATGAGATCATATATAGGGATGGGAAAACTTGGGCGTGCGGGGCTATAATCACACAGATATAGGCGTGGGAGCATATAGCTGTAGTGCGCCCACTAGTGAAGCCTAGGGAGCGTAGATATCCCTACATTCATAGATATAGTGGTTTCATCTCCCAGGCACATAGCGGAGATGTTGCATACTACCACAGGGTATTGGACGAGCTGACCTCCTTCACATGGAGGCCTTATTGGAAAGTTGAGGGATGGTCTAATAGGAGAGAGCTAGACTACATGCTTTGCAGTTGACCATTGGTAGGTCAACATTCAGATATTGTCGAGAGATTTTCTATTACTCGAGTGTCGAGGCAATTTGGTTGGTAGCAGAGGGTATCTATGGAGACCACCACACATGCCAGATTCTAGGATGAGGAGGGACAGGGATGGCTAGCGATGCCAGACTACCAGTAGGAAGTACAGGATATGACTGCCATTAGGAGGGAGCCATGGGAGTACCTGCCAGACATGGCAGACGCAGGGACAGATGCAGCATACCATACTGAGAGGTGGAGGGCCCCATTTCTAAGATTTACTATACTAGATGTATAGGCTGCCGCATAGGGGGAGATGGAGGGGATGGCAGAGATGGAGGATGTGAAGGAGAGAGAGCGCTAGAGAGGGGAGAGGGGTCAAAAGCAGGTGGTTGGAAATAGCCACAGAGATGGAGGTCAGCTACTCTGGAGGATGAGGTGAGACCAGCTCGCTGATAGGTAGGGGATCAACAGGATCAACCTGCAAAAGGAGAGGATCTCAGGGATAGGATACAGGCCCTTGAGATGGAGATACAACAGCTAAGGATCACCATAGCCATGAGAGAGTAGCAACTCATAGATCAGCAGGCTAAGACTGAGTGATGGGAGAGGTAGCTAGAGGTTGCCTTAGCAGAGAGGCAGAGAGAGGCAGCGTACGCAACATACTACCATGGATTGTATATATAGGCAATCCCCGCAGATTAGAGAGCACCTTCCTACTTAGTGGTAGTAGGTAGATCAGATGTATTACATGTCACTGCACCACCTCCTCCACCACTAGGTCCCAGGGATGGTGGCAGTGAGTCCTAGGTTTAGGTTTAGATGTTTTATTCATATCATGAGACATTGATCCAAATTTTGGGATCTCATATTGTACATTGTACTATATCATTCATATATATATGAGATTACTGGATTTTTGATATATCTTGTGTATCAGTCTCACTTGTGATGGATGTATCAGTTTATATATTATCTTATTATTTTTCTAAAAGATGTATGTGTTAAATGATTATGTATATTCTCTCTCATAGATGTATGTTTAATCCTCATGTGTATGATGCAGTCTTATGTTTCTAAAAATGACATCTCTTAGGGTAGAGATATGATGATGTGATTAACCCCTTATGATGATAGGAATAGGATGTGATGAAAAAGAAAAAGAGTGAAAGACATGATCGAGAAAGGAAAGAAAGGAAATGAGTGTAGTTGACTAATAGGTCCATGAAAGATGAAAAGGAGAGCTCTCTCCATATGCAAAGTGAAAAACTAAGCTAAAGATGAACCTAAAATGCAAGCTACTATGCAAAGTGGTTGACTTGCAAGGTCACAACGCCAATAGACATCTAATAATCATCATCGAGCATTATTGGTAGCATCATAAGATCATACAATACTCACTAGTATGACTATGGGTATATGAATATGATCTATATCAGATAGGAATGTGGAAATCCCACCTAGGCACCAAAGACATATAGGTCAAGATGACTAGTGTAGTGAGATTACCTAAGTTTGATATGGTGAGATTATGCTAGTATCAAGACACATGAAAGTCAGGATAACTAGAAGCATGCACTCACATAATAGTCAAGGATAATATCCAGTAGGTCCTCAATGTCAAGTGGATCAAGTATAAATGCTAATGACAATTAGGACCACAAGATATACCCACCAATAGATAAAGAAAGAAAACATGTTCTCATTCCCTTAGTCTTCTAGCTATGCATCATCAAAAACTTCTCAGGGAGAGACCACTCATCAAAGAAATCCTCATAGATAGCACACAAAATAAATAAAGTCAAGCATATCTCAATCGATTTGATTGGTTAAGTGCGTGTGTGTTGGTCATAGAGTCAAACTTTGAGTATCGCATCTACAAATGAGCAATATCGCATCATACTAGACTGTAAGGTAAGACATCTAATAAGTGTTAAGAAACACTCGACGCAAGGGTAGTGTTGAAAAACACTATTTTGGGGTGGTGTTGAAAAACACCTATTGTGAAATGCCCCCAAGAGACAAACACAACCTAAAAAGATCTATGCTAACAGTTATGCCCCCTAGACAAAGACAAGGACCAATTGCAGACCAAGTCAAATAAGGTCAAGATATGATGGAGAAAGGTTCAGTGTCGAGGACGCATGCTAAAAGACAAGGGTGCAAAGGCCTCAAGTAGCACCTGTTTCTAGGTTTTCACTACTTGGAATATATTTTTTTTTTTTTGTATTTTTGTATTTTTGCTACCAGGGCACCTATTTCCAGGTTTTCACCAAGGCACTTTTTCTATTTTTTTTTGAATTTTTTGCATTTTTTGATTTTTTGATTTTTTTTAGAACTTTATATGTTTTTAAAGATTTTTTCATCATCATATATGAATTTTTTTTTGGTATTTTTTAGATCAATAAGTATGTACAAAGGATGCCCCCAGACAGAAATAGGCATCAAGGATAGAACTTCTTGAGGTGCAAAACATTGATAGGATCAGAGAGTTGTTCTCCCTCTTCATCAGTTAACAAGTAAGCACCTGTCCCAAAAGTAGTAGTGATGACATATGGACCAAGCTAGTTAGGTTCAAATTTACCCTTCTATTCTTGATTCTATTGATTCTTTGGATTCTCACGTAAGACAAGATCTCCCACTTGAAATTCCATAGGGAAAACCTTCTTGTTGAATGCTTTGGACATGCATTTTTTATAGACACTCATATGATCAAATGATGCTTTGCGCCTCTCATCTAGAAGTTCTAATTCCTATAATCTCATTGCATAGTAATCTTCATCTGTTACTAGACCTTTGAGAGAGACTCTGAGTGAAGGGATCTCTACCTCTAAAGGTAACACTGCTTCAGCACCATAAGTAAGGGCAAAAGGAGTAGCCCCTGTTGGAGTATGAATACTTGTTCTATAGGCCCATAAGGCTGGATTTATCTATAAATTCCAATCTCTACCATTCTTATGAACTATTCTATGAAGAATCTTTAGAATGGTTTTATTTGAAGCCTCTGCTTGCCCATTTCCTTGCGGGAAGTAAATGGAGGACCAATGTTGTTTTATCTTAAACTTTTTGCAGAGATGTTTAAGGTCCTTGTTTTTAAACTGACCTCCATTGTTAGTGATGATTTCAGGGGGTACTCCAAACTGACAAATGATATGCTTCAGGATGAACAATGAAATTGTCTTGCCTAAGGCAACAGAAAGTGGGACATCTTCTACCCATTTTGTGAAATAATCAGTAGCCGTGATAATGAATTTATGTCCACCTGATGAGTTGGGATGAATCTGCCCAACAAGGTCAAAGGGCCAGCGCTGAAATGGCCAATGAGAAATAGAAGGAATAAGCTCCCTACCTGGAGCATGAATCAGGTTTCCATGTTTCTGACACTTTTCACATGATTTGGTAAAAGCTATAGCATCCATCTGCATTGTGGGCCAATAGTACCCCACCCTAAGAAACCTTCAAGCCATGGCAAGACCATTGGAATGTCCTCCACAAATGCCCTCATGGATGTCAACTAACGCTCAGTCAGACTCATCCTTTTCCAAGCACCTAAGAAGTGTCCCATCTAAACCCCTCCTATATAAATCACCAGAGATAAGGGTATGGTGAGAGGCATTACAGACAAGGTTTCTTCTTTCTGAGTGGTTAAAGGTTTTGGGAATGGTGCCATCATGAAGGTATGAATAGATAGCACCATAATAGGAATACTCATGACTGACCAAGGTACAAATGACATGGCCTTCAGAGGAGTCAAATATGGGATGGCATAGCTCTTCCACCAAGTATTCAAATCTCAACTCATGTTGTTCCAATTGAAGGAGTGAAGCCAATGTAGCCATAGCATATGCAACTTTATTTTCTATTCTAGGGATCTATTGAAATGTTACAAATGTGAAATAGCGTCACAATGAATCAACCATCTTCTTATAAGGGATCAACTTGTCATCCTTAGTTTGGTATTCTTCATTTACCTAGTTGATAATCAGTTGTGAATCCCCAAAGACATGCAGCTCTATAATTCCCCATTCGATGGCCATTTTGAATCCATTAGTTAAGGCTTCATATTCAGCAATGTTGTTTGTGCACGGGAATAGTAATTTATAGGATTTTGGAATAGTATACCCATGAGGGGAAACAAACAACAGTTTGACTCCTGATCCATTTTGCATATTTGAACCATCAAAGAACATCTTCCAAGTTCTTGCAGTCATGTACATGATGTGCTCATCTGGGAATTCAACTTGCATTGGTGTTTTGTCTTTTATTGGAAAATCAGCTAGTTGATCTGCAATAGCTTGTCCTTTTATGGTTTTATGCTCAACATACGCAATGTCAAATTCTGAAAGAATCATCATCTATTTAGCAAGTCTACTTGTGAGAGCAATTGTATGTGCAAGCATGTAGTGACGTAACTTTTGGGAAGCAAACACCACAGCAAGGCAACATTTTTCAATACTAGTATAATTGACCTCATAGGAGACAAGTGTATGGCTGATGTAGTAAATGGCTCTTTCTTTCCTAGTATCATCAAGTTGAGCCAACAGTGCCCCCAGAGAAGATTTTGTCGCTGATATATACAAAATCAATGGCTTTCCTGGGATAGGAGGTATTAAAATTGGGGGATTAGCCAAGTACTATTTTATTTGGTCTAGGCTCTTTTGGCAATCCTCATTCCAGGTACATGAGACTCCCTTATGCAATGTCTTATTGAATGGTTGTGCTCTATCTGCAAGCTATGAATTGAACCTTCGTATAGATTGGAGTCATCCTTTGAGACTTCTCATTTGACTAATGTTCTTAGGAGGCTGCATATCTAATATCGCTTGAACCTTTTCAGGATCCACCTCTATTCCTTTGGCTGAAATTATGAATCCTAGAAGTTTACCTGAGGTAACCCCAAATGCACACTTTTTTGGATTCAATCTTAATTGAAATTGTTCCATTCAATCTAGAATTACTTCCGAATCCTTGAGGTGTGTATCCCTTTTCTTAGATTTAGCCAAGGTATCATCCACATAATCTTCCATATTTTTATGCATCATGTCATGAAAGATTGTTGTCATAGCTCTTTGATATGTAGCTCCTACATTTTTCAATCCAAATGGCATGATGTTCCAACAATAGGTTCCTCATGCACATGTGAAGGCTGTCTTTTCTTGATCTTCAGGAGCTATTTTTATTTGGTTATATCCAGAGAAACCATCCATTAAAGTGTATATTTCATAGCCCGTAGTCATATCCACTATCATATCTATATTAGGGAGTGGAAAGTCATCCTTTGGGAAAGCTTTGTTAAGGTCTCTAAAGTCTGTGCATACACGAATAGACCCATCATGTTTTGAAACTAGAACAATATTGGAGATCCATTCGGCATAGTCAGTAGCTCTAATAAATCCTGCTCCTAAGAGCTTTTCTAATTCAGCCTTAACAAGGAGAGCTGTGTGAGGATGCATTTTCCTCAACTTTTGTTTTACTGGTTTAATTCCTAGAGCTATAGATAGATGATGCATAATAAGATTAGTGTCAAGCCCTGGAATATCTAAATATGTCGAAGCAAAATTGATTTTCTTTTTCTGTAAGAATCTTGTATATGCCTCTTTTTCTTGTTCTGATAGAGACTGAGCTAGATGAATCATTTGTGGAGCCTCCTTCATATTTAGATTCACTGGTTGTGTAGGCTCAATGAGAACTGATGATCTGTCCTGAAAATAAATTGGCAAGTTATTAAGTACCCCATCCTTAGGCACCTCAAGGAAGTTTTCACCTTTGGATACATCTTTTGTTTTTACTATTTTGGGTTCTAACACTGCCACAAAGTGGTTTTTTCCATCAGAACAATCTCTTTTCTTTTATTTTATGACTGAGGTACTTAATATCAAGCTCCATCATACTTGTTGTAGGCTCACTGGTGGAAGAGACTATGGGTTCAAGAGTGTTTAAATAGCAGGCTATCTCGTAGTCATTATGGAAAGTAAGGAGCTGAGGCTCTTGATAAAGCTATGACCAGTCAATCAGATGGTGGTGGACAAGGTGGAGGTCAACGAATGGTTCAATATTATTGATATGGTAGGTATTATCTCTGGTGATCATATAGTTAGGATTCATCAAGTCTCCCTCTAAGGTACCTGAATTAGGGTTTGTCTCCCTAAATGAAGTATCGTCCACTAAGGCAATTCGAGGAATCCAATCCTCTAGCCCTACACTAGACCCATTAGCTATCTCGGGTTGGGACTCAAATGTGTGGACAACAGCAGTGTCCAGATCAATAGTGGAACAATCCGAGAGGGTCTGCCACTCATACTCATGCAAGTCTGTGTCAGAATCCCTACTGGGATGTTTGCACCAACCATATTTTTTAGGCCTCGAGGTAGAGGCACCTGGGTCACTGAGGGTGAAACCTTCTTGGATATCATTTTGAGATTGAGTAGATTCTTCACGATAAGTTGTAATAGAGGATTGTTCCTGTTCAAAACTTGTTGGATCAATTGCGGAAGCATCTAGGTCTCCCCAAAGGAGATTAGTGGAAGGGATCCAATCTTCACACTCATCTTGTTGGTTTTGCAAATTTGGCACATAATTAGACTCATCATCACTATCCATCACAACTAGGATAGGAGCAGCTTTTTCATTTTTTCTTTCAAAACCTAGGCCCACTGTTGTTTTAATTCTCCGGTCAAAGAGAGAATGATCAAGAGGTTCCTCTTTAGCATCTAACCTATGACTAAGAGGCCCATGACCTAGGTAGCCCATGTTTTTAACTAGAGTATATCCTCTCCCATAGGTCTTAGGAGAAGGTGTAAAATACTCATTATGTTGGTATTTTTCTTCTCTATAAATCCAATCTCTGACAGCTACTTCCTCTTTCTCTTCCTGAATAGGCACTGAGGACTCTACAAATTTCCCAAACAAAGTCATGGTGGAGGATGAAGGTTTCCTCTTGAGTGAATGTTTTCCATAAGACCTAGGTGAGATTGGAATTTTTACGAAGGAATCCATTTTGTAATCTCCCATGTCAAGGTCAGTGGACTTAAATTTATTCTTACACTGCTCAAGAGCAGCATCAAAATTGTCAGCTTCTCTATTTAAGGGAACATGTGAACCAGCTGAAACTGCATTGACAGATAATGTGCTATCCCCTGGTATGCAAACTTCAACACCATTGTAAAGGAATTTAAGACATTGATGGTAGGTAGATGACACCACTTGCATGTCATGAATCCATGGTCTACCTAACAAAATATTGTATGCCAAAGGTCTGGCATCAACAATCTCAAACAAAATGTCCTTTTCCATAGGACCAATTCTGACAGGAAGAATAACCAATCCTTTAGAGCTTCGCTTTGCCTCATCATAGGCCTTGATGGTGATCTTCTTCCTAGTGTCAATAATTTTCTTGGAATATCTCAAGGCTTTCAGTAGACTCAAAGAGAAAATATTAAGCCTGACACCCCCATCTATCAACACGCACCTGACATGGGTTTTATGGATCATGACTTCAATATGGAGGGCCAAGTTATGCAGGTGACTTAGTGCTTTATCATTTTCTTCAGAAAATGTAAGGTAATGAGGGCTAGCAAGGTGACTGACCATGTTTTGGAATTGGTCAACATCTATGTCATTAGGGACACTAGCTGCTCGCAAGGCATCCTTAAGAACACGCTTGTGTTTAGGAGACAAATCAAGGAGCTCAAAAATAGAAATTTGTGCTGGCGTTCTCTATAACTAATTGACAAGGTTATAACTTACATCCAGACCAACAAAAGACTTAGGAGGAACACTCTTTGACACTAGTTGTTTTGACTTGCTAGAATTAGGACCTTGAATGACAACATGACCTTGGGACTGACTCCTAGTGACAACATTAAGAGGTTGAGACAATCCTTGAGAATGAGGGCCTCTAAGCACCACAATGGGTCCTTCATAAAAAATGGGGGATGAGTTTTCTTTATAACCATAGGGATCTCTCCCAGTGATCACATTGACATCATTATCCACAAATTCGAGCATATTAATGACATTTTCAGCGGTTGCATAAGTGTAGTTGATAGCGGCCTTGCCATTCTTACTCTTAGAGTTCTCTCCTTTTTCATATTTGGGAAAGGGTTCTTTAAAAGCTTTGTGGTCAGTGTTTGTGGTCAACCCATCAACTTGTAATCTTCCACTTTCAATAAGATCTTGGACAAGATGCTTAAGTCTAAATTTTTTTTTTATATCGTGTCCAATTCCATTTTGAAAGACACAAAAAGCCTTCTCATTCCACCAATGAGGCTTAGGATCTAGTATGTGGTGCTTGGAAGGATCCTAAGGTTGTGCCAAATTATGAGCAATTAACATCTTTAAAATGTCTGCATATGAGTCCCCAAGCTTGGTAAATTGTCTCTTTTCTGTTTTAGGTCTCCCTTGATACTTGAGTTTATTCTCTTGTTGTTCTGAAGATGTTTGCAACTTCATGGCTTGGACTGCGTTAGAGAGATTAAGAACTCCTTCATTCTTAGGTTGTGATGAGTCAACAACCCCATCATTAACCACTTTCTTATTCTTATTCCAATAAGAGTTCTTTTTCTCCTTATTACCATTATGATTGTTGTTTTGGCCATTGTTTTTATTAGTTGTTTTGGCCAAAATGCCTTTTTCTTTTAGGACATCTTCTATACGACATGCAGTCTCTACCATGGTATCAAAAGAGCTAAAAGCCATTTTCCTCACTTCATACCTTAGCTCTGGTATTAAATTGCTCACAATTATGTCTATTCTTTCTTCCTCAGGAATCATTCTAGGATACTTCGAGCACAACCGTCTCCATCTTTGCAAGAAGGTGACAAAAGGTTCTCCTTGATTTTGTTTTAGTTTACACAAATCAAGCATTGTGACTGACCTTGATAGATTGTAAGCAAAATGTTGGACAAATCTTTGAACAAGTTCTTTAAACATCTTCACTGGAGGAGTAAGTTTGGTGAACCACTCCATAGCTTGACCTTTTAGACTCCTTGGGAATAATCTCATTAAATAGGAGTCTTCATGATGAAAAGAAAAGCTCATTATGTAAAATTGTCTAACATGGTCATGAGGGTCACCAATACCATCATATTTGTCATAAGTTGGGAACTCAACCTTCTTAGGAAATTCAATCATCACCACACTTTTGTCTATAGGGTTGGGACATATGGAGTCTAAATTGAATGTACTCTTAGGAGCTCTCATTTTCTCTATGTCCCTTTGCATTTGCATGATCACTTCGTTGGTTGAAGGATTTTGTTTTTTAATCTTTTGGTGCACATCAAAATCATCTGGGACCTTAGCACCTTTTTTGATGAGACTTTCTAGGAACTAATTCTTGTTTTTCTCCACATAGCTTTCTACATATGCTTGAAAAGATGGTTCTTGCTGCATAGTCATAAAATCCATATGATCAAAGTTGGCATAACTTCCTCCATGTTGAGAGCCATGATGAGCTCATTGGGAGGGTTGTCTTGAATATCTGGGAGGTGATTGTCTCCTATGATGGTTATGTCAAGAATTCCTTCTTCCTCTAGGACTAGGTGATTTTGAAGGAGTCCTTGACCTTCTCCTGGTCCTTGGATTTTCTAAGGGAGTAGATGGTGGAGAGTTGGTTCCACTATGGGTACCCCTATTGTTGAGTTGATTATGAAGTTGTTGCGCTAGGAGCCTATCTTGTTCCTCTTGTGTGGCTCTTCTCCTTATGTCTAGCAAAGCTCATTTCTCATCCTCCAATTGTTTGAACCTTTCTTTCTTAGTAGCTTGTTCATCTAAGAAAGCTTTTTTTTCTCTTTCAATCCTCTTTAACCTCTCACTTGTATATCGTGAGGCATCTCTAAGAGGAGAAGACTTTCTTGAATGTCTGAATTTATTAGCTGCATTGATGTGAGCATCACCTGACTTGTTATTTTGGTTATCAGGTTGTGACCATGCATCCAAGTGAGCTTTCCTATAGTGTTTCTCTGCTCATTGGTGAGCATCCAAATACTTTTCATTGATAGGAGGTGATCCAAGTGGACTATCAGAAGAAGACCTAGCAGACATCGTGTCACACCTATGTCATTGGAAAATGTCATTAAGAGTTTGATTCATTGCTTCCCTTTGTTCTCTTGTGAAAGTATAACTCATATCCATATTCGATGAAAGTGGTGCCACAGAGGTACTCACTTCATTAGGATTACTCTTTGGATTGAAACAGACCTCAGACTCACTCTTTGGGGATTGGTAAAAAATAGGTTCCTTTCCCTTTCACTATTGACCAGTCTTAACTAAGGGTAACTGATTGGAGACAACCGGGGGTCGCTTCCCTTGATTTACTTGGTACCAAGTTGTAACTGACATGAAAGAAAAATATTCTTATTGATAAGGCGACCTCACAGAGTGTCAACACCAAACTAGGATAATTGAAGTTCTCTAATGTCCAAAAAAAGATGGAAAGATAAAAATAAAAGGGGCTTCACCAACACTATCAAAGAGGTGCCTCAAATCAAAGGATGAATATCCTTGCACTTTTGAATTAGGAGGTTGGACTAGGCCAAAATATAATTGAATTTGAGATTTGGTGAAAATGATTTGGACAAAAGGAGCACTAAAATTCTCCAATAATGTAGCTAATAATTCTAGAGATGTTCTTTCTCAACAAGAATAGTCTTCTAACTTGGCAATCCTTCCCAAGGTGATGCTATAAATCAAATGATACTAACCCTAGAGGGATAAAACCAGAAACTCAAGGTCAAAATAAGCTTGCAGTAGTATGATAAGTAACCTTCCTAAAAACCCAACCAACTAAAAGCAAGTGAAACCAGGTATAGAGCAGTAAAATCTCAGGCGATAGTCTCCAGGCAAATAGAGTGCCACTTTAAGGTCAGCCGCCACTTTATGTAATGTCACACGACATAGTCCAAGAAGATAGAGTGACAATTTCTAGGTAAAAGAGGTGACAGTGTTTTTGGGGTGAACTGGCACATGATAGTTCTCAGAACAGGGGGTGACAGTCTTTCAGTGTCGCATGACTCTTTGACCAGTCAGTGTCAAAATCTCAGTTTTAAGGCTTGTTCATTCAAAATTTTCAGTCTGAGGGTTGATTTTTTGATTCCAATCACAATGAAAGTAGGAATTCAATAGGTTTTCAAATAGTATGGGATCAAACGTGTCTCCAAGCACTTAGAACAAGGGCAAAAGCAACCTTGCCAAGACAAACAATTGTGATATCAAAAATGGAAAAAAAACACCCTATGAATGCTACCGATTGTTTGAATGTTGAGAACGTTTACACTGGTATAGCACAATCAAAATCACTTCAAGCAATATCTATTCTAAAAGGTCAAGGCTCAGTACTTAACAACTTGGCCCACACTTGATGCTCCCTTGCCTCACACAAAGTGGTTGCCCACAATAGATATTGGCTTTGTCGTGGAAGTGCCAAAGACACAACCAAAGGAACATAGATGGTGGGTAATTTTGGGGTGATCCGGGTTATTCCACTTGGATCAATCCTTGCACCAAGAAGCTAAGAGAAAAAATTGGGTGGATTTTATCTAATGGTTCTTAGTAAGGGCTTTCATTCGTAGTACCCCTCTTGCTCCTCATAAAGGACTAGGACCTCGCGGCCTCAAGAGTACCTTAAGTATTCTTGCTCAACATTTTCCTCATGGTCACAATTCCATAAGTACTTACATCAAGTGAAGACAAGCGCTATGTCTACCAAGGTTTTGTGTCCTCGATAGCCTTGAGATTATAGTGGGTTGGAATAGCTCAGTATTAGCTTGTCCCCACTTGGGTCGTTCCTCTTGATTACTCAAGAGTAGGCCCACTAAAAGATTCTAACAATGTAAACAAAAATGGATCAACTTATGAGATTCAAGGATTTTGTTTCCCCGCAAGGGTGAAGAGCATACTCCCCTTATCCCAAAGCTTTCACCCAAACACACCAAACGAAGTTCAATTACCCTCTTGCTTCCAAAATCCTAAGATGGGTCAAGATTTTTTGGTTCACCACAAGGGTGAACAGCATACTTCTCCTACCACCTCAAAATTCCTTCCACAAGATATTAAGTGCCTATGAAATGAAAAAACTAGTATATGCCGCAATCAATCAATAAATAAAGCAATTAAACGAGCACTTGATTTTTTTTCTTATGCTTTGGGCAGCCCTACAAAAATTGTTAGTAGCCCTTTTAGCATGCAATGTATCAGTTTTTTTCAAGCAAGAGTACCTACAAAGCAACTTGTTAGCTTCACAATGGTTAGAACAATCCTGAAATCCAATTAGCTCCAAGCAATCCACTATCAAAAAGTATTTAAAGCACTAAAAGTGGAACACTTAACCCTTTAAGTGAATGTGAAATGAGTCCAAAAGTGGAACATTTAACTCTTCAAGTGAATGTGAAGTGAGTCCAAAAGTGGAACATTTAACTCTTCAAGTGAATGTGAAGTGAGTCCAAAAGTGGAACATTTAACTCTTTTAGTGAATGTGACGTGAGTCCACAAGGTGAAACATTTAACTCCTCACACAAACTCAAAGTGAGTCCAAAAGTGGAACATTTAACTCTTCACACAAACTCAAAGTGAGTCCAAAAGTGGAATATTTAACTCCTCACACAAACTCAAAGTGAGTCCAAAAGTGGAACATTTAACTCCTCACACAAACTTAAAGTGAGTCCACACCTTAGAAAACTAATGAGATCAAGAAAACATAAAACAAAGAACTTTGTGGAACATTTAACACTCTTTTCAAGTAGACCCCTTCCCCATGTATGAATGTTGACCTTGCACCCAAAGGGAAAATAATGAGGGGTGATTAGAAATAAGCGACTCCAACACCCAATTTAGCTAACAAGCCCAATCAAAAGTAATCTAAAGTTTCTTATCAACACTACCCACAAATGAAAAAGGGGTTGAATCAATGGAATATTTAACTTTCCAAGAAAACATAGGGTGAGTCCAAAAAGTGGAACATTTAACCCCCTATGCACAAGGAATGAATCCATGCCCTCAATCACTCAAATGAGATGTTTGATATTGGAAACCAAAGAGCATTCACAAACTATCAAAAGAAAATCTATGTTCTTTTATTAACCCAAAAGAGATGTGCCTATGAAAGCAAGTAAACCAACTGAAATCTGGAAATGCAATCTATTTAGCTACAACAAATCAAACTAACAAACAAATCAATCTAAACTTGGCTAAAAGGGTCTGAAAAACTCACTATTAGGTACATGCGACAGTACAGTCACCAAAAATATCGTGTGCCACTTCTCTGTATACTGGTGCGACAATTCTTCCTGGGGCGACAGACTTCAAAACTTGCAGGCAACAGAACACAGCAAACAGGGTGATAATTTTTGCCAAAAAGAGTGACACTATTAACCAATGAAGTGTTGCACTGTCATACAGCAAACTATCACACGATATTGGTGAAAAGTGTCACACGACACTCTGAGACAGAAAAACTAGAGACTAAAAACAGCGCTAAAAATTGATGAAAAATTAGTGGAAATTGACGAAAATGCAAAAAATGAAGTGACAAAGCTAATGTCTTGCCCCACGGTGGGCACTATAAATGTACACACAAAAGTAGTGCACTTTATGAATCCTTACCTGCAAGGAAACTCAAGAATGAGCCCTCACAAATCGATCCATAGCTCTTTATGCATGGAGTTGCAAGATTTGTAAAATTGCTCTCAGCTAGAGCTATGAACTCATGACCTTGCTAGTCAACCACACAATGAGAGATTCAAGGTTGAAGACAAGGGAAAGAATGCCAATATCCCCAATCAATCAAATGGAAATGCAATGCAAGTAAACTAAGAATGAAGATGCAAGCTAAGCTAAATGATAACAATGCAATGCTTGAAAGGAAATCTAATCTATGAAAGGAAAATGCAAACTATACTATGAAAAGGAAATTGCAAGAGTTACAATCTCTCCTAATTAAGCTAGATGAGATTAATCTATTGCATAAAAGAAATCTAAGCTATGAATGCCATGATTATGCAACTATGAAAGCAAACTAAATGAGATGCAATGATAATGTCTTCAAAGCTTGAATGTAAGAATGTCTTCGAAGAGCTCCAAATGATCTAGAAAACCTGTAGCATAACATTAGCATAAAACCTGAATGGATCTCAAATAAGGAGGAGAGCTCTTCTTTTATAGGGAATAAAAAGGAATGGACCATGGAGATTAAGAGGCAAAAGATTTAATCAATGGTGGAGAAAAAAAGAGGCTTGATCCTTGTGCACAAATATCCTCCAATGAGAAAATAAGAGTTGACTTTTGTGTCCATATGAGACAAAAAATACTTTTCTTCTTTTATTTTTAAAATAAGAATAATGCTTTATTTGTGCAACTTAGGATAAGAGGAAAAGTGGGGGCTTTTTATTTAATAAAATGAGAGAAAATATTCCTTTTAAATAAATAAAAACTTAGGAGAAAATGGTCAGCCCAAGGCAAATAATCAAAAATGATAAAATAAGACTTGATCAAGGAAATTGATATAATTGATAAAATGTTGATTTTTGAAAATCTTGATTCAGGGATTTGATAAATTGCTAAACGGGGGCCCAAAGTCTAGGTGACCATTTTAGGGTGCATATAGAGGGATATATGGTATACCAGCCTATGGTGTACGTTACTGAATATCTTCCTAAGATTACAGAAAAGATCCATATAGATTTCATTTGGGATCTTGACACCATTAGAAAATTCAAAGGGGAGTTCTTGGTCAGGAAAGGTAGATTGAGGAAAGTGAGAGGTAATAAATTATAAGATTTTATTGTAGTTAATTAATTCTTTATCTTCAAAATTAATCGGTTGTAAGTCATCTATTTATTATTTGTATAGTTTCTCAAGAGTGGGATGCAATACATTTGTATATTAAAAACAATCAAGATTGGATGATGGTATGGATTGAAAGATGTCATCATTTTGGTCGCACATGAACATGAGAATTTGTGTCTTCATTGGTTAAAGAATCTCATCGTAATGGAGATTCAAATATTATGCAAAGGGAAATAGATTTAGCATATGGTTTAAGAGATTTTTAGGTATGTATAAATTTTTTAATTACCCGTACGCTTATCAACTCCCGATGCAATACTTTTTACATGTTTGACATATTATTGCAAGTCAAACACCACAAGGATATGTTTTTCAATGGTCATAAATTCACATCAGAAAATTGGATGACACAAAGAAAACTTATGATTTTGGGATAAGTACAGTCTTTTAGGTGACTAATATTTCATCTAGAAATGACTTACATCCTTGAGAGTCTCAAAATTTATACTATGACATTTTGGATGATATACTTGAGTGTGAATTTAATTCCTTCAGATTAGTTCTCTTTGTCGTCAGATGGTACAAACTATGACTTAATCAAAATGATCCTAATAGAACTATTATTGAACATGACAATGAATTTCCAATGATCAATATAAGGTGGTTTGAGACAGTTGGGGATGAGCCCTATGTTCTTCCAAGCTAATGTGAGCAGGTACTTTACTAAGAGGTTCCACATAAACTGGGTTGGTCATTTGTTGTTAGACATGATCTAAGAGGAAGGAAGATAAGGTATAATGTGAGGAAAGAAGAAGATTCCAAACAAGTAGAAGATGATGTAGATGATGATCACGATCAATAGTTAGTCGATGATGTTCCTGACGCAACTTTTCTTGAAGAAGAAGAAGAAGATGATGATGCTATAGATCATGGTGATGATGCTGATGTTTTTGATGATGATGACGATGATGATGGTGGTGGGGATGAGTTGGATGAAGAAGAAGATCAATGAAATGTACAGTTATGTGATCATTTCTTAATCTATTTAATATTGATTTCTTGATAGAAATATATAGTTATGCGATTAATGCTTAATATAATTAATTTGTGATGTACTTTTTAATGTTTTTAATTCCTATGGGATGCTTATGGTTTTTAATGTACTTACTACTTAATTTTGAGTATATGTATCATGAATCTTTTAGATAACATAAGATAATTGAATTACATATGCATGAACCCAAACCCCTTTCATGAGCATCCCACACAGTCTCATGGATCGACAAGTATAAGTCAATACACCCTATAGAGATTAATGTCTTTTATAATTTGCAAAATATCTCGCATTAATTTCTATCTCTCTCATTTGATGGATTGTAGTTAGCAACAAAT
This sequence comes from Chamaecyparis obtusa, assembly GCA_027943335.1. Taxonomy (NCBI): domain Eukaryota; kingdom Viridiplantae; phylum Streptophyta; class Pinopsida; order Cupressales; family Cupressaceae; genus Chamaecyparis; species Chamaecyparis obtusa. The sequence goes on from BSBK01007278.1 coordinate 1,674,956, forward strand.
AGGTATTTTTCATGTGTCTTCCTTGAGTGAAGTAAATATAGGAATGGAAGAAGAAAGTGAGACATGTAGTATGTATGAATTAGAGAGATCAACTAGAGGTCAAAAGACTAGAAGGAAATTCAATAAACACATGAAATTTCCCTTGCTACATTTTGGATGCCCATTTTCGATAGCGATGCTATACGAATGATGGGTTTATCATCAGAAATTCCACTAGACAACCATTGCAGATGCTACATTTTTTATACCCATTTTAGACGGTGATGCTATACTACCAAAGGGTTTACCATCGGAAAAGTCACTAGACAATTGTCAGAGATACTACATTTTTATCCCTATATTTGACGATGGTGCTATACTACCGACACATATAATGTCAGAAATGTCACTGGATAACTATTAGGGATGTTGTACTTTCAACAGATGTATTGTCAGAAATGTTATAATAAATTATGTATTTGTGCTATTATTTCTGACGGATAGGTCTGTTGGAAGGGCAATAGTTACTATTTTTGTAGCAATTTTTGACAAAATAACTCTGACGATGTGTTCTGTCAAATATATGATAGATAGGTGTTGAATCTTCAACAAATAGCCATCATAATGAGGCCTCAAATATACTAGTGTATTCATGAATGAGTTATTAGAGAAGTTAGAAATTCTTATTCAAGGGATGAAGTATAAGGGAGAAGGCTCTCCTTGAATGTGATGGAAGATAATTTTCTAATGGGAAATAATTATTTTAGATTTAACTTAAATATCAAGAGGAATCATCTCTTTTATAATCATATCCTAGGTGGTTCATACCCAAGTTGGGTATGAGAAAGTTGATGGAAATGATCCAACTAATTGGTTTGCCAAATGAAGTAGTTTTTGACCTTAGCCATGTTCGAAGTCAAAAAAAAGTGGCCATGGATTCATTATACTTATAACTAAGATAATTTATTTGGTATTTTTGAATATGTAAATAGATAAAGAATATGAGGGTCATGAAAACCTGATTCAAGAATCTATATATGAAAAAAACCAAGATGACTTACATATGATCATGCTCAAGTCCAACACTAAGGTACATAGACCTAATCCTATTGTAGTACCACTTATTTTACAAAATACAATCCATCCCAAGTGAAAGGTCTAGTGGAAGAAGATTACATTTTAAATTATAAAAGACTCAAATGTCCTTCCAAATTTAGTTACTTCAAGAGTATGCATGAATAATAACATATGAAAAAAAAAACTTTACAAATCTAGAGACCATCCATGAGTTCATCCACAATCCTTTGATTCCAATTCATGGTATCTATTCTTCATAACTATAGGTTTTTTTTCTACCATTAGCCCATAATAGATATCCAATATGAGAGACCTTTCTTGGGCTAAATGTATCTTGTTCTTCTCTCTTTGGTTAACCATGTTTGTATTTTTAGGTTTACCTCCTTGAACTAGTGTGTAACACTTCAGAACGGAATGTCGGTGAGATACTCTTCATGTCTCACTGAAATGTACACAAAGAGAACTTCTTCAGAGTCCAAAAATAGAATTTCAATGATACATACAACATGCCTCACCAAAATCCCATGACAAGATGTTCATCAGTCCAAAAGCCATATTTTTGTGGGACTTTCTATGTGTCTCGGCAAAATGTTAAGTCCATCAAAGAAACCATGAGGATTTCTGGGAGATTGAGAATACACTTTTAAGGGTGATGTCACCTTGATAAGGATGAAAATCAGTAAGAGTCTCACCAAAATATAAGCCACAAGGTTCGTTGTTGTGACCTTGATGATCACTATGTGCTTCCTCGATGGGCTATGTCACCCCAACATGCCATACATTGGTGAGCCATATGTTATGTCTGATTGAAATGAGCCATGAAGTGTTGTTAATTAGTATGAATTTAGGCATTATGGGACACTAATGATGATGTTTTTCATGTCAATGAGGTTGGCATTATAGCATCAACATGAGATTCTGTGGTCCCCCTAATGATCAAAGAGATTTCACTACAGATAAGAACTTAAATAGTGGGTGTTATTTTTAGGGGACTCTCCCTAATATTCAAAAGATCATTATGAATGCCAATAGACATTAGATTGTTCATCTGTAGGACATTCAATGATGAAATTGAATACCACAAGACTATGAATTGATTGTAGTTTAGCTTCCCCAGTAAAATTTTTCTATTCAAGCATTGTCATTTAGTATTTTGTGATGTTGGTCAATTCATTCATGTTGTCCCATGCTTATTTATTGTTGTAGATGATCTTTAAGCCCATTTCCTATGCCTTAGAGGACTTATCATTAAGTGTTTGTAGGGGTATGAGCCATTATTTAGTGCAAGGTATTCATTTTGGCTCTTTCTTTCACTTTGTAGATTCATCTTGCACATAGAGATAAGATCTTTTGGTTTGATTTGATTACTTTTGCCTCTTTCAACCTAACCTTAGTTGGAACTTGTACTCAATGTTCAATCTAAGTTATGCTTGATCTATAAAGGAAAGTTTCCATATCCTTAGAGGTTCTTCTCAGGTTCTTTTCAATGGCTATGCTCTATAACTATAAATTTATTTTGCCTTGGATTAATAAAAAAATCCTTGTTTTTCCTTATCTTTCTAGTTTTCTATATTGTGCATTTTATTGAATTCTATGGATTGTTTGTCTTTTATTTTCATTTTCTATTTATTATGTCTAGTGTAGCCATGAATGTTGTATTATGGAGATTAGCCTTCCTTGTAGCATTTCATTTTTTTCTAACCTGCATATGATTCCTTAGAGGATAGATCCAGGTGAGATATATGTATGTTTAGGAAGGTTAAGTTGGTTTTATGTGGAGTCATAAGCATGAAACAACTATATGTTCAATTTTTTGCATCACTGCATTTCCCTTTATGCATTTGTTCTCCCTATTTTCCTCAAAGCTAGTAGTTTAATTGCATCTTGATTGTAAGGAAGTTGACCTTCTCCAGAGATTTAACCTCGCATGTGAAAGTCCCACAATTGGAGGCTATTTTCATGTTTCACAAAGTTTGTTGAGGGTAACACATCAAGAAAGGGTGCAAAATTTTGTGACAACACTTTTTGGCATACCTAGTAGGACACACATTCAAAGATTCAAATAAGTCTTTATAACCTCTACTGGTCATACAAAAACTCTTGGTACATTGAGTGGGAAAAAGACTCAGATCAAGTCAAGAACATACCCTTGTGGACTAATACAAGCTTCATTCACAGATAATTCAGGTGTTTTCTCAGTGCCAACAACCTTTGGAGGCATTTCATCAAACACCATGGAAAATATGAATGCAAAATCTTCTAGTTTCAAGTAGACCTAGCGTTGGTATGTGTAAGATCAATTATGATCTTTCATGTTTTTATGGATTTTCTATGAATTTTTTATTTACCTGAATGCTTTAATATGGTTTCTTTTCATAGAGACACATCCTATCATTCCCTATAAAATGTTAATGTTTCCCTTTCCCCTTATTATTGTCCATCTTAGTCTGAACCACAACCTGGTTATGGCCCAAATATCCTTACCGAACCTACTAAACAACCCCACCTTGTAGCCAATTTGGGAGCTAGTGAACTCTACGACCATATAAAGAATGTTGGCCTTAGGTTCATAGGTCTAGGCCTTAATTTTGATTCATTTCACAATCCATTCTTAGGTCCAAACTATGGGGGTTATTCTTTTCATGAGATCCTTATAGTCAATCGAGGTAAATAGTTGATTGAGATCAAGGAGCATTGGGTGTTTGATACACAAATGTAGGAGAAGGTATATGAGGTGTATCTCATATGTATGGAGGCTCAATGAAGAAAAAGTGAAGAATAACTAGAGTGGGAGGAAAACAAAAGGTAGTTTGAGGAGGATCTTGCAAAAATGAAAGGAACTAAAAAATAACAACATGTGAGGCTTTTCTTATCTAGAGTGCAAGAATTCTAGAAATCCAAGAAACCCCTTCCCCAAAAATTTTCATCCCAAGTTTCAGAAGGCCTTCTCCATTACAAGAACCCATACAAAAGCCTGAGGCCCAATCACCTTCCATTTAGTGGGTTTCAACTAGTGAAGGCAAAGTTAAAGAACACCAAGATGATATTGGTGAAGATGTGAGTAGAAAATATTAGAAGCTATCATCGGGCACATATGAAAGTAATTGCAAATACTCAAGAGAATTGAAAAAATGAACTCATCTCTTCTCTTATAAAATAAAAGGCTGAGAGACCCAAGGGATACTCATCCCATTGATTCAAGTTCATTAGGATAACACTTTGGTGTATTAGACATTATTACTATTGTTCATGGGAAAATGTTGGAAATAAATCTATTACGGGAAGGAAATGGAAATTTTTTCCAAGAAACAATTATAGAATGAAAAGGACTGGAGGATAATATCTTTAAATGGGAAATCAAATGACATAGGAAGGGGCCAAATTGTAGGAGATGGATGTTGTGTCATATCAATCAATCAGGAGGTGACCATTCAAATTAGAAGCTTTCACTAGAGAAAGAGAAGGGATATATTTTGTTTTCTGCGTTGGTTATTGTACAAGGTAATACTAGTTTGTAAACCATTTAATTTTCATCTAGAGATAAAGAGGAAATGCATCTTAAGACTCTGTGTTTATGTGCATGGCCTTTGACTGAAGATTTATTTGTGAACCTGTGTAGTTGTTTTCTAACATTTTCCCTTGTTATTTTTAACTATGTATATGAACATTATAGAGAATTTGGGCTATGATTTATCCATTTATCTAAGAATAGATTATTAAATCTTTCTCTTAAATTATTCATTATGGGTATTAAGGAAGTGAACTTTGTGTCATTTTCTATATTCCTCTTTATATAAACCTATATATCACACCTATATCATATCTATGTGATAGTGTTAGCAAGCCTTTTCTATTTTGTTGGTCAAAAGCATATCCCAAAACCTAAATTACATCTTAAGAGGGAGCTATATATCTGAGATTTAAAGGAAAGTTGTCAATTTAATGGCAACTTCTCTAACTATTGGTTTATAGTTTATCTTCCATTTTGGGCATAATAAGTCATTTTCAAGAGTTGTTAAAAAAAGATCTATAAACTAACATATATTTGGTGACTCTATTGGAGAAAGATTTAAAGAACTAGTTCTTTCATTTTCCTCAAAAATCTAAAGGTTCATCCCCAAGAATGGAGGTTGGTGACCCTATTTTTTTTTAGCCTTGAATCATGGTCTATCTCCAACAAAGAAAACCATACCTTTCTTCTATTATAAATGATGATAGTGAGAGTGATGAAGAGGATTATTCTTTCTAGAAGAATAAGGTTCTCAATAAACTTGTGCAAGTTGATTTCTTGAAAACATTTTATGTAGGCATGCAGTTTCAACCTTTTGAAGTTCATCCTCCCTTATTTAAAACTCTACAATATATCAAACTAAAGATCAATGGTGAGAATCTCTTGCTTTCTCAAGGTCTAAATATTCTTGAAGAAGATAAATTTGCATACATGGGTGGCTTAATAGATACTAGAGAAGCTAAACAACCTTGTGTCAGTGTGGATAATCAAGTGGATCAAGTGACATATCAAATATATGATGGTGAGATTGTTGAGATTTTGTCCCATGTACAATAAAAATTCCAAATATTCACCTCCATAAATAAAGAAGGTTAAAGAAGAATTTATACTAAAAAGGGTCCTATCGAACATTATTTCTTATGTGGAAAATGTTTCTCTTTTTCACCCTCTATATTTGCACATAAAGATGATCATGCTCTCAAGCCCATTGTGGATGAAACTAATTGCAAATCTAAACAATGTATTAGTGATCACATGGGAGAGGAGCTATAAGAAGAGTCTGTTGAAAAATATGGCACTCTAAAATCATAATCGGTTCATCATTTTCTAGAAGAATATTGTCTGAAAAACTAGACTTTTATGTTGGTTTCATCATGGATGAAGATAAAAATCTATACAAAAAGAATGATTGGAAAGACACAAATAAAGTTGGAGAAATTTAAATTTTGCTAAGAAAAGGTAAATGATGTAATTTCATTTTTTAAGTTTACCCTTTATGAAAGTGAAGATATACATTTTGTCTCTTCTTCCTAATTTTGATAAAAAAATTTCCTTGTGAAGAAGAGAATATTGAAATGATGGATGTAAATATCTTTCTAGTGAATATTAGCCACCATCATGTAGTTTGTGCAAAGGGTATCCCATTTGAGACTTAATTTATTCCTCTAACAAGCATGTGTAGAATGGTGTAGTTAATGAGTTTCTTTATCAAGATTCATTTTAGCCTATTCAATGTGAAAAGGACACTCTCTTGATTTCTCTAAAATTATATGTTGAAAGGTGGATCTTTGGTTATGTGTATGTGCACCATATTTCAATTATCTATGTAAGTCCCCATTTAGATTGGATAGTGGTAATGTTTTTGCAATTGCTTCATAAGTATACATTCCTTTCTCACACTAGGTCATACTTTTCCTAGCCCATCAATGGTTTTTCTTGAGCATCTCAGGATTTGTATCTTAAGGTAGGAGATTCTCGCCTTGTCTATTTGTAAATTAAATGTTTGGTTTGGGATTGTTTTTAATTTTGGTTTGTTTATTTTTTGCTTTTATTTAGTTCTCCTTCACCCTTCTACAAGTGACTCCATGTTTTCCTTTCATCCTCTTGACTTTGTTTCCCAATGGCCAAGGAACTAATTTTTGTTCAAAGTTCTATAATTCTCTATGTCCTTTGTAGTCCTTCTCCCCCCAATTTTTGAACCAAACCAAATTTAAACATTGAGAATTTTTATTTTGTCTCATAATTTGTTTGATCCTTGTATGCATCCTTTGGTACTTTTAAAAATCATATTGGTTATCATTATTACCATGAAGCTTTTTGTTAGTAAAAATTATTGAATGAAAGGTGAAAATCCAAATTTAGAATATAAAATCCGAAGCTCCATATATATTATAGTGGACGCGAAAAATGTGTATTTTTTCTCTAATATAGTAGAAAGAATTTCTGCAAAGACCATATGCATAAAATACCACACTTAAAACAATTCATCTATAGGAAATTAATGGTAAAGAAAAATCCAAATATGTAATCAAATAATGAATGTCCAATATATATATTTCGACACGGTCATTGTTTCAAATAAAATTCAAAAGGGTCTTTTTTGGATACCATGTGTTGTCAAGTACTTGGCATGGTTTTGAATCATCCAAGTCTTCAAATTAGGCTCAAAGTTATGTGAAATGGAGAATGTTATTAATGGTGACTAGCATATAGTACTTACAAATGAAAGACACCTTCTTGAACATAAAAGGTGTTTGGAGTTGTTCAATTGAGCAGAGATGAGAACATCCTAACTGAGGACAAAAGAAGGCTTGTGGAATCAATTTTTGAGATGTTATATAATGGAAAGAATGAAGAAGTGACATTTCTTTAGATGAATCACTAGAAAAATAAGAAATGTTAATTAGGTCATCGATACTTTGTATTCTCATATGACATTCTTATCAAAATGGTTTTGTCATGAGTATCCTAGAGCCAGAAGGAAACATACTTTTTGATAAAAGCAAGTAGAATCAGTACATATAGTCAGGGTGTCATCCCTTTTATTGAACTTGGGAACCAAGTATCTAAATTTAGGAGTTCATACATTCCCTTGACTTACCAATAGAATGTATTGTTAGGCAGCACACATGGTTCTCAAATCACCAAGAATTATTGGACTTGATAAGTAAACAATCCATAGCTCCAAAGAACACCTACATGCAAACACCTATCATAGAAAGAGAGAGAAGAAGCAAGAAGCTATGGAGGCCTAAACACATTGATCCATGAGAGAGGAGAAATAATTGTTGATGTGCAAAAAATGGTTGCAATCCAATAATGAATAATCTATTACAAAGTTATGAAAACAAGAGGAGATTAATCCTTATAAAAGGAGATCTGAAAACTTAAAAAGGTAAAACCTAGGTTGCACAATAATAATTAATAAAGAAATTAATTATTATATGCCTAAAGTTTAGCTTAAGTAGAAAGAGATAATAAGTGACTTAGTAATTAAATCAAACATGATTTAATTAATAAGAAAAGACTTTATTACTCTAATACCCCTCCTTAAGATAAACTTTGGGAGAAGCTAAAAACCTAGAAAGAACTACTGAAAGAAAATGGGTCTCGGCAAAAAAAGGCCTAATCAGGTACCCAAGTACAAAAGAGAGTCTCTATAAAGTGAAGAAATAGAGAAAACCACATGGGAAAAACTATACTCTAAAAAGATAGAAAGACTAGTCTGAAGGATTGAAGAAGCCTCCAAAACTAGGAATGTTCTAGAAAATAGGAACAAGGATGAACATGTAAAACTATTGGAAAGTTGGCTATAATAATATATATGACTTAATATAGTGTTTTCATTATGGAAACAAAGTCATATAGTAGTTTGGAGTCAGGGCACTTGATGAGAAAATTAGAAATCGGTTAAGTGTTGAAGACTGGACAATGTATAGAGTTCCTGCAGCTCAGAGCATCAACGCATGTGCATATAGAAGAATTATGGTGTGCGTCCTAGAAGTTAAGTTGGTTGGGCTATATTCATGCTTAGACTATGAGCGCATGATCAGATATGAAAGTATGAGAAAGATACAGGCAGTTGAAGTTGCACAACCAGTGTGTGCTAGTGAAGAACAAAGTAAGTGTTGGAAAAATAGCTAGTGCTCCCCTCGGGATTCATGACATGGATTAACTACCTCCTTTTTCTTTTATTAGTCTATTGGTTGTATTAGGAATTAATAGGTCAATCTTTTGGTGCAATGACAACCACTACTTGTAACAAGTGGTATCAGAGCTTGGTCACAGGTTTGAATCCCCTCAGGTAACATTGAGGGGGAGATTGTTGGAAAAATAGCCAGCGCTCCCCTCGGGATTTATGACATGGCTTAACTGCCTCCTATGTCTTCTATAAGTCTAGTGGTTGTATTAGGCATTAACAGGTCGATTTTTTGGTGCAATGACAACTACTACTTGTAACAGTAAGCAACTGACTATTATCATTTTGAGTTGCGACTATATTCTAATGATGTAAAGGCTATGCACCTATTGTAATTAGGTTGCTGACATGTATACATGTTTGTTTGTAAACACGCTTGATCCAATTCATTTGGAAGCATTGTATGTAATAGGTTTAAGGGCCGACCTAGTTGTTTATTTTGTATGCACATATAAATATAAGATGCACCCATTGTAATTGGTATGGAAGTTGATATAGAGTTGTAGTAAGCAGATCAAAAGTATGCAAAGAGACTATAAGATGTATTAGAGCTTTGAAAATTTTCAAAGTATCAGTGCATCAAAGGAACTAATCTAACAAGCAATGTCACAGTGACAGTTCATCCAACATATATAGTGTGTATCTAAGATTAGAAGGTTGCATCCTTCACCACTTGAGTAGTGAGCTCTAGGAAAATACATTCACTCCCTGAACTATTTTAAAAGACTCCTAATAGGGTCTGACCCTTAACAAGGTCTACTATACTTAATACATTGTAAAGAAACTCTTAATAGGGTTAAGGATATTCTAACAAGGATCACTAAACACTAGTACAAAATATTAGTGGGTGTCAATTCCCACTGGGGTTTTTACCTATTTGGGTTTCTCCGTAACCATATTGGTGTTATGTGTTGATTTCATGTTTCATGTTTATGTGGATGTTCATTTTAGTATTTAATCTTTTAAGTTTAGTTTAAAGATTAAGTAAAAAGATAAATATACAGTGAACATTGATTCACCCCCCCTCTCAGTGTTCCCATTCCTAACAATTGGTATCGGATCTCTAGTCCTTAGAAAATAAGTTTAACCACTTGAGGAGATCATGGACAAAGAAGAAATGAAACATCTGAAAAGAAATATGGAAGCTATTCTTGAAGACCTGGATAAATCTGAAAGAGAAACTAAAGAACTAAGGGAAAAACTCAGTGATGCTCAATTAATCATCAAAAGGCTAAGGAAAGATTTGAAAGAATGCTCTACCAATGATCTAGGCACAATGGTCAAGAAGTTGAATGAAGAAAATAAATCCTTAAAAGAACAAATTAAATAATTTGATGATAAGATGATTAACAATCAGGAAGTCTATGACGAATAGATCAAAGAGAACCTTCAACTGAATGAAGAATTGAGGCAAGAAAACATGGAAATCTTAGAACTAAGAAACAACAAGGAAAGATTAGAATCTGAATTGAAGGAGGCTAATAATCACATTGATAAATTACACACCAGTTTTGATTTAATATAATCTTAGTTGTATGCAAGAAGAGCCAAAGGAGATACTAGCTGCATTGGATACAATGAAGCACAAAATCAGATTGACAACATGCAAGCAAGAAAGAATGCACAAAAAGACTCTACTGATACTAAGAAGATTGAAGATCAAACCAAAGATAATGGTGAACCACCTAAGAATGAGCATGAACCTATAGACCACACTTGTTATGCTTGTAACAAGCATGAACACATAGCAAGGAACTGTACAGAGGCAAGACCTTTCAATGGTTACTATTATTCATGAAATAAGTTTGGTCATAGAGCTATGAATTGAAAGACAAGCCAAAAGAACATGACTCATAATCAAAGAAATCAAAATAAATCAAATGTAAGAAGCTCTCAGAATGTTACATGTTATATATGTAACTATAATGGTCACTCAGCTAAACAATGTAAGATGGTGACCCATGTTAATGCACCAAGGAATATAAGACTTCCAGTCATTTGTCACTCTTGTAACAAAGTTGGACACATCTCAAAGTTTTGCAGATCAAGGATGCAAGGTTAGGAAAGCTTCAAAAAGCTTGAAGAACCAGTTTTGGATCCCAAAGGAGAAGTCAATTTTGTGAAAGCTTCAGAAGATGCGAGCTTGATTTGGTCAGAAACAAAGAAGGACAAGGTTGATGAGTATGTATTGGATGCATCCATAGTGGACACACCCTCTACATCTAGATGAATGGCCCTTAGGGTCATAGGGGGAGCTAATTTAGCTCTAGTCCCCTACGTGGCCGGTATACTCAGTCTCAGATTATGCACCTTTGGACTTAAGCTTTTGGAAATTAGAGAAACCTTCGTGCAAGAGCGCACTAGATGATTATTTGCAGAATGAAAGATAGAAATTTCCAAGTGATAGCTTGGTGTACATGATAAGCATTAATGGAAAAATTTTCACTTTAAGTACATAGAAAGATTTTTGATTACTCATTGCATTTGAATTTAGAGTGATTAGAGAGTAGAAATAGCTTTAGAAGTTATTGTGAAGACTTGTAGATTGATCTATTAGTGATTAGCAGTACATTTGATCAGTTGTAGAAACCCTAGTTTGTTGTCCTGATTCAGAAGTCTTCAAATTATCTCAAAGAACATTTGGAAGTGATAAAACAAGTGATGGCCACTCCCATAGTATTTGATGTTGCAAAAAATAAAAGATATGTGTTTAAGAAGCGTCCATTTAAGTCTACCCTAGATGATTTAGAGGGAGCATTCTCTCACATGCCTATGGGTGTTATGCATGTCGAAGACATTAGGGAATACATTTACTGTAAGAAGGAACTAGTAGGATTGGACAGATTAAGGGCACACATGGAAACCATGCTAAAACCAGACAAAACCTTCTTGGATGAATATGAGAAGTGGAATGATCACCCTATAGTGGAGTATGCTACGGAATATGAGTTCTATGAGAAAATGGATTAAAATACTTCTAAGCAGAATTCATGATGACCTATTTTGGATAGGTGATGTGCCAGTAAGAATCACTAGTGACCTAATATATGAGATGACAGGACTCTCCAAGACTGGCGTCGTCCTTCCTGCGAGTAAGGATGTCATGATAATTATTGAGAAAACATGTAAGTCAAGGAGTTATAGGCATGGGATGATAATTGAGCCTATTGAGAAAGCTGACATCAAATTGATGTCCATGATACTTGGATATAGGTTTCAACACACCAGCAGGGTGAATAGTGTGTTTGTGGCCATAATTCTAGCAGCCAGTAGACTAGTGAAGGAAGATGGAGAGTTCAATCTATGTGAGATCTTACATGCACAATTGATTGATAACATCAAGGAAATCAAGCATGATAAGACTAAGATATTCAGGTTTGGGTCTTTGATCATTTACATGTACCTTCATATAGTTGGGAAAGTGTCAGATTTGCATTTGGACAAGTCCATTCCAACCATGCCACATATATCTTACAAGGCATCCACTGAGAGTACATTGAGAGATTACATAACATTGGAATTGAAGACCTTCAGGGCCAAGATGCAAATGAGGTACAGAATTCCAAAAAACATTGTTGAGAAATACAAGGATACTATTTGTTTTATGGTTGAAATAGATACAACATGCATGGAGGTAGTTGTACCTAGACCAAAGTGGATTCATCCACTTGGATATGAATTAGATGAACAAGTTTTAGAAGCATATGCTCAAGTACTGCTTTCAGCTCCTACTGATCCTAATAAGCCAAGGTGGGGAACTTATGAGGAAAAGATAAGAGAGATAGATGCTAAACTTAACAGCACCGCAACAAAAAGAAAGGTTGCTAAAGTCACCTTAGAGATCTTGAGAATACATGGAGTGTCTCAAGATGATCTAGACAAAGCAAAAGAACAAAATATTGCTTTGGAATTAGAGAGCACAGATGCAACAAAGGCAGAATCACATGATCCCAAGTTGAAGAAGGTAAAGACAGAGAAATCTGATGAATAGAAGGATAAAACTGATGATACTCCCTCGGCACACAAGGAAACCATTGACCGTACTAATCCTCCTAAGTATAAGGAAATGCCAAAGAGGAAGAAAGAGATCAGCACTAGTCATCCATCCTAAAGAGTCACAAAAAATAGAAGGAACTCACAAGCACCTCCTGAAGTAAGTTTCAAACCTAGTCTCAGTGTGCTAAGTGGAAGAATAATTGATGAGGGAAGAATTGATGAAGTAGGGAAGTTTTATGGAAAGATTTAGTGAACTAGACAAATCTGACATACATAATATGATAATCAAACACATGCTGAAGTTCAAGAAGACAGTCTTGGAACTTAAGACTATGATCCCTAATAAGGTATGGAAAATCCTAGAATTCCAAAAGAGACAGGCTATTGAAGAAGAGCTATGGATAAGAGAGAAGATCTTAGATGAAACTCTTCCTGTATGAAAACTAGAAGAGAAGAAGTTACTATTAGATCTAGTGAAGCCTCACCCTAGGACCAAGACAAGAACATTGAATATAATGGATAAAAAATATGAATTAGTTGCTAAAGAAATAGAGAAAGCCTTTAAGAAGGTCTTTATGAATAGACACATGTATCCACCTACTGTGCCCAAAGCATAAGTATCCATAAGGGAAGTCAAGGTGGTAGATCCCACTAACGCATCAGTAACAGGTCCTCAAGATTTAGCGCCTGCAGTGGAAACACAATCAGAGGTAGATAAGTCTGCACCCATGATAGAGTCACTCAAGGATAGCACTATTATCATTGATAATGTAGGGATAGCCATGGCGGCCACTGACACTGAGTTGGATCAGTTTGAAGAAGCTTTTGTGAGCACACAAGAAGCTGAAATTTTATGTAGCAACACACCTCCCACTCATCAAGAAGAAGTATTGATTGAAGATATAACAGATGAGAAAGAAGAAGAAAAGATGGAAGAAAAGAAAGAACAAGAAAAAAAATAGAAAAGGAAGAAGAAAAGAAAGAAACATAAAAATAAGAAGAGAGTAATGAACCATCAGTTGAACTAGTCAAGGTAAAACATGAAGTGATGGATAGCACTCCCATCACTCCCTCAGCAGCATTGTTGTCAAGTTTTACGCCTGACACATCCAGTTTGGACTCATGGAGAGAAGAAGATTTGATAAAATTCAGCGTCCTAGCCATGGAAAAGGCCAAAGAAAAACAAGTGATGAGGAATCCCCTCCTAGTAGAATCACTAAACATTCTGAACAATTTGTTGCTAGAGGACAAGAAAGTGTCAAAGATACACTCTGTTGATGATGTGAATACAGTCATCTCACATTTCAAAAGTAATTTCTCAAGCCTTGAAGAATCTGCATCCCTAGTTGCAGAAGAAAAGTACCTGAAGAAGAGGTTGAGTGAATTAATGAGAAACTTTACACTTGACCTAAGCTTACTCAAGACTGGTCAAGCATCCTTAAAAGAGTTTTCAGATCAAGGAAGAAGAGTCATTGCGGAATGCATGGATCATGATAAGCTTATTGATGCCCATTTCAAGAAAATAAAAAAGGTAGAAGCTATGATTGAGCAAGTCAAGAGTTCAGTGGAAGACACATCCAGAGATGTAAACATGTGTAATAATGTATACCAAGGGAAAATAGATAAGATTGAGAAGGCAAAAAAAGAAATGTCAAAGATCAAGGAAAGGCAAACATAGCTCAGGAATGCTCTTGTGCCCTCATTAGATATACTCAATTAGAACATCAAGGACATAGATGCCAAATAGTAACATATTATCATGGTCCTAGCACTGACTTGGAGAAGATGGAGAAGCTATAGTATGCACTATGCACCCATCTCCAGATAGTAAACTATTTGATCACATTTTGGAAGAAGGAGATCCAAAACCTAAAGATAGCATATTTGGATATTTTCCCTTAGTGAGTATGTGAAGATACAATTTTTGAAACACCTTTTTCATTAATGTCAAAGGGGGAGTTGTGTATAGAATATGGATCATAATATGTATAGGGAGATATAAGTGTATGTATAGAAGACAAAAAGTTTTTTTTTTGTATTAAGCATAGTTAGCAACTTGGTCATATTCCTTTGTTGCCATCAATGACAAAGGGGGAGATTGTTGGAAAGTTGGATATACTGATATATATGACTTTTAATATAGTGTTGTCATTATGGATTCAAAGTCATATAGTAGTTTGGAGTCAGCGCACTTGATGAGAAGATTATAAATCGGTTAAGTTTTGAAGATTGGACAGTGTACAAAGTTCCTACAGCTCAGAGCATCAGTGCACATGCATATAATAAAATTATAGTGTGTGGCTTATAATTTAAGTTGGTTGGACTATATTAATGCTTAGTCTATGAGTGCATGATCAGATATGCAAGTATGAGAAAGATACAAGCAGTTGAAGTTGCACAACCAGTGTGTGCCAGTGAAGAACAAAGTAAGCAGCCGCCTATTATCATTTTGAGTTGCGGCTATATTCTAATGATGTAAAGGCTATGTACCTATTGCAATTAGGTTTCCAACATGTATATATGTTTTTTTGTAAACATGCTTGATCCAATTCATTTGGAAGCATTGCATGTAATAGGTTTAAGGGATGAACTAGTTGTTTATTTTGTATGCGCATATAAATATGAGATGCACCCATTGTAATTGGTATGGATGTTGATATAGAGTTGTAGTAAATAGAGCAGAAGTATGTGAAGCGAATATAAGTTGTATTAGAGCTTTGCAAAGAGTCAAAGCATCAGCGCATCAAAGGAACTGATCTGACAAGCAGTGTCACAATGAGAGTTCATCCAGTAGATATAGTGTGTATCTGAGATCAGAAGGTTGCAGCCTTCACCACTTGAGAAGTGAGCTCTATGATAGTGCGTCCAATCACCTAACAAGGACTATTGTAAAAGAATCCTAACATGGTCTGACTCTTAACAAGGTCTACTATACTTAATACATTGTAAAGAAACTCATAATAGGGTTAAGGACATTCTAACAAGGATCACGAAACACTAGTAAAAAATATTAGTGGGTGTCAATTCCCAATGGGGTTTTTACCTATTTGGGTTTCCCCATAACCATATTGGTGTTATCAGTTGATTTCATATTTCATGTTTATGTGGATATTCATTTTAGTACTTAAGAATTTAAGTTCAGTTTAAAGATTAAGTAAAAAGATAAATATATAATGAACACTGATTCATCCCCCCTTCTCAGTGTTCCCATTCCTAACAACAACATCACTGAAGGAACAAGCTACAAACTCTTTCAAGAACTAACTACTGATCTGAAGATCTTGCACTGAAATATGACAAGGTAGAGAAGACTTCAATGTGCATGAGTGCCCTCAAATGACAGTACTCGAATCAGGAGGCAAACAAAGGAAAACAATTGAAGTCAAAGATACAAAATACTATAATCTACATGAGTGCCCTCAAATGACACTACTTGAATTAGGAGGAAAACAAAAGAAAACACCTGAACTTGAAAATACAGATGGCATAAAAACACCAAAAGTTTAAAGAGTTGATCAATCAAAGCTGGAAGAGTGCGTCCAAAAATAGGAAAGAAAGAGTGTCCATATGGTAAATGATCCATCTCACCGGAATGCATAGGTACCCAACCACTACATCCACCTAGTACATAGAATCAAATATTGAATATATAGCTCACACTATCAAACCAAGGAAGTAGTAGAACCAATAGTAGAAACCCCCCCATAATGCTGACAAGGGAGTAATGATAGATACACTAAAAAGATCATCCAATATGACCTACATGATGAATATGGAAATGAAACATTGAAGGTCTAGAGAGAGTAAAAACATAGATAAAGATACCTAAGGCTAATATCATTGGAGGAATTCTCACATGACAAAGGAAGATGGAAAACAAAGGCAAACATCAAACCCCTCTGGCACTTTATAATAGAGTGCGAGTACATAGAGTACGAACATGCGCAAGATCCCATACATGCAATAGAATGACACTTTATCTTAGTGCATGTGCATAAAAGAATGCTACAAAAGTGAAGTATACACTACTCAAAGAAGAGTGAAGGCTGCTAAAACAAAAGAACTACCTGAGATAAGCCATCCCTTAAAGGGAAGAGATTCCAGGACTTGAAACATCCAAGATATCCACCAGATTACAAAAATGAAAAAACCTGAGTAAAATGTACCTAGAGTAGAATATGGAAAAAATACTCACATCTCTAGAAAGCTCTTAGAACCAGCTTCCCAACGATATATTATTTTCTCAAAATGGATTCTGAATGCCCAAGATAGAGCTCCTGGAGTGCAAAAATGAACATCTGCCTTTGATTCTGGATGCATGCTGATGTCAGCGATTGACAGACCTAAATTTGGTAGCCAAATGGCCGTAAGGGCTCAAATCTAGCCAGGGGCTAAAAAAATGGGCCCCTAGTCACCATATGACTAGGGGCTGAAGTTGTTGCTGCCATGGGAATAAATTTGATGGCCAATGTTTTTTTATATTTTTTTCCAAAATCGTATGAGCATCTCAGGATGCATGCTAGGGCGTACAAATTTTGTCTCAATTTATGTGTTAGGGAATTTTTTTTGCCTTGATTTATGTATCAAATAATAAATTTTTTCCTCAATTTGCATACCAAGGTGGTACAATTTTGCCTTGATTTGCGTGCCAGGGCGTACGACCTAACATGGAATTTTTTTGCCTCAAAATGTAATGGCATCTGAATTGGACATGGCTTATATGGATATAGGGGTTTTTGGACACTGCGAGCTCAATGGCCAGGTCTGTTTGGGCCAAAAGTGCCTCGGGATCAATACCAGGGTCAGTTGCAAATTTTTTTTTGCCATAGATTCCAACTTTGTCCAAATTGGACAAATTTTATATGGATTTAGAGGTTCTTGGACGCTGTGAACGCAACGGCGAGGCCCATTTGAAGCCAAGATGACCAAAAAGAGAGGTCCCCCCAGATATGATAGAAAACCCTCTAAAAACATACATATGATGAACATGACTAAATCTCTCAAGAAGAGGACATGGACAAATAGATCTAAAGTTCTGATACCATATTGAAGTTGATGAGTAAACAACCCACAACTCCCAAGAACACTTGCATGAAAACACCTATCATAGAAAGAGAGAGAAGAAGCAAGAAGTTATGGAGGCTTGATGTAATATCCCCACCAGGGAACCCATAAGGAATTAGGTCTTATGACCAAAAAAAATGCAACTAACAAATTTTTTTCCTAACATTACATCACTACTACTTCACATTTACATTCCTCAAGGTTCCCTTAATAAATTCATTCACTAACATCTTTACATTACTTATCCAAATTGAATTTCATTTCCTTTCTTTACTTTCACATTTTGGAACTTAAGAGATAGGGTAAGAAAATAACATTTCATTTACAATTATATTTCTTGCTTTATATACTAATTTCATTTCTCCTTCCAACACACTGAATAACTATTCCTTACAAATTATATCTTAACCTTAGCATAATAAACATTTTCTTTCATTGCAACATAGGAGAGATAGAAAAGATAATTTCAACATGACATAATATATTTCCAACTTTGATCTTTCAAATAACAATCCTTGAAACAAAGCCTAGTACTATCTGTCCCAATTACATTGATTTTCTTTTCAATTACATCTTTTTGATAATAGATCTCATAATAACAAGTACATGAATGGCCCGAAGGTGTTACAACATATCTTTTCATCTTTCCTTTCAAAAATACATAATACAAATTACAAATATCTGCATCAATACATAAATTTGAACGCATCCAAGTCACAAACCACGAATAGGACCTCAAAAGATTTTTTCCACCCAACTATGTGGAACTGATGAGGTTCCACCCCCCCATGCTAGGAGATAGAACCAAGATACTCACAAGGCCCTAAGCAATCTAAGGCTACACAAAACTCTAATCTAAAAGAAATAACATAACAATATATCACTTTACTAATCACAAGGGTTAGGTTCCTAGCATACCCTCTAGGTGAGTGTCATCACATATTCTAGATTTTTGGATCCTTCCAAGAAACCATGTAATCTCGGTACTCCCTTTATGAATAGGGATCCATCCTGGTGGTTATCCATGGTCCCGGTACTCCAATAGGACTATATGGCCATTAATATGTTTTCTTTCATTATCTTTTATTTCCCCCCTTTCCTAGATTCATTGTTAGGTTATCACTTTTTACTAACCCACCCATAGGATCATCTGGTAACCACTTTAGGGTTCCAACACCTATGGTGAGCCACTCACCTAGGGTACCTAGTCCCCTATCCACACACACAAGCTATGAAAACATCAAGTACTTTCAAAAGATCCATATTCATAAGTCTAGGGAGCCCTCCGATGCACTTAGGCCACCCGAACAAGTCCTGACCTTACATTATAGACTCTACCAAAACCAAGTATGAAAAAAAGCTTAAAATCAAAACCATGTATAGAAATTCATTAAACACAACATAAAACTCCTCACAAGCATTTAGAAAACATTCCATAGCTTATTTCAAAAATCTAGGGAAATCTCATGTGCCTGAAATTTGGCTAAGTCTGAATTTTTAAGAAATCTCAAAATTAGAAGTTGCATCTTAACTCCTATGAAGCTGAAACCTATCCCAATCTATGAAACTTCAATCTTTGAGTAGATATCCTTCTGGAAATCTTCCTCTGACAATCAATTCCAAGCTATCCTCACACAGATGACTTCACCAACCAGAGACTCTCAAACTCACATAAACTTTCACCAAATTTTTTTGGAGAAAACAATTATAGACAACTCAAAAGAAAACAATTCTTCCAAAAATTAACATCCTCCCCGCACACCAAAATCTTCAATTATTTATCCTCCAACTATGTGGTTGGAGGAGTTGCTTTACGAGAAGCAACTTCTCCAACTTCCATAGTTGGTTGGAGGGACAACCAAATAATTTCCCGTAAAGACTTAATCAAGATTTTTTTAATAATTTTAATTAAAATATATTTTAAATAAAATCATAACAAGAATAATAGACAATTAGCTTTCAAGATAAACACATAGCACAATAGGAAAACAAGTAGCCTAACTTCTAGGAGGTCTTGAGTTCAACTCCCTCCTAGATAGCTAATTTTGCTACAAAGGGCATTTTCCTTTTATTATTATTATGTTTACTTTTTATTTAATACATTCATTAAATATACTTTATTTAACTCACTTTATTTACTTATTATAAATAACATACCATTTACACAATTAATGAAGACATACAATTATTATTATTTATATAAGCATGGATATATGCATGTGCACCCACATATACACACACCTATATAACATACAAACAATTATAACATTTTTATAACATAATCATTATACATATAAAATAGATTAATTCTATCTCATAACATAAACTCAGACCAACATCAACTCAAGTCCATAACATAAACTGCATTCCCCTTTCCCAACTAGGATAACTTCCTAAATAGAATTCTAGGTCCATGGGTAACCTCGAGAGTAACTTGGTTAAATCTCCACACATAAAGAGTTTGAGGATTTTGAAGGCATGCTCAGACCTGTGTAGCCAAGTGGAGACGATGCTTGGTACCTGCATCCTGCATCACCAACTAATATGCATATACAAATATATAAATATAAACAGACAGTGGAAAACAAGGAGGGAGAGTGCGACATCATGTGGATCTCCCGTAGGAGTAACTACGACTACCCCTCCTCATCCTACACTCACATCAACCAATGAACATCAAACCATAATAGGGTCAGTAGGGTTAGATCATAGTAAAACATCATAACACAAATCAATGTAAAACATTTTACTGATAGTTCATTTCTGGCCATTCATCATTAAATTATAACTCATTTAATATTTCCAAATATATATGCTCAAATGTCTCATAAAATGCTAACTAAATAATAATCATAGTCCATCATAAAATCCAAAGTGTCAAAGCAATAGTCATGTCAGTCTAACATAAGAAGATGCTAGGGTGGGCATTACACCTGAATGCATTGATCCACGAGAGAGGAGAAATCATTCTTGATGTGCAAAACAAAAGTTGCAATTTAATAATGGACAATTTGTTACAAAGTTATAAAAAAAAGAGGAGATAAATCCTTATAAAAGGAGATATGAAAACCTAAAAAGGTAAAACCTAGGTTGCACAATAATAATTAATAAAGCAATTAATTATTATATGTCTAAAGTTTAGCTTAAGTAGAAAGAGATAATAAGTGATTTAGTAATTAAATCAAACATGATTTAATTAATAAGAAAACACTTTATTACTCTAATAAGAATACCCAATCAAGATTCATATTTTTTCTAATACCCCTAACATTCAAACAACATAGTTATAAAGTGCATGGATGGCATCTTTAGTGATTCTTAGCCTGATGGTAAGTCCTTAGAGATCTTACACTCGTCGCATTTATGATGGAGAGTCTCAAATGCAATGATGGGAAGATCTTTAAGATCACCACTGATATAATGCAAATTTGTGAAGGTGTTCATTGTGTAATTTGATGTACATGGTATCACACAACCTTTATGGATCTTTATCCCTCTTTGAAGATTAGTGTAGAGTCTGTGATCTATTAAAAGATCTACAAGGATATACTCCTTAGAATTAAAAGATCTACAAGGATATACTCCTTAGAACTATCATACAATTAAGGTTGATTGGAAGAGTTCATGTCAATAGTGGAAAAGAGGACAAAAGAAATAAATCAAAAGCACATAATAGGAAATAATGAAATGGAAACCATCAAGAGTAGCTCTTATAGTTTGATACACAAAATGGGTGCAGATGATGTCCATAAACCTAAAACATGTGATGAATATGGTGAACTAATTTTTAAAGCATTGATTTTAAAGGTTGTACTTGTCTTGAGTTAATAGGGTAAGTGCACCAAGATGGTGAAAAAAAAGGTGGACATAAGTGGCCACATTTGTTTTTGAAATTAGGTAAACCTGATCTTTGAAGACAAATTTGAGAGTCCTACACTCAAAATTAGATGTGTAAAGAATAATAATTGTATATTATTATTCTAAAGGCGAACTTTGACATCCTGTTGGTTTCATTGTATATTATGTGACTGATGTCATCCTACTAATATGATAGCCAATTTCTCTTTGTAAATACAGTATGTTTATCAGAATATGAACAATGTAAAGGGGTTTATGTATGGGGGGTTTAAGTTCTTGTATTTTGGGCTACTTATAGGCGGGATGTCTACAAAAGGGCTTCAAAATATATTGTAATGTGGATTTATTCTGCCATTGGGTTGAGGGGTTTTTTGGTATTTACTAATAGGTTGTGTTTCAACTCTGTGGGTTTTTGGGTAGGCTACTAAATCCTCTTTGAGAAAGGTTTTTGTTCTTTTTGTATATATATGGGTAACGAACAGAGTTTTCTTTACTGGTTCTTTCTTTGGGAGCCCTTTGAGCTAGATTAATATTAATATAAATATAAAATTTTTGCCAAAAATAAATAAAAATTGTAGTAATATGAATCTAGTTTCTAAAATACTAAAGTTTTTTTCAAAATGGAAAAGATTAATAGGGTAAAACATACTACGTACAAAAAATTGTTCCTTATTTTTTAAGAAAAATGTAACATAGTATCTTGCATGCACTTCACAAAGGATATAATTAGATTTAGAATTTTAAAAAACCTTTTGGTAGAATGATAGGTAAGAGTGAGAGATAGAAGTTGTGTATTTTTTTAATAATTTTTTGAAGTGGGCGCATCTTGAAAATCATTTGTCTATTCATGCAATGGGCATAACTTGCATCAAAATAATAAAAAATACAAACTTCTTTTAAAAGTGTGTAGAATCAAGTCTAGAACAATAATACGTAATTTGTTTTGAATTCGCTCAATAGATCAAAAGTTATTAAGAAAATTGTAGACATATGTCTTTGAGAACTTTTAAGACACTGGTAAAGAAAATTAAAGTTTACTGTATTAATGTTGTCCAAAAATAGAAAAAATATATGGATCTAGAAAAATGAGAAGACGTGTGAAATTATGGTGATAATTTTACAAATACTCCATTGATTATGTGTAAACCTAACGACAAGTTGTAAAATCAGACTAGAAGAACAAAATATGTATAAAGAGAGATAAATGGAAGGAAAAAAGGCTCCAAATCCTTAGGGTCATTTCCCAACCCTCTTACCTTTAACCATAATGCAATCGGGTTCAGAACTATTAAAAAACTTATTGATCAGGTTATGTAAGATTAACAACATGCTTTTGTATTTCTTCATAACTTGATTAGGTTATGTAGAACTAAAAGCATATGTTTTTAGTTCTAGAAAACCTGATCAGGTTTTGTAGAATTAAAAATATATACTTGTAAACTTAGTATATGCTACACATATATACTTACATATATATATAGAAAATAATATTGATGAACCAAATGAACATTATACATCTCCAAATTACATGAGAAATGAAGTCCCTGGTTTGGAAGAAAGGCAAACTTCAAAATCAAGACCTTTAAGAACACCAAAATGGTTACTTGAAATTGATGTGAACATTATGAGCAATTTTGAAGGCAAGAGATCAACAAGAACTATTTGATTGTGGGCTTCAAAACTTTTTGATGAAATTTTTAGCAAGAAGACATTGACTTATTTTGTATTAATGGTGCTTATACACTTAGAATCTCTGATTTGATGTAATGGTTGCTTGAATTATACTTAATAAAAATATATATTATATAGTATAATATATATTATATATAATTTAAAAATAGTACATATTAATATCATATTATATTTATGTATTTAATATGTTTTATTATATAATATATATAATATATATTAAATATTGAATAAAGTATTCAATTTCAGATACGAACTTTTTGTAGGTGTTTGCCTTGTTCAAGTATGCTGACACCCCGACCTAGCAAAAAGTTAACATGATTTTTTTCACATTTTAAGGTGGATGGAAAATGCTTATTTTTTTACATTGGCACTTTTTGATCCCCACGATTCTGTACTAACCCGTAAACAAATCAAACACAAATTGATAGATAGTAATTTATCTAAGGGTGTAATATAGTTATAATAACATTTAGTCTCAAAATTCTAAAACAAGAGGCAATAATTAAGTAATCAAGTGTATTTATAATGTGAAATATATAATTAGAATTTTAATAAATTTATTATATTTTATAAAGTATAATTCTATTTAATAATCATAATAATCAAGAATTTTCATTTTGAAATTGAGCTACCAAAAATAATATCTAGAAATTATAATTAATTATTTTGATAATTTTACTTGTCATTTTAGTTTACCTCAAAGAAAGTGAAACAATAGAAAAACATGTAGAACTATTAAATTATGATCATTATTAGTTCCTGCCGTAGGCTGTAGAACTATAGGTTAACTAGTGATTAAACTAGTAAATTTCAGCCAATCAAATTTCATTATTTCTTTTTATCATGTCAAATTCTAATATTTGATAAAGTAAAATGCACAATATTTAACTTTTTCAATTTATAAAATTATTTATCTTTCATTTCATTGGTTTAAACAAATTGAGCGATAAGAGCCCTTTTTTCGGAGATTTATGTACAAACATTAGCTACCATGTCAAATTATTTATTTTTATCTTTGAGTTAAATTAAAAAGGTCTTGTAGTTACATAACACAAATATTTATTAACAACTATAATGAAATACTATTATAATAATTTAACTTTATCCAAATTTAAATACAAATTTTTTACTTACAAAAAGTTAATTGTTACATTTTACCTATTATATTTAATAATTTTTTGTACCATAATTTTTTGTTTTATGTAATACACAATATTTATGATAAAAGTTTTATAATATATATTATAATACTATATATTACATTACATATATTTTTTATATAAACTATTATTTTTATATTACAATAATTATATATTTATACTATATTTTTATTTTATATATTTATAAAAAATATACATATTTTATGACATAAAAAATTAATATAATATTTAAAATATAAAATTTGTGCACTTAGTTTAAATGAAAATTTATTATTCACATTGTAATGTATTTAATTTTTTAATATATTTTATCTTTGTAAACTTTACAAAAATTAAATAGAATAAAATAATAATTATTAATATCAAGTTATTTGTAATATATGAACATTATTTATACTTATTAGTTATTAACTGTGAATTATGTATAGTAAAATAATATTAATTATATATATTAAATTAAAAATCATATTATATATTAAATTAAAAATCATATTTATAAAAACTTATACAAATATGACAATTTGTCAATTCTATTATGCATAGTTGATTTACAATGAATAAAATATTAAAATAATTTAATTGAAGACAAATAATTTTATTTGTGATAAATACTAACATGTATCTTTATTTAGCATTAACATTACATATTTCTACATTTTTTAACTACACCAAAATTTTGGTAGGAACTTAGTTGCTTTGCAACCTTGTTTTTAATAAAAAATTGATACTTAACATATATTCAAAATATTTTAATATAAATATTATATTTGACATAGTTAAAAAATTTAATATTTTTATTTGTACTATTAATTTTATAATAATTTTAAAAGTAATTTTTAAGAAATAAAACTATGATAATAAAATTAAATATTAATTTAGTATATTTTGGTTTAAAATAAAAATTAGCATATATTATAATATCTTAAATTTTTATTTAAATTATAACATTTTATAAAAATATTTATAATATAAACTAAAATAAATTTATAAAATATAAGTTTTAATTTAAATTTATTGATATATAATAAATATAAAATTTAAAAAAATTCATTAGAACCTAATAAAATAATATTTAAAAAATAAACAATCCAAATAAATATTGAGACGTTCAAACATTCAAATAAACTTTGATCATATGATAATGCATGATAATGTTTTAAAACTGTGGATTTGTTAACAATTTGCATTTAGTGTCCCCTACTTATTTGTTAATTACTCTCCACGTTTTCACCATGTTCGTTAATTACTCTCCATGTTTTCACCATGTATTTGTTATTTTACTACTACTTTAAGGGAACCCTCATACAATATTAGCGATGCAATTTATTTTCTAAGAAATTTGCGCAATAAGACTCAAACTAAATGGACCAATCACATGTTCAAAAAACAATTTCTTAAATTTAAAAAGTTAAAAATATTGTATTTTTACTATGAAAGATATAAAATTTATAATAGAATATAAAATATGTTAAATTGGTATTGGTCATGCAATTAGTTTTAATCACTAATTAAACTTAACAATCTATAAAATGATCCAATAGTAGTTGCTTAGCCTACTGACAAGTACTATAAAGACCTAATCTCCGAAGCAAAATAACTAATAGTATCTAAAATGGCTCACCAACAGGAAGGACGATTCAGTTGATTTCCTTATAGAATTTGAAATTTTATTGTTAAAAGGCAGGAAGATTGGCGAGAATTAAAGGAAGTTTCTTTAGGAAAGGAACTTTAAGATTTTCCAAGTAAACTCTATAACATATGGATTGATGTTGAGGTGACAAGGTCTGAAAAAAATATGTGTCTCCATGTTGTCCTTTATGTTTTGACCTTCTGCCAAAAAAAGATGTCATTACATGGAATACAAAGAATGCACAATTGCACAGAATTGTTGATAGAATGCCAATAAAGAACATTATCCCAAGGAATGTGAACGATAGTCGTTCAGATTAGTTTGCACCACTTGCCTTATTGTTTCATTCATATCTGTTTTGGTAGCTCTTAGTGTACTTTGATTTACATGGGTTAGTGTGAAAAGGAGAAAACCTTCGCAAGCATGTCGCTAAGCAGGTATGTGTTGTTATGCTTAAAACTCTAATCATAAGTATATTTTGGTTGTGGTGTGCATCATGTTTTGCACAGATTGATTCTATTTTTAGATATGTATCAAAATGTTCTATATCTAATATATCATGACATAATAAGCAAGAAAGCAATGATCATCCACATAGTTTTCATATAGCCATACGCATTGTTGGTACATTAATACATTTTGTTATCTCCTAGTTGGATGGAGTACCATCTAAAGACAAAACTTGAGTAGTTAGAATTCTAATATATACAATATTATTGAAGGAGGGATATTTTAATGCATTTCAATATTGTAACATTCCTCTAGGTGCTTGGTGCATACAAAAGAATTAATTTTCATCTCAAATATAAGATATTGAAGTCTGTGAAAACCAAATTGATGTCTTCATGCCTTTTAGTTTTGAAACATTCTCGTTCACAACCTCATCAGCTAGATGGATTAGATCACCTTATTTTCTTCTTAATTGGATAAATGTGGCTTCAATTTCTAAATCCCTCAATAAATTGTAGTGTTTTGTTTAATTATAGGTTTTACTTTCTATTGTACATTTTAGTAACACTAGTTTCCACTTTTAGAACTATGCCTTGGATAAGTTATGATCTAGACATTTTGATCTTTAGATTATTACTAGTAGGCATCATTTTGATTCTTTCTTTATAATTTTTGTTTGAAAATTACATCTATATTTGCATAAATTTAATTAACCAAATTATATTAATTAAGTTATCTTAATTTTGAAAGTGAGTTTAATTATTCTTTTAGTATTTAATATTTTGGATTATCTTGAGTACCATCTTATTTCCAATGTCAAGCAATAATAATGTTGCTTATATATTACTGATTTTAGTAACTCAACCCTTTCTCTAATCGCTATTATTTTGGTTGTATAAATTTCTTGGTAGGAAGTGTTGAGTTATCAAGAGTTTAAAAGATTTTATAATCAATCATTTAAAATTCAAGATCTTTTAAGAGTGCATTACATGTTTCTTAGATTCAAATTATTTTATAAGGAGCTATTAATATCTATGAGATTTATGGTGAAAATAGTTATTGATAGTGGTATTTTTAATCACTAAAGATTGTATTAATTGATTTGATTAAAGAACCATATCAATAGATCATTTTTCTTTTAATTCTATAGAATATAATACCACTTGTTAGGGAAGAGTTTTATTATACAAAATAAATTTCTAAATATAATCAAGTGAAGTAAATTTAGTTGTAAATATCATTTGGTCATTTGCTGATAGTTAATATAAACTTGTTTCTATATTTATATAGCATATTGTATGAATTAAGTATATGATAATTATTGTCCATTATAGATATTAAATATATCATGCCTATTGTTAGGACAATTACCAATAATGTTTCTTATGATCTTATTTCATGACTACCATATTTAAGTACAAAGATTCTTGTCATGTTTAATTAAGTGTTGATACAATGATAAATGTTCCTAGGTATATAAGTCATTATTATCTCATGTTCTTAAGTCATTAACTAGATTTAATCATTACCATTAAATTCATTATTATTTGGTATTTATAAGAATGTAATAATCTTGACCCTGGGATGACTTTGAATGAGATAACGAAAGGTGCAACGTTGTGCTTTGTGATGGGTATAAGATTAAAAGAATAATTATGTTTGGTGTATGCATCATGTAATGCCCCACTAGGGAACCCAAAAGAAATTAACCTAAACATGCTACTAAGTTTATAGAATAATTTATTTTAGAAAGTTTACAATCAACAAGAACATTAATGCAGAAGTTAGTGGGTATTAAGCACTATATAATGCATTGAGAGAGGGGTGAATTAGTACAGTAGCCACTTCAACAATTTCAACTAATTTTGATCACCGGTTACAAAAAAAACAATAAACTAGTCATTACTACATTAACCATTATTGATGATCACACTCATAAACGTAAAGCAGTAAATGTAAACCAAACATTACAACCATTAACACATGTGACACAATTATTTTGGTATTGTGGAAACCCTTGTAAGAGGGAAAAACCACGATGGGGATGAAAATTATTTTCATCAATATCAACATCGGGTACTAAGGTGTGCAATATCTCCTTTGTTGTTTTAATCAGCCTCTCTTTCTTCTTCGTCAGTCTTGCCTTATTCTTCTCAGCTTGTAGTTTTAACTTATCTGACAGTGCCACCATTTCCTTAGGACTCAATAGTTTGAAGTCTACCTCTTCCAAGTTCATTTCTTCAATGTCTTCCTCTTCCTCAAATACTTTAGGAATCTATATACTTGCTTTTCTCATTTTCTTCATTGACCCATCAAGCTCCAAATTTCTCTTAACCAGTTGTTCTATCATTGCTACTGTCTAAACATTGGTAGGGGTTATCAATAGTATATCTGATTGTGTAGAAGGAGGGGTAAGTGTAACTCTTGGTGATCTATTTACCTCCTCATAAGGTATTTTCTCAATAACAACCTTATCTTTCTTCTTCTCCTTTGTATTCTTCTCTTTTTGGTTCTCTATTTCCTCTACCTATGTAGGGATTGCCTCAAGAACTTGCTCAATTACTTCTGATGGAGCATAAGTGCTAGGAAGAGAGGGTGAACCACGTGATTAAAATATTATTTCTTCTTCTTCTTCCTCAATAGAATGCTCAGGTTCATCACCTTCTTCCTCTTCATTTCCTTCCTCTTGATCTCTTTTAGATTTATCAATATAATCTTTCCAAGCCTTAATTTTTTCTTCATGCAAACCCTATGTTTATCCTAGCATAAACCTAGTGACTTTTCTTTTGATAGGGAAAGAATTCTTGTGTGCAACAATAAAGGATTTAATTTCACTAATATCTAATCTAGTATCACACTCCATTAATTCTTTTTCTCTTACTTCATTGTCAATACCTAAAGTAGTTTTCCATCTCCCATGTATTATGTCAAACAAATTTTTAGATATACGACCTGTAATTTCTTTAGGACCTCTATTGAAATTTTTCATGCTCTTTATAACTATAGTTTCCAATATTCTCTTGATCTCATCAGTATGACATAAATGATACTTCTTAGAAACTCCACCTAATCCTCTAGAAGTTTCAATAGCTTGAATAAATTCATCAGTGGAAATTCCTTTAGAGGTTTTACCTTCTTCCTTTACCTCTTTCACTTCCTTATTTGAAGGGTTGTTGTCACCATCATCTTTTGATGACTTATCCTTTTGTCTAGTTGATAAATATTTTATGCCTTTTGCTTCTCTTTTTGGTGTTCTTCTTGTAGGAATTAGTGATGAGGTCTTTGTAGGAGTCCTCTTTTCTTGGTGCTTCACCTTTCTCTTATATATTTTCTTGGGTTATGTTGTTGTTACCTCTATTGGTTGTACAAATAATGTTGAAAAGGCCTCCAATACTACTTAGGATGTAGAAATTTCTTCCCCAAACTTAGCCTCTAGCCTTGTTATCATTTTCTTATTTTTCTTTCTATTACTAGCTTCTTAAGTTCAAACTTAAAAATAGATCCAACTTCTTCATATGTCCAAACCTTTTCTCTATTTGATCTATAGGTTTAATTAGAAATACCTTTGCATGTCTTTCAATCTTATCTTCCTAGATTTCATAACCTATTGTAGGTATCCAAAATGTTTTGGGCACAACAGGTTGAAGTATACATGTGCTTGTATCAACTAAGGAACATATTTCATCCTTCTACCTTTCAACCATACCAAGTGGTATCCTCCACCTCTTATGCACTACAGTTTGGAAAATTTTAAAATACCCCCACATATGAGTATCTAATTGGTTTCCCAATTCCTTAATGTAATCAGAGATCTAGGTTACCACAGGTCTATCTTCCTTCCCTTTAACATGACCTTTCCCATGGAAATAATTTTGAAAATAAAAGAAAATACATACAAGAAATAACCCATACTTGAATGATCTCTTCTTATCATTTATAATATTTTCCATATTAACAACCATCTGACTAGATAGAAATTCACATAGGTTGTATGGTACATTCTCACTTACCAATTTATATGCAACATGTACTGCTCCATGATGAATGTTTTTGTATCTACTCGACTAATAAACCTTTTAACCAACAACCATTGCTACAAATATCACTACTATTAGGAATAGTCCCAAAAGATAACTGAGAGGGGGGGTGAGTCAGTTATCTACAAGATTCAATTCTTTATCCAATTAAGTATAGAATAACATTAAGCACATACAAAATAAGATAACACTTAACACAACACTACAATTTTGGTTATAGGGAAACCCAAATAGGTAAAAACCTCGGTGGGAATTAGCATCCACTGGAAATTGCACTAGAGTATAATGATCCATGTTAGAAGATCTTACAACCCTGTTAGGAGTTGATCTTTACAATACATGAAGTATAGTGACATGGTCAAAGGTCGGACCCTATTAGGATTCTTTTACAAATAACCTTGTTAGAGGTAAGGACACACTATTCAAGAGCACACTACTCAAATGGTGAAGGCTTTAACCTTCTGCATAACAGATACACACTATAGCTGGATCTTAGTGAAATAGAAAGTAGAACTACTATCTTGATCAATTCCAATGAATAGCATATACTCTCTACTTCTTTACATAGATCTTCAATTGATGATTGATTGTCTCAGTACATTTGCATCTTCTACTCTGCTCTCTCAATCACACTTAGAAATCACAATTGACTAGATATAAGTATCTTTCTCCAAATGATATAATAAAATTGCCCTGTTAGAACCTTCTTAGAATCATAATAGAGAAAAAATATAACTCTTCAATAACATATTCAATGGCTAAACCAAGTATGAAACACAAATAGGACTGCATAACTCAATATGAGTAGACATGTCGCTTCACACTGTCGGCTCCACCAAATTAACTAAAAATTTACTTACAAGATGAAATACATCATGCACTCTTAACCAAACATTCTTAACTCATCACCAAACATGAAACCAAACACGTATATCAAAATGATAGGTGCAACTTCTCAAATAATATAAACAATGTCAGCTCCATCAGACAATCTCAAGAAACTGTAATTGGAAAATAAAAACATCATAACTCAACTTGAACTACACAAATAACTCTGCATCCATAAACATAGTTCCACAAACATGTATACAAATCAAAAGGCTCCATCATAACCATACTGAGAATCATATACAAAACTCTGCCTATAACACTTTCAGGAGCACGAGTGATACAAACAACTAAACAACTATCTGCACTCAGAATCAACCTTTGTGTCTATGATATTATGCTGATAACATATCTAAGAAACATATTCTCAAGGCTCTCTACATACTACTTCAACGCATGCTACTTACCATATGTTGTCATCAATGAAAAAGATACAGTCAACACTAGCTTACTGACGAATCTCCAACAATCTCCCCCTTTGGCATTGATGGCAACATATGGAATGACAAACACCACCAATCCAAACGTATAATTATTTTATAACATTCTCCATTTCCTCAACAAAACTCCTCCAAGGATGAACTCTCCAACTGTTGCATCTTCTTACTATATACCCCTCTTACTTCATACTCCTCAAATGTATTGTTTTTTTTTCATGACTATATACTCCCCCTTTGACATCAATAGAAAAGGGTGCCAAAACAAATAAGCACAAGTAGTACTCCTGAAGTAGAGTAGTTGACCATTCATCAGTCACTAAGGACTGATGCACTATTGCAACTGTAATTAGATCCAGAGAAGGGAATTACTCCCACCTTCTCCCTGAGATACTCAAATGTATCCTTCAATAAAGGATTTGTAAAGATGTCTGCTAGTTATTCTTTTGTGCTCACATAATCCAATTTTACTTCTTTCTCTTCAACTTTCTCACTTAGGAAGTGATATTTTATCTCAATGTGTTTTGTCTTTGCATGCATCATAGGGTTCTTTGATATATTGATAGTGTTAGTATTGTCACAATGAATAATAATAGGGTAATCAATCTGCATTCCAAAATCCTTTATCATCTGCTTGATCCACACAATTGTAGAACAATTTAATGCTGCTGCTACATACTCTTCTTCTTCTATGGACAAAGATAAAATTCTACTTCTTGCTTGTCCAAGTAACAAGTCTATCTCCAAGAAATACTTCTCCTCTTGAGGTTCTCTTTCTATCATCAACACAACCTGCCCAATCTGCATCTGTATACACATGAAGTTATACATTCTATGAATTAGGATACCATAAACCATAGTCTATAGTTCCTTTCAAATATATGAATATCCTCTTTAGTGCCATAAGATGACTTTGTTTAGGTTCTGCTACAAATCTTCCAACAATACCAACTACATTATAAATATTTGGTCTAGATTGAGTAAAATATATGACTTTACTAATCATAGACTTATATAGGGTCTTGTCTACTACTATAAAATCATCTTCTTTTGAAAGCTTTCTTCCTTTTATCATAGGGGTACTTACTAGCTTGCAATCATCCATCTTGAATTTATTCAATATCTCTTTCACATACTTAGACTGATTAATGAAAATACCTTTGTCTGTTTGTTTCACATTCAATCCCAAAAAGTACTCAATAGGTCCAACCATGCTCATTTCAAATTTTCACTGCATCTCTTTAGTAAATTATGCACTAAGCTTGTCATTACCACCAAAAATAATGTCATCAACAAAAATAGCAACTAGTAATAATCCATTAGGTGTCTCTCTTATGAATAAGTTACAATCTTCTACTCCTTTCTTGAATCTGATATTTTTCAAGTAACCATCTAGTCTTTCATACCATGCTCTAGGGGCTTACTTAAGTCAACAAAGGGATTTCTTCAGTCTGCATACCATATCAGGTTTGTCTGATAAAGTAAATCCTTCAGGATGCTCTATGTAGACTTCTTCCTTTAACTCTCCATTCATGAATGCTTACTTGACATCCATTTGATACACTTTAAAGTTTTTGAATGTTGCATAGGCTAGAAATAACTTAATGGCCTCAAATCTTCTTACAGGGGAAAATGTATCAGAATAATCAATTCCTTCTTTTGGCGCATATCCTTTACATACTAGTCTTTCTTTTTTTCTTATTACTGTACCATCTTCATTCGTCTTGTTTCTGAATATCCACTTGGTTCCAATCACATTCTTGTTACTAGGTCTAGGGACCAATTCCCATGTATCATTCTTAACTATCTGATCTAGCTCTTCTTTCATTGCTACATGCTAATCTAAATCATTACATGCATCTTAAACACTTAAGGGTTCAATTTGTGAAAGTAAACATACCTCTTCATCAACTGTTGAACTTTTTTGCTTTTGATCTTGCCATGACTTTTATGTTTTGATCTCGAATGATATCTTCTTTTGAATGGCATCTAGATGTGAATTTTGGAACATTAAGTGTGACTCTCTCATCTATCTTTTGTGTTTCTTCTTCACTTGTTTCAAAATCATTGAATAATACATCAATTTTGTCAAACATTTCTTCAACAACTACTTCTCTAATGGTAGGACTAGGTTCTTCTTCAATCATAGGTGCACACTCATGATATCTCTCTTGAATCATAAAATTTTCATCAATCTTTACATGTGCACTTTCAATGATCTTCTTCAATCTTAAGTTAAGATATCTATAAGCTTTTCTTTTAGCAGTGAATAGAGGTAAAATGGAATCACCTCTATTGGATGTATGTATGGGGGAAATATGAGATCCACTTCTAAATCCAAATTCCCAAAGGAGAGATCCAAATTGATCAACCAAAAGGTTAATTCATTATCGAATCAATCTATGCAGAATATGAAAGAGGAAGAAAACCTTATATTTCCCTTTAATGGACTTGTGCTTGAAATTTGAAATAATTGAAATGCAAATACTAACCTCAAAATAGGGAAAATATGGAAAATGCCAATTTCTGATGTCTATGTGCACTTTCAAGCAATTAGGAAACCTATTTCAGACTGGAAACGCCGAGATGAAGAAAACCCAGAAAACTTTTATCATTCCGATAGCAGGTAGTCTTTGATCCTCATAAAAGGTCAAAGGCTACATTCTTCTTTTGAAGGTTGACTTTGATTTTGTTCGTAGATCTCAGAAGTTCACCAAAAAGGGTATCCAAATCCAATCTCAGATCCAAAGTTCTACACCTGCACCTGCAAGAAAAAGGGGGTTTTTTTGTTTGTATGGGGGGTTTACCTTGGTCAAACCCCAATTTAGGAATTAACCTTGAAATTGAATTGAAATATAATGTGCATAAATAAAGCAAATGAAACAATTCACCTTGCTTATGTTGAAGTCCTTGTAGAGGATTTGAATCCTCAAATCCATAGGTAGGGATGCTCCAATGGATGTTTTGAATGAATGTAGGATGTCTCAAATCAATGGCATTTGATCTTCAACACCAATCTTGAATAGATCTTTGCATATGAGGAGGCTTGGATGAATGTAGAAGGATGGATCTTCAAGGGGGCTCCAAAGAGATTGAATCCTTCAATGGCTAATAATGGATCTCCTTGATGGATGAATGCTTGAACACTTGAATGCTTGAAGGTTTTCTTGAATGCTTGAATTCACTTGCTTGCACTTGAGATCCTGCTCATGAAATTTCTTCAAGATGAGATATGAAAATGAGAGAGGAAGGCTTCCTTTTATAGTGAAATAGGGCACAAAACTCTAGAGAAGGTTGACATTGGGGAATTAAATCCTAGTTAACCTTAACCCCTAGAAATGGACCCATATTAAATTTAATTTAAGGATTTACCATTCTAAAACTTGAAATGGATGACCCGGAGGCGGGAAAAGAATCTTTCTGAAACCCCATACCCGAAAATCAGAAAAACTTGAAATTTGAACTGGAGGTCAAGGATGAGGTCAACTCTACCCCAGGTTAGAGTCAAGGTTGAGCCTGACCTAGGTCAAAGTTGAGGTTGACTTTGACCCTCAAGGTCATCTTTGACCTTGAGGTCAAAAACCTCAAGACCCCAGCCTAGAGTGCCGGGAAATGTAGATAGGAAGTGGAAAATGGGTGCAGAAGGATGCAGAATAGGGGGAAAAGCCAAATACATGCAAACACCTAATCAAGGTGCTTAAAATGACCCAAGGACACTTACTCAGAGGGATAAACGCTCTTATCATGGAAGTGCTTCCATTTTAAGATGATACATTAAGCCCCCACTTTAGCAAGTGTATGGACTAGATGAAAACTCTTGGTAAAGGAGATCATAATGAAAAGATAATCTTATCATAATCTAAGGGACAAAGGGAAAACTTAAGCCCCTAGGGACTCAAGTCTTCATTGACTCTAGATCACAATAAGAGAGACATCTCTAGAGAGAGAAAGAAAGAGTGTGATTATCTCACCCAATGAGAACTTATGTCCCATTGTGAACCACACAAGGAAACGATGCAACTAGAAAGATGGAATTGAACCACCTAGTGAATGTGCCTACTCACTAGTCAACCCATCAAGGATTTACCCTTAGGAATATTCTATTCCATAAGAATAAAACTAAAACAAAAGAGATCCAGTCTTAAGGATACCTTCGACCTTAAGGGATAAAAAATATATGTATATTTGAAACTGGAGGGATCAAGAGATCCTAAAATATAAATCCATGATTTAAGGATTATTTATTAATCAAAAAAGGGAGAAAAGGTATCTTGAAAAATATGTACGTATCAGAAAAGTGTGTGTGTGTAATAGGTGAGCAGAGCATATACCCCCATGTTAAAGTCATTGTTGACACTTTAACAGGAGCAATGGCTTTAACAGAAACATAAACAACTCCACTGATTACGTTTCCACGTCGAGATTCCCCTAGATGAAGATAAATCAAGGGAAATATCACAAAAACATATAGAGAATAGAAAATGGATCTATCTACCATGGGGTCAGTATGATCATAAGATAATACATATATGATATTATTGCAAATGAATTGACATCATTCCCCAAAGAAAGCAGTACAATCACAAAGGAGGAAAGATCACATAAGATATATGAAGGATAATCTTTTTGGACCATGACATAGAGACCAAAAATAATCAGTGCTACCACTTCTCAAATCCAAGTAGATGACACAAGGAACATTTAAAAACAATAGCACAATTACAACATAACATTAAACAATGCATAGAAGAATAGAGATACATATAGAGGAATTTGAACAACAGTTTTGATTCCTTCATCACCTTGTACCAATTGAGTAAAAAGGATCGTATAAAATAATCTAACAACATTTAGTGAACACATTACGGGAGAAGCACAGTACAAAAAACAAACACACAATAAAGCTACCATGAAGGACAAGCCAATCAAGCATGCCTCCTACTCTCCCCATCTCATTGTATATCATTTAGGGAAGGTGGGTAACTTGCAAGAGGGACTATATCCAACACAGTAGGATTGATAACCAGTTCCAAACAAGGATCCTCTTGAGAATCACAATGTTTGACACTAGGTGTAAGAGTTAATTGTGATGAAAGCATAGTAGGTAAATCAATGTCAATGTCAATAGTCTCATATTCATAATTAACATCATCAGTATCATCAAGAGTATCTTCTTCATCCAAATTAATCAAAATAGGATCTAAGATATGAATAGAATCATCATAATCATACATCTTAACATCATTATTAATAACAACTTCTTCTAACACATCATGCATAGATTTATCTAAAGAAGATAGAGATCTTTGAAGAATAGAATTACGAGCTTTAGCATGAGCACACTGCTTTTTACGACGTTCATTAGCAAATCGATTACATTTTGATTTATTTGAAATAGGTTGAGAACTAGGAAGAACAACCATAGGATCCTTCATAGGTTCTTTAGGAGATCAATAAGATTATCAACAATAAGAGGAACAATCATAGGATCTTTCATAGGTTCTTTAGGAAGAGTGATAGAAGGAAATTGATTAACAGAACAAGAAGCCATAGTTAAAGGAGGTATAGAAGGTTTAGGAAAAAGACCATGATTAAGATATATAGGAGGTATGTTTAATTCAATAATCTTATGATGTTTATAAGCTTGATATGAATGGAAAAGATTATTAGGTCGAGGAGGACATGAATTAGGTAATGAAGGCCAAAAGAAATCAAGAGCAACATGATCTCTAGGCCTAGAAGGTTGATATAAACTATGATTACCATCTTCACTTCTTCATCACGAATGAATTTAAGACACTTGTGGATAGGTGAAGCAAAAACATGCATGGCATTCAACCAAGGAAAACCTAGCTTAACTTGAAATTGATCAGAAGTAGGAACAACAACAAAGGTAGTGTTCACAATTTTTCCACAAAGTTCAACTGGTAAAGTAATAGAACCAAACGATGGATAAAGAAACCATTGCAAGTTTGAATCCACACATCTGATGTATCATAAGAATCACATTGTAAGTTTTTCATAAAAATATTTTCTTTAGTTATAACATTGACTAAGGATGTAGGATCAACAAGACAACCACAAGTAGGTTTCTGAGAAATCCTAGCATAAATGTAAAGAGGACCATCAAGAGCTTTAATAGTCTCAGAGTCATCAAAGGTAATAAAAAGTTCCCGAGGTCTTTTATTCTTAGGTTGTTCTTGAGGTTTAGGTTGATTTTTCAATTTAGGCTTAGGTTTTGGTCGAGGTTGAGATTGAACTTGAGGTTGAATCTGAGGTTGAGGTTGAGGTTGAGGTGGATATACAGATTGACCAACATGCTTCACTTGATTAAAAACATGATTGAGATCATCCATCTTTGAATCATACACAATTTCCATAGCAGATGGATGAGAAGTGGTATTAGTATCATGTGTAGGTGAAGGATTCGTATAGATTTGAAGGTTTTGATTAGGAGGAGAAACATATTTATTCCCACTACCATCAATATTATCGACAAATAAGGCATTACAGTCAATTAAGTCTTGAACCTTATGTTTTAAAGAATAACACTTCTTAGTATCATGACCATTATGACAATGATATTGACAAAAAACATTTTGATCAAAAGATTTAGATGCAATCGTAGTAGGTAAAAGAGGTTGAATAGGAGGTAAAGTAATCATATTAGTAGTTAACAACCTATTCATAATAGCATGTAAAGATTTAGAAAGAGGAGTAAATGTAAAATTTAATCTAAAAGCAGTGGATGCAGAAGTGGCATTGTGAGATGCAACAACTTGATCAGCAACTGCATTTGCTTGTTTTTTTAATCTTGAAATAGTTGTTGAATTTTTTAAATTTGTTTGGATTAGGAGCAGCATCACTCTTATCAACTGGAATAGGAGCCATTGGAGCGTTTCTCTCAAATTGACTCACTTGTAATTGATAATGATGAAGCACTGCACAAAGTTGTTGAAAAGAGGTAAATTCAGTAAGCATAATGTTATCTCTAATATCCTTTTCAAATTTGAAATAAACATACGTTGAATATCAATATCAGGAACAAGATAGGAAATCTGAGCATGCAAATGCTTAAATTTACCAATAAATTCAGTTGATTTTTCCTTGGCACTTTGTTTACAATGCATCAAATCAATCAAAGACACTTGTGGGCCAATGTTGTTTTGAAATTGTTGAATAAAGGCATTAGCAAGTTTTGGAAAGGAATCAATATAATAAGGAGGCAAGGAACAATACCATTGTAAAGCCTTGTCATGGAAAGTTCTAGCAAACAGTTTGGCTAAAAGCCTATGGTCATGAGCATAATTACTACAAAGGATTTGGAATGTTTTAGCATGATGAACAGGATCTCCTTTTCCATTATAATTCTCAAGATGAGGCATATCGACTTGCTAAGGAACAAGAGTATGAATAATATCTAAGGACAAAGGACTTCCCATGTCACATGTAGGAATACTAAACTTGTTTTGAGTTAAGGAAGCTAGTTGTTGTGGTAAGGATGACACAGTTTGAGCCAAACTGATGATTGTTGAATTATTAGAGGAAATAGAAGGAATAGAAACATTAGACATACTAGGTATAGTGTAAGAAGCTACAACAATAGAAGACACAACTAAAGGAACACTAGGAACTACAGTTGGAAGTGGATTGGAATAAGTAAAAGGAACATTATGATATGAAGGTTGTGATGTAGGAAGGGACATAGGAGGAACACTCATAGGAGCAGAGGGAACCATCACAGTCACCAAAGAAGGAGTATAGGTAGGAATACTAGGTAAAGGATTAGAAGAGGGTTCAACATGAGTGATAGGATGTATCAACCCTAAATCTTGGGCTTCTTGAGCTAGAGGTTTAACATTTTAATGCATGAGGTGAGTAATACCATGCAAGAGGTTAACACCTTGATCACTATCATGAAGAACTTTCTTAAGAGCCTCTATAGCTTGAATAGAATCTTGATTATGGTTCTCTTGAATAAGCCAATTACCCATTTTATCAAGTTTAGTTGAAAGTTTTTGGACTTGTTCAGGAGGAACTCTTAAAGTATCATCCTCATCATGAGATGAGTGAGAAGAGTTTTTCTCCATAGTAGGATTGGAATCATGAAGAATCAAATTATCATTTGGGATCCTAAGGAAAGGAGAGGAAGATTCATGATCAAAGGCACCCATGAGTCTACGACTTCTTCCAATTGGAATGTTATAAGTAGGACTAGTAGTAGTAAAGCTCATAAACCAATGTAATGCAAATGAACTAAACTAAGAACACATAAAGCATGAATATTTTTGTATTTTTGAAATCTAATTAGCATGCAAGATCTAACACAAAAGAGAAATCTAATACTAACAAGATAAAAGGAAATCTAACACCACAAAACATAATAGGGCATCCAATTCCACAAAAGAAAGGAGAGTAAGTATGTCAGGTTCACCAAAATGAATAGAGGTAAAATGGAATCACCTCTATTGGATGTATGTATTGGGGAAATATGAGATCCACTTCTAAATCCAAATTCCCAAAGGAGAGATCCAAATTGATCAACCAAAAGGTTAATGCACAATCGAATCATTCTATGGAGAATATGAAAGAGGAAGAAAACCTTATATTTACCTATAATGGACTTGTGCTTGAAATATGAAATAATTTAAATGAAAATACTAACCTCAAAATAGGGAAAATCTAGAAAATGCCAATTTTTTATGTTTGTGTGTACTTTCCAGCAATTCTACAACTTGTTTCGGATTGGAAATGCTGAGACGAAGAAAATCTAAATTTTTTTATCTTTCCGACAACATGTAGTCTTTGACCCTTCATAAAAGGTCAAAGGCTACATTCTTATTGTGAAGGTCAACTTTGATTTTGTTCGCAGATCTCAAAAGTTTTCCAAAAAGGGTATCCAAATCTAATTTCAGATCCAAAGTTCCGCACCTGCACTTGCAAGAAAAAGAGGGTTTTTTTGTTTGTATGGGGGGTTTGCCTTGGTCAAACCCCAATTTAGGAATTAACCTTGAAATTGAATTGAAATATAATGTGCATAAACAAATCAAATGAAACAATTCACCTTGCTTATGTTGAATTCCTTGTAGAGGATTCGAATCCTCAAATCTACAAGTAGGGATGCTCCAATGGATGTTTTGAATGAATGTAGGATGTCTCAAATCAATGGAATTTGATCTTCAACACCAATCTTGAATAGATCTTTGCATATGAGGAGGCTTGGATGAATGTAGAAGGATGGATCTTCAAGGGGGCTCCAAAGAGATTGAATCCTTCAATGGCTAACAATGGATCTCCTTGATGGATGAATGCTTGAACACTTGAATGCTTGAAGGATTTCTTGAATGATTGAATTCACTTTCTTGCACTTGAGAGCTTTCTCATGAAATTTCTTGAAGATGAGATATGAAAATGAGAGAGGAAGGTCTCCTTTTATAGTGAACTAGGGCACAAACCTCTAGAGAAGGCCAACATTTGTGAATTAAATACAAATTAATCTTAACCCCTAGAAATGGACCCATATTAAATGTAATTTAAGAATTTACCATTCTGAAACCTGAAATGTCTGACCCAGAGGCGGGAAAAGAATCTTTTTGAAACCTGATACCCAGAAATCAGAAAAACTTAAAATTTGAACTAGAGGTCAAGGACGAGGTCGACTCTGCCCTAGGTTAGAGTCAAGGTCGACCTTGACCTAGGTAAGAGTCAAGGTTAACTTTGATCCTCAAGGTCAATTTTGACCTTGAGGGCAAAAACCTCAAGACCCCAGCCTAGAATGCCAGGAAATGCAGATAGGAAGTGGAAAATGGGTGCAGAATAATGAAAACTTTAGTGGCGATTATTCACCAATTGGCGAATGTCACTTGTCATCAACCCCAAATTTGGTGAATATATTGGCCATATGGGAATGATCATATTGCCCTGCATTTATGAAAATTGGGTCTAATGCCTGGGATCATCGCCAATTGGTTTATGAAAATTTGGTCCAATGGCCAGGATCATCGCCAATGGCATATAATTTTTGGGCACAATATTTTTTTAACATTCACCTATAATTTCAAAGCAGCCCCAAATAGACGGCCTATATTCACCAATAGTTATATATATTTTTTTTAGGTGGATCCACCTTTGCCAACCATTTTACGGATGCGTGTCTCAAACTGATTGATTTTTGCCAACTTTATTAATATTACCATGGTATTGGATGACCCATAATCGCCTAGGATATAACACAAGACGTGTTATAATTACGTAGGCTTCACCAAATATTTGGACACTGACCTAATACCTCCCACCCAATTCACCAATAAAGATTAGTATAAATACATTCATACATCAATGTTATTATACACAATTTGGATCGGTTCAATTTGATCGATAGCGAAGTTCAAACTATTGAGTCTTGACTTCTTTGGTGAGTCGCAACTGTGATTGAATTTGAGGCAAAGGTAAGTGATTATTATTTTGCAACTATGTAAACATTGTATATTATAGTTCTATTTTCATTTGTCACTTCTTCAACAAGTAAACATTTTTTTTACATTTTTTTCACTGGTAAGCCAGTAGCCCTTATTTCGCTGAAGAATCGAAATGTCAAACAAGAATAAGGGTAAGGCTCCTACATATGGGGAAAGCCAAGAGAGGCCAACAAAACGTAGAACCTTATCATCATACTTTGATCATGGTGTTGGAAATGTTTCTAGCCAAAATCAGGAAGCTACTTCATCACAAGAAGATTTTCAAGATTCACAACCTGAGGCTGAACCTACGTGACATATTGAAGAAGTCAGAAAACTTGATATCTCAGATCATGATGAACTCAAAGAATATTTTTAGTTAAATACCCAGAGTATCCATAATGATATAATCAACTTGGATGAGACTGAGAATGTCAGAGAAGATGATGGTGCAGGGAAGAAAAGAAAATACAAATCAAAAAATTATAGAATGTGGGATCTGTCAAGGAATTTTCAAATAGAATGGGTGTCAAAGTATCCATTCATTAAGCCAGTGGATAATCCAATTGAAGGGGAGCCTCTGGTAGAATGCAGATGTAAGATTTGCAGTGAGATAAATAAGAAGGAAAAGAGGTTGTAGCTAAAAATCGACACCATAGGGAAGCATATGGGTAAAGTTTACGAAAAGAAAACCATAAATGGAGTTCAAAAATCAGTGATAAGATAGAAAATAAAGGAGGAATTTCAGCATGTTAGGAATGTAGAATTATATGAATTTCAGCATAATATAAAGATGAAGCCTGGTGAAGTTAAAGGCTCTATTGAAGCTTGTTTTGGAAAAGCATTGGAAGTAGAACTAATGGGAAAAGTTGTTTAGTTAAGTGTTGTGTTTAATATTTTGAGCAGAGGGTGTCCTATGATAGACTACCCATCATTGAGTGCTTTATTACTCTTTTTTAAAGTTCGTAACTATTCTAATAGTCACTAGTCAGTAAACAATGGATGGGAATAGGCAAGTTCTCTTGCCGAGGTTGAAAAAGAGGATCTAAAGGAGGCAAAAATTAAAGAGTCAAATTTTATTGCATTGTCTTTACACGAGGTTATAGTAGTAGACAATACTTCCTGGGTATGCATGCATGTTTATACTATACAAATTTTTTTTTCCAACTTCATCTACTAACTATTGCTAAAGTGAGGGATAATGCGATAGGGGAAAATTTATTTAAACTAGTAAAGAGTTCTCTAATTGAATATGGAGGCATAAATGACATGACCATTGCCAAAAGCTAGTGTGTGTTGGAGTGGATGGAGCTTTAGTAATGCAAGGCCACATGGGCAGTC
Organism: Chamaecyparis obtusa; assembly: GCA_027943335.1. Classification (NCBI taxonomy): domain Eukaryota; kingdom Viridiplantae; phylum Streptophyta; class Pinopsida; order Cupressales; family Cupressaceae; genus Chamaecyparis; species Chamaecyparis obtusa. The sequence continues at coordinate 1,718,731 of BSBK01007278.1, forward strand.
TTTGTACAAAGATACAATCTTCTTGTGCACTCTACGTTACTCCCATTCACTGCATGGCCCATAGAATGAATCTATCTTTTTTAGTTGTCAGCAAGCATGTTCTAGTACAAAAAATTGAAGCTTTAATCAAAGAGCTCTACCAATACTTCTGTTAAAGTCCGAAATGATTTAGGGAATTTCAACACTTTGCCAAAGGACTAACCGATGGGAACAAGCTTCTTAAGGATAATGATACCAAATGGATCTCTTTGGATGGACTAGCACATCGAGTTTTTTCAAAATATCAATCGTTGCTTGGTCTAATGAAATCAAGTCATGATGAAGTAGGGCAACCAAAATTTCCTACGCTACTAGCAATGTTAACTAATGTAGAGACACTATTAACATTAGCAGGTATTCTCCCCATGCTTGAGGAAATGAGAAATTTAATGAAAAGGCCCAGTAAAGAGCTATGTATATTGCAGAATATGCTTCACTATGTAAATTGACATGTGTGGCGCTCGATAGTCTCTATCAATTATGTGAAGATGATGTAAAATTTTCCAGCTGGCTAAAAGTCACAGATTTGGACAATCCTGATAACTTTTTAAAAATAGGTTCAAACTGGGAGTTATGTGTAGAAGTTCATGGAGTTGAGATACCAATGCACTACTTTGCTAAGATCAAGTTTGAGGAACCAGGAAAGAACACCAGGACTCGGCGAGTATCAAGTATTAAAAGGGAAGAATTTACCAAGATTGTTGAGTCTATAACAGCTTCTGTGAAGCACATTGCCTATGATCTTTCCTCACAGATTAGAGCAAGATTCCCTCTAGTCAAACTACTTAAATCCATGGCTATTGTGTTTCCTTGATATTAGAGTATGAACAATCCAAAAGATTTTAAAACTAGGCTACTAACTTTGATAGATCATTTCTACAAAATCAAAGAGTTAATGGAGTAACTCTAAATGGAATTTTAGATGGAAATAATTTGAGAGAGAAATCAGGTCATTTTTCAATAACAATGAGGGTACAATATAATATTATGCAAAACCCTCGCAAAGATGGATCGGTATCAAGGCTTTGGAAAAATCTAGTTGAGAGCGAATTGTTGACTGATTCAATATCAGAATATTTCAAGCTTGCTAATTTATGTTTGACCATGATATTGGGGTCAGTGGAGGATGAGAGAGTTTTTAGTGCTTTGAGATTCCTAAAGTCAAAGCTAAGAAACAAACTAGACAAGAATCTGGAAAATTGCTTGAGGGTCTATACATCCAAGTATGAAGTCAATACTTTTCCTTACGAAAGGGCACTAAAATTGTGGAGGAAGAAATGTCAGAGAAGAGGGTTGGGAAACATTTCAAACCAAAGTGGGACTGGGAGTGGGAATACCAGAGACAATGATGTCATTGACTCATGTACTACTTGTACTAGTACTGCTAGTGGTGAATATCAGTTAAGCGGTGGTATGCAGAGTGAAGAAAACATATCAAAGAACCAAGGAATCTATGAAGTTGATGGCACTGAATCTGATGATCTCAATGATGATATGATGTGGCAGCTTGAAGTTGAACCATTGTAGAAGTAGCAGTTCCTAGCCTCCTAGGTATTTATTAATCTTTTTCTTGAAGTCTACTATCAGTTTCTGTATCTCATCATCAATCATGCATAATAGCATATCCTAATGTCAAAAACATGAATGTGGTTGATAATGTCATCAAGATTCAATTCCACAATTAATAATGGTTTTCATTTGCATTATTCAGATCATATGGTATAATTCTTGTAGATTTTTCATTATTTGTTTTGACAACATAGCAATTCATATGTTAGAATTCTTAGAGTTAGAAATACCGATTCTCATTAATTTAATTACAAATATGATACAATGTAACAATTCATTCATTAATACTAGTAAGAACACAAATTTGTGATTCCTTTTACAAAACTCAATGACTCGATACCCATTGGAAATTTGGCACATTGCCCAATTTCAATTTCATTACCCTAAGCCAATGACCCTAAATTCCCTTTTATAGAAACAAGGGAGCAACAACAGCTTCGGGTCAATTTTCCTAATGTGAAGTGAGAAGTCTCAAAATCTAAATCAGTAAGACAACTACAAGTCTACAACATCTCTACAACTTTAGTTGTACATTTATGCATTTGACAGGTTGGTTTAGTAAATTAGCATTGGCAATAGCATCTGCAAGACTGCAGCATTCATCTTGTTCAAAAAACAAAGTTCAAACTTGTTACTTTAAACTCAATTCTAGACTCTAGTATTTAGGATAATATCAAAGATATATACTAAAGATATAGAGATTATTGAAACTAAAAGTACTTTCACATACTATGATTGATGAGATCAAGATGATTCTGTCAGTTTCTTTAGTATGCTCCATTCTTCATTGGTTGGAAGGGAAAAATTTGTCATGTTATAGGACATGACCTGCAACCTCGTCAGCCATCCATACTTGGAAGAGTGAGTTGAAAGCAATGTTCCTTCCATTACTGCATTCAAATTTGTGAATGTTTTGATGCACTTTGCAATGCCTTCATAAGTTCTGTCCTGAGGAAGGTTGCCTAAATCAGACGTCAGTGTGTCCTCCAACCTTTTTTTGTAAGCTTCTCTTCCAATGAAACTCATTGATGAGTAATCAGGACCAGGACTCAAAAAACCAAGAGATATCAATTTGCTTGTTTTACTATTCATCTTGGCGAGCTTTGGCCTGAATAAGGAAACATTTTCTTCTACTTCTGTTAGTTTCTGACATTTTTGAAAGACAGAGTTCGCCTTTATTATTGTAGCAATGCAGTCATGAATTCCCTTGCTTACCAAATGCCTGTCACTACTTCTGTTGATTTCTTGCATAATCTGCTTTGCAATTTTCTATCTCTGACAAAACTTCTCAATGTGCTCTCTCAGCTTCCCAAAAACATCTATAAGAGTTTCATTCAGTTCAAACCAATCACACAACCTATCAGAAGACATCTTTATTTGGCCCCAGAAGAATTTTTTATTTGCTTGACTGTATTACTTACATGGTCATTCAAGCTATTTTCATAATTTTTAATTGTATTATTTGCCTTCTTTAGGTCTTCTCTCATTTTTGAGAATTTGTGTTCACTATCTTTTCTTATTTTCTTTGCTTTCTCTTCCCACTCTTTTGCTTTCACTTCCCATTGTTTTGTTTTTACCCTCTCATTCTCCAATTCTTTCTTTAAGTTATTGGTTGCCTTTCCCACACTCTAAGTTTTTGTAAAAACTTAATGAAGAGGCTTTTTCATTCTCAAGTTTTTGTTTTCTTTGTTCTAATTTTTCCCTCAGAGATTTTAGTTCTGCGTCAATATGTTCTTGCTGTCCAACTCCAATTGCTTCTTTAGAGGATGAATTTTTTATCCTTCTCTTTGATTCTTTGCACCTATTTTTTGTTGCTTTCTCATTTACCTTTACATTTTCTAGGTCTACCTTTAACTTATCTATTGTGCCCTAAAGATTTCCTTTCTCTCTCTCCAACTTCATCACTGAACTATAGACCACTTGGTTGGTCATTTTTGACACATTTATCTTGTCCACATTTTTAATTTTGGATAAATCCATTTGGATGGATCTAACTTGAAATTGAGATGGATCTAATTGACTCTTTGGTGGATTGTTATCTCTAGCTAGAGGCATAACAACCATGAATTCCATCATATCTTTATTTGGGTCATATGTGGGAAATATCCTATTTGTTGCATGTTCTGCCTCACGAGTAGCAACAACTACTTCCATCTTCATTGTCTTACTATGTTGTCTATTCCTTTTTTTTGATTGTTCATAGTTAGTTACAAAATCATTTTAATGAAAATCAGGGTTTTGTGACACAATTGAATGTTTGAATGGTGAAATAGAACTTGCACTGATGTAGGAGCTTCCACCTATGTTTCTTGTGGTGTTGCTAATTACACCATGAGGATTAGCAACACCCTGACCCATTACAAGTGGAGTTTTTGGACTGTTCTGAGCCTGAGGGTTTTATCTTGAAGGTTGGGAAATTGTTGGAGTCCTAGTCACCATTGGCATTGTTGTACCAATACTTGTCAAAACCTTTTGCTTCTTTAAACTACCTTGATTTTGGGTTTTTGTGTCTATCTGTAGTGTCCATTTCAAACCACTAGTTGTAGTTGTACCGATGATATCCACAGCTATAGGAGTGGCAATTGATTCAGGAAATGCAATTGACTAAGTTGATGATTTTGATGATTGAACTCCAAGCCCAAGGCCTGGTTTCTCACCATGTTTTGGTGGAGGTACTGGGTCAGGTAAAGACCAAACCCCTTGTCCACTAGGACCCAAACCACCAAAACCTTGGTAGCCCATTTTTTCTATAATATCTACCCCTTTGGTATATTGATCTTGTTTGGATGCATCAACTCCTCTACTGATTGAATATATTATACTAGATGTGGGATTCACGCTAGATGTGGGATTCGCAGAATCCTGGTCCTGGTCATCATCATCTAGATACGCTTCAGCTGGATGCTCCTTATTCCATAATTCGTTAAACATTGTATCCTCTTCCATGTCATAAAGATCTACACAGGTCTTTGGCTCACTGAGATTCTTCCTCATTTTCCAAAAATTAGAAATTTTGGTTTGAGTCCAATTATCATCAATACATTCATTCATTAGCTTTTCTGGAATAGAATTTGTAGATGGTTAAGTAGCTTTATGGTAGAAATTGGACGATGTTATACTCATGGCCTGCACTTTTCCTTTCTGTTTGTGCAATGCCATAATTTGTGATGAAAATTCATGTATTGACATATTATTTTCAGCAGCATATTTCTCCTCTCTTTTTTGACCTCCTCCCAGGAATCCATGTTTTTAAATTTTTCAATCAATGGCATACTTTCATGTTGACATTTTCTTGTAGAGTTCCCATTCTCTCTAAGCCTTGTTCCAATTATGTTGATTGGATCATACTGCCAGTGACTGTCAACATCAAAGCGAAAAATTGTAAAAAAGGCTTCTGCCACTTTGAATCCTCTTCTCTCAAATGTGAACCCTCCAAATGAGAAAGGCAAGGAAGGAAATATCATTTTCTTTTTCTGACCACTAAAGAGTACATCTGTGCTCTCCATCTGCCGTACATATTCCAATGCAAATACCCTCTCTATGACATGTATTGGAAGTTTGTAGGGTTCTACTACTGAACCGTAAAACCTTAACATTGTGTACTCTTCCATGAAGTACTAGTCAACCAATTGTATTTTACTTCCAAGTTGAATTAAATCTCTACAAGTAGCAGGTAATCTAGGCATTGGAGTGCCTATAATTTTATCATACATTGGTACCAAAAAGAAGTCTACAAAATTGTTGTAGTTCCTTCTGTTATCAATCATCCTTATCTGAGGTGTCAAATCATATATTGGATTTTGGCCCTGACTACAAAGCTTGTTTGTCTGAAATATTGCATGATGCTTTGCTAAGAGAAGATAGCACAAGTAGGTTGTGAATCTAAATGTCTTCTGTGAACCTGTTTTAATCATTAGTAATTGTTCTTGCATGCAACGAACAATGTACTCAATAAAACAATATTTTATTGGTTCTTTTTCAAAATGAATATGAAAAAGCATTTCAAGAATGTTGGCACCCACTTCTTTGTTATTATCCAATCCCAAACAAAATGCTAGCAAGGAAATATTGTCCTGAACCCATGGCACAAAAATTTCATAATCATAAGGAGGCCTATGATCTAGACTCAGGCTTGAACCATTTGTTATTCCTCTGATATAAGAATCTCTCTATGTTGCATCTATTTTTGCATACTCCTCTGCCAACTTTCTCAAGTCAATTTTCACATTTGATTTTTGTTGTTCAAACCCTAGGTTCAACAGACTAGCAAATTCACTCTCGATTATGGATAAAATTTCCTCCTGAGTATTTTTATTCACAATTTCTTTTTTATTTTCATCATAATTTTTGGCACAGACCATGACAATTTCTGGGCAAGGGAATACTTGAGGTAACTCCATGCTTGCTGACCCAACATTCCACGATGCAATTTTATTTGCCGTTGCATTTACCTTTGGGTTAAATGAAGAAAATTTTGAACCCTTATTTGGATCGTTCCACTTGTTTTCAATTGCAAATCTAATTTCCATTATTCCCTTATTTCCATGAATAACAGGATCATAAATATCATGGAATAAATCTGTGAAACCTGGTGTTTTAAGAAGATTGTGGAATTATATTATATGAATTATCTTCTTACTCATAGTCTTATTCTTGATAATTGTTTTTCCCATCATGGTAAGCTGGTAAGTGGTAACCTAAACCGGTATCACTATTTACTTGTAGGAAAATTCAAATATTTATACACAGCTACAACCTACAAGCCTACAATTTACAGGGGTGATTCAAGAATCAAAATTAAACCCTAACAAGTAACAGAATAATTTTTTTCTATAATATAAATAGTAAAGTTGTAAATCAAAAGATTTGAAAAATTTAAAATATGGGACCTATGTGTTCAGGATTTTAGTAGTTACCCGTTACCCTTAGTTTTGATTTTTGCAGACTTTGACTAGGAATAGGTTACATAGCTTTAGCTGAGAAACTTTGTTGCACTTGCTTTCCTCAACATAGAAATTTAGAATTTGTAAACCCTTTCTAAATCTGCAGACTACTGGAAAGTGAAACTTAAAGTGCCAAAATTGTGCAATCTAGAGTCGTCACCACTCATCTGATGGCTGACTCACGTCATGACTACGAGTCAGATGTGTCACATCATCATCAAATGGCATTGTTGGTAGGACCATGCGAGACTCTTATTGGAACATCTTATGTGTTTAGTGACACATGTCATGATTCCAGAATGGGTTTGAAAAGATGGTGTTGCCTTTCCCTTTCATCTTGAAATACAACTTCGGTCATTGATCTACAATAATCCAATGGTCATAATGGTGTTGTTTTCTTGTGGTACTGGTGGCCCTAGCTCCCGTGGCCATGGGTCCTATTAACTCACCTAGTCACCACTCACTTGACGGTCGACTCACCTAACAACTATGAGTCAGACGTGTCATGTCATCATCAAATGGCATTATTGGTAGGACCATGCGAGATTGTGAGTGGAACGTCTTACGTGTTTAGTGACATGTGTCATGATTCCAGAATGGGTTTCAAAAGATGGGGTTGCTTTTTCCCTTTCATCCTGAAATACAACTTCGGTCGTTGATCTACAATAATCCAATGGTCATAATGGCATTGTGTGCCTATGGTACTGGTGACCCCGGGCCCCTATGGGTCCCATTAACTCACCTAGTCACCACTCACCTGACGGCCGACATGTGTCATGATTTTGGCATGGGTTTCAAAAGATGGGGTTGCTTTTCCCTTTCATCCCGAAGTCCATCGTACATCGTCAATCTATGCTCATCCAATGGTAGTTATTTACAACAGACATTGTTAAATGTTATAATGTTATTTTTTCCTTTATAAATATTAATTAATAATGGATAATAAGTTAATAACATTTAAAGTTATTTAATTGAATAGTAATAATTTTAGCCAATCAAATTCAAAATGAACTATTTTTTTAATAATATTAAATTCTAATAAATTTCAAAGGCTGGAGTTAAGGTTAGTGTTTAGAGATAACGAGATTTATGTGGTCACTGACTTGCTGACTCGCTAGGTCTCCCAAACATGAGTTAAAGTAATATTTTTTATTGATTAAATAGTATACTTAATGTTAAAATGATATTTTTTATTGATTATAACTTTAACATTGATAATTATAATCACATATAATTATCATACCTTAAAATTAGAAAACAATACATTCTTTCTCTAACCTTATTAATTCATTTGTCTGTCAAATTGATTATATAGTATTCTTAAAGTTAAAATGATATTTTTTATTGATTTAGATTATAACTTTAACATTGATAATTATAATCACAAATTCACATATAATTCTCATACATTATAATTAGAATACCATAAATTATTTCTCTAACCTTATTAATTCATTTGTCCTTCAAAATTCTATAAATCTTTCATATTAAATGTACGAGTGTGTGAATTTTGACAAGTAACATTACCCAAACTTAATGTTAGTACTCAGTGATAATTGATAAGACATTTCTTTTATTAACTATAACTATCTACATTGTACAACTGTGATACATCATACATATCTAATACGTAGATAAATCATAAAGGAACTAATTGCAATATTGCAATCACAGTGACAGAGAATTCTAAGAACCATTTTTTGTACAAATTGAAATGAGCTAAAGCTTGTGAAATTTTTTATTGATTAAATAGTATACTTAATGTTAAAATGATATTTTTTATTGATTATAACTTTAACATTGATAATTATAATCACATATAATTATCATACCTTATAATTAGAAAATACTAAATTCTTTCTCTAACCTTATTAATTCATTTCTCTGTCAAATTGATTATATAGTATTCTTAAAGTTAAAATGATATTTTTTATTGATTTAGATTATAACTTTAACGTTGATAATTATAATCACAGATTCACATATAATTCTCATACATTATAATTAGAATACCATAAATTCTTTCTCTAACCTTATTAATTCATTTGTCCTTCAAAATTCTATAAATCTAACCTTATTAATTCATTTGTCCTTCAAAATTCTATAAATCTAACCTTATTAATTCATTTGTCCTTCAAAATTTTGTAAATCTTTCATATTAAATGTACGAGTGTGTGAATTTTGACAGGTAACATTACCCAAACTTAATGTCAGTACTCAGTGATAACTGATAAGACATTTCTTTTATTAACTATAAATGTCTACATTGTACAACTATGATACATCATACATATCTAATACGCAGATAAATCATAAAGCAACTAATTAAAATATTGCAATCATAGTGACAGAGAAGTCTAAGAACCATTTTTTGTATAGATTGAAATGAGAAAATTTTTTATTGTTTTCTTTTCATAAAATTATAATTACATAAACATTGTCCAGTTCCACTTCCAGAACAAAGAGGAACCTACTATAAACAAAAAAAACCAAAAAATGAGGTATGTTTTTATAAAACAAAAACCACTAGTAGACTAGTAGTCTAGTATCTACTTCTAGTACAATAGTAAATACTACAAAAAGAAACATACTATAAACAAGAAAAAACCATAAACTTTTTATCAAAAAAACCAGTAGTAGTCCTCTATTGATTTTGGCCTTCGGCTCCATCTAAGTAGAATTCATGAGAGATGATTATCTGCGTGAATTCATCGAGCCACCCAAATTGCCTTGCCTCAGCCTCCTCTTCATCAAGGGAAAACCGCTTTCGGAGGAAATCCCTAGCAATCAGGGCCCATTTCCTATGGCGCTTATACTGCCTAGCATTGAGGCCCAAAAGAAAAGGTTGCATGGCCACATTTTGGCCTGGGAGGAGAAGCTTGGGTATTTCACTTGCCCAAGGGATCCCCACCCCTATTTTTGTGAACACGACAACATTAACATTGTCCCCTAGGTACTCTTCTTTAAAAACCCTCATTAGCAGCATTAACATCTCCACCTTCTCTCCTCCAAGGTTGAGAAGAGATGCCAAAAAATGGGATGTAATGTCCGTGTTGACCTGGTGCCTATCTTCATTGTTCTGAAACTCTTGGCCCTGCACCATTTTCATAGCCTCTATAATGAAAGGCCCACCCTCCTTAAAAATAGATTCTAAGGCTTCATTAGTAAAGTAACCCAGAAAGGCCTTCTAGGCCTCCTTAGATGTGCATATAAGCCTAATTGGAGTGTCCATCTGAAACAGTAAAACTACAGAAAACTTAAAAACAAATTATTTGTAGACTACAGACTGTAGACCCTAAAAAAACAAATTATCTAGAAAATGCCAAAGATGAATCAATGAATAATGAAGATAGATCGTCTATAAATAGCCCTTGAATTCTAGATTGTTACTTAGCAATAAATTATTCTGTCTTTAATGGTATTAAATCCATTGTCCTTAACATGCCTCTAAATCTTTCATGTAAATCTTTCTCCTAAATGCATGCATGTGAGAAATTAAAATTTTGGACTTAATCTTTCATATCTGGCAGTAAATTTTTCCCATAAATGCAAAAGATGTCAGATATTGGTTATAGCGTCTGTACGAATTTGGAAGTGGTGCGTGTCTACTCTGCGTGACAAGTTAAAGAATGTTGCTTGTCACTGACAAGGCATTTATTGCTTACTGATTTAAGAGGTTACAAATTGTACTATAGTAATAGAACTGTGAATATCAATACCAACATGTGTACATTGTAGTCTGCAGACAAGTAACACTTATTTGATACGTGTCAACATTCTGGTGACTTCCTCCACAACTTTGTTTCCTTCAAGAAATTGGGGCCAAAATTAAACTTCAGCCATTGATCTTGGATCATTGGACGGTATCAAATAATATATTTAATATTATAAAATAATGTATGTATGTTAGTCTAAGGTATTATAACAAAATATTTCCCATCTTTTACAAATCACCAACAAAATATTTTTTTTCCATAATTAACGAATGATTAGCCAATAAAATAAATAAATTTTCAAATGGTACATAAAATTCGCCAATAGAAATATTTTTTTTACCCTTCAAAAGAAAAATATTCGCCTCATATATTATTATTTTTTACTTGAAAAGAAAATTATTCGCCAACAATTTATGAAATTTTCATTCAGCAGGGAAAAAATCACCAATAAAAACTATGAAAAATCATGGATTTGAAAAAAAATTCACCTGCATTAAAACAAATTCCCCCCTAAAATAATGTACGATTCGCTAGGATTTTACACTTTTTCCTAAAAGGGGGTTTCTTAAAGTTATCCCTAGTGCAAAAGGAAGAATAACAGGGGGAAAAGATAAATACATGCAAAGACCCAATCAAGGTGCTTAACATGATCCCAGACCACTTACTCAGAGGGCTAAACACTCTTATCATGGATGTCCTTCCATTTTAAGATGATACAAGTAGAGTAACCAAGAAAAATACCCTTCTGTAATGGGATTTACAAGATTATAGCCAAAGTTATGACTTCTAGACTGCTCTCTTTGCTGCCCTCTATTATCTCCCCCCAACAGAATGATTTTGTTATGGGGAGACAAATCCTTGACTCCATTGTGGTTGCTCATGAGAACATCCATTCCCTTATTATAGCCAAGAAATAGGGCTTTCTCATGAAACTGGATTTATCTAAAGCCTATGATAGGGTTGATTGGCAGTTTCTTCAAAAAATCTTAAGTAGTTCTGGATTTGATGCAGGGGTTATCAGAATTATTGATCAGTTGGTTTCTTCTGTTACTTCCTCTTTTATTGTTAATGGTGGCTCCTCCAATTTTTTCAAACCTTTGAGGGGTCTTAGGTAGGGGGATCCTATATCTCCTATCCTGTTTGCTATATTAGCTGAAGGACTGGGAAGATATATCCCTAAACTTGTCAATAATGGAACCATTACTGGCCTCCAACCTTCCTCGGTTAGGTCTTCCTTCTCCCATGAGCAATTTTTTGATGATACCCTTTTTATGGGGGAAGCAACTGTTAAAGAAGCCAGGAACCTCAAAAAAGCCCTGACTATCTATACCTCAACTACAGGTCAACTTATTAATTGGAACAAGAGTTTCATATACTTTATTAACACCCCGCCGGAGCGACAGGCTAAGATTTCCAAAATTCTTGGTTGCAGCATTGGTGATCTTCCCTCTTCCTATTTGGGTCTCCCTCTTTGCTCTAAACCCCTGGACAGTTTTTGGAATCAAATGGTTGATAGATACAACAGGAAGCTGGCTGGCTGGAAAGGTGCTCTCCTCAGTAGCTCTGGTAAGCTTCAGCTCTTGAAGTCAACTCTACAAAACCTTCTTGTGTATGCCCTGAGTCTCTTCAAGATCCCTCACAAGTTTGTGATGGTGCTTGAAACTATCCAAAAAAGATTCTTATGGACTAGTGTTGAAGATAAAAAAAGAATGAGCCTGATTGCATGGGAAAAAATTGTAAGCCTAAGAGCAAAGGGGGATACCAAACAATGGAATGGCATTATTAGAAGAAAATACCTTTTTAAATCCAATGGTTTGAAGGACATCTTAAACAATGATGCAAGGGTGAATGGATCTTACATTTGGAATAGTCTCTGCTCCTCTATTGAGTTTTTGAGAGAAGGGATAAGATGGAAACTTGGATATGAGACCAACATTGAGTTTTGGGATGATCCTTCGATCCATGATAGCCCCCTATCAGAAAGACAAGAGTGGAAGGATATTATAATGCAAGCTAAAAACACTATTGGCAGCAAAGTCTTTGATTACTGGTTTATTAACTCTTGGAGGGATCTTTCTAGCCTTGATAGAAATATGTTCCCCTTATGATTGAGCTACAGTCTTGGTTTAGAGAAGTTAATCATCCTAACAAAATTGTTTGGAACCCCTCTTCTAATGGTGAATTCTTGGTGGCCTCTGCCTGCTCCTTCTTCTTCTCTAAGGAGGTTAAGCCTTAATGTGCTGCTATCTGGTATAAATTCCTTACTCCTAAGATCAATTTTTTCTATTGGATTCTTATCTAGAATAAGCCCCTAACCATTGATAATCTTGTTAAAAGAGGTTTCTATCTTGTTAATAGATGTATTCTATGCAAGGATCAAGTTGAATCCTATGACCATCTCATGCTTCATTGTAGTTTTACTCAGAAAGTCTGGTCCTTGGTTTTTCAAGTTTGGAATTCATGTTGGTTCTTTCCTAACTCTTGGCAGGACTTTGTCACTTAGTGGAGATGCCCCTTTGACAATGATCTTGCTAGAAACTTTTGGAATTTCATCCTACCTCATCTTTGCTACTGTATCTGGAAGGAATGAAATAATAGAATCTTCAGAGAGAAATATGCCAAACCTGAAATTATCTTCAACATCTTTTCTAGAGCTATTAAGGAAAATCTCAATAATGCCATAATCAACAGCAAGAGTAAGGTTAGGAATTATCTCCCTGATGTGGATTGGTCTACTTGGAGCTTTCTTAACCACAACTCTTAGTCTTTCTCTCCTAGAGATACTTCTGTTTGGATTGCTCCTCCTATCAGCTGGGTTAAAGCTAATTTTGATGGGGCCTCCAAAGGCAACTCGGGTGCTTCTGGGGGAGGTGGAATTATCAGAGATAGCAATGGTAACTACTTAGGAGCCATCTCAGTCCCTTTGGGAATCTAGACTAATCATAGGGCAGAGGCCTTGGCTGCCTTCAATACTATTCTACTGGTGGAAGAGCTATGGTTCAAAAGAGTTTGGCTTGAAGGTGATTCTTTAGATATAATAAATAATATCAAATATATCACCTCTCCCTCCTGGACTATTGAACATATAATATCCAAAATTAAAACCATAGTCCAGTCCTTTGAGGAGTACCATATAACTCACAATTACCAGGAGACCAATTAGGTTGTTGATTGTCTTGCCAGTATTGGAGCCAAAAGTGAGGGGATTCAAAAATGGATCGGCAACACAATTTGTAATGATGATGTCATCTCAGCTATTAATTATGACAAAATTAGGCACAAAGAAGGAATCATTAATAGGAATATTAATGATATTATTTAATTCTACTTAGGTTGGGATGATATTGAATGTCATTTGAAATAATGCCAAGTACAACTCCAAGATGTGAAACCCCATATTGAAAGATTACAATCTGATGAGTGTCATCATCACCATTAGTAACAGTTGCCAATCCGCGCATGTGAATAGGACTATGAACCAGTTAAACAACCTTTTAATGCCAAAGAACTATCAAATTAATAGCATTCCCTCAACTAAGTAGAAGGAGCATATGAAAAAAGAGAAGGGAGATTGTTCGGCCATGGGTGGTGATCTCAGGAGAGAAGAGTCGATGAAATGCAAGTGGAAGTAGGATAAGGAAGTCTGGAGTATCTTGAAGAAAGGCCAAGTCCATCGATTTCTCCAGAGACTCCATGGTTTTGATAATGATGTGTCCAAAGCCTTTACTAATGGCTGGGATAAGGGCACGGTGAATCTGGTAGGAAAGTCCTTTAGACTCAGTCTCGAGCTCCTCTTTGATATTACTGGTCTCCCTTTGGATGGCTTGAAGTATTTGAAAGAGATCAAGGTTGGAACTAGAGCTTATCAAAAATTTCATGTTAATGATGAGGAGAGGGCTCTTTTGGTTAAAGGTAAGAAAGATTATGTGGATATGGATAATATTGATAGAATTTGGGGTTCTATTATTAAGGTTATTATGGAATATTTCACACTTGAGGGGAGATTTTCTAGGGTCTATAACTACCATTTTGCCCTAGTCAATCACTTTAAACATGACATTAGAATCTCTTTCCCCTACTTTCTTCTTTGTTCACTCAACCAAAGCATTACTGATTATAGAGTGAAGAATTTCCCCATCCTCCATGTTGAGCTCATCCTCCTCATTGCAGATTATGCGAGAGATCACATTCCAGAGCCTATCACTACCCAAGTCAAAAAAAGAAAGAAAATTGGCTCTCAGCCTAGGAATCTGAAACCCAAGAAAGCCTCCTCCCTTTCTGAGCTGGCCTCCTCTAAGTCTTTGGATGGTCTAAAGAGTGATGCCTCCATCCTTGATAATGTTTTTTTGGAGCCCTCTGCTAGCCCTATCCTGTTGGGTCCTAAAGGTGTTAAGCTGAATCCCCCAGATATTGTGACAGAGGTTGACTAGAATACCCAGGTGGGTCTTAATGCTGTGCCTAATCCCACTTCCTAGACTTTAGAGGAGAAGGATTCAAAGGATCTTGTTATTACCAAAGCCAAGGGTAGTCTTCAAGATTGCCAGGACAACCAGAATAGTGGGTTCAAGCGTAACCTTGTTCTGGAGACTGATAATAATGATGGTAAAGACAATTTTGAGATGGAGGTTGAAGCTGACAACAATAATGTCAAAGGGGCTGATACTAATCCTACTGATAGCATTGTTGATGATTCAGGGAATAACAGCTTTAGGATTATGGAAGAGGACAACCTGGATTCCCACAACACCCCCAGCTCTGGGAAGGAGAACAAGAAGTATGATAGTGAGAGAACCCTTGACCATAACAAGACCCATACTCTTCAAGATGATATCAGAAAGATGGAGTCGCAAGTCAAAAAAACTATCATCATGACCCCTCTTGAAATTGCTAAAAATAAATCCATCTACAGCTACAATCTAGACAAATGGGTTCAGAATGATTTGGTTGATCTGAAGAATAGATGTATCAAACTGGAAAATAAGAATTCTATTATTGAGGAAATGGTTGATAACATCAGAAAGGAGATTTCTCTCAATGCTAATGATATAGTTTTTTTATTACGGTTCTAAATTGGATGATAAAGTTAAAAAATCTGTTGAGATAACCATGATCCCTATTTAGGAGAAGACTAGCAGGAATGACGATATGTTAAAACACCTACTTGGCCTAGCTAATACTGGAATGAAGTCCACCTTGGAAAACTTGAACACTCTCAAAAAAATTTTGGAAGGCAATATAGATGCCCCCCTGAGTGACAAAATTGACCCGACTGATCCTAGTCAGTAGACGGGTCCTGGCACCAGAACTAGGTCTAAAAAGAAGCTCAAGCTTGAAGATCAGGACCTTCAAAGGCTAAAGGATAATGTTAAGATCATGCAAGCCCAGCTGGAGGACTTCGAGGGCCTTCTGAAGACTATGTCTTGATCTTGGTGCTGGTGGTCTTTTCTCCTCTATTTTTCTTCCAGCATTTTTTTTCTTTTTGTTGTGTAGATGGTATTTGAAAATTTGGGATTTGTCCCTTTGTAGTTTGTTCCCTTCTCTAGGGCAGCTAGCTATTCTTAGGGTCTTCATGCTTATATTTCTAATCTTTTGTTCAAGGGTTTCAGGGCCCCTTCAAAACCTATTTTTACCGTAATCAAAAACCAAGAAAAATACCTTCATTGCTTCTTGCATCAAACTTTCCAATAGGTTCATCTCTCTTGATGTAACACTTTCTTCCAAAGATTCTGAAGTATTTTTCTCTAGGTACATTTCCAAACCATAGTTCATAAGGTACCTTGTTTGTGCCTGGCCTTAATTGAATTATGTTAATAGTATAGACAGTAGTATTGACTACATCTCTCCTATAGGTGTGTGCAAATTTTCCTTCAATCATGATAGTGTGCATTGTATCAAGTATGATCCTATTTCTTCTTTCTGCAATTCCATTTTGTTGAGGGGTTCTAGGTGCTCTTAGCTATCTCTTTATCCCATGTTCTTTGCAATACTCATAAAATTTGTTAGAGGTGAATTCTCATCATCTATTTGATCTCAGACATTTTATCTTTAATCCAGACTCATTTTAAACTTTATCTTTGAATATCTTGAACTTCTCAAATGCTTCATATTTGTCTCTTAAGAATGCAACCCACATCATTCTAGAATAATCATCAACAAGCAAAATAAAGTATCTTTCACCACAGTATGATCTTATTTGAGTTGGTTCGCATAAGCCTATATGTACTAGATCCAATTTGTTCTCTATCAAATTATGCTTTCTTTTGAATGAATTCCTCACATGTTTTCCCATCACACATTCCTTGCATATTGTATCAACTAGTTTTGCAATACTAGGGAGGTCTCTTACTGATTTTACAATTCTTATCTTTACTATATTGTCAACATTGATGTGACATAGTCTTTTGTGCCATAACCAACTATCATCTACTTTAGCAACAAAATAACTTACTTCATAATTAAGCTAAAAAACATTACCTTTTATCTTTGAAGCTGATGCAATCATTACTCCTTTTTTTATTAATGATGCACTTATTGTTTTTGAATTCCAACTGATATCCTTTGTCAAGAAACTATCCAACACTTACTACGTTATGTTGCAAACCATCAACATATAAAACATCATCAGTGTTATTCTTTCTATCCAAGGTGATGGCTCCTCTACCTATGATAGTTTTAGGAGTGTTATCTCCAAATCTAACCATGCCACCTTTGTACTTATCCAGATGTACAAATCTATCTTTGTCCCCTATCATGTGATGTGAACAACTGTTGTCAATGATCTAGTCTATTCGGATGTCTGCTTGTGAAATCAATGCTAGCTCTTGTGCTTTCTTTTCATCTTCAATATTCATCTCATCAAATATTTTCTCCATATCTTCAATAGCAACGAATCCAATTTCATCTTCTACTGAATCTTCATGTGATACTCCATCTTCAACATAGTAACATTCTTTTGTATAATTAGGCTTGGAATTAATTTTGAACTTCTTGACTCTTGTAGGAAACTTAGATGCAAAATGACCAATCTTGTTACATGAAAAACACTTGAATGGTAACTGACCTTCATATTTTCATTTTCCTTTTCTTTCTTTCTTAGCAATCATAGCAATAAATTCATCTAGTTCTTTATCCTCATCTTCTTTATCAAAGTTACCATAAGTGTTCAAGGATTTCTTGTTAGGAATAATCCCAAGAGATAATTAAGAGGGAGGGGGGGTGAATCAGTTATCTACAAGTTTCAATTCTTTATCCAATTAAGTATACTTAAACATAAAGCATAAACACAATGAAAGAACACTTGAGCACAACACCAATATTTTGGTTACAGGGAAACCCAAATAGGTAAAAACCCCAGTGGGACTTGATACCCACTAATATACTGTACTAGTGTATAATTATCCTTGCTAGAAGATCCTTTACCTTGTTAGGAGTAGCTTTATAATATATTAAGTATAACAGACCTGGTTAAGGGTCAGACCCTATTAGGAGTCTTTTATAGTTTCCCTTGTTAGGGGAGAGGATGCACTATCCAAGAGCTCACTGCTCAAATGGGCGAAGGCTACAACCTTCTGAATAACATATATACACTATATCTAGATCTTGGTGAACTACGCTTAGACCTTTTGTTTGGATTAGTTACAATGAATAGCACAAACACTTTACTTGGTCACATAGAACTTCTTCTGATGGCTCAACACTTCACACACTCTTCTCTGCTCTACTTCATGAACCATGAACCACACTTCAGCAATCACAAATGACTACTTATAACTATCTTTTCTCCAAATGATATAATCAAGTCAGCCTATTAGAACCACCTTGAAATCATATTAGAGAAACCATAATAAACTCCAACAAACATTCTGTTGGCTCTATTATGCACACAACTCATTCTGGGACTTGTTTAATAAAATAATTGTAGACAGATGCTACACACTATCAGCTCTACCAAAACAACTAGAAATTTCTTTGTAAGATAAATTAACTTATGTGCTCTTAATCAAACATCAATAACACTCCTCCAAGCTTAAATCCAAGGGCACATGTCCTCAAGATAGGTGCAACTCAAGAACCAATAAAATCTCTTTTGGCTCTTTTGAACAAATACAGGAAACTGCTACTGGCGAATAGCAACCGCATAACTTCACTTTCGTTCTTCATCAGACTATGCGTCCATAACTAAAACATCACTAACATGTCTTCAACATATATCCAAGCACACAAGTCTCCATGATAACTGTATGAACAACCATACATAGAACACTGTCTGTTACTTTGTCAGGAACACTACTGACACTAGTTGCAATATAACTATCTGTACTAACAGTTAACCTCTGTGCCCATGATATCATGCTGATATCATGTCCATGCTACATATACTAAAAGATTACTACATAAGACTTTCATGCACGCTAATTTCCATATGTTTTCATCAATGACAAACATACAGTCAATACTAGCTTGCTGGCAAATCTCCAACAATCTCCCCCTTTGGCATTGATGGAAACATGTGGAATGAAAAACCACCATCAATCCAAAAGAACATTGCTTTTATAACATTTTCCATTCTCTCTTCAAAACTCCCCCAAAGATGAATCCTCCATCTTCAACAATATTTTCCAATATTCTTCATTTACTCAACTGTACTATTATCATAACTGAATGTTTCTCCTCCTTAGTATATTACTCCTCTTTTTACTTTTGTTTTTCATGATTCTACATATACTCCCCCTTTGACATCAATGGAAAATGGCACCATTCATTTTAAGCACTGGTACTACTCCTAAGGTAGAGTAGTCAACCTTCCACCAGTCCTTAAGGACTGATGCCTTACATTCTTTCTCTAAGCAGAATCAGGGAAGGGAATGACTCCCAACTTCTCCCTGAGATACACAAAAGTATCCTTAGGAAAGAGCTTTGTGAATATATCTTCCAACTATTCTTTAGTACTCACATAGTCCAACTTTACTTCTTTCTTTACCACTTTCTCTCTTAGGATGTGATACTTGATCTCAATTTGCTTTATCTTTGCATGCATCATAGGGTTCTTTGACATATTGATAGTGCTAGTGTTATCATAGTGAATAACAATAGGATAATCAATCTGAATTCCAAAATCCTTTATCATCTGTTTGATCCAAACAATTGTAGAACAATTCAAGGCTACTACAACATACTCCACTTCTGTTGTTGAATGAGAAATACAATTTTTTTTCTTTCTTGTCCAAGTGACAAGTCTATTACCAAAAAACACTGCTCCACTTGAAGTACTCTTTCTATCATCAACACATCCTGCCCAATCTACATCAGTGTACACATGAAGCTCAATATTTTCTAAATTAGGATACCATAGACCATAATCTATAGTGCCCTGCAAGTATCTAAATATTCTCTTTACTACCATGAGGTGACTTTGTTTAGGGTCTATTGCAAATCTTCCAACTATGCCAACTGCATTGGAAATATCAAGTCTAGTCTGAGTAAGATATATGAGTTTTTTGATCATAGACTTATATAATGTTATATCTATTGCAGGTGAGTCATCTTCTTTTGTAATCTTGCATCCAGTGATCATAGGGGTTCCTACTGGCTTGCAATCATCCATCTTGATTTTCTTTAGTATCTCTTTCACATATTTTGACTGATTAATAAAAATTCATTTTTCTATCTACTACACATTTAGTCCCAAAAAGTACTTGATAGGACCAATCATACTCATCTCAAACTCATTCTACATTTCTTTTGCAAATTCAGCACTGAGTTTGTCATTACCTCCAAAGATAATGTCATCAACAAATATAGCTACAAGTAATAAACCTTTAGATGTCTCTCTAATGAATAGATTACAATCTGTTGCTCCTTTCTTGAATCCAATCTTTGTTAAGTATCCATCTAGTCTCTCATACCATGCTCTAGGGGCTTTCTTAAGTCCATAAAGGGCTTTCTTCAATCTACATACCACATCAGTGATGGAATATGGATGAAGTGACTAAGAGGGGGGGTGAATCAGTCAACCATAAAACACTTCACAATTAATTCTTTCTAGATCCCTTAGGGTATCTTAACAATGTTATCTGTTTTAGCACTCGGTAAATAGATTGCAGTAATATTGAAGATGCAGAAATTATTAGCAAAATTATCTTTAGATATTCATCAGCACATGTATATGATTGAGAAAGCAATTAAGAACACAAGAGACACAAGATTTAACGTGGAAACCCAATATGGGAAAAACCACCAATGTATCTAGATACTGATTTTCACTTTTCTGAAGTGATGCTCGGTTAGAAGCCAACCTGGTAAAAGGTTACAAAACACACTGTTAGGTGTGACCTTGTTAGAGGATTTAAAACACCCTGCTAGGAGTGGCCTGGTAAGAGGTCTTGAAAACAATTCAATGGAATTGTCACCTTGTTAGAGGATTTACAATATGGTTGTTAAACCAACTCGGTTAAGAGATTTAGAATTCACTGTTACAATGATAAGAAGGTAACAATGAAAAATGACCTGTATAATAATGCAACTGTCTTGCTGATTACAGATCTCTGTTCTGCATAAGTCTGATCCTTTCTGATTGAATAAATCTCTGCTGCACCTCAAGGATATCTGAACATCCTTCACAAATTTGCATACACCTCTCCTGCTTTTCTTCTGTAAAACTTCTGCTATTTTTCTTTTTTTTTTACTTTTCACATTTGACCTTTTATTTATATGATTTTAGACTTGTCAAATCGACATTATTTTAGTATAACAGTCGGCTGAATTAAGCAAACTCTATTTGCAAAAATCCTTCAAGGGCCGACAGTGTTCGGTGACCATAACTTTCTATAATCTTTCGGAGACCGAGGGAACTTGGTAAACACTGACAATCCTTTACCTTCGATAACCTACTGAACTCGGTAAACACTAACTTTTCTTCGATGACCGACTGAACTCGGTAAACAGTAACTTTTCTTCGATGACGGACTGAACTCGGTAAACACTAACTTTTCTTCAATGACCGACTGAACTCGGTAAACACTAACTTTTCTTTGATGACCGACTGAACTCGGTAAATACTAAATTTCCTTTGGTAACCTAGTGAACTCGGTAGACACTAATTTTCTTTGATAACTGAGTGGACTTGGTAAGCACTAATATTCCTATCTGGTAGACCGACTGAGCTCGGTAGTAACTGGTTACTGCGGACTATGACATTGTGTGACATCAAAGACAATACATAATTGAGTAGCAATTTCCTTCAGACAATTGTTTCCAACAATCTCCCTCTTTGGCATTGATGGCAACACAATATGTCATATCATAAGAAATTTGAAAGAGTTAGCTCAGTTCAGATTCAAATCTCCCTCTGTCAGCAAACTTCCTGTATCCTGAAGATTCTTCCTTCTGACTATTGAAAATTTCTTGAAGTAATAGAAAAGACATAGCAAACACTCCCTCTTTGACAACACATGCCAAAGACAATTCACATATTACCGGTGAAAATTAATGTACCTCAAGTACTGATTCATATGCAATGATTCCTTGAATATGCTACATCAACAGGTTGATTTTCAATCATGTTCTAGTTGATGCATCACTAAAACTATATTTAGTGAGCCTCGGATAGGGGAATGACCCCTAACTTACCTCTTAGATACACAAATGCATCCTTAGGTAATGGTTTGGTAAAAATGTCTGCAATCTGTTCTTTTGTATGAATATATTCTAATCTGATTTCCTTATCCTGCACCAATTCTCTGACAAAGTGATATTTAATAGCAATGTGCTTGGTTTTGGAATGCATCACTGGATTCTTAGAAATGTTTATTGCACTGGTATTGTCACAAAATATAACAACTGGTTCTTTGATTTCAACCTTCATACCTTCTAATAGCTGTTTAAACCAAACAATATTTGAACAGTTTACTGCAGCAGCAACATATTCTGCTTCAGCTGTGGATTGAGATGTGCAATTTTGCTTTTTACTAGTCCAGGATACCAGTCTTTTTCCAAGAAAAAATGCTCCACCACTTGTGCTTTTTCTGTCATCAATGTTTCCTACCCAATCAGCATCAGTAAACACTTTTAAGTCTAGATTGCCTCCAAATTTATACCACAAACCATATTCTTTAGTTCCTCTTAAGTATCTTAAGATTCTTTTGATTGCCATCATGTGATTTTCCTTAGGTTTTGCTGAGAATCTAGCTACTATACCGACTGCTAAGTCAATATCAGGTCTTGTATGTACTACATACTGTAATTTTCCAATCATAGATCGGTATAGGGTCTGATCAACTTCTTTTGAATCATCATTTTTAGTAAGTTTCAGTCCAGTACACATGGGTGTACCAACTGGTTTTGAATCTTCCATACCAAACTTCTTAAGTATTTCCTTAATGTATTTAGATTGAGTAATGTATATACCATTCTTGCTTTGCTAAATTTGAAGACAAACAAAGAATTTTATTAAACCAAACATAGACATTTCAAATTCTTTGTTCATTTTCTCTGAAAATTCTTTGCACTGATCCTCATTCCCTGTAAATATAGTATCATCCACAAATATTTCTGCCAATACAATTTTGTCATCCGGTCCTTCTTTAATATATAGATTGTTGTTATCATTAGCTCTTTTGAAATTAATCTGAATCAAATAGTTATGGAGTCTTTCATACCATGCTCTAGGAGCTTGTTTTAAACCATACAATGCTTTGTGTAACCTGCAGACCATGTCCCTTTTATCTGGATCAGCAAAACCTTCAGGTTGTTCAATGTAGACTTCTTCATCAAGAATTCCATTGAGAAATGCAGATTTTATATCCATCTGATATACCTTAAATCCTTTGTGTGCTGCATAAGCAAGTAGAGTTCTTACACCTAATCTTGCAATAGGAGTGAAAGTTTGTCCATAATCTATACCTTCTTCTTGAGAATAACCTTTACATACCAGTCTAGCTTTGTTTCTAGATACTTGACCATCTTCATTCAGCTTATTCCTGAATACCCATTTTGTTCCAATTACATTCTTATCTTTAGGTCTAGGTACAAGAGTCCAAGTTTTGTTCTTTTGTATTTGTTCTAATTCTTCATTCATTGCTTCAATCCAACTTTCATTTTCCAATGCATCTTTGATATTTCTAGGTTCAAAGTCAGTAAGCAGACATGTACCTTTTAGCTTGCTTCTTGTCATAGTACCATCTAATTTGTTTCCAATGATTTGATCCGGTGTATGATGTCTTCTGACATATTTGGCTAGTATAGGTTCCTTGCCTTTTGAATGATTCATGCTGTTGTCTTCTAGGATCTCTTCTTCAAGTTGCTCAGGCTTGGTAGATATTTGCTCGGTAACTTCAGGCTGAGACTCAGTTTGAATTTCTTCCTGTGACTCGGTTTGAACTTCTTCCTATGACTCAGTAACTGTGCTTGGCTCGGTAGATATAGTTTCCTTACTGATAGTTGTGTCTGCCAATGTTTCAGGTTCAATGTAAATGAATCTTCTGTAGTTCTCAGGTTCCCTTTTGCTTTCTTCCTCAGTCTTTTCTGCAAACTCATCAAATTTTACATGTATACTTTCTATGACTTTGTGAGTAGATAAGTTCAGACATTTGTATGCCTTGCTTTTGCTAGAATATCCTAGGAATATTCCTTCATCACTTTTCACATCAAATTTATTTCTTCTGGATTCTTTTAAGATATAACACTTGCTACCAAATATTTTCATGTAACTTACATTGGGTTTATAGCCATACCATAATTCATAAGGAGTTTTGAATGTGTCTTTCTTCAATTGTACTCGGTTCAAGGTATGAACTGCAGTGCTGATAGCTTCCTTCCAGTACTTTATAGCGATGTTCTTTTCTATCATTAGAGTCCTTGCACAATCCATAATAGATCTATTTCTTCTTTCTGCTATTCCCTTCTGCTCAGGAGTTCTAGGAGCTGATACCTGTCTTTTGATTCCTCTTTCAATGCAAAAGTTGTTAAAATCATGGGAGATGAATTCACCACCTCTGTCTGATCTTAAGCATTTCAATCTTTTCCCTGTTTCCTTTTCTACTCTTGCTAAGTACCATTTGAACTTTTCAAATGCTTCTGATTTTTCTCTTAAATACATAATAGTCATCATTCTAGAATAATCATCAACGAAAAGAATAAAGAATTTATCTCCAGTATAGCTTTGTATTCCAATAGGTGCACATAAATCAGTATGCACAATTTCCAAAATTTCTTTAGACTGATAGTTCTTACTCTTGAAACTAGTTTTACTCATTTTGCCAATCTGACAATTCTTACATAGACCAGTATCAGGTTTCTTCAAAGTAGGAATGCCTCTAACCTTCTTGAATTTGCTTATTTTTATCATGTTATCAAAATTCACATGACATAACCTTTTGTGCCATAGCCAACTTTCTTCTATTTGAGCAATAAAGCATGAATATTCACTGAGATCAAGATAAAATAAGTTACCTTTTGTTTGTTTGCCTGATCCAATGAGTTTTCCTTTTCCATCCAGCAGTCTTGCTTGACCATTCATGAATTCAACCTTGAAACCAGTGTTGATTAGCTGTGCTACACTTAGAAGATTATGTTTTAGTCCTTCAACCCAATAAGCATTATCACATATGAGTTCTTTGGTTAATGAGATTCTTCCTTTTCCTTTTATACAACAAGGTTCATTGTTTCCAAATCTTACATTACCACTATCACAGTCTTCTAGATATTCAAATTTTGTCTTGTCACTAGTCATGTGGTGTGAACATATACTGTCTATTATCCATATATCATCTTTGCTTATATGAGAAATAAGTGCCATCTTATCTTCATCATCATCAGATTCATCTTTTATAGCAATAAAGACAATTTCTTCTTCACTATCATCAGAATCTTTAGCCATAAAACATGATTTCTTACCTTTATCCTTGTATGATTTGAAATTCTTTTTGCCATAGTACTTGTGACTTCTCTTCTCTTCCTTGACTTGCTTGTTTGGGCACCTAGCTGCAATATGTCCAATTTCTTCACATGAAAAATAGATTAAAGGAGTTTTACCTTTATATTTACCTTTCCCTCTAGAGTACTTCTTTGCAAGTAATGCTTCTACAATTTCAAGATCACTATCAGAACTTTCTTCTGATACTTCTTCACTTTCTGATTGAACTTCTTTAATTTTCTTGTTCTTCTTTAGTGAAACCTTGGCCTCAAATGCTGATTCAATATTTTTGGAACTAGGAACATAGTTGTCATAGTTGTCTAATTCAAAGGCTGTCAATCTTCCAACTAAAGCATCCAAAGTTATATTGTGGTTTGTTTCACATCTTCTTTCTTGAATAGCTGATACTCTTATTGCATAGATAGGGAGTAATGTTTTGAGTACCTTACTTATAACAGTTTCATCTGAGATTGTTCCTCCAGAAGCTCTAATTGCACTTACACTTGCTTTGATTCTTTCAACATATTTTGCAATGTTTTCATCTTCCTTCATATTCATCTTGTCAAACTGTCCTCTTAGGCTTTCTTCTTTGGCTCTTTTCACATTTGCATCACCACCATATATTTTCTTCAGTGCCATCCACATTTCATATGCAATAGTGCAGTCTTTAATATCATCAAATTCTTCATAGCTGAGAGCAGATGCAATGTCTATCATCATGGTGTTGTGAGTCTTTTTATCTGCAATGTCTTCAATAGTTAATGCGCCATTAGGAATTGTGTATTCTTCATCAATGTATTTGCATCCTAAATCACCAATGGAAGCCAGATGAAGTCGCATGAGACCTTGCCATGCTGAAAAATTATCTCTATTGAGCTTTGGAATTTCCCTCTTGTAAGACATCCTGATCTTTAGCTTAGGTCTTTGAAACCCTTCCTGCAAGCACCAAAAGCTCTGATACCAATTGATGGAATATGGATGAAGTGATTGAGAGGGGGGGTGAATCAGTCAACCATAAAACACTTCACAATTAATTCTTTCCAGATCCCTTAGGATATCTTAATAATGTTATCTGTTTTAGCACTCGGTAAATAGATTGCAGTAATATTGAAGATGCAGAAAGTATTAGCAAACTTATCTTTAGATATTCATCAGCACATGTATATGATTGAGAAAGCAATTAAGAACACAAGAGACACAAGATTTAACGTGGAAACCCAATATGGGAAAAACCACCAATGTATCTAGATACTGATTTTCACTTTTCTGAAGTGATGCCCGGTTAGCAGCCAACCCGGTAAAAGGTTACAAAACACACTGTTAGGTGTGACCTTGTTAGAGGATTTAAAACACCCTGCTAGGAGTGGCCTGGTAAGAGGTCTTGAAAACAATTCAATGGAATTGTCACCTTGTTAGAGGATTTACAATATGGTTGTTAAACCAACTCGGTTAAGAGATTTAGAATTCATTGTTACAATGATAAGAAGGTAACAATGAAAAATGACCTGTATAATAATGCAACTATCTTGCTGATTACAGATCTCTATTCTGCATAAGTCTGATCCTTTCTGATCGAATAAATCTCTGCTGCACCTCAAGGATATCTGAACATCCTTCACAAATTCGCATACACCTCTCCTACTTTTCTTCTGTAAAACTTCTGCTATTTTTCTTTTTTTTTACTTTTCACATTTGACCTTTTATTTATATGATTTTAGATTTGTCAAATCGACATTATTTTAGTATAACAGTCGGCTGAATTAAGTGAACTCTATTTGCAAAAATCCTTCAAGGGCCGACAGTGTTTGGTGACCATAACTTTCTATAATCTTTCGGAGACCGAGGGAACTCGGTAAACACCGACAATCCTTTACCTTCGATAACCGACTGAACTCGGTAAACACTAACTTTTCTTCGATGACCAACTGAACTCGATAAACACTAACTTTTCTTCGATGACCTACTGAACTCGGTAAACACTAACTTTTCTTCGATGACTGACTAAACTTGGTAAACACTAACTTTTCTTCAATGACCGACTGAACTCGGTAAATACTAAATTTCCTTTGGTAACCGAGTGAACTCGGTAGACACTGATTTTCTTTGATAACTGAGTGGACTCGGTAAGCACTAATATTTCTGTCTGGCAGACCGACTGAGCTCGGTAGTAACTAGTTGCTGCGGACTATGACATTGTGTGACATCAAAGACAATACATAATTGAGTAGCAATTTCCTTCAGACAATTGTTTCCAACAATCAGGTCTTTTTGATAATGTGAATCCTTTAGGCTGCTCAATTTATACTTCTTCTTTCAAGTCTCCATTCAAGAATGTTGATTTGACATGCATCTGATAAACTTTGATGTTTTTAACTATAGCATAAGCTAGAAACAACTTAATAGCTTCCAATATACTTGCAAGTGTAAATGTGTCTGAATAATCAATGCCTTCTCTTTTCACATACCCTTTACATACTAATCTTTTTTTGTTTCTTACTATTGTACCATCTTCATTCATTTTGTTCCTGAATATCCGCTTTGTTCCAATCACATTTTTATCACTAGGTTTTGGGACCAGTTCCCAAGTGTCATTCTTAATAATCTAGTCAAGTTCTTCTTTCATAGCATCATGCCAATCTGAATCCTTACAAGCATCTTCAACACTTAAAGGTTCAATTTGAGATAGAAAACATACCACATCACTACTAGCTGAGTTCTTTTCTTGTGATCTTTTTAAGACTTTACCGCTCTGATCTCCAATAATGTCTTCCTTGGAATGATTTCTTGATGTAAACTTTGGAACTTTAGGTGATGCCGATTCGTCAGACTTAGGAGAATTTTCTTCACTTGTCTCAGGGTCATTGAACAATACATCAATACTATCTAACATTTCTTCAATAACTGTCTCACTATTAGAGGGTCTAGGTTCTTCTTCAATCATGAGTTAGTAATCATGATATCTTTCTTGAATCATAAAATTTTCATCAATATTTACATGAGCACGTTCAATGATCTTTTTCAATCTTAAATTGAAACATCTATAAGCTTTACTTTTAGTAGAGTAACCAAGGAAAATACCTTCATCACTTCTTGCATCAAAATTGCCTACTGCTTCATCCCTCTTGATGTAGCACTTGCTTCCAAAGATTCTGAAGTATTTTACTATGGGAACATTACCAAACCATAGCTCATAAGGTGTTTTTTCAGTGCCAGGCCTTATATGAATTCTATTGATTGTGTAGACTGTTGTATTGACCACATATCTCCAATAGGTATGTACAACTTTTCCTTCTATCATAATGGTGCACGTTGTATCAAGAATGATCCTATTCCTTCTCTCTACAATTCCATTCTACTGAGGTGTTCTAGGTGCACTTAACTGTCTCTTTATTCCATGTTCTTCACAGTACTCATAAAATTTTTCAGAGGTGAATTCTCCTCTTCTATCCGATCTCAAACATTTTATCTTTAATCTAGATTCATTCTCAACCTTACCTTTGAATATTTTGAACTTATCAAATGCTTTTGACTTATCTTTTAAGAATGCAACCCACATCATCCTAGTATAATCATCAACAAACAAAATGAAATACCTTTCACCATAGTATGATCTTGTTTGAGTTGGACCACTTAGGTCTGTATGAATCATATCCAACTTGTTCTCTGTTGAATTCTACTTGCTCCTGAATGAATTTCTCACATGCTTCCCCATCACACATTCCTTGCATATAGTATCAACTAGCTTTTCTATGCTAGGTAGATCTCTTACTTCCTTTACATTGCTTATCTTTACTATGTTATCAAAATTGATATGACATAGTCTTTTATGCCATAACCAACAATCATCAACTTTAGCAACAAAAAAACTTGCTTTTGAATTGAGCTAAAAAACATTACCTCTTGTCTTTGTGCCTAATGTAATCATAACACCATCATTGTTGTTAATGATGCATTTGTCATCTTTGAACTCCAACTGATAGCCTTTACCAAGTAACTGTCCAACACTGAGAAGGTTATGTTTCAAACCATCAACATAAAGATCATCATCAGTACTGTTCTTTCCATCCAAAGTGATGGCTCCTCTACCAACTATAGGTTTAGGAGTGTTATCTCCAAATCTGACCATACCTCCATTATATTTGTCCAAATGAACAAACCTTCCTTTATCACCTATCATGTGATGTGAACAACCACTGTCTATAATCCAGTCTGTCCTTATATCAACTTGTGAAGTCAATGCTAGCTCTTGATTTACTTTCTCATCTTTAGGAACTAACTTATTATTTATCTTGTATACAATAGAAATGAATTCAATTCTTCTTCACCTGATTCTTCATCTAAAACTCTATCTCCAGTATAGTAGCATTCCTTAGAATACTTAGGCTTGTAATCCTATTTGAACTTTTTAGCTCTAGTGGGACACTTAGATGCAAAGTGGCCAATCTTATTACATGAAAAGCACTTAAATGGTAATTGACCTTCATATTTTCCTTTCCATTTCTTTTTTCTTGTGGAAACCATAGAAATAAAATCATCTAGTGTTTTATATTCATCATCATCATCAAAATTACCAGAAGTGTTTGCAAATTTCTTACCATGAACTATTGCTTTGAAAGCTGTTTCACTCTTTGGTTCTGTCTTCAATCTTGAAATCTCAAAAGCTGAGATCTTGCTGATCAAAGTCTCTCTGTTGAAATTTGATGTAAGCTGCATGGTCTCATTAAGGATGTTGATCTTTCTTTCATATTCTGGAGTAAGAGTAGTCATTACTTTATCCATAATGTCCTCTTCTGATATCTCTCCACCATTGTTCCTGATTCCAACAATTGCTTCATTTATCATCTGATTGTAAGCTCTGATCTTTTCTTCAGGAAACATCTCTAATGCATTGTATCTTTTCTTCCATGTTTTTCTGTGTGCATCCTTTTCTTGTTTGTCTCCTTCAAATGTGTCTTCTAGGTGCTTCCATATTCTATGGGTTGTATCTATCTTTTTTACTTCTAAAAATTTACCATCAGATAGGGCGCTGATAAGGGCTTCTTTAGAAATAGAATTAAGATGAAATAATTCCTTTTGTGTGTCAATAGCATCATCTTTTCTAAGGTCTTCTAAGGTAGGAATCTTGGCTGCTTTGATGGTTACATTAAAAACTTAAAAAGCAATGCACTACAAATGGGTTACCATCTTGTTCTTCCAATCAAGATAATTCTCTCCATCAAACTTAGGACTTTCTTTCCTGAAGTATGCCATCTGATCAACCTCAAGTTGTTAAACTTTCTCTTCGAGGCACTTGGCTTTGATACCAATTGTTAGGAATAGTCCCAAGAGATAACTGAGAGGGGGAGGGGGGGTGAATAAGTTATCTACAAGTTTCAATTCTTTATCCAATTAAGTATACTTAAACACAATGAAAGAACACTTGAACACAACACCAATGTTTTGGTTATGGGGAAACCCAAATAGGTAAAAACCCCAGTGGGACTTGATACCCACTAATATTGTGTACTAGTGTATAATGATCCTTGATAGAGGATCCTTTACCCTATTAGGACTAGCTTTACAATATATTAAGTATAGTAGACCTGGTTAAGGGTTGGACCCTGTTAGGAGTCTTTAATAATTGTCCTTGTTAGGGGAGAGGATGCACTATCTAGGAGCTCACTGCTTAAATGGGCGAAGGCTACAACCTTCTAAATAACAAATATACACTATATCTAGATCTTGGTGAACTACGCTTAGACCTATTGTCTAAATCAGTTCCAATGAATAGCACAAACACTTTACTTGGTCACATAGACTTTCTTCTGATGGCTCAACACTTCGTACACTCTACTCTACTCTACTTCATCAACCATGAACCACACTTCAGCAATAAAAAATGACTGCTTATAAATATATTTTCTCCAAATGATATAATAAAGTTGGCCTATTAGAACCATGTTGAAATCATATTAGAGAAACCATAATAAACTCCAAAAAACATTCTTTTGGCTCTATTATGCATGCAACTCATTTTGGGACCTGTCTAATAAAATAATTGTAGACACACGCTACAGACTGTCAGCTCTACCAAAACAATTGGAACTTTCTTTGTAAGCTGAAATAACTTATGCACTCTTAACCGAACATCAATAACACTCCTCCAAGATTAACTCCAAGGGTGCATACCCTCAAGATACACGTAACTCAAGAACCAATAAAATCTCTTTCGGCTCTTCTGAACAAACACAAGAAACTGCTATTGGTGAATAGCGACTACATAACTTCACTTGCATTCATCATCAAACTATTCATCGATAATTAAAACATCACTAACATGTCTTCAACATATATCCAAGTGCGCAAGGCTCCATGATAACTATACAGACAACCATACATAGAACACCATTTGTTACTCTGTCAGGAACACTGCTGACACCAGCTGCAATATAACTGTCTGTACTAATAGTTAACCTCTACACCCATGATATCATGCTAATATCATTTCCACACTAGATATACTGAAAGCTTACTGCATAAGACTTCCATGCATGCTACTTTCCATATGTTTTCATCAATGACAAACATACAGTCAGTACTAGCCTGCTGGCAAATCTCTAACATTTCTTACCATGGACTAAGGCTTTGATAGCTTTTTCACTTTTAGGCTTTGTCTTCAAACTTGATATCTTGAATGCTGAAATCTTGCTGATTATCGTTTCTCTTCTGAAGTCTTTTGAAAATTGCATAGTCTCATCTAGGATATTTATCTTGCTCTCATATTCTGCTGTCAGAGTAGTCATCAACTTATCCATTATGTCTTCTTCCAAAATTTATCCACCATTGTTCCTAATTCCTGCAATTGCTTCATTAATTATTTGATTGTAGGCTTTGATGTTCTCTTCAGGTAGCATCTCTAAATTATTATATTTTTTCTTCCATATCTTTTTACATGCATTCTTAGCTTGGATATCTCCTTAAAACATGTCTTCTAGATACTTCCATATTCTGTAGGCTTTATCTACTTTATTCATCTCTAAAAACTCACTGTTAGATAAGGCCCTAATAAGGGATTCTTTGGAAATTGCATTTTGAGTGAACATTTCCTTTTTCTTAATAGGTTCATCTTCCTTTGCAAGATCTAATAAAGAGGAAATCTAACCCTCTCGAGTAGCTACTTCAAAAATCTCAAAACTAATGCACTCCAGATGTGTTGTCATTTCGTTCTTCCAGTGTAGCTAATTCTCTCCATCAAACTTAGGACTTTCTTTTCTAAGGGATTCCATCTAATCAACCTCAAGCTATTAAACTTTCTCTCTGAGGCACTTGGCTTTGATACCAATTGTTCAGAATAGTCCCAAGAGATCACTAAGAGGAGGGGTGAATCAATTATCTACAAGATTCAATAATTTATGTACAATTAAGTATAGAATAACATTAAGCACATACACAATAAGATAACACTTAACACAACATCACAATTTTGGTTATAGAGAAACCCAAATAGGTAAAAACCCTAGTGGGAATTAGCACCCACTATAAACTACACTAGAGTATAATGATCCCTATTAGAAGATCTTACAACCCTATTAGGAGTTGATCTTTACAATGAATGAAGTACAGTGACTTGGTCAAAAGTCAGACCCTATTAGGAGTCTTTTACAAATAACCTTTTTAGAGGCGAGGACACACTATCCGGGAGCACACTACTCAAATGGTGAAGGTTGCAACCTTCTACCTAATAGATACACACTATATATGGATCTTGGTAAACTAGAAAGTAGACCTACTATATTGATCAGTTCTAATGAATAACATATAATCTCTACTTCTTCACATAGATCTTAAATTGATGATTGACTATCCCAGTACATTTGCATCTTCTACTATGCTCTCTCAATCACACTTAGCAATCACAACTGACTAGCTATAAGTATCTTTCTCCAAATGATATTATCAATTTAGCCTGTTAGAACTTTCTTCAAATCATAATAGAGAAACAATATAACTCTTCAATAGAATCTCCAATGACTAAACCAAGCACACAACACAAATAGGACCGCACAACTCAATATAAGTAGATGCGTCACTTCACACTGTTGGCTCCACCAAATTAACTGAAACTTTACTTACAAGCTGAAATATGTTATGCGATCTTAACCAAACATTCTTAACTCATCACTAAACACAAAACCAAACACACATCAAAACTATAGATGCAACCACTGAAACAATATAAACAATTTCATCTCCATCAGACAATCTCATGAAACTGTAACTGGAAAATATAAACATCATAACTCAACTTGAACTACACAAATAATTTTGCATCCATAAACATAGCTCCAAAAATATGTCTACAACACAAATATAAATGAGCAAGGCTCCATCATCGCCGGTAGTGTTGAAACCATTGTTCATCAGATGTGCGTATTCATTGTTCAAGCTTCCATTTTCATAAAACTTTACATATCATATTTTGATATATGCTTCTCCAAGTTCCTCCATCTTTTTATGAATAAAATAATGAATGTCTTTGACCAATAGGGTTCTAGATGGGATCAAGGACAACTCTCTTGTTTTTTCAACCTCAAATGCCTTCATGGGATACAACTTGAATTGCGGTTGCAATTCTTTAACATGTGCAATTAGAATAGGAGTATCAATCTTTTGTGCTATATTGAACTCTTCTCAACAATCAAAATCACAAACTTGACTACAATTGATAAAATTCTTTGCTTCAACTCTTTCTTAGCTTGCATAGGGTTTACCACTCTTACTTTCCAAATTTAATTGTTACCCACAAAATTCAAGTAGACGATTACTCAAATTTAGTTCACACTAGCTCATAAACCGTTCTCATGAAGGTAAAGTGTGCAAATGATATCTTCTCTTATATTTATAATTCCATTGGGGTTTTACCATTCATTCCAATGACTTTTACCTATTCAAATGGTTAACCATCTTACCACTTGTTCATTAAATGCATAATTCTACCTTTCGGTTCTCTTCCAACAATAATCTTTTACAACGGTTGGAAGTTTTCATAATACCGTTAAGGATAGGTATATTTAAATCACCTCACATCTTAGTATGCTAATTTGTATTACTTACCAATAATTTTTAGGGGACCAATGGATAGGACATTTGTATTTCTCCCCTAAACTCAATTTCTTGACCTAGTTAGATGTTGAATTCTCAACACTCGATGGTTGAGATCCTAATTCAGATGAACTCAATCGTCCTTCTTTATTAATCCAAATTTTCTTCATATTACTTCTTACTTCATCAACATTTACAATCTTGGTTCCTTTATTTTGTGGTGACCAGTTCACTAAACTATTTATGTAATCTCTTGCTAGATGACCCATTCTATTACATGCATACCATATCATGTCAGTTGGTCTCCATGGTCCATAATAATTTCTCAAGTTCATTCTTCTACAATTTTCTATAATATGTCCATGAATTCCATAGTTTTCACAAATTACACCAAATTGTTGTTCTCTACCATAAGTATTCAGTAGTGGCTTAGATGATCCATAATTGTTAAATGTTGATGTACACTTTGTTTCTTTGTGTCCATATTTATTAAAATTATAGAAATATCCCTCAAATCTTTCTATGTACTTAGCATTAGGACTGCATTCACTTTCTCTGTCTAAATTGATTACAGTTATAACAATATCCATTAAAAGATTGATTTTTAGGACTTACCAGTTAGTTTCTCCAAATATTTGATGTGTTTCCTATCTTTCCATAGTTTTAGCATAGGCTTTAATGTTTTTCTTCCTTGAATAGTAAAAGGTTACTTGGATTCTTCTTGTTTCTCCTTGTTCTTTGATGGTTCTCATGTTTCATGTGTACTCCCTCTAGTGCATCCCAATTTAGTTGTGTCATTGGGTTTCCTTTGATGATTTATTTGTTCAAGGATCAACAAGGTACTATCATGTCCTCTCTTAATATGTTCATGTGCCTCTCTTTCTTTCTTAATTTGTTCTTGTGTTTTCTTTAATTAATTCTTCATCATTTCATTTTCATCTCTCAATTTTGTATTCACTTCTTTTAGGGTTTCATTCTCAATGATAACCTATTAATTTTCTTCATGTGCATCATGAAAATGTTCATGCATTATAGAATTCTCTCTACTGATATGATACCATTCTTCTTCATTTACTTTAATTTACTCTTCAAGTTCTTTCCTTTCATCTTCTACAACTCTCTTTTGTTCAAGATATTATCACATAGCTACTAATTTTCCTTCAAATTCCTTCTTCACATTTGACCGTTCCTTTTCTAGTTTTGCATTTTTTTTCATGACTTCATATAGGGCTTCTTGTGCTTGATTAGATATACTTCCATCTGAAAGTTGGTTACAATAGTCTTGTATATATCTTAACCTTTTAGTTAACTACTTTCTTATAGCAAGTGATTTCCTTAATTTCTCATTTAATTCTTCAATTACTTGCTCGGGAGTTTTTCCTGTTTCCATAGTGCTCAACTCAGGGCCTTCTACTCAATGTTTTAGACTTTCCTTTAGAGTAACAAAGATCTAATACTAATTTTTGGGTATTAATCACTATATAATGCACTGAGAGGGGGGGTGAATCATTGTAGAAACCACTTCAACAATTTCAACTAAATCTGATCACCGGTTACAAATAAAATAGTAAACTAGTCATTACTACATTAACCATTATTGTTGATCACACTCATAAACATAAAGCAGTAAATGTAAACCAAACATCACAACCCTTAACATAGGTGAAATAATTATTTTGGTATCATAGAAACCCTTGTAAGAGGGGAAAACCATGGTGGGGATGAAATCCATAATCTTCTCTACTACAATTGCAAGGTGCCATGTGAAAATCTTCCAAAAACTCTTTTTGAGATTTATTCTAATGCAATCAGGGCTAGAAAATCCAATTAATGACTGTCCAACCTTGCAACCAAACACTAACACAGTGGAAAATACAACAAGAAACCAGATCTGAAAGAAAATAGATGTCTTTATTTCATCAAATAATTGATTACATGCAATGTATCGGGCTAGAAGGCCTTCTTGATTATGACCAATTATAATGCAAGAAATATTTCTACAAGATCATGCAATATCCAACACACTTCTCCTTAGCTAGCCCAGGTCTATGACACAATAGGACACTGGTAGGAATTCCAAGAAAGATCTAAACCTGTACTGAAACTTCCAAGAAATCTTTCTGCTACCTAAGCTCACAAGCTACTAACTCTGCTTTCAAAGATTCGCACATCTTCTACTACCTAAAAAACTACCCAAACACTCCTTAAATACTAAACCCCAGCCACAAGTTAGCTTTACAAACAATTAAATCCCAAAAGCCAGTTGGCTCCCAAATATACAAATATTAAATGCCAAACATCAGTCGGCTCACAAATAGCTTCACCAATATTTAATTCACCAAGTTGGCCTCTAGATTTACATAGGATAATGCAACACACCAAATCTAGGTCCCCACAAGTCAATGGTCAATCCATAACTTGAGGAACGTGACCCAGATTAAATGAACCAGTTGGCCAAGCCGAATCTCCAAGAACAACCATCAGTAAGCCAAACTACTGACCATCAGGAAACATACCGAGCAACCATACTAACCAAGCTTCTCAAGCATTACCAAGCACCAATGTCAACCGAGTACCATAGACATCACCGAGCACCAGAAGTGCCAAGTCTCCTTCAATGAATGAGCTCCCTTCAGCAATAGAGTCCTCCAATGACCGAGCCACTTTAGCGACTGAGAAATAGGCATAAACATCAAAATCCCATCAGTAACCAAGCTAGTGAGTGACCATCATCCATAGAGAAACACCAGTCTTCTATCGCGATCACCAACTAAGTAACCAAAATCCACCAGATAGTTACCAAGACTACCAGGAACTTCAAGAACTAAGCAATAAGCCAAGATGCCACTCCATTAGACTCTCAGGGTATAAATAAAAGTGTGTCCGAAACTTTCTCCCCAAAGGGAACATCTAAAAACCACCAACTCCACTTCATCTTCACCAAAGGTTTCCATTCTATCAGAGGAAAGAAAACCAATCCACAACTCAACCAATCAGCATGTCCAACATCCTAAACAAATTGAGCCATCAATCCATCACCAAGGATCAAGGAAGAATCCCATCTCAAAATCTCATTACCAGACTTATCACTATGAACCAGCAACTCAAGTCCGCAACCAACAAATAACATATGCACCTCGCCACCAAACAATATAAATTTGGTAAAACCATCATCAGAAAGGTGTTCAACAACAAGTGTCTCCTCATCTACAACAACTTGATCAAGCACAACTAGATACTCTAATATTTTCATGTCAGGCACAACTGACTGAACATGAAAACCAATCTTCTCACTAGCCTCAACAACATCTTCAACATCATTGGTATGCATAGGTAACTTAGCAATAGGCACAAGTTGCTTTGCAGGTTTCATGACAGAATCCACCAACTGACCATCAAAACCAATTTCACATACCTCTTCAACCTCTGAACTATCATAGGAAACCTTGTCAAGATGTCTTCTCTCATGAACCAGTCTTCTAATCAGCCGAACAAATTTAATTCAGATCGGCATGCTCCAACTCCGACGAGCTTTACAAATCTCAACAACACTTTCTCTCACAAGTTTCTTAACTTGGTTCTCCATGTAGTTCTGTAAATCCACTTCCAATCA
This sequence comes from Chamaecyparis obtusa, assembly GCA_027943335.1. Lineage (NCBI taxonomy): Eukaryota > Viridiplantae > Streptophyta > Pinopsida > Cupressales > Cupressaceae > Chamaecyparis > Chamaecyparis obtusa. The sequence continues at coordinate 1,756,603 of BSBK01007278.1, forward strand.
AGAAAACCTCTCAAAAATCACATCACCGAGGTCCAATCCTCTCGGAGACATCTCTAGAGATCTTTGAAAACCTTTTGCAATAAACCCTAACACTGACCACCTTGTGACAACCTTCAAGATGTATGTAAGTCAGATCTCAACTTGCCACGTCACATGAACAACTAGGGCACAATTTTATAAGTTCAATGTTGTGGATCTGCAACTCAGATTGCACACAATCTCTTCACCAACAACATCAACTTCACAAGATCCACCTTGTTAGGTCAACCTTCTACTCTAACTTGATGAACTCTCTCTCTGATACCACCTAATGTAGTCAGGGCTAGAGAATCCAATTAAGGACTTTTCGACCTTGTAGCCAAACACCAACACAGTGGAAAACACAACAAGAAACCAAATCTGAAAGAAAATACATGTCTTTATTTCATCAAATAACTGATTACATGTAATGTGCTAGGCTGTAAGGCCTTCCCAGTTATGGCCAATTACAATGCAAGAAATAGTTCTACAAGACCACGCAAGATCCAACACACTTCTCCTCAGCTAGCCCAGGTCTGTTACACAACAAGACATTGGTAGGCACTCTAAGAAAGATCTAGAGTTGTACTCAAACTTCTAAGCAATCTTTCTGCTACCTAATCTTGTAAGCTAATAACTATGCTTTCACAAATCCACACATCTGCTACTACCTAAAAAACTACCCAAACACTCCTTAAATACTAAACCCCAACCACAAGTCTGCTTTACAAACAATTAAATCCCAAAAGCCAGTTGGCTCCAAAATATACAAATATTAAATGCCAAACATCAGTCGGCTCACAAATAACTTCACCAATATTTAATTCACCAAGTCAGCCTCCAGATCCACATAGGATAATGCAACATGAAATATCTAGGTCCCCACACATCCAACGGTCAATCCATAACTCGAGAAATGTGACCTAGATTAAATGCACCAGTCGGCCAAGTTGAATCTCCAAGAAAAACCGTCGGTAAGCCAAACTACCAAGCATCAAGAAACATACCGAGAAACTAGACCAACAAAGCTCCTCAAGAATTATCGAGCACTAATTTCAACCAAGTACCATAGACATCGTTGAGCACTAGAAGTGCCAAGTTTCCTTCAATGACCGAGCTCCCTTGAGGGACCAATTCCTCCAATGATCGAGCCACTTCAGTGACCGAGCAATTGGCATAAATACCAAGACCCCATTGGTAATCGAGCACAAAGCAAAAAACCACCAAGCCACCAAGTGACGATCATCCACTAAGAAACATCAGTCTTCTACTAAGATCACCAACCAAGTAACCAAACTCCACTAGATAGTTACCGAGACTGCCAGAAACTTCACGCACCGAGCAATAAGCTAGGATGCCACTGCATCACATTCATCTTTTGATAGATATCTAGTAGACTATCATATGTACAATAAATACATTTGAAATTCTACTGCATGTGAGGATCGAAACCTCAATCTATAGATTCACCTTGTAAAAGGATTTAATAACTAAGACCTATAAGATTCTTCCTGGTAAGAAGATTTAACCTGATGTAATTATGAGAGAAAAAAAATAATTGATCTCTATATTAGCACTCCTTTCCTACCAGATCCTTCATTTCATGTAGCTTCTTACACTTTCATAATATCTATGACTCAAACCTCTCCTTCTAATCTTATCATAATCTCTTATACTGGTTGCTGATTGATCTTACAATATACTTATTTTTCCACAAAACTATCTAACCTTTTAAATCCTTCTTACAAATAATATTTTATATGATTCCTTACTATTTTTCTTCATAAACAACATCATTGATTTTTCCTCTTAAGTGTTTATCTCTCCTCTCGTTCAATTCACCAATCTTGAGATAGTAATACATTTTTATCTTGGAATTCAAACTTTCTTTAAGTCATTTTTCACTTTAGGTTCAACTACTTGTAGAATGTTCCAGATCATTGCTAACCTTAGATAAAATCATCCATAAATTTAAACCAATAGAATCTTGACAACTCAAATAACTTTCATAACAAACCTCACCTCAAGATCTATGTCAATTTTTCATTAAGAACTCAAAGAAATAATGTCTCAAAGTTTATTCTATAATACTGATTAATCATTCAAGTCCAAATAATACATTAACATTTTAAGAGATGGTCATGTAATTCATGTCTAAAATGATGTATTACATCATCCTGTTAAATTGCTCCACATGATATTTTAATCTTCATATATATTCATCAGTTTTCCATCATGTTGTTGTTATTCCTACTTACCGGTTATTTCACTTAGTCAATTTTAGATAGTTTAGATTAGATTCTTCATTATTGGTCATTGCCAATTATGTTCATAGATTGTTTAGTATGTTTCACCATCAATGACAACATTTTATCAGACATGTATCATGGTTTGTTGTCTTTCCCAGTTAGTTGATCAATGCCAACACAAGCAATACATTATGATACAAAGCATACTCATAAAAGTAACTCAACATAGATTACAATTCTCAAGGGTTCCATGATGTAAAATTAATTATGTAATTAGAACCAAGTACAAAGTATAATACAACATTCCAAAAGTATCACAACTAATACATTGATACTGGTACAATATACAACATAATAAAGATAAATTAACAAGCCTCCAATGAAGAACACGAAGAAGGTAACGACAAGAAGTATCATCTAACACTGGTACATGAATGTTAAAATCTCAAATGTTAAAAGAATCACTACCACCCAACCTTGTGGAACCTAAATAGTTCATTCCCACGGTGCTAAGGAGATAACAACAAACCCCACTCAAAAATTACAAACCAAAACCAACACAAGGTAAAACTAAACAAGGGATCCTGGAGGATCTCTATCTCAAATGGTACAACTCAAAATGCAGGGGTAAACATAAAAATCCCAGAGGCAACCAACACATGTAGGAAACCTAATATGCATAAAGGGAAATGTCATCACATGAGTCAACTCTAGAGTTACCCTGGTATTCTCTCTAGACCCCAACCCCCTAGTGACTCTATGTGGTATCAGTAAGCTCTCATACAGACAAGGCGACTTACTATGCCTCATCCAATGCACACAAGAGGTCGTCATCTTTACACAAATCATCCTAGCCTATACTAGTTCTCAAGTCTTGGGTGAGGAACATAGACATATTATTAATTCATTTTAAACTCTCAATGTATTAAAGTTATCACTTTATTAGGGAACCTACAATGAGTTACCCTGGTATCCACTTAGGGCCCCAACCCTCATTGTAAGCCACTTCTCCTCTATACACTTAGTTAACCTACGTTGGCTCACTTATCACAAATTGATCTCATAAATTACACAAAGTATGCTAATCAAATTCAATTCCATTAAATAGGATAACTAAAAGTCATAGTGTTCCTCAAACCAATCATCATAAATGTATTCTCAAGTATCCACAAAAACATGAATTTAAACAATAAATTTGGAAAAATAATCGATGATATAATGGCATCACAATGCACATAAAGAACTTTCATAGGTATGTTAACCTTACTATGATGAGAATACTGAGAGAGGGGTGAATCAGAAATCTATTGATTTCAACATTTAAATATTTTTCACTTAACCAATTAAGTAGCAACTCAACAATCAAATTCAAATGTGCAACCACAAAACATTCAACACAAAGAGATAAGATTTTTGGTATTGTGGAAACCCAAATTTGGGAAAAACCATGGTGGGGATGTGATGCAGGAGCATCTCAGGTCCTTGGAAATCCTTTGTCATGAAAAACATGTCTATGTTTTCCTATGTTTCTCGGTTCCTTTGTTTACCGGGGTTGGTCGGTTATCTCTTTGGTGGTCGGTCAATTTCCTTGGCACTCAGTGATGCTTCTCTGGCTCTTGGTTGTCCTTTCTTACCAAGTTGTTTGTTTTAGTTTCCTATTGAGGCTGACATTTGCAATTAATTATGGTCATGGATTTAATGTTGGAATCTATCATTTTGAAGCATGTGGACCTAGATCTGGTAGTTCCTTCCGTTGATGGTGGATTTGAAGGCCGACTTGTTCGATAGCCTCTTGTATATAATTTAATCTTTGTTTATAGTTTTAGGCAATCAATTAGGACATCAGAGATAGAAGATAGGAGATAGAAGATTGTTTTATATCCTTGCAAGTTGGATGAGTTCTGTACTTGAATTGTAATGTCTGGCCTAAATCAAGAAGGCCTTACAGCCCAGAATGTATGAATCAATTGGAATAAATATATGAAAGTTATCTACATTCTCTCTCTCTCACTTGTGTGTTGTTTCTTCCACGTGTGTTCTCTACAAGGGGGATATGGTTAGGGTGTTCCTTTGGCCCCTTTGCCCATCATCTCTTGTGTCATGTGGTATTAGAGTGAGGTGAGATCTAGATCTAGGTTTGTGAATCTAGGTTTGAGGGTTCCTTCTTGTCAAACCCTAGTTGAATTGTTGTGGGGTAGTAGATTGAGATCTGGCCTACAATTGTAGAGGGTTTCAAGATGGTTTGTGGGAGGTGAGATGTGAATCCAAGATTGGCAGACATGTTGAGACAACTTGCTGCTAGATTAGAAGTTGTTGAAACAATCCAGAGAAGAGGAAGACATCTTAAAGATATTAGTGATGATGAAATTGTGGAAGAACAAGTTGATGTAGAACCTACACCGATGATGGATCAAGGTGAGAAAATATTGTTGAAGGCTTTGAAAAATCTAAAGTCTACACCATAGTCTAATCCTCCTAAGTATAGTGTAAAATTGGGTTATGATGAATTGGTGGACTGAATCACCGAGCTAGAAAAGTACTTTGAGTATGAAAATGTCCCTGAGGAAAAGAAGGTGAAAATTGCAAGCACAAAGTTGAAACGTCATGCATCCTTGTGGTGGGAACATCTAAAGTTGGACTGAAAGAGGAAAGGCAAAGAAAAAATTAAGGTATGGAATAAGATGGTGAATAAATTGAAAGGGAATTTTTTACCTTGTGATTACCAGATTAACCTAGTTAGGTGAATGCAAATTTTGAGGTAGAAAGATAGCTCAGTAAAAGAATATACTGAGGACTTCTATAGACAAGATATCAGATCTAGACATGATAAATATGATGTGGAAATAATTTCTAGGCACCTGAATGGATTGAGAGTTTCCATCCAAGAAGAAATCAGTTTGGTTAAACTGGAGAACATTGAAGAAGCTTATCAATTTGCATGCATTGAAAGATGAGGATAAATTGAACAAGAGACATGATCAAAGACAAAGAGGTAGAGGTGGAAGATTCCCTAGAGGAAGAGGTAGATCTCATGGTGAAAACTATAAATTTGAATCTGAAAAGATGAATCTCGACAAAGGCAAGACCGATTGTAAAGGTGAAAGTTCATCTAGAGGAAGAGGCAATAACTACCAAGGTGGTTATAAAAGAGGTGGTTTCCAAGGAACTTGTTAAAATTGTGCAGAAGAAGGACATAGATCATTTGAGTGTACACATGTAAGTAGAAGGTTGGTAGTAGTAGAAATGCTTTGGTGCAAGAAGAGTCACCGAATGAACTTGAGAAAGAAAATAACTTGATGGTAAGGAGACCACTTTGGAGTGAAATTAATAACAAAGATCTGGTAAGGAAAAGTTTGTTCAAGACTAGATGTAGAGTTTTTGATGAAGTTTGAAAGGTAATCATTGACAGTGGTAGCTCAGGGAACTTGGCATTTGAGGAAATGACCTTACAAAGTTGCACTTGAAAAGGTTGGAACATCCAAAGCCCTATCAAATTTCATGGATGAAAGATGAGCATACACTCTTGGTAAGTGAACAATGTTATGTGAATTTAAAAATTGGAAAGTACTATGATAAGGTTTTATGTGAAATCATGCCTATGGATTGTTGTCATATTTTGTTGGGTAGACCTTGGCAATATGATAGACATGCTATATATGATGGGAGATTGCATAAATATACTATTTGGGCTGATGGAAGAAGAAAAATCTTGTTACCTTTGATTGAAGAACTTGTTAGAAATGTTTGCACATCTGTGAAAGTTTTTTTGATGGAAGGAATAAATTTTTTTAAGGATTTGAAGAAGAATGATGTATGTTTTGTTGTGATTCCTAAAAAACCGAGTAAGAAAACATAGGATAGTATCTCCGATGAGATTGATAAGTTTCTCACCGAGTATAGTGAAATCATTTCTAATAATGTACCTGATGGTTTTCCACTTAAGAGAAGAATTCATCATTGCATGGATCTAATCCTTGGAGCTAGTTTACTGAATAAGGCACCACATCGGTTGACACCTACCGAGAATCAAGAATTGAACCAACAGATTCAAGAATTGTTGCACAAAGGATTAATCTGAGAAAGTTTGAGTCCTTGTGTAGTACATGTTGTATTGGCACCTAAGAAGAATGGAGAATGGAGAATGTGTACTAATTCTAGAGAAATCAACAAGATAATAGTGCAATATAGGTTTCCTATATCGAGAATGGAAGACATAATGAATAGTTTGACTGGACAAAATTATTTTACCAAAATTGATTTAAAAAGTAGGTATCATCATATCATTATTAGAGAAGGTGATGATTGGAAGACTAATTTCAAGACAAAAGAAGGTTTGTATGAGTGGTTGGTTATTCTTTTTGGTTTAACTAATGCCCGAGTACTTTTATGAGGTTGATGAATGAAGTTTTGAAGAAATTCTTAGGTAAATTTGTGATTGTATACATAGATGATATTCTGATATTCAGTAAGACCAGAGAAGAACATTTTTTGCATGTTAAACAAGTATTGCAGAGGTTGAAAGAAGAAAAGTTGCTGATAAATCTGAAAAAGTGTTCTTTCATGAAAGAGGAGATTGTGTATTTGGGATTTGTGATTTCAGCTGATGGATTGAAGATGGATCCTGAAAAGGTTGAAGCTATTTTGAATTGGCCTACACCTAAGAATGCTAGTGACGTAAGATCATTTCATGGTTTGGAAAGTTTTTACCAAAATTTCATTAGGAATTTCAATTCAATTTGTAATGCTATGACTGAGACTATGAGATGAGATAAAAGAGAATTACAGTGGACACATGGAGCTAATAAAAGTTTTGAGACTCTAAAGCAGAAGGTTGTTGAATTGCTTGTGTTAACATTGCCTAATTTCAATAAGTTATTTCAAGTGGAATGTGATGCAAGTGGAAGTGCAATAGGAGCTATGTTGAGTCAAGAAGGTAAACCCGTTTCTTTATTTAGTGAAAAGTTGAATGATACAAAAAGGAAATATTTTGTGTATGATCAAGAATTATATGCTATTGTTCAAGCCCTGCAGAAACAGAGACATTATTTGATACTGAGTGAATTTGTGTTTTAATTGATCATAAAGCTTTACAGTATTTAGGTAGTCAAAATAAGTTGAATCATAGACATATGAAATGGGTTGAGTATTTTTAGAGCTATACATTTGTGATAAAGCATAAAAGTGGAGTCACTAATCGAGTTGCAGATGCATTGAGTAGAAGATCTTTGATGACTGAGATGAAAATTGAAGTTCTTGGTTTTGATGCATGAGAGATTCTTATGAATTTGATCCTAATTTTTATGAGCCATGGAGAAAGTACAGAGCACCTATTCAAGATCAACCAATTACTAAATGGGAAGAATATTTCATTAAAGGAGGTATGTTGTTTAAAGGTATTCAGTTGTGTACACCAAGAGGATCAATGAGAACTATTTTGATAAAAGAGAAACATAGTACTAGTTTGGATGGACACTTTGGTGTTGATAAAACATTGAATTTTCTTAAGGAGAAATACTTTTGGCCATAGTTGTATAAAGATGTTCAAAAATTTGTGAAAAGTTATGGAATTTTTCAAGTTGCAAAAGGAGTAAGTCAGAATACTGGATTGTATACACCTATTTCTGTTCTTGAGAAACCTTGGATTGACATCAGTATGGATTTTTTTCTTAGCTTACTGAAGATATTAAGAGGTAATGATTCTATATTTGTTGTTGTAGATAGATTTTCTAAAATGACACATTTTATACCTTGTAGAAAGACATCATATGCAGTACATATAGTAGATCTTTTCTTTAAGGAAATTTTTAGATTGAATGGATTACGGAGGAGTATTATCTTTGACTGAGACAGTAAATTTGATGGGTACTTTTGGAAGACCCTTTGGAGAAAGTTTGGCACTGAGTTGAAATGTAGTTCTACATTTCACCCACAGACTGATGGACAACTAGAATTTGTGAATAGAAGCCTGGGAAATATTTTGAGATGTTTGGTTGGAGACACATTAAGTAATTGATATTTTGTGTTGGCAAAAGAAGATTTTGAATAGAATAATTCAGTGAATAGGGGTATTGGAAAGACACCTTTTGAGATTGTAAATGGCATACAACCAAGAGGTATATCAGATTTGAGGGATATTATTGATGAAGGAAAGAGAAGTGTTGAAGGGGTAAATTTTTTTGATTACATGAAGACATTGCATGAAGATGTGAAACATAAGTTGGAGAAAAGTAATTAGAAATACAAAGATAGAGCTGACAGATCTAGAAGACATAAGAATTTTGTAGTCGGTGATGAAGTAATGGTTCATTTGAAGAAAGGTAGATTTCCTATTGGAACATATGGGAAACTGAAAATGAAGAATTTTGGTTCTTGCAGGATCATCTTAGGTCCTTGGCAATCCTATGTCACCATAAACATGTTTGTGTTTTCTTGTGTTCCTCGGTTCCTTCTTTGACTGAGTTGGTTTGGTGTTGCTCAATTTCCTTTTTTTGTCAGGGTTGGTCGGTTATCTCTTTGGCACTCAGTGAATTTCCTTGGCACTCGGTGATGCATGTCTGGTGCTTAGTTGTCCTTTCTTACTAAGTTTTTTGTTTTAGTTTCTTGTTGAGGCCGACTATTCCAATTAATTATGGTTGTAGATTTAATAGTGCAATATATCATTGGGAAGCACATGGACCTAGATCTGGTCATTCCTTTCATCGATGGTGCATCTGAAGGCTGACTTTTTTGGTAGCCTCTTGTATATAATGTAATCTTTGTTTGTATTTTTAGGCAATCAATTAGGACATCAGAGATAGAAGCTAGGAGATAGAAGATTATTTCAGATCCTCGCATGTTGGAGGATTTATGTACTTGAATTGTAATATTTGGCCTAAACCAGGAAGGCCTTATAGCCCAACATGTATGAATCATTTGGAACAAATATATGAAAGTTATCTACATTCTCTCTCTCACTTATGTGTTGTTCCTTCCATGTGTGATCTTTGCAAGGGGGATCTAGTTAGGGTGTTCCTTTGGCCCCTCTCCCTATCATCTCTTGTGTCAGGATGGAACCTATAAATATATACTCTTCTAAAGTACGCCCTATGAAAGGCATTTACATATACATGAGAAAATGTAACCTTATGAGAGGCTTTACCTAAATCTCATAATAATCTTGTACCTTGCAAGAGATAGCCTTCTAAGAGGACTTAGAACACTTTTTATAGTGCCACCATACATGATTTACAATACAATGATGATTTTTCAAGATTTACCTCACTTGAGGAATTCTAGTACTTTGTTGTAGTTATCACAAAATAATAGGTAAGAATGATCTATGAAATATCAACCTCATTTTCTTGATCAGATCCTTTTTAGCTCAAACAAAGTTCTTCACATTCTTCTTTAACACTTTTTTAGACCGCACCTTATCATTCTTCTTCCTTTTTCATCGATGCACAATCAACAACACACTCACCATCTTCTTTTTCCAGCTTATACTACTTTCCTTTTCTCTTACATTTCCATCACCATAAAAAATCATAAAACATAATACCTTTTCAATATAACCATATAATTGGATTCATATCACATATCTCTATATCCAATTTTAAATTTACTAACCACGTCTTTTCATTTTTAGATTTAATCAAGAAATTAAATTATTTCATTAAGTATTTTCCTTCTTAACCAATCATCTTGCTCAAATCATTTTTACATGCTCATCTCAATGATATAACCATTAAAAAATTATTTCCATCTATCCATGCACATTATCCAATAAATTTTGATCAATAACATTTGATTATAACAATGATCTAAATCAACAATACTGATCAAACACTTAGCAGCTTAGAAACTTAATATTTTTGAAATATCATTGTTTATCTTTTGTCAAAATGAATCGTGGTTGTAGGATTAGCATCCAAAAGCTTCACATAACCTCTAGAGAATAACTAATCACCAAAACAATAAAACACATAACCATAATGATATAATCATCTTATTCTTGTTAATTGTTGTCTTACCAATTTCACTGTCTCTCATCAACCTTGCTAAATCTATCTCATTGGTCATGACGATAATTTAATATTTTACATGTAGCATCCAAATATGTTTCCAAACATTTTTTTAGAACATCACCTTTACATATTACAATTCACATGATGTAATCCATGATCATCATCAATGAATCATAAAGTTAATAGTTGACATTAATGAAAATACCATAACTAATCATTTCTCAACCATACCTGTCATGTCTCATCATCAAATCATACTCCAACCCACTTTCCTTAAACAAATGATTAGACACTTCCTTTACTACATTAATCTTCATCATTTATGCCAACAATCTCACCCTTTGGCATTGATGGAAACACAAAAAATCAACACATACCTCTTTGTCTCTTTACCTATGTGTCCCAAAGTAATCGGACAATTTATCATATCCACAGATTCTTCAGTTCCACCTCTATCTTTAACTTCTCAACTTCCAATCATTAGCCTTGTAGATTCCAATGTGTGTAGTGCCTCCCCCTAAGATGTAAAATCTATTTAGTTCACTGCATGTACCAAATACTTGTACCAATGTGTTGATGACACATTCTCTCCCTTTGATAGCAAGAAAGAAGTTTCCAATCAACAAGATAAACATGTATCAATCTTCAAATATTCTCTCTGATTTCCAATTCAACATATTTTATAACTTAACTACTCCTACTCCAAGACTTGTCACTAATACATCAATACAGGTTAAGCTACAACAATAAATTTCAAGGATTGATGTAGTACAACATCTTCTCAGTTAAGTGCAGATAGGGGAGTGACCCCTAACTTACCTCTCAAGTATTCAAACCTATCCTTAGGTAGAGGCTTAGTAAAGATATCAATAATTTTTTCCCCAGTTGGAATGTATTCCAACCTTACCTCTTTTTCTTGAACTTGTTCTCTAAGAAAATGATACTTTATCGAAATGTGTTTACTCTTAGAGTGCATCACTGGAATCTTAGAAATGTTTATAGAACTAGTATTATCATAGCGAATAAAAATAGGTTTAGTCACATTTTCTTGTATACCTTCAAGTAGTTTCTTAATCCATACCACCTAAGTGCAATTGATAATGGAAATAACATATTCAGCTTTAGCACTAGATTGTGAAATATAATTCTTCTTCTTACTTGTCCAAGCAACAAGTCTTTCACCCAAGAAGAATGCTCCACCTCTTGTACTTTTCCTTTCATCCACATTTCTAGGCCAATCGACATTAGTATAAACATTTAGTGAAAAAAATCCTTTGTAACCATACTCAATTCAATAATCTATTGTTCCTCTTAAATATATGAATATCCTTTTTACTACAATCAAGTGTCTTTCCTTAGGATTTTCTATAAATCTTGCATTCAAACCGACTGCTTGTGCAATATCCATTCTACTAAGAACAACATACTATAGGTTTCCTATCATAGATCGGTACATAGTCTGATCAAATTAATCAGATTATACATACTTTGATAATTTTCAACCTATAACCATCGGGGTTCCAATAGGTTTTGATTTATCAAGTCCAAAGGTCTTCAATATCTCTTTCATGTATTTAGAATGACTGATGTAGATACCATTATCAAGTTGTGAAACTTACAAGCCAATGAAGTATTTGATCTCACCTATCATTCAAATTTCAAATTCCTTTCTCATTTGTTAGAAAATTCTCTACTTAAGTCATCATTACCTCCAAATATTATATCATCAACAAATATTTCAGCAAGTAGTAACTTATTTTCTTCATCAACCTTTAGATTAACATTGTTGTTGTCACTTATTATGATAAATACAATCTTTATAAGATATGAGTGCAATCTCTCATACCATGATCTAAGTGATTGTTTCATTCCATATAGTGCCTTCTTTAAATTTCAAATCAAATCATGTCCATTGTTCTTCTCAAAACCTTCAAGTTGTTTAATATAAACCTCCTCTTCTAGTATACCATTCAAAAAAGTAGATTTAACATCCATTTGATAAACTCTGATTGTTTGTAAGATGAATAAGCAAGTAGTATCCTTCTTCTAATCTAGCAATAGGTGAAATGGTCTCACCATAATCCAATCCTTTCTCTTATGCATATTATTTGTAAATAAGTCTTTCCTTGTTTCTCACCACTTCTTATGTTTCATCTATTTGATTTCTAAATACCCATTTAGTTGCAATTACATTCTTATCTACCAGTCGGGGTACTAGAATCCAAGTTACATTCTTCTCTATCTATTCTATCTCCTTTCTCATTGCATTAAACTAATCATCATCTTTTAGTGCATCCTTAATAGTTCTAGGCTCAAACTTAGTAAGTAAGAAAGTGCTTTCTCTAGCTTTCCTTCTAGTTAATATTACAACATTCTTATCTCCAATTATTTTCTCAGGAGAGTGATTTAACTTAACATACCTTGGTAAAGTAGGCTTAGATCTTTTCTCCTCAGCTTCATTCTAAGCAGGTGTACCATCTTTTGCTTGTTCCTCTTGTCTTTGTTCATTCTGTTTAGTAGGTTCATCTTCCATCATTGATTGCATATATGTTATTCCATTGTAGTCTTTAGGTTTCCTCCTTCTTGCTTCATCATTTTCATCAGAAAAATCATCAACTTTTACATTTTCACTCTCAATGATCATATTTTTCCTCTTGTTTAAACACTTGTAATCTTTACTCTTAGATGAATACCCCAAAAATATTCCTTCATCACTTTTAGCTTCAAACTTTTCTATGTTTTCATCCTTCTCAATAAAGCATCTACTACCAAAGATTTTGAAATAACTTACATTAGCAGTGTGTCCATACAATGTTCATAAGGTGTCTTTCATATTCCTTTCTTGATCAAAACTATTTTAAAGTGTATATAGCAGTTCTAACAGTTTCTCTCCAAAACATTTGTGCAATATCCTTTTGTATCATCAAATTCCCAATACATCCAACCACTGACCTATTTCCTCTTTCAACTATTCCATTATATTGTGGTGTTCTAGGAGTAGACATTTTTCTCTTAATCCCTTCATCTTCACAATAGGAAATAAATTCATGTGATGTAAATTCTCCACCTCTATCTAACCTTAAGCATTGTAAGCTCCTATCGGTTTCCTTTTCCACTCTTTCTTTGTAAATCTTGAACATATGAAAATCTTTTGACTTCTCTTTAAGAAATACAGCCCACATCAACCTTGAATAGTCATCAATGAACAACATAAATTACTTGTCTCCATAATAACTTTGAGTTCTCATAGGACCACATAAATAAGTATGAACCAAATCAAGTATATTCTCAGATGTGTAGCCTTTACTATTGAATGTAGAACTAGTAAGCTTCCCAAATTGAAAATCTTTACAAATAACATTATCAGGTTTCACAAGGTATGGAAGAACTCTAAGAACTTTCTTCTTACTGAATTTGATTAGGTTATCAAAATTAACATGACAAAACCTATTGTGCTATAATCAACTCTCTTCTACCTTTCCAATCAAACATTTCTTAACAAATGGATTCGAGTAGAAAAAGTTACCTCTTGTTAATTCTTCAGTAGAAATCAACTTTCCTTGTTTGTTCTTTATCTTGCATATTCCTTTACTAAATTTCAAATCAAATCCTTTCTGATTTAGTTGAGAAACACTCAATAGGTTGTAGTTTAGTCCTAATACCCAATAGTGTAGTGTCATTCAATTCTATAGTGCCTTTACCTTTTACCATACAGGGGATTTCATTCCCAAACTTAACTAACCCTTCATCAAATTCCTCAAGGTCAATGAATTTTCTCTTGTCACCGGTCATGTGATGTGTGCTTCCATTGTTAATAATCTAATTATTACTCATGTTCATAGTTGATATCAATATGGTCTCACTACTTTCTATCTTATCTTCCTTCATAGAAACAAAGATAATCTCCTCCTCCTCATCATCATCTGATTCATTATTTGTAACACCTTCCTCAACTAGGTAACATGCTTTCATTCCTTTATCCTTATATCTCTTGTTCTTTTCTTTCTTACTATTCTTGGGGAACTTTGATGCAATATGTCCAATCTTACTACATGCAAAGAATTTCAAGGGCAATTTTCCTTTATACTTCCCCTTTCCTCTAGGTAACCTTGTAGCAAACAAAGATTCCAATTCATCTTGTTCTTTTTCCTTAGAAATGATATCATCAATACTACTTCCATAAGATACTAAAGTAGTTTGACTAGTAGGCTCATAATTGTTTCTAGCATTTAGATAGGCCTTAAATGCTACATCAATTCTAGGCACACTATTATCATAATTTCTCAACTCAAAGGTAGTCAAATTTCCAACCAAAGAATTAATAGTAACCAGTATAGTCCCTAAAGATCTTACTTCTTGTATAGTTGAAACTCTAATTTCATAATGGGGCAATAAAGTTCTCAGGATTTTTCTTACCACATCATCCTCAATGATGGTTCCACCAGCTCCTCTGATTTCATTCACTACCTCCTTGATTCTCTAAATTAATGCTCAATGTTCTCCCCTTATGCCATCCTCATGTCATCAAATTTTCCCTTTAAACTATCTACCTTAGCATTTTGAACATGTGAATCACCTTTGTAGACAATTTTTAGCTTCTCCCACATATCATAAGTAGTATCAAAATCTTTGACATTGATATACTCTACATCTGATAAGGTACTTTCTATTGCTTCCATAGTTGAAGTGTTCTCTTGTTTATCCCTTAACTATTCAGTAGACAAGGCTCCATTAGGAAGAACATATCTTGTAGTCACATGTTCCCAGTACTAGTCACCCATTATTTTAGGTACAATTTCATCCTTCCACACCATACTAGGTAATTATACTTGTTGAACTTAGGACCTTCCATTCTCATCATCTTGTCAGGATGTTTTCTTCAAGCTATTAAACTTCTTCTCCAAGCCAGAGCTCTAATACCAATTGTTAACCCTACTATGATGAGATTACTGAGAGGGGGGTTGAATCAAAAATTTATCGATTTCAACATTTAAATGCTTTTCACTTAACCAATAAAGAATAAACTCAAAGATAAAATGTAAATATGAAACCAAAAAATATCCAACACAAAGACATAATATTTTTGGTATCATGGAAACCCAAGTTAAGGAAAAACCAAGGTGGGGATGGCACCTACAAATCTGTACTCTTGTAAAGTATGCCCTGTGAAAGAAATTTACATATACATGACAAAATGTAACCTTGTGAGAGGCTTTACCTAAAACTCATACAAATCTTGTACCTTGTGAGAGGTAGCCTTGTGAGAAGACTTAGAACACTTGTTACAGTGCAACCATACAGGATTTACAATACAATGAAGATCTGTCAGTATCTACCTCACTTAAGGATTTCTAGTACTCTATTGTAGCTATCAAGAAACAATAGGTAAGAATGATCTATAAAATAGAAACACCCTTTTCTTTATTATATCCTTTTTATCCCAAAAAACATTCTTCACATTCTTCTTTAACACTTGGCTAGACCGCAATTCTATCTCTTCTTTCTTTTTCACTGAAGCACAATCAACAACACTGATGCAGGAGCATCTTGGGTGTAAGAGCAATCTTGCATCACCCAAAAATATTTTTGGTTTTGTTTTCAATAAGGGCTATCTTGTGTAGAGCTGCTATTTATCGAAACTTTCTATTCTAGTAAGTTGGTCATCCGATCTCAGAATGTTCTGATTTCTTCCTTGGAGGTTCATTTTGGTTATATCAACTTGCCAGTAAAGTTTCATTGAAAGATCAAGTCTAGCTTTGTAGATATTGAAGATTTTTGGTATTGGAAAAAGGGTACATAAACTTTGAACTTAGTTTTGAGGGATTTAGAGGCCCCGAATGAGTTAAAAAATTTGGGTGATAGGCGCTTGCATGAGTCAAGCTTGTAGAGCACTTCGTGGCCTTTCTGAAATGGGGTTATAATAGTCAAACATGTCAACTAGCGATGACTTATGTTCTTTAGAAGTTGGATCACCTGAAATGGTGAAAAATGATTTTCCTTCAAAATTTCTGTTTGGGTTTCAAAATTTATTTTGAGCTGAATTTCATGTAATAAATTAAAAGATAAAATAATTCTATGTTTGGTCGACCTTATTGGCTAAAATTCTGGAACCTTCTAGGCAGTGGAAAATTGCCTATATAAGGAAGGCTATAGTGATGTCTTAGGTAGTTGGGGACAGTTCTAGGTAGTAGATCTAGGTATTGATTCAAGACTTTATCCTATAGAATATTGTAAGGGAATGCCCATGTGGCTTTGCATATTGTAATTCTGAAAGTTTGTAATTCTACATTTGTAGAGATAATAAGAAGCCAATTTTTTCTTCTTGCATATTATTGTTATTTCTCTATTTCTGTTATGTGTTTGTGGTATTAAGAGGAGCACCCTTCATCAAGTGGTATTAGAGAAGGAGTTCCTGAGTGTGTAAACAAATCACCGATTATGAGGTAGTTTGCACCAGGACCATGGGTTAGGGTTTCTATGTAAATAGATCGCTAACTGTGAGGCAGTTTGCACCATGACTATGGTTAGGGTTTTAGCGAGAAGCACAAAATTGCCTCCACAAAGGGAATGTGGTGGAAGAGCTAGTGTTGTAACACCTGAGGTTAGGGCACTGCAAAGACAAGTACGAGCATTACAAGAGGAGATTCACAGAGGAATAAATCTTAATGTTAGAGACGAAAGTGAGGATGAAGCCGAAGAAGAAGATCAAGAAGAAGTCAAAGTTGTGAACCAAGAGGAAGAAAGACTTTTTTGGGCCATTTCCAAGATTGTAAAAAGTACTAAGATTGAGGTTCCTACATTTTTAGGAAATCTTAACTCAGAGGAGTTGATCGACTGGATCAATGAATGTAAAGAATATTTTGAGTATGAAGATATTGAGGATCCTCATAGAGTCAAATTTGTAAAGGTGAGATTGAAGGGTCATGCGAAAATCTAGTGGAAAGAGATTCAATTGGAGCAAAATAGAAGAGGGAAAGATAAAATCACAAGATGGGATTGAATGGTGGATAAATTGAAGTGGCAGTTCATTCCTGTTGATTATGAGCTTGACCTACTGAGAAAAATGCAAAGTTTGAAGTAAGCAGGAAGATCTATTTAGGAGTATACAGAGGAGTTCTATCGAATCCTCATCAGAACAGGACATGCGAAAGCTGAAAAGGAGAAAGTTTCATGTTACCTTAATGTGTTGAGGCCAAGCATTCAAGAGGAGCTAAATCTAGTTTGAATGAATAGTATTGAAGAGGCATACTAGTTTTCCCTAAAAGTAGAGGAAAAGTTGATCAAGAAGTTTGAGAGAAGACAAAGTGAAAGAGGTCATGATGGAAGATCTGGTGGATGATCATATGAAGATCAAAATGAAAATCCAAAAAAGTAGGATGAGGCCATTAATAGTCAGAATCAGGGAGGAGAAAATTTCAATCATTTCCATGATCAGAATAATAGAGATCAGAGAGGAAGAGGAGGCTTCCGTGGAACATGTTTTCACTATGGAGAAGAAGGTCATAGAGTATTTAAATGTCCTCAATGCCAAGGAAGGGTAGATAGGAGGAATGAAGGCCAGGCTAGAGTTGTACATGTAGAAGAAGATGCCAAATCATCACATTTTGAAGATGCTGAAATAGGAGAAATGCTGATTAACAGAAGAGTCCCATTGAGTGGTGAGAATGAACATGAGCAAAGGAGGAGCCTGTTTCACACTAGGTGCAAGTGTGAGGGTAAGTATCATGATGTGATTATTGATAGTGGTAGTATTGATAATTTGGTGTTAGAAGAGATGGTGACAAAGTTGAAGCT
Organism: Chamaecyparis obtusa; assembly: GCA_027943335.1. Lineage (NCBI taxonomy): Eukaryota > Viridiplantae > Streptophyta > Pinopsida > Cupressales > Cupressaceae > Chamaecyparis > Chamaecyparis obtusa. Next base: position 1,774,667 of record BSBK01007278.1, read on the forward strand.
CAAGAGGCAGAAACATACACATCCATATCGGGTTGTCTAGGTGCAGGATGACCACAAGGTCATGGTCAGTGAACAGTGCCTAGTGAAGTTCAAGATCAGTAGGTACCAAGATGAGGTACTATGTGATATCATAGCTATGGATGCATGTCATATGTTGTTGGGTAGACCTTGGCATTTTGACAGATATGTTTTACATGATGGTTGTGCGAATACCTATTCCCTAACAAAGGATGGAGTGTGACATAAGCTAAAACCATTGAAGGAAACATAAGAAAATGTATGTGGTAATGCAAGAATAACTTTTATTGATAGAGGAAATTTCTCAGATGGTATGTGGCATGAGCATATGTGTTTTACCTTAATTCCAAAGGCTAGGAAAGAGGAAGTAGAAGATGTACCTATAGAAATTATAGAATTATTGAATGAGTTTCAGGATATTGTATCTAATAATGTGCCTGATGGATTACCACTAGTAAGAAAGATTAGTTATTAGATGGACTTGATTCCAAGAGCCAGTTTTCCAAATAAGGTAGCACACAAAATGACACTAGTAGGATTGTGAAGAGTTGAAGATAGATTTGAAGTTTAGTTCATCACATCATCCACAGATTGTATATGGAAGTAGTCCTAGAAATGCATTTTAGTTGAGAAAGATAGATAGAGGAGAAATAAGTAGTGTTGAAGCTGAAGATTTTGTAGAACATTTGAAGAACATCCATGAGGAGGTAAGGAAGCATATTACTAAGATTAATGCGTAGTATAAGGATAAGGCAAATGAGAAAAGGAGGCATAAAGAATTTGAGGTTGGAGATGAAGTCATGGTTCATTTGTGGAAGAAAATATTTCTGGTTGGTGCATATAACAAGTTGAAAATGAAGAATTTTGGGCCATGTAGGATACTGAAGAAGCATGATTCAGGAAATGTATATGAGGTTGAGTTGTCTACTGAGCTGAATATTTCACCAGTATTTAATATTTTAGATTTGATAGAGTATCATGAAGGAGGTGTTGAAGATGAGGTTACAGTAGCATAGTTGAGTATTCCATCAACCAGTTCATCTAACAAGGAGATTGAAGACATACTAGATAGTCATGTTTGTAGAAGCACAAGGAACTAGACATATGAAGAATATCTGGTCAAGTGGAAAGGATGACTTGTTGAAGATTCATCATGTCTAATAAGGGAGGAGGTTAACTATCTTGGTTTTCCTCTACACACCTGAGTCGTGATAGGGTCACTTCTCAAATTACCCCAGCTGTGTGATGCAGGAGCATCTTGGGTGTAAGAGCAATCTTGCATCACCCAAAAATATTTCTAGTTTTGTTTTCAATAAGGGTTATCTTGTGCAGAGCTGCTATTTATGGAAACTTGCTATTTTAGTAATCTGGTCATCCAACCTTGGAATGTTATGATTTCTTCCTTGGAGGTTCATTTTGGTTATATCAACCTGCCAGCAATGTTTCATTGACAGATCAAGTCTAGCTTTGTAGATATTGAAGATTTTTGGTATTGGCAAAAGGGTATAGAAACTTTAAACTTAGTTTTAAAGGCTTATAAGGCCCCAGATGAGGTTGAAAATTTGGGTGACAGGTGCTTGTGCGAGTGAAGCCTATAGAGAACTTCGTGGCCTTTTTAGAATTGGGTTATAATAGTCAATCAAGTCAACTGGCGATGACTTATGTTCTTCGGAAGTTGGGTCACCTGAAATGGTGAAAAATGATTTTCCTTCAAAATTTATGTTTGGGTTTCAAAAGTTATTTTGAGCCAACTTTGATGTAATAAATTGAAAAAAAATAAATTCTAAGTTTGGTCGGCCTTGTTGGCTAAAATTCTGGAACCTTCCCAGGTGGTGGAAAATTTCCTATATAAGGAGGCTGTATTGTTGTCTTAGGTAGTTGGGGATAGTTTTGGGTAGTAGATATAGGTATTGATTCAAGGCTTTGTCATACAAAATATTGTAAGGGAATTCCCATGTGGCTTTGCATATTGTAATTCTAAAAGTTTGTAATTTCACATTTGTGGAGATAATAAGAAGCCAATTTTTTGTTCTTGCATATTGTTGTTATTTCTCTATTTCTATTATGTGTTTGTGGTATTAAGGGGAGCACCCTTCATCAAGTGGTATCAGAGTAGGAGTTCTTGAGTTTGTAAATAGATCATTGATTGTGAGGTAGTTTGCACCAGGACCATGGGTTAGGGTTTCTGTGTAAATAGATCGCTGACTATGAGGTAGTTTGCACCAGGACTGTGGTTAGGGTTTTAGTGAGAAGCATAAAAATGACTCCACAAAGGGAACATGGTAGAAGAGCTGGTCTTGTAACACCTAAGGTTAGGGCACTACAGAGACAAGTGTGAGCATTGCTTGAGGAGATTCATAGAGGAATGAATCTTAATGTCAAAGATGAAAGTGAGGACGAAGCCGAAGAAGAAGATTAAGAAGGAGAAGTTAAAGTTGTGAACCAAGAGGAAGAAAGACTTTTTTGGGGCATTTCCAAGATTGAAAAGAGACCTAAGATTGAGGTTCCTACATTTTCAAGAAATCTTAACCCAAAGGAGTTGATCAACTGGATCAATGAATGTGAAGAATATTTTGAGTATGAAGATATTGAGGATCCTCATAGAGTCAAATTTGTGAAGGCCAGATTGAAGGGTCATGCAAAAATCTAGTGGCAAGAGATTCAATTGGAGCAAAATAGAAGAGGGAAAGATGAAATCACAAGATGGGATCAAATGGTGGATAAATTGAAGTGGTAGTTCAATCCTGTTGATTATGAGCTTGACCTACTAAGGAAAATGCAAAGTTTTAAGCAAGTAGGAAGATCTGTTCAGGAGTATACATAGGAGTTCTATCAAATCCTCATTAGAACAGAACATGCAGAAGCTGATAAGGAGAAAGTTGCCCGTTACCTTACTGGGTTGAGGTCGAGCATTCAAGAGGAGCTAAATGTGGTTCAAATGAACAATATTGAAGAGGCATAACAATTTGCTATAAAAGTAGAGGAAAAGCTGAACAAGAAGTTTGAGAGAAGATAAAGCGGAAGAGGTCATGATGTAAGATCTGGTGGATGGTCATATGAAGATCAAAATAAAAATCCAAAAAAGTAGGATGAGGTCAGTAATAGTTAGAAATAGGGAGGAGATAATTTCAATCATTTCCATGATCAGAATAATAGAGATCAGAGAGGAAGAGGAAGAGGACAAAGATCTGGAAGAAGAGGCTTCCACGGAACATGTTTTCACTATGGAGAAGAAGGTCATAGGGCATTTAAATGTCCTCAACGCCAAGGAAGGGTGGATAGGAGGAACAAAGACTAGGTTAGAGTTGCACATGTAGATGAAGATGTCAGATCATCACATTTTGAAGATGCTGAAAGAGGAGAAATGTTGATTAACAAAAGAGTCTTGTTGACTAGTGAGAATGAACCTGAGCAAAGGAGGAGCCTATTTTGCACCAAGTGCAAGTTTGAGGGTAAGTGTTGTGATGTGATTATCGAGAGTGGTAGTAGTGATATTTTGGTGTCAGAAGAGATGGTGACAAATTTGAAGCTCAAGAGGCAGAAACATCCACATCCATATCGGGTTGCCTGGGTGTAGGATGACCACAAGGTCATGGTCAGTGAATAGTGCCTAGTGAAGTTCAAGATCGGAGGGTACCAAGATGAGGTACTATGTGATATCATATCTATGGATGCATGTCATATGTTGTTGGGTAGACCTTGGCAGTTTGACAAATGTGTTGTACATGATGGTCATGTGAATACCTATTCCCTGACAAAGGATGGAGTGCGACATAAGCTAAAACCATTGAAGGAAATAGAAGAAAAGGTATGTGGTAATGCAAGAATAAATTTTATTGATAAAGGAAATTTCTTAGATGGTATGTGGCATGAGCATATGTGTTTTACCTTAATTGCAAAGGCTAGGAAAGAGGAAGTAGAAGATGTACCTATAGAAATTATAGAATTATTGAATGAGTTTTAGGATATTGTATCCGATAATGTGCCTGATGGATTACCTGCAGTAAGAAAGATCATTCATTAGATGGACTTGATTCCAAGAGCCAATTTGCCAAATAAGGCAGCACATAGAATGACACTAGTAGAAAGTGAAGAGTTGAAGATAGATTTGAAGTTTAGTTCATCACATCATCCATAGATTATATATGGAAGTAGTCCCAGAAATGCATCTGAGTTGAGAAAGATAGATAGAGGAGAAATAATTAGTGTTGAAGCTAAGGATTTTGTAGAACATTTGAAGAACATCCATGAGGAGGTGAGGAAGTACATTACCAAGATGAATGCACAGTATAAGGTTAAGGAAGATGAAAAAAGGAGGCATAAGCAATTTGAGGTTGGAGATGAAGTCATGGTTCATTTGTGGAAGGAAAGATTTTCGATTGGTGCATATAACAAGCTAAAAATGAAGAAGTTTGGGCCATGTAGGATACTGAAGAAGCATGATTCAAGAAATGCATATGAGGTCAAGTTGCCTACTGAGCTGAATATTTCACCAGTATTTAATGTTTCAGATCTGATAGAATATCATGAAGGAGGTGTTGAAGATTAGGTTAAAGTAGCACAGTGGAGTATTCCAGCAACCAGTTCAACTAACAAGGAGATTGAAGACATACTAGATAGTCATGTTGGCAGAAGCACAAGGAACATGACATATGAATAATATCTAGTCAAGTGGAAAGGATGACCTATTGAAGATTCATCATGGCTAACAAAGGAGGAGGTTAACCATCTTGGTTTTCCTCTGCACACCTGAGTCGTGACAGGTTCACTCCTCAAATTACCCTAGGGGTCTGATGCAGGAGCTTCCTGGGTGTAAGAGCAATATAGCATCACCCAAAAATATTTCTAGTTTTTTTTTCAATACGGGCTATCTTGTGCAGAGCTGCTATTTATGGAAACTTGCTATTTTAGTAAGATGGTCATCTGATCTTGAAATGTTTTGATTTCTTCCCTGGAAGTTCATTTTGGTTATATCAACTTGCCAATAAAGTTTCATTGACAAATCAAGTCTAGCTTTGTAGATATTGAAGATTTTTGGTATTGGCAAAAGGGTACAGAAACTTTGAACTTAGTTTTGAAGGCTTTAGAGGCCCCGGATGAGGTCAAAAATTTGGGTGATAGGTGTTCGCATGAGTCAAGCCTGTAGAGCGCTTCGTGGCCTTTCCAAAATGGGGTTATAATAGTCAATCAGGTCAACTAGAGATGACTTATGGTCTTCAGAAGTTGGGTCACCTGAAATGGTGGAAAATGATTTTCCTTCAAAATTTATGTTTGGGTTTCAAAAGTTATTTTGAGCTGACTTTGATGTAATAAATTGAAAAATAAAATAATTCTAAGTTTGGTCAGCCTTGTTGGCTAAAATTCTGGAACCTTCCTAGGCGGTGGAAAATTGCCTATATAAGGAACGCTGTAGTGTTGTCTTAGGGAGTTGGGGATAGTTCTAGGTATTGATTCAAGGCTTTGTCCTACAGAATATTGTAAGGGAATGCCCATGTGGCTTTGCATATTGTAATTCTAAAAGTTTGTAATTCCACATTTGTGGAGATAATAAGAAGCCAATTTTATGTTCTTGCATATTGTTTTTATTTCTCTATTTCTGTTATGTGTTTCTGGTATTAAGGGGAGCACCCTTCATCAAGTGGTATTACAGCAGGAGTTCCTGAGTGTGTATATAGGTCACCAATTGTGATGCAGTTTGCACCAGGACCGTGGGTTAGGGTTTCTGTATAAACATATCGCTGACTATGAGGTAGTTTACACTAGGCCCGTGGTTAGCTTTTCAATGAGAAGTGTGAAAATGCCTCCATGAAGGGAATGTGGCAGAAGAGCTGGTGTTGTAATAACCGAGGTTAGTGCATTGCAGAGACAAGTGCGAGCATTGCAAGAGGAGATTTGTAGAGGAATGAATGTTAATGTCAGAGATGAAAGCGAGGATGAAGCCAAAGAAGAAGATCAAGAAGGAGAAGTCAAAGTTGTGAACTAGGAGAAAGAAAGATTTTTTTGGGCCATTTCCAAGATCGAAAAAAGACCTAAGATTGAGGTTCCTTCATTTTCAGTAAATCTCAACCTAGAGGAGTTGATCGACTGGATGAATGAATGTGAAGAATATTTTGAGTATGAAGATATTGAGGATCCTGATAGAGTCAAATTTGTGAAGGCTAGACTAAAGGGTCATGCAAAAATCTGGTGGCAAGAGATTCAATTGGAGTGAAATAGAAGAGGGAAAGATAAAATCACAAGATGGGAAGGAATGGTGGATAAATTGAAGCGGTAGTTCATTGTTGTTGATTATGAGCTTGACCTACTGAGGAAAATGCAAAGTTTGAAGCAAGCAGGATGATTTGTTTAGGAGTATACAGAGCATTTCTATCAAATCCTCATCAGAACAGGACATGCGAAAGCTAATAAGGAGAAAGTTGCCCGTTACCTTAATGTGTCTCAACCAAGCATTCAAGAGGAGCTAAATTTGGTTTGAATGAACAGTATTGAAGAGGCATACTAGTTTTCCCTAAAAGTAGAGGAAAAGATGAAGAAGAAGTTTGAGAGAAGACAAAGCGAAAGAAGTTGTGATGGAAGATCTAGTGGATGATCATATGAAGATTGAAATGAAAATCTAAAAAGGCAGCATGAGGCTAGTAACAGTCAGAATCAAGGAGGAGATAATTTTAATCATTTCCATCATTGGAATAATAGAGATCAGAGAGGAAGAGGAAGAGGACAAGGATCTGGAAGAGGAGGCTTCCATGGAACATGTTTTTACTATGGAGAAGAAGGTCATAGGGCATTTAAATGTCCTCAATGCCAAGGAAGGGCGGATAGGAGGAACAAAGGCCAGGCCAGAGTTGTACATGTAGATTAAGATCCTAGATCATCACATTCTAAAGATGTTGAAATAGGAAAAATGCTGATTAACAGAAGAGTCCCGTTGAGTGGTGAGAATGAACTTGAGCAAAGGAGGAGCTTGTTTCGCACCAGGTGCAAGTGTGAGGGTAAGTGTTGTGATGTGATTATTGATAGTGGAAGTACTGATAATTTGGTGTCAGAAGAGATGGTGACAAATTTGAGGCTCAAGAGGCATAAACATCCACATCCATATTGGGTTGCCTGGGTGCAGGATGACCAGAAGGTCATGGTCAGTGAATAGTGCCTAGTGAAGTTCAAGATCGGTGGGTACCAAGATGAGGTACTATGTGATATCATATCTATGGATGCATGTCATATGTTGTTGGGTAGACCTTGGTAGTTTGACAAATGTGTTGTACATGATGTTCATGTGAATACCTATTCCCTGACAAAGGATGGAGTGCGACATAAGCCAAAACCATTGAAGGAAACAAAAGAAAGGGTATGTGGTAATGCAAGAATAACTTTTATTGATAGAGGAAATTTCTCAGATGGTATGTGGCATGAGCATATGTGTTTTACCTTAATTCCAAAGGCTAGAAAGGAGGAAGTAGAAGATGTACCTATAGAAATTGTAGAATTATTGAATGAGTTTCAGGATATTGTATCTGATAATGTGCCTGATGGATTACCTACAGTAAGAAAGATCATTCATCAGATGGACTTGATTCTAGGAGCTAGTTTGCCAAATAAGGTAGCACACAGAGTGACACTAGTAGAAAGTGAAGAGTTGAAGATAGATTTGAAGTTTAGTTCATCACAATATCCACAGATTGTATATGGAAGTAGTTCCAGAAATGCATCTGAGTTGAGAAAGATAGATAGAGGAGAAATAAGTAGTGTTTAAGCTAAGGATTTTGTAGAACATTTGAAGAACATCCATGAGGAGGTGAGGAAGAATATTACCAAGATGAATGGGCAGTATAAGGCTAAGGAAGATGAGAAAAGGAGGCAGAAGGAATTTAAAGTTGGAGATGAATTCATGGTTCATTTGTGGAAGGAAAGATTTCTGATTGGTGCATATAACAAGCTGCAAATGAAGAAGTTTGGGCCATGTAGGATACTGAAGAAGCATGATTCAGGAAATGTGTATGAGGTCAAGTTTCCTACTGAGCTGAATATTTCACTAGTATTTAATGTTTCAGATCTAACATATTATCATGAAGGAGGTGTTGAAGATGAGGTTACAACAGCACAGTGGAGTATTCCAACAACCAGTTCAGCTAACAAGGAGATTGAAGACATACTGGATAGTCATGTTGGAAAAAGCATAAGGAATAGGACATATGAAGAATATCTGGTCAAGTGGAAAGGATGACCTATTGAAGATTCATCATGGCTAACAATGGAGGAGGTTAACCATCTTGGTTTTCCTCTGTACACCTGAGTTGTGACAGGGTCACTTCTCAAATTACCCCAGGTGTTTGATGCAGGAGCATCCTGGGTGTAAGAGCAATCTTGCATCACCCAAAAATATTTCTAGTTTTGTTTTCAATAAGGGCTATCTTGTGTAGAGCTACTATTTATGGAAACTTGTTAGTTTAGTAAGTTGGTCATCCGATCTTAGATGTTCTGATTTCTTCCCTGGAGGTTCATTTTGGTTATATCAACCTGCCAGTAAAGTTTTATTGATAGATCAAGTCTAGCTTTGTAGATATTGAAGATTCTTGGTATTGGCAAAAGGGTATAGAAACTTTGAACTCAGTTTTGAAGGCTTTACAGGCCCTGAACAAGGTCAAAAATTTGGGTGATAGGAACTTGCATGAGTCAAGCCTATAGAGCACTCCGTGGCCTTTCCAGAATGGGGTTATAATAGTCAATTGAGTCAACTAGTGATGACTTATGGTCTTCAAAAGTTGGGTCACCTGAAATGGCGTAAAATGATTTTCCTTCAAAATTTATGTTTGGGTTTCAAAAGTTATTTTGAGCCAACTTGGATGTAATAAATTGAAAAATAAAATAATTCTAAGTTTTGTCAGCCTTGTTGGCTAAAATTCTGGAACCTTCCCAGGCAGTGGAAAATTGCCTACATAAGGAAGGCTATAGTGTTGTCTTAGGTAGTTGGGGATAGTTATGGGTAGTAGATTTGGGTATTGATTTGATGATTTTTCCTACATAATATTGTAAGAGAATGCCCATATGGCTTTGCATATTGTAATTCTGAAAGTTTGTAATTCCACATTTGTGGAGATAATAAGAAGCGAATTTTATGTTCTTGGATATTGTTGTTATTTCTCTATTTATGTTATGTGTTTGTGGTATTAAGGGGAGCACCCTTCATCAAACACAGTCACCATATTCTTTTTCTAGCTTATATTACTTTCTTTTTCTCTTAGGTTTCCACTGCCATAGAAAACCCTAAAATGTAATGCCTTTTCAATCTAACCATACACTTGGCTTCATATCACATATCTCTATGTCCAATTTTAAATTCACTGACTGTGCCTTTTCATTTTTGAATTTAATCAAGAAATGAAATTATTTCATTAAGTATTTTTCTCCTTGACCAATCAACTTGCTCAAATAATTATTACATGCTCATCTCAATGATATAACCATTAAAAAATTGTTTCTATCTATCCATGCACATTGTCTAATGAATTCTAATCAATAACATTTGATTATAAGAATGATTTAAATCACCAATACCGATCCAATTGTTAAATACTTAGAAACTTAACATTCTTCAAATATCATTGTTTATCCTTTGAAATATCTCCTATCTTTTCTCAAAATGAATTGCGGTTATAGAATTAGCATCCAACATCTTCAACTATCCTCAAATGAATAACCATAATGATAGAATCATCTTATTCCTTGTTAATTGTTGTCTTACCAATTTCATTGTCTCTAATCAAGTTTCTAAATCTGTCTCACCAGTCATCACAATAAGACTTTATGTGTACCATCCAAACATGTTTCGAAACACTTTTGTATAGAAAAACCTTAACTGTTGGAAATCTATTGGGAAAATGTGATACTGAGAGGGGCGCGGGGGAGGGGGTTGAATCAGATATCACTAACTTAACCATTTCAACATAACTAAAACTTGCATAGCATTTAACATAAACTTCAACAATGCAATGAATCTAATAAGCTAAAACATCAGTCATGAAAATACTCATAACACCATGATTTTGGTTACCCAGAAACCCTTGAAAGGTAAAACTAGGGTGGGGATGACACCCACAAATCTTTACTACTGTAGTATAAATTTTTACTGTTAGGGATACAAATTTTGATCACAAAATATGATCTACCATGTGAGAGGTCTGCCTTGTTAAGAGCTTTAATACTTATACAATCTACCTTGCAAAAGGATTTGACTTACAATTAAGTAAGCACTTGGTTAAGAGATTAACTAAGGTATGTTAAAACCACTCTGTTAAGAGATTTAACTTGATACACTTGTTAGAATGTCTCAGTACCTGATCCTTTGGTTTTCACTATATTGTTGATTACATATCTTCTCTTTCTAGTATAGATTTGATCTTATCTATCAAGTATCTCTTTGTTTTCCTCTTCACTGCTTAACTTTGTTTTGCTCGGTTACTGAACTTTATCAGAATACTTTGTTGATCTGAAGTTATTCTTCTTGTTTTGCTTCCTTCCTTTCACTTCTACATTTTAGGGTTCATATGTCATCTTAAATAAATAATTGACTCCTTTCAAGACTTAAGATCTACGATCCTAATTCACTCATTTTGTCACTTAACCTTTCCTAATTTTTGATTGGTTCCATGATGTACATAGAGATTGATGATTACAATATAAAAGTGTAATCACCTTAATGATTTCCTCAATGAATGGTAAAAAAAATATAGATGTTGGCCAAAATGGTTTACCTAGGTGTTTGTGCCATAACAAACACATCTATCAATTCTGGTTTTCTTGGAATTGGATATCTTTGGCACTCGGCATATACTGTTTACTATATTCTGGTGCTTGACATTGTCTTCTTTATGTAACTCAGCAAAAGTTGACTTGGCTAATACAAAAGTACTCGGTGACCACTTATTTACTCGGTAGTGACTACTACTCGATAAATGTACAATATACATGACATGTCTATACATGATGACTCGGTCACAGTGATGACCGACCAACATTGCCTAGAAAATGACTAAGTGCAAGATGCTAATAGACAACAAAACTATAGGGATCAACAATCTCCCCCTTTGACATTAGTGGCAAAAACACTTTGTCATGACATTTACATTACATTTACAAGAGTACTTTAGTATTAATAGAAGTATACACAAAATACTCCCCCTAAAACTTAACTTGGTCTTACAAAACAAAAACAAAAAATTACATTTGTACATATAAGACTTTCTTACTTGAAATACACTCTAATACATATACATATATAAAACTTTAGTATGTCATACCATTTGGTTCTTCTTTGGTTCTCTAATTCTATTTCCTCCCTTTGTGAGTAAACATTTCATGTCACTCTACTATTTACCTCTTGTTTTTTTCTCTTTAAGTTCTTCGTTTGGAGCAAGCTTGTAATATTTTTCTAAAATTGTTTTGTGAAGCATCTATTGGAAAGTTGGCTATACTGATGTATATGACTTAATATAGTGTTGTCATTATGGCAACAAAGTCATATAGTAGTTTGGAGTCCATGCACTTGATGAGAAGATCAAAAATCAGTTAAGTATTGAAGACTAGAGTCGAGAAGGAAGCATAATAGGGGGAAAAGCTAAATGCATGCAAAGACCCAATCAAGTCTCTTAACATGATCCTAGACCACTTACTTGGAGGGCTAAATGCTCTTATCACATGGATGCCCTTCCATTTTAAAATGATACAAGTAGAGTAACCAAGAAAAATACCTTCATCACTTCTTGCATCAAACTTGCCAATAGCTTCATCTCTCTTGATGTAACACTTTCTTCCAAAGATTCTGAAGTATTTTTCTCTAGGTACATTTCCAAACTATAGTTCATAAGGTATCTTGTTTGTGCCTGGCCTTAATTGAATTATGTTAATAGTATAGACTATAGTATTGACTACATCTCTCCTATAGGTGTGTGCAAATTTTCCTTCAATTGTGATAGTGCACATTGTATCAAGTATGATCCTATTTCTTCTTTCTGCAACTCCATTCTATTGAGGGGTTCTAGGTGCACTTAGCTATCTCTTTATCCCATGTTCTTCACAATACTCATAAAATTTGTTAGAGGTGAATTCTCCTCATCTATTTGATCTTAGACATTTTATCTTTAATCCAGACTCATTTTCAACTTTAGCTTTGAATATCTTGAACTTCTCAAATGCTTCAGATTTGTCTCTTAAGAATGCAACCCACATCATTCTACAATAATCATCAACAAACAAAATAAAGTATCTTTCACCATAGTATGATCTTGTTTGAGTTGGTCTGCATCAGTCTATATGTACTAGATCCAATTTATCCTCTATCAAATTATGCTTTCTTTTAAATGAATTCCTCACATGTTTTCCCATCACACATTCCCTCCATATTGTATCAACTAGTTTTGCAATACTAGGGAGGTCTCTTACTGATTTTACATTTCTTATCTTTACTATATTGTCAACATTGATGTGACATAGTCTTGTGTGCCATAACCAACTGTCATCTACTTTAGCAACAAAATAACTTACTTCATAATTAAGCTAAAAAACATTACCTTTTGTCTTTGAAGCTAATGCAATCATTACTCCTTTTTTTATTAATGATGCACTTATTTTTTTTGAATTCCAACTGATATCCTTTGTCAAGAAACTATCCAACACTTACTATGTTATGTTGCAAACCATCAACATATAAAACATCATCAGTGTTATTCTTTCCATCCAAGGTGATGGCTCTTCTACCTATGATAGCTTTAGGAGTGTTGTCTCCAAATCTAACCATGCCACCTTTGTACTTATCCAGATGTAAAAATCTATCTTTATCTCCTATCATGTGATGTAAACAACCACTGTCAATGATCTAGTCTATTTGGATGTCTACTTGTGAAATCAATGCTAGCTCTTGTGCTTTGTTTTCATCTTCAATATTCATCTCATCAAACATTTTCTCCATATCTTCAATAGCAATGAATCCAATTTCATCTTCTACTGAATCTTCATGTGATACTCCATCTTCAGCATAGTAACATTCTTTTTTATACTTAGGCTTGGAATTAGTTTTGAACTTCTTGACTCTTGTAGGACACTTAGATGCAAAATTCATGAAAAACATTTGAATGGTAACTGACCTTCATATTTTCCTTTTCCTTTTCTTTCTTTCTTAGCAATCATAGCAATGAATTCATCTAGTGCTTTATCCTCATCTTCTTTATCAAAGTTACCATAAGTGTTCAAGGATTTCTTGTTAGGAATAGTCCCAAGAGATAATTAAGAGGGAGGGGGGGTAAATCAGTTATCTACAAGTTTCAATTCTTTATCCAATTAAGTATAATTAAACATAAATCATAAACACAATGAAAGAAGACTTGAACACAACACCAATATTTTGGTTACGGGGAAACCCAAATAGGTAAAAACCCCGGTGGAACTTGATACCCACTAATATTCTATACTAGTGTATAATGATCCTTGCTAGAAGATCATTTTCCTTGTTAGGAGTAGCTTTACAATATATTAAGTATAAAAGACCTAGTTAAGGGTCAGACCCTTTTAGGAGTCTTTTATAATTGTCCCTATTAGGGGAGAGGACACACTGTCCGAGAGCTCATTGCTCAAATGGGCGAAGGCTACAACCTTTTGAATAACATATATACACTATATCTGGATCTTGGTGAACTGTGCTTAGACCTGCTATCTAGATTAGTTCCAATGAATAGCACTAACACTTTACTTGTTCACATAGACCTTCTTCTGATGGCTCAACACTTCACACACTCTACTCTTCTCTACTTCATCAGCCATGAACCACACTTCAATAATAAAAAATGACTGCTTATAAATATCTTTTCTCCAAATGATATAATCAAGTCAACCTATTAGAACCACCTTGAAATCATATTAGAGAAACCATAATAACTCCAAAAAACAAACTGTCAGCTCTATTATGCACGCAACTCATTCTGGGACCTATCTAATAAAATAATTGTAGACACACCCTACACACTATTGGCTCTACCAAAACAAATGGATCTTTTTTTGTAAGCTAAATTAGCTTATGTGCTCTTAACCAAACATCAATAACACTCCTCCAAGCTTAACTCCAAGGGTGCATATCCTCAAGATAGGCGCAACTCAAGAACCAATAAAATCTCTGTCGACTCTTCTAAACAAACACAGGAAACTGCTACTAGCGAATAGCGACTACATAACTTCACTTGTGTTCATCACTAGACTATGTGTGCATAACTAAAACATCACTAACATATCTTCAACATATATCCAAGTGTGTAAGGCTCCATGATAACTATACGAACAACCATACATAGAACACTATCCGTTACTCTGTGAGGAACACTACTGACACTAGCTACAATATAACTGTCTGTACTAACAGTTAACCTCTGCACCCATGATATCATGCTGATATCATGTCCATGCTACATATACTAAAAGCTTACTACATAAGACATCCATGCATGCTAATTTCCATATGTTGTCATCAATGACAAACATACAGTCAGTACTAGCCTGCTAGCAAATCTCCAACAATCTCCCCCTTTGGCATTGATGGTAACATGTGGAATGAAAAACCACCATCAACCCAAAAGAACATTTGTTTTATAATATTCTCCATTTCCCCTTAAAAACTCCCCCAAAGATGAATCCTCCATCTGCTGCAATATTTTGTAATATTCTCCATTTCCTCAATTGTATTGCTGTCATAACTGAATGTTTCTCCTCCTTAGTATATTACTCCTCTTTTTACTTTTGTTTTTCATGATTCTACATACACTTCCCTTTTGACATCAATGGAAAAGGGAACCATTCATTTTAAGCATTGGTACTACTCCTAAGGTAGAGTAGTCAACCTTCCACTAGTCCCTGAGGACTAATGCCTTTCCTTCTTTCTCTAAGAAGAATCAGGGAAGGGAATGAGTCCCAACTTCTACCTGAGATACTCAAAAGTATCCTTAGGAAAGGGCTTTGTGAATATATCTACCAACTATTCTTTAGTACTCATATAGTTCAACTTGATTTCTTTCTTTGCCACTTTCTCTATTAGGAAGTGATACTTAATCTCAATGTGCTTTGTCTTTGCATGCATCACAGGGTTCTTTGACATATTGATAGTGCTAGTGTTATCATAGTGAATAACTGCATCATCTTAAAATGGAAGCACTTCCATGATAAGAGAATTTATCCCTCTGAGTAAGTGGTTTGGGGTCACATCAGATGCCTTAAATTGATCTTTTCTTTGATCTGGCTTTCTCCCCACTTTCCACTTCTTTTCTGCTTCATTATGGGTGAAATTAGGGTAAGGATCTTAAGGATTCTACTGAATTTCCCTCTTCCATGGCTCTATTTTCTAGGTAGGATTTAGAAATAGATCCTCTTGGCCTTTATCATAGTAATCATAGGATTTTATGTCTAACCTTGACATTCTATCCTATTCAGGCATCAGTTCTAGGTTTCCAGGCATCCCCGGGACCTTCTGACTTGGTTTTGAGCCAATCTAGGACCAGGGCCAGATTCGAGGTCAAACCTAACTAGGTCAGGGTCGAGGTCAAACCTGACTAGGTTAGGTTCAAGCTCAAACTTGACTAGGTTAGGTCCAACCTTGATTTTGACCCCTTTCTCCAAAATTCCAATTTCCAAAATTTTTGGGCTTCGGGCTTTCGGGATATTTAGGTTCCCGCCTCTGAGTTAATCATTTTAGGTTTTAGGATGGTAAATCCTTTAATTTCATTTAATCTAGGTATATTTTATAAAGGTTAGGACCTAATTGGGATTTAATTCTCCAAGGTGGCCCCTCTAGAGGATTGTGCCCTAGATCACTATAAAAGGATGCCTTCCTCTCTCATTTTCACATCTCATCCTCAAGCAATTGCTCTCAAGCTCTCAAGGTGATCAAGCAAGCAGCCATTCAAGCATTTAAGTCTTCTTCTCCATCCAAGTTCTCCATTGAAGATCAAGGAGTCAAGCACTCAAGCCATTGAAGGGATTTGGTTCATGCATTCAAGATTCATCATTCAAACCCTAGATCTAGCCATCATGATGGTGTGATCTTCCTTCAAGATCCTTTGTTCATCTTCAAGATCCATTTCATTCTCTTACCAAGTTGGATACCAAGCATACAATCATGGAGGTTTGATTTACATTTATTGTTTTGTTCAAGCTTTCATATCAATATACTTTTTTACATTCAAAATACAATTGCATAGCTTCATTGTTAGATCCTTTTCTACTACTTGCTAGCATTCCTATTTCAATTTCAATATTAAGGTTGATTCCAAACCAGGGTTTGACCAAGGAAAACCCCTCAAATAAATAACAAAAATCTTCATTTTCTTGTAGGTACAGGTGTGAAATTTTAGATCTAAGAGTGAATTTGGATACACTTTTCGATGAACTTTCGAGATCTGCGAATGAAATTTAAATTGGACTTCAAATAAAGAATGTAGTATTTGACCTTTTATGAGGGTCAAACCCGAGCTGAGCCATCTTGGAGAAATATTTATGGGTTTTCTCTATCTTGGCATTTCCAGTTTAGGACAGGTTTCAGATTTTCTTGAAAGTACACAAAGACATCAGCATTCAACATTTTCCAGATCTGCCCTAATTTGAGGTTAGTGTTGGTATTTCAATTCCAAGTATAACATAATATATACATAATTCTCCTCCATAGGGAAATATTATATTTTCTCTCTCTCTCTCTCTCTCTCTCTCTCTCTCTCTCTCACTCTCTTCCATATTCTTCACAAAATTGATTCAATTGTGTATTAACCTTGTGGTTGATCAAATTGGATCTCTTCTTTGGGGAATTTGGGTTTTGAGAATAGATCTCATATTTCCCCCTTTACATCTAAATAATGGTGAATCCATTTTACCTCTATTCATTTTGGTGAACCCAACATACTTACTCTCCTTTTCTTTTGTGGAATTAGATGCCCTATTGTTGTAGATTTTAGATATTTTCTTGCATTTAGATTAGATCTAGTTTTTGCTCTTGCATTTTAAAATTCAAAAATCCAAAAATATTTCTTGCATTCTATTTTCTATGGCGATTGTTAAGATGCTTTGGTGTGTAGTTATGTTCTTTATTACTCTTTTTTCAGCATCCCTTTATAATACTTATAATGTCTATGAGAGTATCATTGATGCAGGAGCATCCTGGGTGTAAGAGAAATCTTGCATCACCCAAAAATATTTCTATTTTTGTATTCAATAAGGGCTATCTTATGCAGAGCTGCTATTTATGGGAACTTGCTATTTTTGGTAAGTTGATCATATGATCTTGGAATGTTCTAATTTTACACATGGAGGTTCATCTCAGTCATATCAGCCTGCTAGTAAAAATTCATGGCTAGATCAGGTCTAGTTTTGAAGATATTGAAGATTTTCAGTATTGGCAGTAGGGTACAAAAACTTTGAAGTTAGTTTTGAAGGCTTTAGAGGCCTTGGATGAGGTCAAAAATTTGGGTGACACGCGCTTATGTGAGTCAAGCCTATAGAACACTTCGTGGCCTTTCTAAAATGAGGTTATAATAGTCAATCGGGTCAGCTGGTGATGACTTATGGTCTCTAGAAGTCGGGCCACCTGAAATGGTGAAAAATAATTCTCCTTCAAAATTTATGTTTGGGTTTCAAAAGTTATTTTGAGCTGACTTTGATATAATAAATTGAAAAATAAAATAATTCTAAGTTTGGTCGGCCCTAAGGGATAAATTTCTGGAACCTTCTCGGGCGGTGGAAAATGCCTATATAAAGAAGGCCCATAGTGTTGTCTAGGGCAGTTCTAGGTAGTAGATCTGGGTATTGATTCAAGGCTTTGTACTACATAATATTGTAAGGAAATTCTCATGTGGCTTTGCATATTGTAATTTTGAAAGTTTGTAATTCCACATTTGTGGAGATAATAAGAAGCCAATTTTTTGTTCTTACATATTGTTGTTGTTGTTTCTATGTTTTTGTTATGTGTTTGTGGTATTAAGGGGAGCACCCTTCATCAAGTGGTATTAGAGTAGGAGTTCCTAAGTGTGTAAATAGATCACCGATTGTGAGGCAGTTTGCACCAGGACCGTGGGTTAGAGTTTCTGTGTAAATAGATTGTCGGCTGTGAGGCAGTTTGCACCAAGACCATGGTTAGGGTTTCAGCACACATCATGAAAATGTCTCCATGAAGGGAACATGGCGAGAGAGCTGGTGTTGTAACACCTAAGGTTAGAGCACTCTAGAGACAAGTGCAAGCATTGAAAGAGGAGATTCATAGAGGAATGAATCTTAATGTCAGAGATGAAAGTGAGGATGAAGTCGAAGAAGAAGATCAAGAAGGAGAAGTCGAAGTTGTGAACCAGGAGGAAGAAAGAATTTTTTGGGCTATTTCCAAGATTGAAAAAAGACCTAAGATTGAGGTTCTTGCATTTTTAGGAAATCTTAACCCAAAGGAATTGATCGATTGGATCAATGAATGTGAAGAATATTTTGAGTATGAAGATATTGAGGATCCTGATAGGGTCAAATTTGTGAAGGCCAGACTGAAAGGTCATACGAAGATCTGGTGGCAAGAGATTCAATTGGAGAAAAATAGAAGAGGGAAAGATAAAATCACAAGATGGGATTGAATGGTGGATAAATTGAAGTGATAGTTCATTCCTGTTCATTATGAGCTTGACCTAATAAAGAAGATGCAAAGTTTGAAGCAGGCAAGAAGATCTGTTCAGGAGTATACAGAGGAGTTCTAGTGAATCCTCATCAGAATAGGCCATGTGAAAGCTGATAAGGAGAATGTTGCTCATTACCTTAATATGTTGAGGCCAAGCATTCAGGAGAATCTGAATCTAGTTCGAATGAATAGTATTGAAGAGGCATACTAGTTTGCCCTAAAAGTAGAGGAAAAGTTGAACAAGAAGTTCGAGAGCAGACAAAATGGAAGAGGTCTCAATGGATGATCTGGTGGATGGTCATATGGAGGCCAAAATGAAGATTTTAAAAAGAAGGATGAGGCTAGTAGTAGTCAAAATCAGAGAGGAAACAATTCCAATCATTTCCAAGATCAAAATAATAGAGATCAGAGAGGAAGAGGAAGAGGACGAGGTTTAGGAAGAGGAGGCTTTTGTGGAACATGTTTTCACTATGGATAAGAAGGTCATAGGGCATTTGAATGTCCTCAATGCCAAGGAAGGATAGATAGGAGGAATGAAGGCCAGGCCAGAGTGGCACATGTAGATGAAGATGCCAGATCCTCAAATTCTGAAGATGCTGAAAGAGGAGAAATATTGATTAACAGAAGAGTCCTGCTGAGTGGTGAGAATTAACCTGAACAAAGGAGGAGCGTGTTTCACACTCGATGCAAGTGTGAGGGTAAATGTTGTGATGTGATTATTGATAATGGAAGCACTAACAATTTGGTGTCAGAAGAGATGGTGACAAAGTTGAATCTCAAGAGATAGAAACACCCACATCCTTATTGGATTGCGTAGGTGTAGTATGACCACAAGGTCATGGTCAATGAACAGTGCCTAGTAAATTTCAAGATTGGCAGGTACCAAGATGAGGTACTATGTGATATCATATCTATGGATGCATGTCATATGTTGTTGGGTAGACTGTGGCAGTTTGATAGATGTGTTGTACATGATGGTCACGTGAAAACCTATTCCCAAACAAAGGATGGAGTGCAACATAAACTAAAGCCATTGAAGAAGACCGAAGAAAAGGTATGTGGTAATGTGAGAATAACTTTTGTTGATGGAAGAAAATTCTTAGATGATATGAGGCATGAGCATGTGTGTTTTTCTTTAATTCTAAAATCTGGTAAAGAGAAAGTAGAGGATGTACCTATAGAGGTTGTAGATTTGTTGAATGAGTTTCAGGATATTGTATTTGATAATGTACCTGATGGATTACCACCAGTAAGGAAGATCAGTCATCAGATGGATTTGATTCTAGGAGCTATTTTTCCAAACAAGGAAGCACACAGAATGACACCAGCAGAAAGTGAAGAGTTGAACAGACAAGTACGTGAGTTGTTATAGAAGGGATTGATTTAGGAGAGCTTGAGTCCATGTGTTGTACTAGTAGTATTAACACCAAATAAGAATGGAGAATGGAGGATGTGTACAGACACTAGAGCAATAAACAAGATCACAATCAATATAAGTTTCCATTGCCATGAATGGATGATATTATGGATTGTTTGAGTGGAGCTATATATTTATCAAAGATAGATCTAAACAGTGGATATCACCAGATTCAGATTAGAGGAGATGAATGGAAGACTACCTTCAAGACAAAGGAAGGACTGTATGAGTGGTTAGTCATGCCTTTTGGGCTAACCAATGCACCGAGCACTTTCATGCGGCTCATGAATGAGGTTTTGAAAGAATTTATGGGTAAGTTTGTCATTGTGTACCTAGATGATATTTTGATCTTTAGTAAGACATTAGAAGAGCATACAATACATATTCGTATGGTGTTTGAGAAGTTAAGAGATGAGAAATTGTTGATTAATTTGAAGAAGTGTAGTTTTGTGAAGAAAGAGTTAGTGTATTTGGGATTTGTAGTTTCAACAAAAGGTCTAAAAATGGACCCAGAGAAGGTACATGCTATCCTTGAATGGCCTACTCCAAGGAGTGCTACTGCGGTAAGATCTTTTCATGGTTTGGCTAGCTTTTACAAAAAGTTTATCATAAATTTTAGTAGTATTTGTGGACCCTTGACTGAAACAATGAGAGGGGATAGAAAAGAGTTTAAGTGGACTAATGGGGTAGAAAAGAGTCTTCAATTGTTGAAACAAAAAGTTACATAACAACTTATTTTAGCACTTCCAGATTTTAATAAGGTGTTTGAAATAGACAATGATGCTAGTGGTACTACAATAGGAGCTGTTATGAGTCAAGAAGGTAAACCTATTACTTATTTTAGTGAAAAGTTAAATGATGCCAAGAAAAAATATTCTATTTATGATTAGGAATTTTATGCTATAGTTCAGTCATTGAAGTAGTGGAGACACTATCTGCTTCCTAAAGAGTTTGTTTTGTATACTGATCATCAAGCTTTGCAATATCTGAATAGTCAAGGAAAGTTGAATCAAAGGCATTTGAAATGGGTTGAGTTTTTGCAGAGTTATCCATTTGTTTTGAAACACAGAAGTGGAAAGTCTAATAGGGTCACAGATGCACTTAGCAGAAGGAAACTATTATTGATAAAGATGTAGATTGAGGTGGTTTGGTTTAAAGAACTCAAGAATTTGTATCCAGAGGATCTTGATTTTGGTGAAGCTTGGAAAGCTTGTAAAGAACCTGTTACTCTAGATAGAATGAAGTGGCTAGATTTCATCATTTAGGATGATATGCTATTTAGAGGGAGTCAGTTGTGCATTCCAAGAAGTTCTATGAGGGAGAATCTCATCAAGGAGAAGCATAGCGGATGATTGGCTGGACATTTTGGTCATGATAAAACCCTTGCTTTGGTTAGTGAGGATTATTATTGGCCACAGTTGTAGCAAGATGTCAAGAAGTTTGTACAAAGTTGTAGAGTATGTCAGATGGTGAAAGGAGTGAAGTAGAATATAGGGTTGTATCAACCATTACCTATACCAGAGAAGCCTTGGGAGGATATCAGTATGGACTTTGTTCTTGGTTTACCAAGGACATAGCAAGGACATGATTCAATTTTTGTGGTAGTTGATAGATTTTCAAAGATGACACATTTTGTTCCCTATAAGAAGACCAATGATGTTGTTCATGTAGCAGAATTATTTTTTAGAGAAGTGGTGAGACTACATGATTTTCCAAAGAGTATAGTTTCAGATAGGGACACTAAGTTCATTGGATATTTTTGGTGTACATAGTGGAAGAAGCTGAAGATAGATTTGAAATTTAGTTCATCACATCATCCACAGACTGATGGACAAATGGAGGTGGTGAATAGGAGTTTGGGAAATTTTTTGAGATGTTTAGTTGGAGATAAGCCGACAGGATGGGATTTGATTTTACCATAGGCAGAATTTGCATACAATAATTCTGTCAATAGGAGTACTGGTAAATCACCATTCCAGATTGTATATGGAAATAGTCTTAGAAATGCATCAGAGTTAAGGAAGATAGATAAAGGAGAAATAAGAAGTGCTGAAGCTGAGGATTTTGCAGAACACTTGAGGAACATCCATGAGGAGGTGAGGAAGGACATTACCAAGATGAATGCACAGTATAAGGCTAAGGCAGATGAGAAAATGAGGCATAAGGAATTTTAGGTTGGAGATGAAGTCATGGTTCATTTGTGAAAGGAGCGATTTCCAATCGGTACATATAACAAATTGAAAATGAAGAAGTTTGGGCCATGTAAAATACTGAAGAAGCATGATTCAGGAAATGCATATGAAGTAGAATTGCCTACTAAGCTGAATATTTCACCAGTGTTTAACATTTTAGATCTGACAGAGTATCATGAGGGAGGTGTTGAAGATGAGATCACAATAGCACAGTGGAGTATTCCAGCAACTAGTTTAGATACCAAAGAGATTGAGGATATACTGGATAGTCATGTTGGCAGAAGCACAAGGAATAGGACATATGAAGAATATTTGGTCAAGTGGAAGGGAAAACCTATTGAAGATTCATCATGGCTGAAAAAGGAGGACGTTAACCACCTTGGTTTTCCTCTACACACCTGAGACGTGATGGGGTCACTTCTCAAATTACCCTGGGTGTCTGATGCAGGAGCATTATGGGTGTAAGAGCAATCTTGCATTAGCCAAAAATATTTTTGTTTTTGTATTCAATAAGGGCTATCTTGTGCAGAGCTGCTATTTATGGGAACTTGCTATTTTTGGCAAGTTGGTCATATGATCTTGAAATGTTCTAATTTTACATGTGGAGGTTCATCTTAGTCATATCAGCGTGCCAGTAAAATTTCATGGCTAGATCAGGTCTAGTTTTGAAGATATTGAAGATTTTCGGTATTGGCAGCAGGGTACAGAAACTTTGAAGTCAGTTTTGAAGGCTATAGAGGCCTTAGATGAGGTCAAAAATTTGGGTGACAGGAACTTTCACAAGACAAGCCTGTAGAGCACTTTGTGGCCTTTCCAAAATGGGGTTATAATAGTCAATCGGGTCAACTGGTGATGACTTATGGTGTTTAGAAGTCAGGCCACCTAAAATGGTAGAAAATAATTCTCCTTCAAAATTTTTTTTTAGGTTTCAAAAGTTATTTTGAGCTGACTTTGATGTAATAAATAGAAAAATAAAATAATTCTAAGTTTGGTCGGCCCTAAGGGCTAAATTTCTGGAACCTTCTCAAGCGGTGGAAAATGACTATATAAAGAAGGCCCATAGTGTTGTCTAGGGTAGTTCTGGGTAGTAGATCTAGGAATATTGTAAGGGAATGCCCATGTGGCTTTGCATATTGTAATTTTGAAAGTTTTTAATTCCACATTTGTGGAGATAATAAGAAGCCAATTTTCTATTCTTGCATATTGTTGTTGTTGCTTCTCTGTTTCTGTTATGTGTTTGTGGTATTAAGGGGAGCACCCTTAATCAATCATTCACTTCATTATGTTTATGACCCTTCACTTTTCTCTTGCTTATGCTTTTGTGAAGTTAACTGACACTAGTCTGCCTACATTTAAAAATTTTGTTAGATATTTATGTAGTAACCTTATTCATCTTTTGGATTATGTGAAGAATTGGGTAGATGATACACCATCTCTTAATCTTCCTAATCCTAATCCTAATTCTATCAATGCTAATCTTAATCCTAATATTCCTATACCTAATTCTCCATCTGTTAATCCTTGCTCTTCCCATACTTGTGATGGAATTCAAGCTATAGTGTAGGATGCAGATGTGCAAGATTTCTTAGATTTACCTTCTCCTTTGATTCATGATGATATTCGAGGAAAGGGTAAAGAAAATTTTTCAAAACCTATTATCCCACCTTATACAACCTTTACTCATGGACATGATAAACAATCACCTCCTGTAGAAGCTTTACATAATCTGTATACTACTGGATATAATATGGTGACTAAACAAGGTTATAAAGGTTTAGGGCTAGGTGTTAATGAGCATGGTATTAGATTTCCTATTCATATACCTCCTAATCCGGATATGTATGGTTTTTGGTGTTTGAAATCTCAAGTTAAGGTAGGTGATGCTAAACATCATCCTCCTCTCCTCACACCTATCTTGGATAACCCTAATATTCATAAGAAATTGCTAAAAAGGTATATATTGAGCTAATGAATTCCAAGAAAGAAATGTTTTGACCTATGCCAATAGATGCTATCTACAAATATAAGTGTCCTTTTCATTATAGTAAAAAACATTTACTTGCTAATTGTAAACATTTCAAGTTATATGTTAGAGAACGAGCTGCTTTAGCCCTTGCAGATTTACAATTCCTTCATAATTTTGATATAGGGGATTCCCTTCCTTTAGATATAATGTAAATTGTTCTTCTCCTCTTGTCTCATGACTGGGGGGCAAGAGGTGTATCTTCATCCAGTCTCCTAAGATCCATTAGGTCTTTTATGTTGGCTTAATTGGTATTCTTTCTCTCCTATTTTTCTATGGCTTTGCATTATGTTTCTAATCATCCATAGAATCTATCCTTTCTTTTCAAGATATCTTTTCTAAGACATTTTTTTTGCAAAGGTATCCCTTGTCTCTAGGGGGAAAGGTACCACTTTCTTTCTCTTTGTCTAGGGAAATGCTTTCCTTTAGCTTAGTGGCATTTGTTTATATTGCAATATTATTTCAACATATTGACATATGTTTTGACTATGAATAACCTTCTTATGTGAGAAGTTGTTGTCCTAGGTTGTCACTTCTTCTCTATGTTGAAAATTATGTTCTTTATAAACTCTCACCCTTGCTTTGGTGTTAGAGTTGTTTCCCTCATTCCAAAAATTCATTTTCTTCTTGTTTATAGGGGACTTGATGATTGAATCTTTGTTCCTACCTTTTGAAAGCTGATATTTTATCTAAAGCACTCCTCTTTGGTGGGGGTCTTGTTGATAAGATCTCTTTCTTTGAGGATCCTTTTTCCATGAGTGACATATTCTTTTCATGATTATCTATATTCTTGGATGTAGGGGTCACTATCCCTCGCTTAGGATATGGTGTACATTGTTGCTAAATAGGATATCTCCTTGTATTGTGAAATAGGTATCCTTTTCCATCTTTGTTCCTACACTTGGGGGGCAAGGATGTCATCTCCTTCTTTTCTGTTTTTCCCGGATGCACCTCTTTCCTTGGTTAAGTAGTATTTATCTATTATGTGATATCTGTAATACCCCAAAATTGGCACCTATTTAATTTCATCAATTTTGGTGCATTATCTAAATTTTACATCACCAAAGTCTTAGTTCCCTAGGCAATTTTCTCTATCCTACCTGACTTAATTTGACTTGATGTCAATTGCAAAGACCATAAATTGCAATAATCAAATATTAATATTAATTCCTAAAGTCCTTGACTTTAATTAGCTAAATTACCTCTATGATAATTTAATTTAGTTCTAAAGTCCTAAGCACTTTGAATTAAATTAAAATCTACCCCTTTGGCTAATTACCCTTAAAAAGGAATTAATAAATATTTAGTTAATTGAATGGACACCTCTTTATTTGAATTTAATAATTCAAATTACTCGAAAGGTCACTCCCCACATGTGGTAAATTTCATTCTTTTAATTAAATAATTCATACCTTTTTGTCTCAAAGGGGAATGAAGAGTCAGGAGTTTCAAATCAAGAAACTCTTCATTCCGCTCCGGGCTTCTCTATTTAATGAACCTCTTTTTCTCATTCAAGAGAGAGCAATTTTTGAGAGCATCTACACTATAGGCATTTTTTAGTCTCATTTGATTCATTGTTTTCAAAGCTGTTTATTGCATTTATTAGATTAATATCTCATTATTGGTATAATCTTTGCATCACATTTTAGACTAAATTTGCTTATTTTTTCTTAGTTTAATATCATATTTGTTTCAAGTTCTTAGATTAAGTTGCATCTCATCTTTATTTTCAAGCTCTTAGATTAATTGCATCCTCATTCTTAGATTAAATTGCACTTCATCTTAGATTAATTTCATCTTGCTCATCTTTATTGCTTCTTGGAAATCCTCCATTGTTGAATTGGTCTCCTGGCTATTGGCTCTCATTCTGAGAGTATTCAAACAGCCTATTCACATAGGAGGCAACAAGTCGCCTCACCATGGAATTTGGATTGAGTTCTTCATACTCTCTCCCAAATTATATCAAGTGAATAATGACCATGTTGTGTTGTGCCTGATTTAGAGGTCACATTCAGCCACATACATTTTGGCACCCACCATGGGGCAGAAAAGATCAATTTTTGGCCTCATTCTTGATTGGTTTTTCAATTTTAGTGTTGGTTCTAGGCCTTGTACATCCATGTACAGTCTAGAAACCCTATAATATAGTAATGTATGGATAGAATAATAAATCCTCTTTCTCATGATTTTTTTTTGGTTCATTTTTATAAAGAAATGAATAAGTTATGATCATTTTGGTGAAAGTGGGTATTTGCAGATTTGAGATTCTCTGAATACAGTCAGATTGAAACGTTTGGTACAGAAAAATTGTGAAGAATCAAGATCTCTAATAATATTCATTCGAAAGATATGTGAATTATATTTCATTTAATTTTTGTTTGAGTTATTTTTATGCAGATTTGTGAAAGTTATGGGCATTTGAGTGAAAACTAGTTTTTAACAATCTGCATTGGAGTTGCAGGCAATGATTTGCTCTTAGAAAATGATTTATGAATGGAAAAAATAAATGGATTACATATTTGGAAATGAGATTCATTAAAAATTACTATGAAATTGATTTGGCTTCATTTGGATTCTTTTTGAGAAAGATATGTGATTCCCTAGGCAGGGTTTCGTGTTTTAAATCTGATTTATGACAGAAAAATTGCAGTCTGAAAAAATTATTGGTTGAGGAACCAAATGGAATCATAAGACCTTGTAATTTTTTAAAATGGTATTTCTTGATGTTGGCTAAAAACTTCATTCTTTCTAGAAATTTTAATATTGTGATTTTATGGGTCAAATAAATCAATCTTTAAAGACTATCTTGAAGACAACAATGTTACATATGTTAAATCAAACTCCTAACAATTGATTTTCATATCTAACCATCTTAGGGTTTGTATAAGTTGGATATACATTGAATATCTTATTTTCTTGTTTTCTTGTCTTGATCATTTGAAGGTTCATGGCTTGCTTTCATAAAAAATTCTTAAAACAAACAAAAAAAAAAGGTAAAATCTACTAAGCGCGTTGCGTTGGACTTGAGGTATTTTGTTACATCTCTACAACATTTGGATTTTGGAAATAAGAATGAACCTCTCATGTGTTTGGCTTGAGAATTTACATATTTTCATAGAACATATTTCAATTGATGCTCTTAATGGAAAATGAAAGAACATAGATTTATTTTTACAAGTTTGTGTAAGTGAATGCTTGCATTTAAACCATAAGTAATTCTTGGTTTCTGATATCAAATATCCCATGGAGTGATTGAGGGCATAGATTCATTCCTTGTTTTCATAGGGAGTTAAATGCACCACTTTGTGGACTCACTTTATGTTTTCTTGGAAAGTTAAATATTCCATTGATTCAACCCTTTTTCATTTGTGAGTAGTATTGATAAGAAACTTTAGAGCACTTTTGATTGAGCTTGTTAGCTAAATTGGGTGTTGGACTCGCTTATTTCTAATCACCCTTCATTACCACCCTTTGGATGCAAGGTCAACATTCATACATAGGGGAGTGGTCTACTTGAAAAGAGTGTTAAGTGTTCCACAAAGTTTCTCCTTTTTTAGGCTTTCTTGATCTCATTAGTTTTCTAAGGTGTGGACTAGCTTTGAGTTTGTGTGAGGAGTTAAATGTTCCACTTTTGGACTCACTTTGAGTTTGTGTGAGGAGTTAAATGTTCCACCTTGTGGACTCACTTCACACTCACTTGAAGAGTTAAATGTTCCACTTTTTGGACTCACTTCACATTTACTTGAAGAGTTAAGTGTTCCACCTTTAGTGCTTTCCAATACTTTTGATAGTGAATTACTTACTTTTTTATTTTTAGAAGGCCTACTTGGGGATTTCATCACCTCAAGGGATGACCTTAACTCCTATGTTTTGGTGAAGTATAAATAGCGGGTGGTGAATTGAAAGACACCTCTCTTGGGAATGAGTTAGATTCAACTCTTGGCTAAGCCTCAAAGAACTTTATACCTTTGAGAAGTGAATGAGGAGATTTGGGTTACTGTCTCCCCCTGGCTGTGTGATTTCAGATTCTTCTCATCTATGGATTTGTGCCTCATGTACCTTGTGTATATCAAGGACTCCCTTTAGAAGAGCTATGTATAGCCTTGTAGACAACTTGCTAGGATGTTGTTTTGTTTTAAGTGCCTGCTAAAACATTCTCAAGAACATACACAAGTAGAGTCCTTAGGGAGTAGAAATACTAAGTCACTATTCATGTTCATGCGCAAGGTTGCTTTGTCCCTTGCCCATTACTTAAAGATTTTTTTCTTGAACTCCTTGATTGTTGTCTTAAATGCTTGATCAATGACATAAATCTAGTCTGCCTTTTGTCTGAGGTCTATTTTTCTACTTTCCTGTCGTTCACCGTCAGAAACTAGTTGTCTTGAGTTAGGAATCGATCGATCTTTTCTTTGATTCATGTTGTCTCTCATCTATTCATCTTATCTCTTTATGCCTTTTGTACCTCGCATTGTGATAGTCTTATCTCAGCTATTCTAGCCACTCCTTTTTTGATGACTCATACTAGGTTCATCTTGCATCTTGGCTGTTCTAGCCATTTATCCTCTTTTTTTTATCTTAGTGATAGAGTCTAGCATTATCCTGAATCTTTTCTCATCACATCTTCATCTATGACTGTCATGACTCGAAGTGGCAAGACTTATCCCATTCAGAATGCTGATCACGATAGAAGCAAACCTCGTAATCAAGGAAGATGTCATTCTGAACCTATCGCGCAATCTAAGTGTCATGAGGAATCCTCACATTCTTCATCATTCCAAGAGTATTACAATCCATTGTTTCAGATAGAGTCTGACTTATTATTTCAAGAATATTATAAACCATTATTTGAAGACTAGCAAGACTCTGAAGGGTCACTTTCTAGAATCGATCCTCTCAAACCTATTGACTCTTTTGATCCTATTTTCAAGATGGGAGATCCATTCCACTTCCCAAGGGAGGTAAATTCAGTGATAGTCATGAGCAATCTCCAAATGACCAAGGTCATAGTCAGTCTTGAAATGACAAGAGTTATGGTTAATCCCACAATATTCAATATTTGGTCAACATCTAGGACCTTTGTAATTTGAAACAACAATAAGGGGAGCCTCTCTTAACATTTCTCCAGAGATGGAGACAACTATGCATGAAGTATCTGCATGAATTACCCGAGTCTGAAAAGCTTGATATCTTCTTGGACAATCTTATTCCAAATTTTGGATACCAAGTGTGATTACAAGGTCCCCTCACTTTTGACAATATGATTAGGTGGGCTATGAGGATAGAAGCATTTATGGTCAAGAAGGGAGAATTGACTTTGAATGAAGACAAAAAGCAAGGACCTTCTCCCTTGGACAAGGATAAGGATAAGATTGTCAACAAAAACATAGATATTATGAATGATGGTTTTGTTGACAATATGATGCCAAAACCATCAAAGTTGGTTTTCAATCTTAGCTCTAACATACAAATGATCAAAGCCACTAAGAAGGCTATGACAGAAGCTCAACCACCTTTCAGATTTGCTAGAAAAAAACCTTGGATCTCTCACTATGACATGATCATTGCTCTAGGGAGTGAGGATACTCCTAAACCCAAAACTCCATTTGTCTTGCAAGGCCCTGCATCTCCCTCTTATAACTCCACACAGTCTCTAGCTTGTGTGAATGCTATCACTCGATCTCATGCAAAGATTTTTCTCAAAGGTCCCAAACCTTCAACATCTGGATCAAAACAATCTATGGATAAAGCCCTCACCAAGGCAAACATCCCCAAAGATCTCAATCTCGACTAGTTTCAATCTATGGTGGGTCATTTGACCTCACCTCATTGTTTATCCTTCCCTGAAGAAGATGATCACTCTCTAAGCCATCTGCATGATGCTCCCCTGCACATTGAAGTTATGGAAGGTCCCGAGCATGTCCGTCGCATCCTCACTGACAATAATGCCATGCTAAATACTTGCTCTGCTAAGTTGCTTACCCAAACAATAGACAACTTTGTTCCTACCAATAGGGAGTCCACTAAGTTCTATGATGCTAAGCTAAAAGAACTAGAAAAGACCTTGAAGATCAAAGATATTGGCATGGGGGGATATCAAATTGAGTCCATCTTGTCACTGAAAGCTCTCCCCATATCTCCACATTCCTGTGAAGAACCCTCTGAAGACAAATTTGGTATTGGCTATCAGAGCTATGAGCTTGACCAACCTAGCTATAGCTTTCACTCATGCAAGGATTTAGATAATGAAGAAACATAGATTCAGCCTATGACACATGAAAGATCTTTGAATGTTCAAAATTTTGATTTAGACTACCAAAAAGAGTCTTATCTACCTTCTCAAGTGCTTCAAGAACATGATCTTGGTCCTCACCAGGAGGATTTTATACACTCTACTGAACGGATTTCTACTACTGTAGCTACTACTAAATATGTCACTGCCTCTAATGGCACACATACTGATTGGGAGCAACTATTGGATGCTTCCCTTATCTTGGGTATGCCTCAAGGTATGCCTATTCTAGATTGTTCCACCACTTCTGCTATTGAACAGACTCCTACTGCTGTCAACTCCAATGGCACACATACTGATTGGGAGCAACTATTGGACACTTCCCTCCTCTTGGGTATGCCTCAAGGTATGCCTATTCTAGATTACTTTTCTGCTTCTACTATTGAACAAGATCCTATTGTTAAAGAAACACTTCCTATGTTAGATGACAACAATGAAGAAAGTATGCCTCTGACTATGTCTCTAGCTGAATGGGACTCTATATCAAATGCTACAATGGAAATACCAGTTGATGCTATGCACCTATATGCTAGTCTTAACAACTTAGAAAGAGGAGAAAGTTATGATCCTCTAGATCAAGCTATTGGTGATGATCGTTTCCACCCTCCTGTGGAGATCATTCCTATGGCTCCTAGGCCATCTACTCCAAGCTATACTCCTACTACTCTAGCAAATCATGGGTATGTAAGATCCCATTCTATTACAGCTTCATGGAATATTGGTAGATCCAAAATTGAAATAGTTCCTATTCGTGCACTCTTACCACCTAAAAGGGGACGTGACTCTTAGAATAGACCATCTTGGTTAGGCTCACATAATATTCCTCCAAACTTATCTGACTCTTCTAAGATGACTCACAATCAACAATGCTCTATGGAAGATTACTTTCTTGATCTATTTGATGCATCCATCAATGATGAGGATGATACTGATATATTTTCACTTGAGCCCATCCCATTTTCTACTCATCCTCCCCCTTCATCTCCTAGAAAAGTGGCTCATCCACTTCCATTTCCACCTTTCCACTTGAACCAGTCATATAAGCCTCTTTCATCCACCATTCCCAAATCTTTTGGAAGTAACTTGGATGTGCAACATAAAAACAAAAATAATGAGAATCCACTTATATCTCAAGGTCACAATGTCCCATCTAATCGACATGTGACTACGAAGAAAGGAAAGCAAGAGGGGTGTTCAAAAGACTGCAAAGGTCCTCAAAAAGAAGAAGACAACCAAAAGCCAGAAAATAAAATAAAAAATGGATCTTGAAATCCATTCTATAGGCATTGTCATCAAAAGCACCTCAAAGTAAAGAAGAAAAAATTCAAAAGCTATGTGGATTCCAAAGAAAGAAAAAATCAAAGTTGTCATTCGAGCTTCCAAAATTCTCATATTTCCTTCCATTCCATCACCCTTGCCTCTCATACTTTACCCTCTTCACTCCATCTTGCCTTGTCCCAAAGTGCATATCAGCATCTCCTCATTGCTAATGACGTGATTAAGAGAAATCTAGAACTTACTCTCCCTAAGCGTTTAGAGCATGGGAAATATGACAGAGAGTTAAGATGCATCCATGAGGATATTTGTGGGTCTCACTTAAGTGATATTTCCTTGACTATGGGTCTCTCAACAGTTGGGTACTACTGGTTCTGATTCTACAACTTCTCAGCTGACTACTACTACTGCATTCTCAGAGATTCCTACTGAAGGAGAGAAACTCAAAGAGCCCATCAATGCTCTTCATTTGAAGAAGTTCTACAGCTAACATTCTCAGTATGCTCATGTACATACTTATTGATCCTGAAAAAATCCTAAAAATTGATATATTGCAAAAAATCCTAAAAATTGCAAAATGTCCTGAAAAAATGATTATCTTAGTGAAAACCTGGCAAATAGGCACTTTGATGTATCTATTATCCTGGTGAAAACCTGGTAAACAGGCGCCTTGATAATACAAAAAAAAAAATAGAAATTTTCAAAAATACAAAGAAAATAGAAAATGTGAAAAATACAAAAAAAATCAAAAGATCAAAAATACAAAAAAAATGAAATATTCAAAAAAATACAAAAAAATCAAAAAAAGAGAAAAGTACAAAAAAATTAAAAAAGAGAAAAATGTGCCATTGATGAAAACCTGGTAAATAGGCATCATGGTAGCAAAAATAGAATCTCTGCCAAGATGGTGAAAACCTGGTAAACAGGCACCTCTTGTTTCCTAAAGCTGCATCTCATCTCAGCATCACTTGGCTCTTAGTTTCCTGCTTTAGTTTCCTTCCTTTCCTGCTTTATTTTGTTTTCCTGCTTTCCTGCTTTAGTTTGTTTCCTGCTTTGGTTTGCTAGCTCATGCACTTGTCTTTGAATTTTCCTTGACTCTTCATGGATTGGAACTGGTCATACTTGGGGGCATCTCCCTAGTCTAGGGGGCATTGTCCTTTCACTTTCAGAAGATTCATTTGTGCATCAGTCACCAGCGTTTCATGCTATGTCTGCCTACTGATGCCTAGCTACTTTTGAGATCTCTCCTCAAGGATCTCTTATGTATCGGTTGCCAGTGGTTCTCACTGTGCTTGCCTGTTGATACCTTACTCTCATTCAACCTCTCTTTTTGGGATCTCCTTCTTACATCAGTTGCCAGTGGCCCTCACTGTGTCTGCCTACTGATGTTTCATTTGTGTTTCATTCTCTCTTTTGAGAATCTTCCTTGTATCGGTCACCAGTGGTTCTCACTGCGTTCACCTACTGATACTTGGTTTGCACTTCGATATCTTCTTGAGACTTTGTCTGTCATGATGGTCACCAGTGGTTTTCCATTGTGTCTGCCTACTGTCGCTATCCCGTTGAGACTTCAAATGTTGTTTTCTTCTGATTTGACTTCAATCCGCTTGAACACAAACGTAAACTGAAACTAAAAATCTTTGTGTGTTCCTGTGCAATGTACTAAGCTTTTCTCTTGCTTTTTTGTTTGCTTTACAATTTCCCCTCAAGTGAATCTAAGATGTCTTTCTTGACTAAGAAATGCAAAGACTGGGGGCATGATCTTTTCTTTGTTTTCTGCTTGCTAGTTTAGTTCCAATGATCCAAGAAATCTACAAAAGAGGGGTGTGCATCTGTAAGAGCCTTCATCTTGTATTGGATGGCCATGCATACCTCAACTCCTTTTATATAGATGCCTTGGTGAGGTTGGTTCTTCTCCTTGTTTTTTTTGAGTGACTTCTTTTGCTACATTTGGAATTGCTAATGCTCATCTTGCTAAGTGAACGTAGGGGTCACTGCGAGCACTCTTTGGCAAAAGAAAGATCTGTCACATGTTTGGTGTGTTTGTTTAAAAGAGACATTTAGGTCATTCTAGAAAATGTGCTTTGATGCTTATGTTAACTTGCTAAATTAAAAGGAATAGGTGTTTAGGTCATCCTGGCTTCTTGTGCCTTAATGCTTACACCTCATTCCGACAAATTTAAGACTTATGTCATATTCATATTCTCATGTTGGGGAGAATTGTATGGCATCTTATGATTGTCCCATGCTTAAATGAACTCAATGATGGTAAATATGATGAGTCCAATAGCCGAGTCTGGAGGATTGCATTTGTTCATCCTAGGCCTACATTTAGACTTGCATCTTTCATTCTAGGCTTGCATTTGGAGTGCTTTCTTGTTGCTCTCTTGATTGCTTTCTTCTGGATCTACTCATCAAAGGTTCTCATCTTTTGTCCCAGTCTCATCTTGGCTGCATCCTTTTTCGGGATGGAAATCAAAATCTGACATCTCTAAGTGGCTCAAAATCGCGTTTTAAATATTGGACTCCTTCTGGATCGGATGCTTGTGCAGTCAGCCTTCTGGTGTCATCTTCCTACCAGATCCTCATCTTTGCATCATGTTCTCAAATCTTTGCTTCTTTTCATCAAGTCAACCCTAGTCAAAATTTGGTCAACCATGGTCAACTATGGTCAAACTTGGTCAACAAGACCTCTGCTTTGCTCTGATTCACTTCTACAGCTTCACAAATCTAGTCTAATTGCTTTTTCTCTGTAATCTCTTATTGTTTATCATCCTTCTGACATGTCATCCTTCGATTTCGCTCCCAAGGGGGTAGGATGATTACATCATTTGAATCTTGTCAAATCTATTCTTGAATCAGTCTGATTTGAATCATCAGTCCTCATTGCTAGGGGCATCTTCACTCCTCGCATCTTGTCATCTGGAAATCTATCTCTTAGGCATCTGAGTAATCTAACTTAGAACCTTGAGGATCACTCTTCATTCTGGAGATGGTTCTTGAAATCTTTTGGGTATTGGGGCAATCTAACCCTGATTCCTAGGAGTCAATCTTCGTTCTAGAGATGACTCTCAAAATCTCTTTTAGACCATTATCTGGGCAATCTAACCTAGGTCTCAAAGGGTTGAGCTTCGTATTGGGGCAATCTAACCCTGATTTTGGAGACAGTCCTAAACTGCATCTAAATCTCACTCTGGGGCATTGGGGCAATCTAATCCTGATTCTCATCTCTCTCAAGAACCATTGTCTTTGCAATCTAACTTAGACTTCATAAAATTCATGCTTTGATCTACTTTCATCTGTCACTTCAGACTATTCTTTGAATCAATGCACTGCTCACACATCAATTCAAAGAGGGGAAAATGTAATACCCCAAAATTGGCACCTATTTAATTTCATCAATTTTGGTGCATTATCTCGATTTTACATCACCAAAGTCCTAGTTTCCTAGGCAATTTTCTCTCTCCTACCTGACTTAATTTGACTTGATGTCAATTGCAAAGACCATAAATTGCAATAATCAAATATTAATATTAATTCCTAAAGTCCTTGACTTTAATTAGCTAAATTACCTCTATGATAATTTAATTTAGTTCTAAAGTCCTAAGCACTTTGAATTAAATTAAAATCTACCCCTTTGGCTAATTACCCTTAAAAAGGAATTAATAAATATTTAGTTAATTGAATGGACACCTCTTTATTTGAATTTAATGATTCAAATTACTCGAAAGGTCACTCCACACATGTGGCAAATTTCATTCTTTTAATTAAATAATTCATACCTTTTTGTCTCAAAGAGGATTGAAGAGTCAGGAATTTCAAATCAAGAAACTCTTCATTCCTCTCCGGGCTTCTCTATTTAATGAACCTCTTTTTCTCATTCAAGAGAGAGCAATTTTTGAGAGCATCTACACTATAGGCATTTTTTAGTCTCATTTGATTCATTGTTTTCAAAGCTTTTTATTGCATTTATTAGATTAATATCTCATTATTGGTATAATCTTTGCATCACATTTTAGACTAAATTTTCTTATTTGTTCTTAGTTTAATATCATATTTGTTTCAAGTTCTTAGATTAAGTTGCATCTCATCTTTATTTTCAAGCTCTTAGATTAATTGCATCCTCATTCTTAGATTAAATTGCACTTCATCTTAGATTAATTTCATCTTGCTCATCTTTATTGCTTCTTGGAAATCCTCCATTGTTGAATTGGTCTCCCGGCTATTGGCTCTCATTCTGAGAGTATTCAAATAGTCCATTCACAAAAGAGGCAATAGGTCGCCTCACCATGGAATTTGGATTGAGTTCTTCATACTCTCTCCCGAATTCTATCAAGTGAATAATGACCATGTTGTGTTGTGTTTGATTTAGAGGTCACATTCAGTCACATACAATATCCAATCATACATGAAAATTATGGTTTTTATTCAGGATCTATGTTCTTGATAATAACCTCTTTTGTTGTTTGACATTGGGTTTCCATGGTTAATATATCTCTCACCTTGGAAACTGAACAGTGTGCTATCCCTCGTAAGGGTTACTTTCTTTTCACTTCTTTCATGATATCTCTTTACATTCATCCCTTCCATGGCCTCATAGGAGCTGTGACCTTCTTGGTTTGGACTGGGTGTTGTTTATGGATATTGTCTTGATGCTGAAGAAGGTTTTATCCTTGTTCTTTTTCTTTCCTTAACATGACAAAATAGTATGTTTTTTCCATATTAAGGAGGGGGGCATATATAGGTCCTCCCTTGTACTATACTTTTTAATTTTTGCATGCTAAATCTTGGAAGGTAACACACATAAGTTGCTAAATCCTGAGGAGACACATTTTTCAAATTTTTCAATATGCTAAATCTTCTGAAGGTAACACACATAAGTTGCTAAATCTTGAAGGGACATGCATTTCCAATTTCAAATATGCTAAATCTTGGAAGGTAATGCACACAAGTTGCTAAATCTTGAAAAGACACGCACCTATATGCTAAATCTTCTGATGGTAATGCACATAAGTTGCTAAATCCTGAGGAGAAACACATTTCATATTCATAGTGATACAAGAAGGTGGATCTACGAGTATTCCAGAAGCCATCAAAATATGCATTACAATTACAAGCATATTTTATGGGTGAACCTATTGGGCTCTCCCTCCAGGGTGATTCACGGTAAGGTGGGCATCTTACTAGGCGAGGTAATCACTTTCTCTTTTCTCTCTTTTCGCTTTCATGCTGGTAGGATGGGATCATGAAGCTATGTTATTTATAGTGTTTCTCTTGTCTTTCTTATGTAATCATTTATGCTTTTATGATAGCTTTCCAAATATGATATTAGTATGAAAAATATTTCTTAGCAAGGTTTCTTATGCTAATTGATTTGGGTTGTTTAGTACTAACCCTTGTTCTTTTGACACCCTCATGTGTGTATGTCAAGCTAGAATCCTTAGTCTAGGAGCTTGTGCCCTTAGCTAAGTGTTATTTTATCTCTTGGTGAATCCACTTGGATCTCCTCTTTCTTCTCCTTTACCAAGAGTTTGCATTGAGTCCATACTCTTGCTAAAGTGGGGGCTTAATCTATCATCTTAAAATGGAAGCACTTCCATGATAAGAGTGTTTAACCCTTTGAGTAAGTGGTTTGGAGTCACATTGGATTCCTTGAATTGATCTTTTCTTTGATCTAGCTTTCTCCCCACTTTCCACTTCTTTTCTGCTTCATTCTGGGTGAAATTAGGGTTAGGATCTTAAGGATTCTACTAAATTTCCCTCTTCCATGGCTCTATTTTCTAGGTAGGATTCAGAAATAGATCCTACTAGCCTTCATCATAGTAATCATAGGATTTTATTTCTTTCCTTGACATTCTATCCTATTCTAGCATCAGTTCTAGGTTTCTGGGCATCCCCGGGACCTCCTGACTTGGTTTTGAGCCAATCTAGGACCAGGGTTAGATTCGAGGTCGAACCTGAGTAGGTCAGGGTCTAGCTTGAACTTGAATAGGTTAGGGTCAAGCTCAAACCTAACTAGGTCAG
Source organism: Chamaecyparis obtusa (assembly GCA_027943335.1). Classification (NCBI taxonomy): domain Eukaryota; kingdom Viridiplantae; phylum Streptophyta; class Pinopsida; order Cupressales; family Cupressaceae; genus Chamaecyparis; species Chamaecyparis obtusa. The sequence continues at coordinate 1,812,575 of BSBK01007278.1, forward strand.
GTCCAACCTTGATTTTGACCCCTTTCTCCAAAATTCCAATTTCCAAAATTTCTGGGCTTCGGGCTTTTGGGATATTTAGTTTCCCACCTCCTGTAATACCCCCAAAATGGGCTATAGGTTCATTAACCTCCTACATCTTCAATTCAAAAAAAATTGATACAAAAGTCCTAACCTAAGGCACATCTTCACATTGAAATCTTAATTGATTTTATCTTAAATTCTGCATCGGGGGATATTCTTTGAATATTCCTAATTTATCTAATTATCTTTAATTAAATATTATTTGGCGGTAAATCTCATTTATCCTAAATTTGATAAATTGAATATTCTAAATATTTAATTAATTAAGTTTAATTTTGCCACTTAATTATTTAATTAGATTTAATTGCATTTATTCCTAATTAATATTATTTTTATTTTGACAATAAATCAAAATTTCTACAAACAATCAATTGGATATTTATTTAATTGATTTAAAATCAAAGTTGTCAAATTTAATGATTTAATTGGAATAAAGTTTGATTTAATAATTGATTAACCCATAAATCAATTGCTTTAATTTTAAAATCAGTTAAGTGGAAAATAAGTCACTTTATTTATTAAATTAATTCATATTAAATCATACACAATCACAAAAGCAGTCAACTTTAAAACAACTATTATTTTTAATTTGTAAACTTTCTAAAACTCAACATCTGATGATGAGTTGAAAAAAACAAAAAAAAAAGAACTAAAGCTCTATTTGGAGATAAAAACTACTTTTGCATGATTTTATGAATTAAATATTCTTAATTTCTTGTTAACTCAAAAATCAACCTGAGTTTATCAAGAGTGATTTATGGCTTTTCTCTTGCATCCTCAAAGCCCTAGATTTCTATAAAATCAAAGCTTTAGCTCTTCTAAAATCAACACTTGAATCTGCACAATTTTTATCTGGCAATCATGACCTCAAATTTGCATCAAAGCTCTCAAAGCTTTCAATCTCATCAATCTCTCGAATTTGCACAATTACTCTAGCGAATTGACATCTAAAGAATCAAGCATTTGTGATAGGTGAATTTGTGAGATCATTCATAATTTTCATAGTTTTTGCATAGTTCTTCATATCATTTAGCATATCATTGTCAGATACTTTTACATATCAATTTCATACATTCTAGCTTAGATTCATACAATTTTTCATCCTATTGCATCTAAAATACAAACAAAAAATAGATTAATTAGCATTCATATTTCATTGCTTTCATCATTTTAAATCCTTCATTTAGGTGTTGCATTGTCACTAATCTCGATTCCAATCTGAGAATATCATACTCGCACCTACTAGAAGGAAGTAAATCGCTTGATTAGCATAGTTTCAATTACTTACAGATTTTGGGTTTTTTGCTAACCTCTAATGTTTTACTGAAGTGTTGTGTCTACAGCTAGGTACAAAATTCACACACACATTTATGGCACCCACCATGGGGATACCCACCTTTACATGCTGGTTTTGGTTATTTTTTTGGAGCTAACTCCCTTGTGCAGATTTACTTGGAGACTAAAAACCCTAAATTTTCAAAGATTTAATTTTATCTCCTAAATGCCTTAGATTTTTGGTCTGAAATTCTTTTTGTAGGTTGGAGGCATACCAGGGAAGCTTCAATAAAAAATTCAAGATTTTTTGAGATGTTTTGAATTTTTAATAATTTTTTCTTTATTTTTCATAAATAATTCATTTTCAGTGCAAATTATCATTTTTTTTTAAATTTTTACATTTTCAGAAAGATATTTAAATTCTATAGGGGGTCCATTCTTTGTCTTTTAAATTTGGATGCAATATAATAGCTCAAATAGTCAATTTACAAAACCTGGTCTGTTTTAGTAAAAGGGGTCTCTAAGGCACAAATGAAGAGATTTTTCTAAAATTTTTACATTTTTGGAAATCTCTCTATTTTTTAGTAGGGATCTTTGTTTTAAATTTCTATTTTTATGGTCGAAATCATATCAAAAAAATTAGATCTTGTTGACTAGGTCAAGTGCAAAAAAAATAAAAATTTTGTGATGGGTATGCACTTATTTTTCATATGATTCAATGCATTATATGAGTTGTCATTTGGATTATTTTCTAGTTATTATTGCTCCTAACAATTGGTTTTTAGATCTAACCCTGGGTTTTTCATAAGTTGAATATACTTTGCATATCTTGTTTACTTATTTTCTTGTTGGCTTGTTGGAGAGTTCGTGGCTTTCATGCATGGAAAAGCTCAACAAAAATTGCTAAAATAGGTAAAATCTACTAAGCGTGTTGTGAGGAACTCAGGTATTCCATTACATCTAATAACACTTCATTTTGGGACATAAAACAAACTCTCTTGTGTCAAGCTTGGGTGGCTTTACAACTTTTAAAATTCACACTTCAGTTACATAGATTTGGGCTCTAAAACGAACATAGATTTTCTTTTCGCATATCTGTTACACATAGTAAATAGGCCCTATGAACACTATTTGTGATTCTTGAGAGAGTGGATTTCCAGTGAAGCTCTTCTCAATGAGAGAACCCCTTGTAGGTAGGGAGATTACTGAGAGTGTCTCACGTTCTACTAGATTTGTGCATCTTCAACTTTTGATTGATACATTCTCTCTCCGGAGAGGTTGATAGATCATAAGTGGTTGACATCATAGATCTTTGTGAGATAATCTTAATCTTAGCATGTCAGATTAATCTATCTACTTTTTTTTGGTGAAGTGAAGAGGCTAGGGGATTATGCTCTACTTCCTTTTTGGATAGTACCAGAAACCCAAATCTTTGAATCTAATCTAGTCCCCCTGTGGTATCTTTTGTGAGTCACCTTTAGAGAGGGTTAACCATAGTGGACATTCCCTTAATTGGGTCAACCATGTGAATGGAACCTCAAGTGGTAATAGCCATTTTCTCTAAGGTAGAAACAACCACTATATAAATGTCCTTGTGGAGGAAATCTTCACAGGTGCGGTCTCTTGTTGGACTGTCAGATCTCCCTAGCAGCTCCTGATTGATTAATTTCTTGGACTGTGTCAAAACCTCGGTGCACCTAGATTGGAGTTCACCCTCTTGAGATCACAAAAGTTGCAAAGTTAGACCATTACTACAAACCCTAGTGAGGCCAAATTTTTTTATTTTTCTAGGAATATGTGCATTATTGAAATTTTTTTTGGAACATACACAAGTAGTATTTCTAGGGATTAGCACAATAAGTCACTATTGCTTGTTCATGCACAAGGTTGTTTTTGCCCTTGTTCATTATTTTCAGATGATTGCTTTCTCCCCTTGCTTGTTATTCTATGTGATTGATATCTACTTGGTTATTGAGACAAACTTTTACACAGATCTTCAAAAACTGGACAGAAAGATTTGCAAACAAATTGATACTGAAAAATTGAAAAAATTGCAAATCTGAAGCAAAAATCCTTTTTGGTGTCAAAAGTCATCCTAAAATTTCAAAACTCATATCAAAGCCAAAGTCAAAGTTGTTAGAGATTGGTCAAATTTGTCAAAAATCCAATTTTTATAGCCTGCTCCCAAATTTTATCAAAATAGCGAACTGATTCTTGTCATTTCTAGTCATCCTTGGTCAGTTTGGGTCAAATCTCAGGTGCTATGACATGTTTCTCAACATCCAAATGAACTTAAATGGTATCAAGTTGCACAAAATGACTCTTGGTCTTCTTTCTTCCACATCTCTCATGTCTTCCTAGTCTCCCATTTCCATCATTTCTCCTATTCATTCATGCTTCTTCCTCTTCTTCCTAAAACTCTTCATGTCTTCTTGATTCTTTTCCTCTTATTATCTAGTCTATTTTCTTCTATTCATCTCTTATGTCACTTCCATACTTGATTCCTCCTCTTCTAGAACCATGAATTTCAGCTATCTTGTTATGGAACCTCTCTTGAAAATGGATGATCTTGAATCATTGCTCAATTCGAAGAGTATTATTCCAAAAAGCCCATGAGTGATAAATTTATGATGAAAATAAAGGAAAAATTAATTGAATCAGATGCCTTTTCTAGGATCATATGCATGATCCTATCATGACCTCCTTCCAAATTTCATCCATCTTCTAAGTCTTTTCATTCTTCCTCATCTTCCAAGTCTTCTTCCTCCACTAGATCTTCACCTTCCTCTTCTCCATGATCTCATTCCTCTTCTAATTCTCCCAAGAGCGTTACTTCTCTTCTCAAGACATACCATAATGAGCAACATGATAAACCTTATGATACCTCTTCCAGGGAGAGTGACACACCCATCTTTGAAGACTATGATGATGGACAATATAATGATACCTATGACACCTCTATTCCTAAGAGTCCTCCTCATCATGTGCTCATGCTTACTGGAAATGGGACATCACATTGGATAGATTGTGATGGTGATCCATATGATTATGATTTTGAAAGAGACTTTGATGATTTCTATGAACAAAACCTATATGATACATCTACTTCTATTGAGGAATATAAAATGTACCCCTCTGATTTAAAATGTCAATACTATAAGGATCCTTCCTCTAAGAACTCTTATGTCAAAAATAAAGATTACACTCTCAAGCAAGATCATGTTAATGTTGAACCTTTGTCTTGTGACGGTTCCCTTCCATCCCCTACTTCCTCCAATGGCCATACATTTCCTAAATCTTCCAAGCCTATCAAATCTTTCATAAGTCCTTCATCCACCAAAGGTCCTAATACTTTTCATGCGATTTCCTATAGTTATCCTCAAGGGCTACCTCTTAAAGAAACTCAAGATAACCTTCAGTTGGCTGCAAATACTTTCAATAATGCTAAACCCAAAGAGCCTAAGCCTTCATACACTACAATGCCTACTTCAGCTAGTCCTCCACCATCTCTTCCAAAGTCTTCCATACAATTGCAGCATGATACCTTGTCCTTAGAAGTGGCTCCATGTCAAGAGGACTCTAAAAATGATAAAGAAAAGAACATAAAGAAATATCAAGATCAAGAAACCTCCATGTCATCCAATCTTTTTCATGATGTCTCTTATCTTTTCCATGGTTCTTTTGATCCTGCACACCCTTTCTCGTGCATTCCATCATGTCTTAAGTCTTCTCCTAAGCAAGATCATGATACTACTTACACCGTTGAGCTTATTGACAATCAAAATAACCTTACTACACTTGCACTTTCTAAAGATGATACTTCCATTAAGGTTGGTAAAAATGGTGTTTCTACTTCCAATGTTAAGCCTATTGAAAACCAAGAGATAAATTATACGCTTATGCTATCCAAAGATCCTTGTCAAGATCAAAGTCTTCCATCTTCTTATTCTACCACTTCATGTTCATTTTCATTTTCTACTCTTCCTAAGTCTTTGCAAGCTCTGAACAATCCTATCATAGAAGGTGCTCATATTCAAGATGTCCATGATCCTATTGAAAATCTAAATGCTCACTCTAAAGATGCTGATGTCCTTGGTTGTCACATAGATGATGATGAACTTATTGATTATCCTTTTGCATTTTCTACGTCTATCCTTGGACCTCCACCAAAACTAAGGGCTTCACATATTCCTTCCATCTTGGGCCCTTATGTTCCTTCACTTTCCCCTCCTAACTCTCCTAATTCATCATCCATCTTGGGTCCTTACGTCCCTCCATCTCCTCTCTTTCCTCAAGATCAACATAGATTCATACCCTTGAATCCTTTTCATCCACTCACCCATCTAAACCAATCATATCCTCCCTCTTCTTCCACAAGTCTCAAGTCTTCTGGAAGTAACTTGAATGTCTAATACAAAAAAAAGAAGCAATACAAGAATCCATCAAAAAAAGATCACCATGTCTCCTCTAATCGACATGGAGGCATAAAGCAAAAGAGATATCTAAGAAAAAAATTACAAGACAAGTATGGGTTCCAAAATCCATCATTGAAGATATTCTCTCTAAATCATCAAAAAGAAATAAAAATCCTATGGCTATATGGATTCCAAAATCTCTCTTAAAAAAGTCTAATGTTGAGAAACAAGTGAAGTTGACATTCAAGCTTCCAAAGACTTCCACTTCATCTTCTTCCAAAAACATTCTTCCATTCCATGCGCCTAAACCACAACCTCTGTTATCCATTCGCTATATTCCTTCACGTATTCCTTCATTCACATTTCATCCATCCTCTCGATACCCTTCAAAGTGTGTGTTGATGTTGATCTTGCCTACCTTTCCATCTACTCTTTCACAATCCTTCCATTCATTATCCTTCTACCTTCTATCCTTTTTCCTCATTTGCATATTCCTCCTATCTTCCAACCTCACTCGCTTTACATAAAACCTTATCCTCCATTTTTCTCTTCCATCTCCCTTTCCCTATCAACATCTTGGAGCATATCATTTTGAATCCTTGGCATATCATGGTTTATCCTTTCAAGGAGCATTATCTAAAGAGCTTGCCTTCTTCCAAAAAAAAAAAAAAAAAAGAGAAAAAAAGAAATGAAATTTTTTTTTTGAAAATGTGTCTTGGTGAAAACCTAGAAATAGGCGCCTTGGTAGCAAAAGTAAAGAGAAATAAATTCATCCTATGGTAAAAACCACTCCCTTGTGGTTCTTTGGATAAGTACCATGATGAAAACCTGGCAATCAGGCATCATGTGTAGTTCTTCTACATATTTCATCTATTCCATCTTCTCTCTTTGATCTTGACAATGTTGACCTATACATGAACATTTGGCTATTTTGTGAGCTATCTTATGATAATCTTGCTTTCATTCCTTTCATGTTTAGCCTTCATGTCTATCTTCCTCCATTCATTTTCACCTATCGCTATCTTTTTCCCCTTTGGTCTTGATCTAATAAAGAAAAAAAGAAAGAAAGAGTAAAACACGGTGCTATGAAGCCTCTTGACATGTCTACTCCTTTAGACTGCATCCTATCCTTCTTTGGCATTATGATTTTGTGACTTATCCTATGCTAGCCTTTCATTGCTTGTCCAAATGTGCTTTACATGAAATTTTTTCCCTAGCTTGGGTACCCTTGAGGAGTTTTCCCTTGAGGATTTCTTCCCTTCATTCTCCTTCATTCTCTTGTCTTCCATCTCTTCCAATAGCTTGCTAATCCCTCTTGTTCTCCACCTTGCTAGACATTGGGACTACACGATGTGATCTTGCTTGGGATTTTGATGCCCATTCTATCTGGGGGCATCCTTTGTACATACCGATTAGTACTACCTATTGAGGTTGAAATCCCATCACTAAGAATCAGAATGTATGGTCTAGTAACTGATGATGACTACAGAGTGTCTAGGTTGCAAGAACTTGAACTACTAGATGAGTGCACACAAGCAGGGTATGATCATCTTAGACTATATCAGAAGAGAAAGTATAGAGGCTACAACAAGAAAGTTAGACACAGAGAATTTCAAGTTGGCGATCTAGTCTTGAGAGAGAATCCTAAAAATCAATCACATAGAGAGTGCAAGGGGAAGTTTTAACCCAACTGGCTGGGTCCCTTTGTAATCACTGCTACTTTTCACTCTGGTGGCTATCAACTCTCAATGATTGAATGAGAAAAACTCCAAGAACCAATCAACATTCTCCATCTAAAGAAATTCTACACCTAAGGCATTCAGTGTATGGTAAAATATCTTGAAAAAATCTTTAAAATCTGAAAAAGTCCTGAAAAAATGAACATCTTGGTGAAAACCTAGCAATAGGCGCCTTGATGATTCACAAAAAAAGTAAAAAATATCAAAAGTACAAAAAAAAAATTGAAAAAATGAAAAATACAAAAAAAATGAGAAAAAGAAAAAGTGCCTTGGTGAAAACCTGGAAACAGGCGCCTAGGTAGCAAAAATAGAATCTCTGCCAAGATGGTGAAAACCCAACAAACGGGCACCACTTGTTTCAAAATGCTCCATCTATTAGCACAATCTTGGTCTTTCCTAGCTTTTAGTCTTGCTTTAGTTTGTACATATCTCCTAGTTTGTTTACACATTCCTATTTTCAATAAAGTCAGTCTGTACACCAATAAGCTAAAGCGTCTATATCCTATCAATGTTCAAACTTGGGGGCAATCAAAGTCATATCCTATGGCCTCCAATGTATCTTAGACGTATCATATCTAGTCAAATTCCTTTGAAGCTTCATCTGAGTTAGTCAGTTAGTCTCTTCTCCAGAAAGGATTTTGCATCTATAACAATGCAATCAAACACAAACTAAAAACAATCTATGCTTTTTACATGCTTTTGTCTCCTTGTATGCTTACTGATTCGCATTGAGATTTTTGCATATTGTGTCTCTTTGAACTCTTAAATGATGTCCTTTATAGGATTTAGAGAGTGATGACTGGGGGCATAATATTTTCTTTGTCTTCTACTTGTATGTGAAAATCTAACAACTTTGGAAATTTTGGATTGAAATGGTGTCCGTCTGTAAGAGCCTCTATCTCGAATTGGATGGCCATGCGTACCTCAACCATTGATACCTAGAAAATTCAAGGAAGTTTGATCTAACTATTGTCTTTTTTGAGTGATTTCTTTCTCCTATTGTGATATACGATCTTACCTAAGGATGTGAACGATAAAGGGTCACTATGGGTAATTCACACTAGATTTAGAATGATCTCTTGACTGTTTGATGTGTTTGTCACACAAGGCATATTTTGGTCATCACAACGTTTATGTTTTGATGCTTATAAAAATTTCCCTATCAAAGTGGACATGATATTTAGGTCATCCTAGCATTTATGCCTTGGTGCTTATATCTAATCTGACATTTTGAAAACAAAATCAATATTCATATGTCCATGGTTGCCTAGCCAGTGGGCATTGTATTGATTCTTGAGCATACAAATCAATATTCATATGTCCATGGTTGCCTAACCAGTGGGTGTTGTATTGATTCCTATGCATACAAATCGACATTCATATGTCTATGGTTTCATAACTAGTGGGTATTGTATTGATTTATCTAGTTACCTAAAAATTTCAATGATGAAAACAAATCGACACATGATCAGTGTCTAGGTCCTAGGTCCTAGGTTTTCATTTCATTCTGTATTTCATTTTGCACTTTGCATTATCTCACAAATTGCTTGAACACTTAAATGATTCTTCATAACCAAAAATGCTGAACATATCATAAGAGCTGAATCTCACATAAGTTTCTTCCAACGAAACAGCAAGTAGAATCCTTTTTCGGGATCAAAATCAAAATCTGAGATCATTTATATTATTAACTACTTGCATAATCGACCTTCAATCATCACAGAAATCCAGAATTCAACTTAACTGATTATCTTACATCAAACTATCAACATTTCAACTTGGTCAACTATGGTCAACTCATGGTTTAACCTAGTCAAATTTGGTCTCCAGGACCTCAAAATGATGCAGAATGCATTCTCGAATGTGTATAACCACTTCTCAAATCAATTAACATGCTTCTAGACTATAACTCTGACTTTTCTTGTCAGATTTCAATTTTAATCCCGAAGGGGGCATGGTATTGTACATCATTCAAAGTCTATCAATCTATTTTTGTCAATCAAATCTTTCTTAGTAATCAAGACAACAACCACATCTAATTGCTGAGTCATTTAAAGTCCTCATCGCTTGGGGAAAATTTATCATCTCTCGGGGCATATCAGATTCATCAAGATCCATATCAATCTGGTATCCTAATCTATCTTGTAATATGTATCAATTTTTTGTAACCATCGGTTCGTTAGTGTTATTTCCTTGGTTCTTCGTAATTGATGGGTTTAGGATGTGATACCAATATGATTCATACAAGGACATTCAGGTTTGGAATCGATCACTCACTTCTTCATAATCATCAAGTTCATAATCAGGCATTTTTGGCACTTTTTTTTGTAATCACCAGTTCATTGCTGATATAGCTAGCATCATCTTGATTCCTGGTCATCTTGGACTTGGGTCGGCATCTTTAAATCTTTCAATCAGTTTTTGTCTTGGAATCGGTTCATCTTTCAAATCAATCTCAACATCTTTATCATACACAGACTATTCTTTGAACCACTATGCTTCACATAGTAATTCAAAGAGGAGCAAAATGTAATACTCATCAATCTCATCAATCTCTCGAATTTGCATAATTACTCTAGCGAATTGACATCTGAAGAATCAAGCACTTATGACAGGTGAATTTGTGAGATCATTGATAATTTTCATAGTTTTTGCATAGTTTTTCATATCATTTATCATATCATTGTTAGAAACTCTTACATATCAATTTCATACATTCTAGCTTTGATTCATATAGTTTTTCATCCTATTGCATCTAAAATACAAAAAAAAAATAGATTAATTAGCATTCATATTTCATTGCTTTCATCATTTTAAATCCTTCATTTAGGTGTTGCATTGTCATTGATCTTGATTCCAATCTGAGAACATCATACTCGCACCTACTAGAAGGTAGTAAATCGCCTGGTTAGCATAGTTTCAATTACTTACAGATTTTGGATTTTTTGCTAACCTCTAATGTTTTACTGAAGTGTTGTGTCTATAGCTAGGTACAAAATTCACACACACACCTCTGGGTTAATCATTTCAAGTTTCAAGATGGTAAATCCTTTAATTGCATTTAATCTAGGTATATTTTCTAAAGGTTAGGACCTAATTGAGATTTAATTCTCCAAGGTGGCCCCTCTAGAGGATTGTGCCCTAGATCACTATAAAATGAGGCCTTCCTCTCTCATTTTCACATCTCATTCTCAAGAAATTGCTCTCAAGCTCTCAAGGTGATCAAGCAAGCATCCATTCAAGTATTCAAGTCTTCTTCTCCATCCAAGTTCTCCATTGAAGATCAAGGATTCAAGCACTCAATCCATTGAAGGGATTTGGTTCATGCATTCAAGATTCATCATTCAAACCCTAGATCTAGCCATCATAATGCTGTGAGCTTCCTTCAAGATCCTTTGTTCATCTTCGAGATCTATTTCATTCTCTTACCAAGGTGGACTCCAAGCATACAATCATGGAGGTTTGATTTACATTTATTGTTTTTTTCAAGCTTTCATATCAATATACTTTTTTACATTCAAAATACAATTGCATATCTATTGAATTGCATAGCTTCATTGTTAGATCCTTTTCTACTACTTGCTAGCATTCCTATTTCAATTTCAATATTAAGGTTGATTCCAAAATAGGGTTTGACCATTGCAAACCCTTTAAAAAAAATAAAAATACTCATTTTCTTGCAGGTACAGGTGTGGAATTTTGGATCTGAGAGCGAATTTGGATACCCTTTTTGGAAAACTTCTGAGATCTGTGAATGGAATTTGAATCTGACTTCAAATAAAGGATGTAGTATTTGACCTTTTATGAGGGTCAAACCCAAGCTGAGCCATCTTGGAGAAATATTTCTGGGTTTTCTCTGTCTCATCATTTCCAATCCAAGACAAGTTTTAGATTTTCCCAAAAGTACACATAGACATCAAAATTCAACATTTTCTAGATCTACCCAAATTTGAGGTTAGTATTTGTATTTGAATTCCAAGTATAACATAATATATACATAATTCTCCTCCATAGGAAAATATTGGATTCTCTCTCTCTCTCTCTCTCTCTCTCTCTCTCTCTCTCTCTCTCTCTCTCTCTCTCTCTCTCTCTCTCTCTTCCATATTCTTCACAAAATTGATTCAATTGTGTACTAACCTTGTGGTTGATCAAATTGGATCTCTTATTTGGAGAGTTTGGATTTTGAGAATAGATCTCATATTTCCCCCTTTACATTTGAATAGTGGTGAATCCATTTTACCTCTATTCAATAAAAATAGGATAATCAATCTGAATTCCAAAATCCTTTATCATATATTTGATCCAAACAATTGTAGAACAATTCAAGGCTGCTTCAACATACTCTGCTTCTGCTGTTGACTAAGAAATACAATTTTGTTTCTTGCTTGTCCAAGTGACAAGTCTATTACCAAGAAACACTGCTCCACCTAAAGTACTCTTTCTATCATCAACACATCCTACCCAATTTGCATTAGTGTACACATGAAGCTCAACATTTTATGAATTAGGATAGCATAGACCATAATCTATAGTGCCCTGCAAGTATCAGAATATTCTCTTTACTGCCATGAGGTGACTTTGTTTAGGCTCTGCTACAAATCTTCCAACTATGCCAACTGCATTGGAAATATTAGGTCTAGTCTGAGTAAGATATATAAGTTTGCTAATCATAGACTTATATAATGTTATATCTACTACTGGTGAGTCATCTTCTTTTCTAAGCTTGCATCCAGTGATCATAAAGGTTCCTACTGGCTTGCAATCATCCATCTTGATTTTCTTTAGTATCTCTTTGACATATTTTGACTGATTAATAAACATTCCTTTTTCTATTTGCTACACATTTAGTCCCAAAAAGTACTTGATAGGACCAATCAAACTCATCTCAAACTTATTCTGCATTTCTTTTGCAAATTCAGCACTGAGTTTGTCATTACCTCTGAAGATAATGTCATCAAAAAATATAGCTACAAGTAATAAACCTTCAAATGTCTCTCTAATGAATAGATTACAATATGCTTCTCCTTTGTTGAATCCAATCTTTTTTAAGTATCCATCTAGTCTCTCATACCATGCTCTAGGGGCTTGCTTAAGTCCATAGAGGGTTTTTTCAATCTGCATACCATATTAGGTCTATCTGATAATGTGAATCCTTCAGGCTACCCAATGTATACTTCTTCTTTCAAGTCTCCATTCAAGAATGTTGATTTGACACCCATCTGATAAACTTTGAAGTTTTTAACTATAGCATCAGCTAGAAACAACTTAATAGTTTCCAATCTACTTATAGGTGCAAATGTGTCTAAATAATCAATGCCTTCTCTTTTTTCATATCCTTTACATACTAATCTTTCTTTGTTTCTTATTACTATACCATCTTCATTCATTTTGTTCTTGAATATCCCTTTGTTCCAATCACATTTTTATCACTAGGTCTTGGGACCAGTTCCCAAGTGTCTTTCTTAAAAATTTGATCAAGTTCTTCTTTCATAGCATCATGCCAATCTGAATCCTTACATTCATCTTCAACACTTAAAGGTTCAATCTGAGATAGTAAACATACCGCATCACTGCTAGTTGAGTTCTTTTCTTGTGATCTTGTTAAGACTTTGCCACTCTGATCTCTAATGATGTCTGCCTTGGAATGATTTCTTGATGTAAAATTTGGAACTTTAGGTGATGCTAATTCATCAGCCTTAGGAGAATTTTCTTCACTTATCTCAGGGTCATTTAACAACACATCAATACTATCTAACATTTCTTCAATAACTATCTCACTATTATAGGGTCTAGGTTCTTCTTCAATCATGGGTGAGTAATCATGATATCTTTCTTGAATCATAAAATTTTCATCAATCTTTACATGAGCACTTTCAATGATCTTTTTCAATCTTAAATTGAAACATCTATAAGCTTTACTTTTAGTAGAGTAACCAAGGAAAATACCTTCATCACTTCTTGCATCAAACTTGCCTACTGCTTCATCCCTCTTGATGTAGCACTTGCTTCCAAAGATTCTGAAGTATTTTACTATAGGAACATTACCAAACCATAGCTCGTAAGGTGTTTTATCAGTGTCATGCCTTAGCTGAATTATATTGATTGTGTAGACTATTGTACTGACCACATCTCTTCAATAGGTATGTTCAACTTTTCTTTCTATTATAATGGTGCGTGCTGTATCAAGAATCATTCTATTCCTTCTCTCTACAATTCTATTCTGCTAAGGTGTTCTAGGTGCACTTCACTATCTCTTAATGCCATGTTCCTCATAGTACTCATAAAATTTGTCAGAGGTGAATTCTCCTCCTCTGTCCGATCTCAAACATTTTATCTTTAATCCAGATTCATTCTCAACCTTACCTTTGAATATTTCGAACTTATCAAATGCTTCTGACTTATCTTTTAAGAATGCAACCCACATCATCCTAGTATAATCATCAACAAAAAAAATGAAATACCTTTCACAATAGTATGATCTTCTTTGCATTGGACCACATAGGTCAGTATGAATTAGATCCAACTTGTTCTCTACTGAATTCTACTTGCTCCTGAATGAATTTCTCACATGCTTCCCCATCACACATTTCCTGCATATAGTATCAATTGGCTTTGCTATGCTAGGTAGATCTCTTACTCCCTTTACATTTCTTATCTTTACTATGTTATTAAAATTGATATGACATAGTCTTTTATGCCATAACCAAATGTCATCAACTTTAGCAACAAGACAACTTGCTTTTGAATTGAGCTGAAAAAAATTACCTCTTGTCTTTGTGGTTGATGCAATCATAACACCATCCTTTTTGTTAATGATGCATTTTTCATCTTTGAACTCCAACTGATAGCCTTTACCAAGTAACTATCCAACACTGATAAGGTTATGTTTCAAACCATCAACATAAAGAACATCATCAGTACTATTCTTTCCATCCAAAGTGATGGCTCCTCTACCAACTATAGGTTTAGGAGTGTTGTCTCCAAATATGACCATACCTCCATTATATTTGTCCAAATGAACAAACCTACCTTTATCACTTGTCATGTGATGTGAACAACCACTATCTATAATCCATTCTATCCTTATGTCAACTTTTGAAATCAATGCTAGCTCTTGATTTACTTTCTCATCTTTAGGAACTGACTTATTATTTATCTTGTATACAATAGAAATGAATCCAATTTCTTCTTCACCTAATTCTTCATCTAAAACTCCATCTCCAGCATAGTAGCATTCCTTAGATTACTTAGGCTTGTAGTTCTTTTTGAACTTCTTAGCTCTAGTGGGACACTTAGATGCAAAGTGGCCAATCTTATTACATGAAAAACACTTAAATGGTAATTGACCTTCATATTTTCCTTTCCCTTTCTTTTCTCTTTTGGAAACCATAGCAATAAAATCATCTAGTGTTTTATCTTCATCATCATCATCAAAATTACTAGAAGTGTTTGCAGATTTATTACCATGAACAATATCTTTGAAAGTTGTTTCACTCTTTGGTTCTGTCTTCAATCTTGAAATCTCAAAAGCTGAGATCTTGCTAATCAAAGTCTCTCTCTTCAAATTTGAGGTAAGCTGCATGGTCTCATCAAGGATGTTGATCTTGCTTTCATATTCTAGAGTAAGAGTAGTCATTACTTTATCCATAATGTCCTCTTCTGATATCTCTCCACCATTATTCCTGATTCTAGCAATTGCTTCATTTATCCTCTGATTGTAAGCTCTGATGTTTTCTTCAAGTAACATCTCTAATGCATTGTATCTTTTCTTCCATGTCTTTATGCATGCATCCTTTTCTTTTTTGTCTCCTTCAAATGTATCTTCTAGGTGCTTCCATATTCTATGGGTTGTATCTATCTTTTTTACTTTTGAAAATTCACCATCAGATAGGGCGCTGATAAAGGCTTCTTTAGAAATAGCATTAAGATGAAAATATTCCTTTTGTGTGTCAGTAGCATCATCTTTTCCAAGGTCTTCTAAGGTAGGAATCTTGGTTTCTTTGATGGTTACATTAAAAACTTCAAAAGCAATGCACTACAAATGGGTTACCATCTTGTTCTTCCAATCAAGATAATTCTCTCCATCAAACTTAGGACTTTCTTTCTTGGAGTATGCCATCTGATCAACCTCAAGCTATTAAAATTTCTCTCTGAGGCACTTGGCTCTAATACCAATTGTTAGGAATAGTCACAAGAGATAACTGGGCGGGGGAGGGGGGTGAATCAGTTATCTACAAGTTTCAATTCTTTATCCAATTAAGTATACTTATACATAAAGCATAAACACAATGAAAGAACACTTGAACACAACACCAATATTTTGGTTATGTGGAAAACCAAATAGGTAAAAACCCCGGTGGGACTTGATACCCACTAATATTGTGTACTAGTGTATAATGATCCTTGCTAGAAGATCCTTTACCCTGTTAGGAGTAGCTTCACAATATATTAAGTACAGTAGACATGGTTAAGGGTTGGACACTGCTAGGAGTCTTTTATAATTGTCCTTGTTAGGGGAGAGGATGCATTGTTTGAGACCTCACTACTCAAATGGGAGAAGGCTACAACCTTCTAAATAATAGATATACACTATATCTAGATCTTGGTGAACTGCTCTTAGACCTGTTGTCTAGATTAGTTCCAATGAATAGCACAAACACTTTACTTGGTCATATAGACTTCAGCAATCACAAATGACTGCTTATAAATATCTTTTCTCCAAATGCTATAATAAAATTAGCCTATTAGAACCACCTTGGAATTATATTAGAGAAACCATAATAAACTCCAAAAAACATTATTTCGGCTCTATTATGCACGCAACTCATTCTGGGACCTGTCTAATAAAATAATTGTAGATGCACACTACAAACTGTCGGCTCTACCAAAACAACTTTCACTTCTCTGCAAGATGAATTAACTTATGCACTCTTAGCCAAACATCAACAACACTCCCCCAAGCTTAACTCTAAGGGCACATACCCTCAAGATAGGTGCAACTCAAGAACCAATAAAATCTCTATCGGCTCTTCTGAACAAACATAGGAACCTGCTACTGGCAAATAGCGACTACATAACTTCACTTGCATTCATCATCATACTATGCATCCATAACTAAAACATGACTAACATGTCTTCAAAATATATCCAAGTGCGTAAGGCTCCATGATAACTGTACAGACAACCATACAAAGACCACTGTTTGTTACTCTATCAGGAACACTGCTGACACTAGCTGCAATATAATTATCTATACTAACAATTAACCTCTGCACCCATGATATCATGTTGATGTCATGTCCAAGCTACATATACTAAAAGCTTACTACATAAGACTTCCATGCATGCTACTTTCCATATGTTTTCATTAATGACAAACATACAGTCAGTACTAGCCTGTTGGCAAATCTCCAACATTTCTTACCATGGACTAAGGCTTTGAAAGCTTTTTCACTTTTAGGCTCTATCTTCAAACTTGATTTCTTGAATGTTGAAATCTTGCTGATTAAGATCTATCTTTTGAAGTCTTTTGAAAATTGCATAGTCTCATCTAGGATGTTTATCTTGCTCTTATATTCTATTATCAGAGTAGTCATCAACTTATCCATTATGTCTTCTTCCAAAATTTATCCACCATTGTTCCTAATTCCTACAATTACTTCATTAATTATTTGATTGTAGGCTCTGATGTTCTCTTCACGTAGCATCTCTAAAGTATTGTATTTTTTCTTCCTTGTATTTTTGCATGCATTCTTAGATTGGATATCTCCTTAAAACATGTCTTCTAGATACTTCCATATTCTGTAGGCTTTATCTACTTTATTGATCTCTGAAAACTCACTGTCAAATAAGGCACTGATAAGGGATTCTTTGGAAATTGCATTTTGAGTGAACATTTCCTTTTTCTTAATAGTTTCATCTTCCTTTGCAAGATCTAATAAAGAGGGAATCTGACCCTCTCGAGTAGCTACTTCAAAAATCTCAAAACTAATGCACTGCAAATGTGTTGTCATTTTGTTCTTCCAGTCTAGATAATTCTCTCCATCAAACTTAGGACTTTCTTTTCTAAAGAATTACATCTGATCAACCTCAAGCTATTAAAATTTCTCTCTAAGGCACTTGGCTCTGATACCAATTGTTTGGAATAGTACATAATTATTTATCTAATTAAGTACAGAATGACATTAAGCACATACACAATAAGATAACACTTAACACAACACAACAATTTTGGTTACAGGGAAACCCAAATAGGTAAAAACCCTAGTGGGAATTAGCACCCACTATAAATTGCACTAGAGTATAATGATCCCTATTAGAAGATCTTATAACCTTGTTAGGAGTTGATCTTTACAATGTATGAAGTACAGTGACCTAGTCAAAGGTCAGACCCTATTAGGAGTCTTTTACAAATAACCTTTTTAGAGGTGAGGACACACTTTCTGGGAGGACACTGCTCAAATGGTAAAGGTTGCAACCTTTTGCATAATAGATACACACTATATATGGATCTTGGTAAACTAGAAAGTAGACCTGCTATATTCATCAGTTCCAATGAATAACATATAATCTCTGCTTCTTCACATATATCTTCAACTAATGATTGACTATCCCAGTACATTTGCATCTTCTACTTTGCTCTCTCAATCACACTTAGCAATCACAATTGACTGACTATAAGTATCTTTCTCCAAATGATATAATCAAGTCAGCCTATTAGAACTTTCTTGAAATCATAATAAAAAAATAATATAACTCTTCAATAACATCTCCAATGGCTAAACCAAGCACAAAATAGAAATAGGACCGCACAACTCAGTATAAGTAGATGTGTCACTTCACACTATCAGCTCCACCAAATTAACTAAAAATTTACTTACAAGTTGAAATACATTATGTGATCTTAGCCAAACATTCTTAACTCATCACCAAACACACATGTCAAAATGATAGACGCAACTACCGAAACAATATAAACAATGTCGTCTCCATCAGACAATCTCAAGAAACTGTAACTGGCAAATAGAAATATCATAACTGAACTTAATACGCAAGGCTCCATCATAACCATATTGAGAATCATATACAAAACTATGCCTATAACACTGTCAGGAACAGTATTGATACAAACAATGACACAACTATCTACACTCAGAATCAACCTCTACATCTATGATATTATGCTGATAACATATCTAAGAAACATATGCTTAAGGGTCTCTACATAAGACTTCAATGCGTGCTACTTACCATATGTTGTGATCAATGACAAACATAGAGTCAACACTGGCTTGCTGGCAAATCTCCAACAACTACATCATCAGGGATATCCATCACAATCATGGTTCTCTTGTCTCTTCAATATTTTATCAATTCTGCACAACTAGTTCTCCATAAATTTTCCTCAGGGTAGCCATCTCACCGGTAGTGTTGAAACTTGTAACGCTTCTAATTACTTCACTAGTGATCTTGTGGTTCTCATTAAACCATAGGAATTGATCACCAAACCTGATCAATACATATCTCTTCCATTCATTGTGAAAACAATTAGGTATATGAAGTGCATTTAGAATACCATTGTTCATCAGATGTGCATATTCATTCTTCAAGCTTCCATTTTCATAAAACTTTACATATCATATTTTGATATATGCTTCTCCAAGTTCCTCCATATTTTTATGAATAAAATAATGAATGTCTTTGACCAATAGGGTTCCAGGTGTGATCAAGGACAACCCTCTTGTTTTTTCAACCTCAAATGCCTTCATGGGATACAACTTGAATTGCGGTTGGAATTCTTTAACATGTGCAATTAGAATAGGAGTATCAATCTTTTGTGCTATCTTCAACTCTTCTCAACAATCAAAATCACAAACTTGACTACAATCGATCAAATTCTCTACTTCAACTCTTTCTTAGCTTGCATAGGGTTTACCACTCTTACTTTCCAAATTTAATTGTTACCCACAAAATTCAAGTAGACGATTACTCAAATTTAGTTCACACTAGCTCATAAACCATTCTCATGAAGGTAAAGTGTGCAAATGATATCTTCTCATGTATTTATAATTCCATTGGGGTTTTATCATTCATTCCAATAAATTTTACCTATTCAAACAGTTAACCATCTTACCACTTTTTCATTAAATGCATAATTCTACCTTTTGGTTCTCTTCCAACAATAATCTTTTACAACGGTTGAAACTTTTCATAATACCATTAAGGATAGGTATATTGAAATCACCTCACATCTTAGTATGCTAATTTGTATTACTTACCAATAATTTTTAGGGGACCAATGGATAGGACATTTGTATTGCTCCCCTAAACTCAATTTCTTGACCTAGTTAGATGTTGAATTCTCAACACTCGATGGTTGAGATCCTAATTCAGATGAACTTAATCCTCCTTTATTTATCCAAATTTTATTCATATTACTTCTTACTTCTTCAACATTTACAATATTGTTTCCTTTATTTTGTGGTGACTAGTTCACTAGACTATTTATGTAATCTCTTGCTAGATGACCCATTCTATTACATGCATACTAGATCATATCAGTTGATCTCCATGGTCCATAATAATTTCTCAAGTTCATTCTTTTGCAATTTTCTATAATATGTCCATGAATTCCACAGTTTTCACAAATTACACCAAATTGTTGTTGTCTACCATAAGTATTCAGTAGTGGCTTAGATGATCCATAATTGTTAAATGTTGATGTACACTTTGTTGCTTTGTGTCCATATTTATTAAAATTATAGCAATATCCCTCAAATCTTTCTATGTACTTAGCATTAGGACTACATTCACTTTCTCTATGTCTAAATTGATTATAGTTATAACAATATCCATTAAAAGATTGATTTTAAGGACTTACTAGTCGGTTTCTGCAAATATTTGATGTGTTTCCTATCTTTCCATAGTTTTAGCATAGGCTTTAATTTTTTTCTTCCTTGACTACTAAAAGGTGACTTGGATTCTTCTTGTTTCTCCTATTTCATGTGTACTCCCTCTAGTGCATCCCAATTCAGTTATGTCATTGGGTTTCCTTTGATGATTTATTTGTTCAAGGATTGACAAGGTACTATCATGTCCTCTCTTAATATGTTCATGTGCCTCTCTTTCTTTCTTAATTTGTTCTTGTGCTTTCTTCAATTAATTCTTCATCATTTCATTTTCATCTCTCAATTTTGTATTCACTTCTTTCAGGGTTTCATTCTGAACGATAACCTATTAATTTTCTTCATGTGCATCATGAAAATGTTAATGCATTATAAAATTCTTGATATGATACCATTCTTATTCCTTTACTTTAATTTACTCTTCAAGTTCTTTCCTTTGATCTTCTACAACTCTCTTTTGTTCAAGATATTATCACATAGCTACTGATTGTCCTTCAAATTCCTTCTTCACATTTGACCGTTCTTTTTCTAGTTTTGCATTTTTTTTCATGACTTCATATAGGGCTTCTTGTGCTTCATCAGATATACTTCCATCTGATAGTTGGTTACAATAGTCTTTTATATATCTTAACCTTTTAGTTAACTACTTTCTTATATCAAGTGATTTCCTTAATTTCTCATTTAATTCTTCAATTAACTGCTTGGGAGTTTTTCCTCTTTCCATAGTGCTCAACTCAGGGCCTTCTACTCAATGTTTTAGACTTGTCTTTAGAGTACCAAAGATCTAATACTAATTTTTGGGTATTAATCACTATATAATGCACTGAGAGGGGGGGTGAAACATTGTAGAAACTACTTCAGCAATTTCAACTAAATCTGATCACTGGTTGCAAACAAAATAGTAAACTAGTCATTATTGCATTAACCATTATTGTTGATCACAGTCATAAACATAAAGTAGTAAATGTAAACCAAACATCACAACCCTTAACATAGGTGACATAATTATTTTGGTATCGTAGAAACCCTTGTAAGAGGGGAAAACCATGGTGGGGATCAAATCCATAATCTTCTCTACTACAATTGCAAGGTGCCATGTGAAAGTCTTCCAAAAAATCTTTCTGAGATTCATTCTAATGCAATCAAGGCTAGAGAATCCAATTAAGGACTATCCAACCTTGCAGCCAAACACCAACACAATGGAAAATACAACAAGAAACTAGATCTAAAAGAAAACAAATGTCTTTATTTCATCAAATAATTGATTACATGCAATGTGTTAGGCTGTAAGGCTTTCCTGGTTATGGCCAATTACAATGCAAGAAATATTTCTACAAGATCATGTAGGATCCAACACACTTCTCCTCAGCTAGCCCAGGTTTGCAACATAATATGACACTAGTAGAAACTCTAAGAAAGATCTGAACCTATACTCAAACTTCCAAGCAATCTTTCTGCTACCTAAGCTCGCAAGCTACTAACTCTATTTCCACAGATTCACACAACTTCTACTACCTAAACAACTACCCAAATACTCCTTAAATACTAAACCCCAGCCACAAGTTAGCTTTACAAACAATTAAATCCCAAAAGCTAGTCGGCTCCCAAATATACAAATATTAAATGCCAAACATCAGTCAGCTCACAAATACCTTCATCAATATTTAATTCACCAAGTTGGCCTCCACATTTACATAGGATAATGCAACATGCCAGATCTAGGTTCCCACACATCCAATGGTCAATTCATAGCTTGGGGAACATGACCCAGATTAAATGCACCAGTCAGCCAAGCTAAATCTCCAAGAACAACTGTCAGTAAGCCAAACTACCGAGCATCAAGAAACATACCGAGCAACCATACTAACTGAGCTCCTCAAGAATTACTAATTACCAATGTCAATCAAGTACCACAGACATCACCGAGCACCTGAAGTGCCAAGTCTCCTTCAATGAACGAGCTCCCTTTAGCAATCGAGTCCTCCAATGATCAAGCCACTTCAGCGACCAAGCAATAGGCATAAAAATCAAGACCCCATTGGTAACCAAGCCAATGAGTGACCATCATCCATAGAGAAACACCAGTCTTCTATCGAGATCACCATCCAAGTAACCAAACTCCACCAGACATTTACTGAGACTGCTAGAAACTTCAGGCACTAAGCAATAAGCCAGGATGCCACTACATCAGACTCCCAGGGTACAAAGAAAAGTGTGTCCCACACTTTCTCCCTAAAGGGAACATCTAAAAACCAACAAATCCACTTCATCTTCACCAAAGGTTTCCATTCCATCACAGGAAAGAGAACCAATCTACAACTCAACCAATCAGCATGTCCAACATCCTAAACAAACTGAGCCATCAATCCATCACCAAGGATCAAGGAAGAATCTCATCTCAAAATCTCATCACTAGACTTATCACTATGAACCAACAACTCAAGTCCACAACCAACAAATAACATCTACACCTCGACATCAAGCAAAAGCAATTTGGTAACACCATCATCACAAAGGTGTTCAAAAACAAGTGTCTCCTCATCTACAACAACCTGATCAAGCACAACTAGATGCTCTGCAATTTCCATGTTAGGCACAACCAACTAAACATGAAAACCAATCTTCTCACTAGCCTCAACAAGATCAACAACATCATCGGTACGCATAGGTAACTTAGCAATAGGCACAAGTTTCTCTGTAGGTTTCATGGTAGAATCCACCAACTGACCATCAAAACCAATTTCACATACCTCTTCAACCTCTGAACTGTCATAGGAAACCTTGTCAAGATGTCTTCTCTCATGAACTAGTCTTCTAACTAGCCAAACAACTTTCCTTCAGATCAGCATGCTCCAACTTCGGTGAGATTTACAAATATCAACAACACTTTCTCTCACAAGGTTCTTAACTCTATTCTCCACATGGTTTAGAAAATCCACTTCCAATCAAGCAAACCTCTTAGAAATCACATCACCAAGGTCCAATCCTCTATGAGACATCTCCAAAGATCTTTGAAAACCTTCTACAATAAACCCTAACACCGACTACCTTGTGACAACCTTCAAGCTGTATGCAAGTTAGATCACAACCTGCCACCTCACATGAACAACTAGGGCACAATTTCACAAGTTCAATGTCATAGATCTGCAACTTAGATTGCACACAATCTCTTCGCCAATAGCATCAACTTCACAAGATCCACCTTCCTAGGTCAACCTTCTACTCTAACTTGATCAACTATCTCTCTAATACCACCTGATGTAGTCAAGGCTGGAGAATCCTATTAAGGACTTTTCGACCTTGTAGCCAAACACCAACATAGCAGGAAACACAACAAGAAACCAGATCTAAAAGAAAACATATGTCTTTATTTCATCAAATAATTGATTACATGTAATGTTTCAGGCTGTAAGGCCTTCTTGGTTATGGCCAATTACAATGCAAGAAATAGTTCTACAAGACCACACAAGATCCAACACACTTCTCCTCAGCTAGCCTAGGCCTGCAACACAACAAGACACTGGTAGGCACTCCAAGAAATATCTAAACTTGTACTCAAACTTCCAAGCAATCTTACTACTACCTAAGCTTGCAAGCTACTAACTCTACTTTCATAGATCCACACCTCTGTTACTACCTAAACAACTACCCAAACACTCCTTAAATACTAAATCGCAACCACAAGTCAACTTTACAAACAATTAATTCCCAAAAGCTAGTTGGCTCCAAAATATACAAATATTAAATGTCAAACATCTGTTGGCTCACAAATAACTTCACCAATATTTAATTCACCAAGTCAACCTCTAGATCCACATAGGATAATGCAACACATGAGATCTAGGTCCCCACACATCCAATGGTCAATCCATAACTTGAGGAACGTGACCTAGATTAAATGCACTAGTCGGCCAAGCTGAATCTCCAAGAACAACCATCGATAAGCCAAACTACTAAGCATCAGGAAACATACCGAGAAACCATACCAACCAAGCTCCTCAAGCATTACTGAGCACCAATTTTGACCAAGTACCACATACATCATCGAGCACCAAAAGTGCCAAGTCTCCTTCAATGAATGAGCTCCCTTCAGGGACCGAGTCCTACAATGATCGAGCCATTTCAGTGACCGAGCAATAGGAATAAACACCAATACCCCATCGGTAATCAAGCACCGAGCAAAAAACCACCAAGCCACTGAGTGACCATCATCCATTGAGAAACACCATTCTTTTACTGAGATCACCAACCAAGTAACCAAACTCCACCAGATAGTTACCGAGATTGCCAGAAACTTCAGGCACTGAGCAATAAGCTAGGATGCCACTACATCACATTCATCTTTTGATAGATATCTAGTAGACTATCATATGTACAATAAATACATTTGAAATTCTACCGCAGGTGAGGATTGAAACCTCAATCTATAGATTCACCTTGTAAAAGGATTTAATAACTAAGACCTGTAAGATTCTTCCTGGTAAGAAGATTTAACCTGATGTAATTATGAGAGAAAAAAAGCAACTGATCTCTGTAGTAGCACTCCTTTCCTACCAGATCCTTTATTTCATGTAGCTTCTTACACTTTCATAATATCTATGACTCAAACCTCTCCTTCTAATCTTATCACAATCTCTTATACCGATTGCTGATTGATCTTACAATATACTTATTTTTCCACAAAACTATCTAACCTTTTGTATCCTTCTTACAGATAATATTTTATATGATTCCTTACTATTTTTCTTCTCAAAAAACACCATTTATTTTTCCTCTTAAGTGTTTATCTCTCCTCTCATTCAATTCACCAATCTTGAGATATTAATACATTTTTCTCTTGGAATTCAAACTTTCTTTAAGGCAATTTTCACTTTAGGTTCAACTACTTGTAGAATGTTCCAGATCAAAGAATGTCACAAAGAAATCAAAGAAATAATGTCACAATAAGAGATAAAAGAAATAATGTCACAAAGTTTATTCTATAATACTAATTAATTATTCAAATCCAAATAATACATTAACATTTTAAGAGATGGTCATGTAATTCATCTCTAAAATGTTGTATTACATCATCCTGTTAAATTGCTCCACATGATATTTTAATCTTCATATACATTCATCATTTTTCCATCATGTTGTTGTTATTCCTACTTACCAGTTATTTCACTTAGTCAATTTTAGATAGTTCAGATTAGATTCTTCATTATCGGTCATTATCAATTATGTTGATAGATTGTTCGGTATGTTTCACCATCAATGACAACATTTTATCAGATAGGTATCATGGTTTGTTGTCTTTCCTAGTTAGTTGATCAATGCCAACAAAAGCAATACATTGTAATACAAAGCATACTCATAAAAGTAACTCAACATAGATGACAATTCTCAAGGGTTCCATGACCTAAAATTACTTATACATTAATTAATTATAAAGATAAATCATAAGTAAAAAATGTCACATGTACAAATAACAATAAGTACATGATCAATTAAAGGTGAACATAAATAGAACTGATACTATAAGGTATACACAATAACCAAATTTTTTTACAAAAGTTGTAGGGTATGTAATGAAAACCAAGTACAAAGTATAATACAACATCACAAAATTATCACAACTGATACACTGATACTAGTACAATATACAACATAATAAAGATAAATTAACAAGCCTCCAACGAAGAACATGAAGAAGGTAATGACAAGAAGTATCATCTAGCACTGGTACATGAATGTTCAAATCTCAAATGTTAAAAGAATCACTACCACCCAACCTTGTGGAACCTAAATAGTCCATTCCCATGGTACTAAGGAGATAACAACAAACCCCACTAAAAAATTACAAACCAAAACCAACACAAGGTAAATCTAAACAAGGGATCATGGAGGATCTCTATCTCAAATGGTACAACTCAAAATGCAGGAGTAAACATACTAATCCCAGAGGCAACCAACACATGTAGGAAACCTAATATGCATAAAGGGAAATATCATCACATGAGTCAACTCTAGAGTTACCCTGGTATTCTCTCTAGACCCTGACCCCCTAGTGATTCTATGTGGTATTAGTAACCTTTCATGCAGACAAGGTGACTTACTATGCCTCATCCAATGCATGCAAGAGGCCATCATCTTTACACAAATCATCCTAGCCTGTACTAGTTCTCAAGTCTTGGGTGAGGAACATAGACATATTATTAATTCATTTTAAACTCTCAATATATTAAAGTTATCACTTTATTACGGAACCTACAATGAGTTACCTTGGCAGCCACTTAGGGCCCCAACCCTCATTGTAAGCCACTTCTCCTCTATACACTTACTTAACCTACCTTGGCTCACTTATCACAAATTGATCTCATAAATTACACAAAGTATGCTAATCAAATTCAATTCCATTAAAAAGGATAACTAAAATTCATAGTGGTCCTCAAACCAATCATCATAAATGTATTCTCAAGTATCCACATAAACATGAATTTAAACAATAAATTTGGAAAAATAATAGATGATATAATGGCATCACAATGCACGTAAAGAACTTGCATAGGTATGTTAACCTTACTATGATGACAATACTGAGAGAGGGGTGAATAAGAAATCTAGTGATTTCAACATTTAAACATTTTTCACTTAACCAATTAAGTAGCAACTCAACAATCAAATGTAAATGTGCAACCAAAAAACATTCAACACAAAGACACAAGATTTTTGGCATTGTGGAAACCCAAATTTGGGAAAAACCATGGTGGGGATGTGATGCAGGAGTATCTTGAGTCCTTGGAAATCTTGTGTCACAAAAAACATGTTTGTGTTTTCCTATGTTGCTCGGTTCCTTCTTTGACCAAGTTGGTTCGATGTTTCTCGATTTCCTTTGTTTATCAGGGTTGGTCGGTTATCTCTTTGGCACTTGGTCAATTTCCTTGGCACTCGGTGATGCTTCTCTGGCTCTCGATTGTCCTTTCTTGCCAAGTTGTTTGTTTTAGTTTCTTGTTGAGGCCGACTCTTGCAATTAATTATGGTCATGGATTTAATGCTAGAATCTATCAATGGGAAGCATGTGGACCTAGATCTGGTAGTTCCTTCCATTGATGGTGGATTTGAAGGATGACATGTTTAGTAGCCTCTTGTATATAATGTAATCTTTGTTTGTAGTTTTACGTAATCAATTAGGACATCAGAGATAGAAGCTAGGAGATAGAAGATTTTTTTATATCCTCACAAGTTGGATGAGTTATATACTTGAATTGTAATATATGGCCTAAACCAGGAAGGCCTTACAGCCCAAAATGTATGAATCAATTGGAACAAATATATGAAAGTTATCTGCATTCTCTCTCTCAATTATGTGTTGTTGCTTCCGCATGTGATCTCTGCAAGGGGGATATGGTTAGGGTGTGCCTTTGGCACCTCTCCCCGTCATCTCTTGTGTCAGGTGGTATTAGAGTGAGGTGAGATCTGGATCTAGGTTTGCAAATCTAGGTTTGAGGGTTCCTTCTTGTCAAACCCTAGTTGAATTGTTGTGGGGTAGTAGATTGTGATCTGGCCTATAATTATAGAGGGTTTCAAGATGGTTCATGGGAGGGAAGATTCCTATCTAGGATTAGCAGACATGTTGAGACAACTTGCTGCTAGATTATAAGTTGTTGAAACAATCCAGAGAAGAGGAAGACATCTTAAAGATATTAGTGATGATGAAATTGTGAAAGAACAAGTTGATTTAGAACCACAATCTAATCCTCCTAAGTATAGTGTAAAATTGGGTTCTAATGAATTGGTGGACTGGATCACCAAGATGGAAAAGTACTTTGAGTATGAAAATGTCCCTAAGGAAAAGAAGGTGAAAATTGCAAGCACAAAGTTGAAAAGTCATGCATCCTTATGGTGTGAACATCTGCAGTTGGACTGAAAGAGGAAAGGCAAAGACAAAATTAAGGAATGGAATAAGATGGTGAATAAATTGAAAGGGAATTTTTACCTTGTGATTACCAGATTAACCTAGTTACGCGAATGCAAAGTTTGAGGTAGAAAGATAGTTCAGTAAAAGAATATACTAAGGAATTCTATAGATTAGATATCAGATCTAGACATGATAAAGATGATGTCAAAAGAATTTCTAGGCACCTAAATGGATTGAGAGTTTCCATCCAAGAAGAAATTAGTTTGGTTAAATTGGAGAACATTGAAGAAGCTTATCAATTTGCATTGGAAGATGAGGAGAAATTGAACAAGAGACATGAGAAAAGACAAAGAGGTAGAGGTGGAAGATTCCCTAGAGGAAGAGGTAGATCTTATGGTGAAAACTATAAATATGAACCTAAAAAGATGAATTTGGACAAAGGCAAGACCGAGTGGAAAGGTGAAAGTTCATCTAGAGGAAGAGGAAATAACTACCGAGGTGGTTATAACAGAGGTGGTTTTCAAGGAACTTGTTACAATTGTGGTGAAGAAGGATATAGATCATTTGAGTGTACACATGTAAGTAAGAAGGTTGGTAGTAGTAGAAATGCTTTGGTGCAAGAAGAGACACTGAATGAACCTGAGAAAGAAAAGAACTTGATGGTAAGGAGACCACTTTGGAGTGAAAGTAATAAGGAAGATCCAGTAAGGAAAAGTTTGTTCAAGACTAGATGTAGAGTTTCTGATGAAGTTTGGAAGGTAATCATTGACAGTGGTAGCTCAGTTAACTTGGCATTAGAGGAAATGACCTTACAAAGTTGGAGTTGAAAAGGTTGGAACATCCAAAGCCCTATCAAATTTTATGGATCAAAGATGAGCATACACTCTTGGTAAGTGAACAATGTTATGTGAATTTGAAAATTGGAAAGTACTATGATAAGGTATTATGTGAAATCATGCCTATGGATTGTTGTCATATTTTGTTGGGTAGACCTTGGCAATATGATAGACATGCTATATATGATGGGAGATTGCATAAATATACTATTTGGGATGATGGAAGAAGACAAATCCTATTACCTTTGATTGAAGAACTTGTTAGAAATGTTTGCACATCTGTGAAAGTTTGTTTGATGGAAGGAAGAAAGGTTTTTAAGGATTTGAAGAAGAATGATGTATGTTTTGCTATGATTCCTAACAAACTGAGTAAGAAAACACAGGATAGTATCTCTGACAAGATTGATAAGTTTCTCATCAAGTATAGTGAAATCATTTATGATAATGTACCTGATGGTTTTACACTAAAGAGAAGCATTCATCATTGCATGGATCTAATCCCTGGAGCTAGTTTACAGAATAAGGCACCACATCGGTTGACACCTACCGAGAATCATGAATTGAACCGATAGATTCAAGAATTATTGCACAAAGGATTAATCTGAGAAATTTTGAGTCCTTGTGTAGTACATGTTGTATTGACACCTAACAAGAATGGAGAATGGACAATGTGTACTGATTCTATAGAAATCAACAAGATAATATTGCAATATAGGTTTCCTATACCAAGAATGGATGACATAATGAACAGTTTGACTAGAGAAAATTATTTTACCAAAATTGATTTAAAAAGTAGGTATCATCATATCATAATTAGAGAAGGTGATGATTGGAAGACTACTTTCAAGACAAAAGAAGGTTTGTATGAGTAGTTGGTTATTCCTTTTGGTTTAACTAATGCCCAAGTACTTTTATGAGGTTGATGAATGAAGTTTTGAAGAAATTCTTAGGTAAATTTGTGATTGTATACATAGATGATATTCTGATATTTAGTAAGACTAGAGAAGAATATTTTTTGCATGTTAAACAAGTATTGCAGAGGTTGAAAGAAGAAAAGTTGCTGATAAATCTGAAAAAGTGTTCTTTCATGAAAGAGGAGATTGTGTATTTGGGATTTGTGATTTCAGCTGATAGATTGAAGATGGATCCTGAAAAGGTTGAAGCTATTTTGAATTGGCCTACACCTAAGAATGCTAGTGAGGTAAGATCATTTCATGGTTTGGAAATTTTTTACTAAAATTTCATTAGGAATTTTAGTTCAATTTGTAATGCTATGACCGAGACTATGAGGAGATAAAAGAGAATTAGAGTGGACACATGGAGCTAATAAAAGTTTTGAGACTCTGAAGCAGAAGGTTGCTGAATTGCCTGTGTTGGCATTGTCTAATTTCAATAAGGTATTTCAAGAGGAATGTGATGCAAGTGGAAGTGCAATAGGAGCTATGTTGAGTCAAGAAGGTAAACCTATTTATTTATTTAGTGAAAAGTTGAATGATGCAAAAAGGAAATATTTTGTGTATGATCAAGAATTATATGCTATTGTTCATGCCCTGAAGAAACATAGACATTATTTGATACCGAGTGAATTTGTGTTGTATACCGATCATAAAGCTTTACAGTATTTAGGTAGTCAAAATAAGTTGAATCATAGACATATGAAATGGGTTGAGTATTTGCAGATCTATACATTTGTGATAAAGCATAAAAGTGGAGTCACTAATCGAGTTGTAGATGCATTAAGTAGAAGAAGATCTTTGATGACTGAGATGAAAATTGAAGCTCTTGGTTTTGATGACATGAGAGATTCTTATGAATTTGATCCTAATTTTTATGAGCCATGGAGAAAGTGTAGAGCACCTATTCAAGATCAACTGAGTTCTAAATGGGAAGAATATTTCATTAAAGGAGGTATATTGTTTAAAGGTATTTAGTTGTGTACACTGAGAGGATCAATGAGAACTAGTTTGATAAAAGAGAACCATAGTAGTGGTTTGGCTGGACACTTTGGTGTTGATAAAACATTGAATTTTCTTAAGGAGAAATACTTTTGGCCACAGTTGTATATAGATGTTTAGAAATTTGTGAAAAGTTGTGGAAATTTTCAAGTTGCAAAAGGAGTAAGTCAGAATACTAGATTGTATACACCTATTTCTGTTCCTAAGAAACCTTGAATTGACATCAGTATGGATTTTTTCTTAGCTTACCAAAGATAGTAAGAGGTAATGATTCTATATTTGTTGTTGTGGATAGATTTTATAAAATGACACATTTTATACCTTGTAGAAAGACATCAGATGCAGTACATATAGTAGATCTTTTCTTTAAGGAAATTGTTAGATTGCATGGAGTACTGAGGAGTATTATCTCTGACCGAGATAGTAAATTTGTTGGATACTTTTGGAAGACCCTTTGGAGAAAGTTTGGCACTAATTTGAAATATAGTTCTACATTTCACCCATAGACCGATGGATAGCTAGAAGTTGGGAATAGAAGCTTGGGAAATATTTTGAGATGTTTGGTTGGAGATACACTGAGTAATTGGTATTTTGTGTTGGCACAAGGAGATTTTGTATACAATAATTCAATGAATAGGGGTACTGGAAAGACACCTTTTGAGATTGTAAATGGCATACAACCAAGAGTATATTAGATTTGAGGGATATTGTTGATGAAGGAAAGAGAAGTGCTAAAGGGGTAAATTTTTTTGATTACATGAAGACATTGCATGAAGATGTGAAACATAAGTTGGAGAAAAGTAATCAGAAATAAAAAGATAGAGCTAATAGATCTAGAAGACATAAGAATTTTGCAGTCGGTGATGAAGTAATGGTTCATTTGAAGAAAGGTAGATTTCCTATTGGAACATATGGGAAGCTGAAAATGAAGAAGTTTGGTTCTTGCAAGATTTTGAAGAGGTTTGATAGTGTAAATTCTTATGAGATTGAGTTACCTGATGACATGGATATATCACCTATTTTCAACATTGCTGAGTTATATGAGTACCATGAGTTGGATGAAGAAATGATAGTACCGAATGATTATCCTAAGAAATAGATATAAGAAGTTTAGTAGATTTTGGAGAAAAGAGTTGGTAGAAGTACAAGAGGAAAAAAGTATATGGAATATCTAGTAAAGTGGAAGAATAGACCGATTGAAGATAGTTCATGGATTTCACAATCTGAGTTGGATTCAGCTCAGATCATACCTGCTTCATGATTCAAAGAATCATTTCAAATAACCCCAAGTGTCTAATGCAGGATCATCTCAGGTCCTTGGCAATCCTGTGTCACCAAAAACTTGTTAGTGTTTTCTTATGTTGCTCGGTTCCTTCTGTTAGGCTATTTTCCTATCAATATAAAAATCCTATGAAAATGGCATGTTTCCCATGTGTTCTATGAAGTTTCCTACCCCTTCCTGCAAGCTTGTTTTAATATGTGAAGAAGATCCTCAATGTTTTATGGCTTGCATCCTTATCCCCTTGTTCTTCAATGTGTCACCATGCTCCAGTTCAAATTGCATGTCCTAAATCACAAAAACCAAGGAGATATTCAAGTTTTAAGGTCTGTTGGAAATTGCTCTTTCATATTGCAGGGTATCAAAACTATCTAATCATAAAAACCATTGATGTTTTTGCATTCCTTCATTACATTTGTGTCAATGTGAAAACCTTGGTAGTTTTTGACCATTCGCCTCTTTGCAGTTAAATCTCTAGCATCAACATTTCTTATGTGCACTGCTGTGATTGTGTGGGGCCCAGTTCTTCATCATCTTCTCCAGTTTCTTGGATGGTTAATTTTTTCATTCTACAACTAGATGTTTTCTTTGGTTGCATGTTCACACAATCCTAGCAGTTTGTTCTTTAACCTTCAGCGATCTGGCGAGTGGTTAGGGTTTTCTTCTAGCAGTTTGGTAGGATATACGGTTGTCACATGATCATAAGGAGTCTTTTTTCCCTTTGCGATCATGCAACCACCATTTGATTTATGGTTGATTTCTTAGTGGGGCCCGACGGTCTATCACCTTTTGATTCTATAGCTGTCGCATGACTGCAATGGGTCTTTTCCCCCTTTGTGATCATGCGACAACCATATGATCTTCTAGCATGTTTGGGATGATAGTGCGGTGGGTCTATTGTCAAGCATTGCAGATGTGCTCATTCCTGATTGGTCAGTGAGTGGTGACTTGGTAGTTTATCAGTGGGGCCGAGGGTTGTAGTGTGATTATAGGGGCACCAGTTGTTGGTTGATTTGATGGTTGTTGTGTTGCAGTGAATAAAAAGTGCTCGATGGTTATTCATGGCGGCAATGTGAAAACTATTGATTTCATCCTTAGTGAGGCCTAACAGTGTGGTGGGTCTAATTGTCAGGTCTTTCTGACATGGTTGTTCCTGATGGGTTGTGCTCGGTAGTGATGTGGATTTTCTCGGTGGGGGCAGTGTTTTTAGTGTCCAAGCATGTTTAACATTCGGCTATGATATGTGGTTGTCACATGATTGCAAGGAATATTCTTTCTCTTTGTGATCATGTGACCACCATCCAATGGTGTGGTAAGTAAGATGGTGGCTCCAAGGTGTCAATCATGCTAAGGTGCTTGATTTCTATTAGCTATCGAGGTGGTGATGTGGCTATGGACTTTTTGTGGGCTTGTTGATCATTGTGTCAAATTTTACAGACCAACTAATCTACTGAGAAAGATTGAGACTGATGGTTATGTTGTAAATGTTGATCGGTTAGTTGTTGTAACTAAATTTTAAATCTTTCCCAGGGGTTTCTTACCAATATTTTCATAGTGAGCCATATGCGACAAAATGGGTTGCTTGAAATTGATTTCTCTAGGATGGTAGTAGTTGTGAAGATGATGATGAAGATCTAGGTGGCCTTCTTGATCATATTTTGCTTCCTAGGATGCCATGCCAATTTGAATGCAAAGGACTGCTATTTTGGTGCAGGCGGCTAGGGTTTGGTAGTATGTCAGAGATCTCCATGTTGTGTACATGCGAAGTCTTTCTGGTTGGCTTTGGCATCAAAGTTTTTTTTTCCTGCAACAAGAAGGTAGTAACTTGTGATCACAGTTATCCTATGGTGATGAAACCAAAATGATTGTACATCAGATTTGATCTGATTTTCCCAAGTTTTTAGGCTTTCTCTGCATGCTTTTATTTCTTGTTCAAGCTAGTTGTTGTAGACCTAATTTTTTCCCTAAGCGATCTGTAGCTTGTT
The DNA here is from genome assembly GCA_027943335.1 of Chamaecyparis obtusa. Taxonomy (NCBI): domain Eukaryota; kingdom Viridiplantae; phylum Streptophyta; class Pinopsida; order Cupressales; family Cupressaceae; genus Chamaecyparis; species Chamaecyparis obtusa. The sequence goes on from BSBK01007278.1 coordinate 1,846,945, forward strand.
GCAATCCTTGTTCCTATAAAAGGATTTTCATGATCATTTAGAAGGGTTCTAGTTTCCTTTCCGAATCTGGCTCCTAGTTCCGCTCTCTCTTTTGAGAGCTAGTTCCTATGAATGTTCTTTCCTATAGTATTTTCCTTCTTCTCTACATATAGGGTGATCCCTCTTTCCTTTCTAGCTTTTGGGAATATAAAGAAGTTGTAACTAGATGTCTTATGTATAAGATTTCAATATATTTGTACTACTATCAGATTGTCTCCATTTGAGTTTTAGGCTTATTGATTGAAGCATCAAGGGTGTTTCAGCCTTTCTATTCACATTTCCTAAGTGTCTACAATAGAGTTGTTTTCGCAGAAGCAAATAAGTTTAGGACTAGTTTTTAGATGTGTATGAGCTAGGGTATCAAATATATCTCATGCTTGTCTTTCAGTGGATGCTGATTAATGTATTGCTTGATTCCTAGTTCTCTTCTAAGGGGAGGGTTAAAATCCTTTGAATAGGTGATAGCATGTCTGAGTACACTGGTGGATTGTTGAAATGAGATCTGATCAGTGGTGTATGATTGATGCAAGGCATCAACATATTTGAATGTGTTGTCTTCTTGTTTCATAGCTTTGTTGCAATGAGGTATTTAACTCTGCTACCCATTGGATAAGGTACTAGTCTATGAGAGACTTAGGGTATTTTAGGGGTCCATTCAACCCAACATCAAGTTCATTCAAATGAAATACTTTTCCTTTCATGTTGGTAGTAGGTAGTAGGAGGTCCTTTCTAGTTTTTAGACTCATTCCATGCAAGTAGGTTGTTACATTAGGTTTGGTTCATTGGGGTACATGATACCTATAGGGGTCTAAAAGCTATTCCATAATAATATATCTATAGGCCTTTTGTTCATCAAGAATAGTCATGAGTGTGCAGGTAAGGCAATACCCACCTAAGTGATGTGAAGCTCGAAGAAGGAGGATGCCCTCAGTCCTCATCAATTGGAACTTTTTCCTGTCAGACTTTAGAGCGGTTACTAACGAGTTTGTCATCATAGTGTAAACCTGACACTGTGGGAAAAAGTGGGAACCAACACCTTCTTTGATTGAGTTGGTTTGTTTTTTCTCAGTTTCCTTTGTTTGTTTGGGTTGGTCAGTTATCTCTTTGGCACTCGGTGATTCATGTCTAGTGCTTAGTTGTCCTTGCTTACTAATTTTTTTGTTTTAGTTTCTTTTTGAGGCTGATTATTGCAATTAATTATGGTCACAAATTTAATACTACAATCTATCATTGGGAAGCACATGGACCTAGAACTGGTCATTCCTTCTGTCGATGGTGGATCTGAAGGATGACTTGTTTGGTAGCCTCTTGTATATAATGTAATATTTGTTTGTAGTTTTAGGAAATCAATTAGGACATCAGAGATAGAAGCTAGGAGATAGAAGATTTTTTCAGATCCTCACATGTTGGAGGATTTATGTACTTGAATTGTAACATTTGGCCTAAACCGAAAAGGCCTTACAACCCAACATGTATGAATCAGTTGGAACAAATATATGAAAGTTATCTGCATTCTCTCTCTCACTTGTGTGTTGTTCCTTCCATGTGTGATCTTTGCAAGGGGGATCTAGTTAGGGTGTTCCTTTGGCCCCTCTCCCTATCATCTCTTGCATCAGGATGGCACCTACAAATATATACTCTTTTGAAGTATGCCCTATGAAAGGCTTTACCCTGTGGAAGGCATTTACATATACATGAGAAAATGCAGCCTTGTGAGAGGCTTTACCTAAATCTCATAATAATCTTATACCTTGTGAGAGGACTTAGAACACTTTTTATAGTGCCACCATATAGGATTTATAATACAATGATGATTTTTCAAGATTTACCTCACTTGAGGAATTCCAGTACTTTGTTGTAGTTACCACAAAATAATAGGTAAGAATGATCTGTGAAATATCAACCTCATTTGCTTGATCAGATCCTTTTTAGCTCAAACAACATTCTTCACATTCTTCTTTAACAGTTTTTTGGACTGCACCTGATCATTCTTCTTCCTTTTTCATCAATGCACGATCAACAACACACTCACCATCTTCTTTTTCCAGCTTATACTGCTTTCCTTTTCTCTTAGGTTTCCATCGCCATACAAAATCGTAAAACATAATACCTTTTCAATATAACTGTATAATTGGATTCATATCACATATCGCTATATCAAATTTTAAATTTTCTAACCACGTCTTTTCATTTTCTGATTTAATCAAGAAATTAAATTATTTCATTAAGTATTTTCCTTCTTAACCAATCATCTTGCTCAAATCATTTTTACATGCTCATCTCAATGATATAAGCATTAAATAATTATTTCCATCTATCCATGCACATTCTCCAATAAATTTTGATCAATAACATTTAATTATAACAATGATCTAAATCAACAATACCGATCAAACCCTTAGCAGCTTAGAAACTTAATATTTTTGAAATATCATTGTTTATCTTTTGTCAAAATGAATCATGGTTGTAGGATTAGCATCTAGAAGCTTCATATAACCTCCAGAGAATAACTGATCACCAAAAAAATCAAACACATAACCATAATGATATAATCATCTTATTCTTGTTAATTGTTGTCTTACCAATTTCATTGTCTCTCATCAACCTTGCTAAATCTATCTCATTGGTCATGACAATAATTTAATATTTTACATGTAGCATCCAAATATGTTTCCAAACATTTTTGTATAACATCACCTTTACATATTACCATTCACATGATGTATTCCATGATCATCATCAATGAATCATAAAGTTAATAGTTGACATTAATGAAAATACCATAACTAATCATTTCTCAACAATACCTATCATTTCTCATCATCAAATCATGCTCCAACCCACTTTCCTTAAACATATGATCAGAAACTTCCTTTACTTCATTAATCTTCATCATTTATGCCAAAAATCTCCCCCTTTGGCATTGATCGAAACAAAAAAAATCAACACATACCTCTTTGTCTCTTTACCTATGTGTCCCAATGCAATCAGACAATTGATCATATCCACAGATTCTTCATTTTCACCTCCATCTTTAACTTCTCAACTTCCAATCATTAGCCTTGTAGATTCCAATGTGTGTAGTGCCTCCCCCTAAGATGTAAAATCTATTTAGTTCACTGCATGTACCAAATACCTGTACCAATGTGTTGATGACACATTCTCTACCTTTGACAAAAATAAAAAGGTTTCTAATAAAAAAGATAAACATGTATCAATCTTCAAATATTCTCTTTGATTTCCTATTCAACATATTTTATAACTTAACTACTCCTACTCCAAGACTTGTCACTAATACATCAATACAGGTTAAGATACAATAATAAATTTCAAGGATTGATGTAGTACAACATCTTCTCAGCTAAGTGTAGATAGGGGAGTGACCCCTAACTTACCTCTCAAGTATTCAAACCTATCCTTAGGTAGAGGCTTAGTAAATATATCAACAATTTGTTCCCCAGTTGGAATGTATTCCAACCTTACCTCTTTTTCTTGAACTTGTTCTCTAAGAAAATGATACTTTATAGAAATGTGTTTAGTCTTAGAGTGCATCACTAGAATCTTAGAAATGTTTATAGAACTAGTATTAGCACAGCAAATAAAAATAGGTTTAGTCACTTTTTCTTGTATACCTTCAACTAGTTTCTTAATCCATACCACCTAAGTGCAATGGATAGTGGCAATAACATATTCAACTTTAGCACTAGATTGTGAAATATAATTCTTCTTCTTACTTGTCCAAGCAACAAGTCTTTCAACCAAGAAGAATGCTCCACCTCTTGTACTTTTCCTTTCATCCACATTTCTAGGCCAATCGACATTAGTATAAACATTTAGTGAGAAAAATCCTTTGTAACCATACTAAATTCAATAATCTATTGTTCCTCTTAAATATATGAATATCCTTTTTACTACAGTCAAGTGTGTTTCCTTAGGATTTTCTATAAATCTTGCAACCAAACCAACTGCTTATGCAATATCCATTCTACTAAGCACAACATACTATAGCTTTCCTATCATAGATTGGTACATAGTCTAATCAAATTCATCAAATTATACATACCTGGATAATTTTCAACCTATAATCATTGGGGTTCCAATAGGTTTTGATTCCTCAAGTCCAAAGGTCTTCAATATCTCTTTATGTATTTAGAATGACTGATGTAGATACCATTATCAATTTGTGAAACTTACAAGCCAATGAAGTATTTGATCTCACCTATCATTCAAATTTCAAATTCCTTTCTCATTTGTTTAGAAAATTCTCTGCTTAAGTTATCATTACCTCCAAATATTATATCATCAACAAATATTTCAGCAAGTAGTAACTTATTTTCTTCATCAACCTTTAGATTAACATTGTTGTTGTCACTTGTTATGACAAATACAATCTTTATAAGATATGAGTGCAATCTCTCATACCATTATCTAAGTTCTTGTTTCATTCCATATAGTGCCTTCTTTAATTTTCAAACCAAATCATGTCCATCATTCTTCTCAAAACCTTTAGGTTGCTCAATATAAACCTCCTCTTATAGTATACCATTCAGAAAAGTAGATTTCACATCCATTTGATAAACTTTGAATTTATTGTAAGATGCATAAGAAAGTAGTATCCTTACTCCATCTAATCCAGCAATAGGTGAAAAGGTCTCACCATAATCCAATCCTTCCTCTTATGCATATTATTTTTAAATAAGTCTTGCCTTGTTTCTCACCACTTCTCATGTTTCATCCATTTGATTTCTAAATACCCATTTAGTTGCAATCACATTTTTATCTACCAATCGGGGTGCTAGAATCCAAGTTACATTATTCTCTATCTGTTCTATCTCCTTTCTCATTGCATTCAACTAATCATCATCTTTTAGTGCATCCTTAATAGTTCTAGGCTCAAACTTAGTAAGTAAGCAAGTGCTTCCTCTAGCTTTCCTTCTAGTTAATATTACAACATTCTTATCTCCAATTATTTTCTCAGGAGAGTGATTTAACTTAACATACCTTGGTAAAGTAGGCTTAGATCTTTTCTCCTCAACTTCATTTTGAGAAGGTGTACCATCTTTTTCTTGTTCCTCTTGTCTTTTTTCATTTTGTTCAGTAGGTTCATCTTCGATCACCAGTTGCATATATGTTATTCCATTGTAGTCTTTAGGTTTCCTCCTTCTCGCTTCATCATTTTCATTAGAAAAATCATCAACTTTAATATTTTCACTCTCAATGATCATATTTTCCTCTTGTTTAAACATTTGTAATCTTTACTCTTAGATGAATACCCCAAAAATATTCCTTCATCACTTTTAGCTTCAAACTTTCCTATGTTTTCATCCTTCTCAATAAAGCATCTACTACCAAATATTTTGAAATAACTTACATTAGGAGTGTGTCCATACAATAGTTCATAAGGTGTCTTTCATATTCCTTTCTTGATCAAAACTATTTTAAAGTGTATATAGAAGTTCTAACAGTTTCTCTCCAAAACATTTGTGCAATATCCTTTTGTATCATCAAATTCCTAGCACATTCAACCACTAACCTATTTCCTCTTTCAACTATTCCATTATATTGTGGTGTTCTAGGAGTAGACATTTTTCTCTTAATCCCTTCATCTTAACAATAGGAAATAAATTCATGTGATGTAAATTCTCCACCTCTATCTGATCTTAAGCATTGTAAGCTCCTATCAGTTTCCTTTTCCACTCTTTCTTTGTAAATCTTGAACATATGAAAATCTTTTGACTTCTCTTTAAGAAACACAACCCACATCATCCTTGAATAGTCATCAATGAACAACATAAATTACTTGTCTCCATAATAACTTTGAGTTCTCATAGGACCACATAAATCAATATGTAGCAAATCAAGTATATTCTCAGATGTGTAGCCTTTACTATTGAATGTAGAACTAGTAAGCTTCCCAAATTGAAAATCTTTACAAATAACATTATCAAGTTTCATAAGGTACAAAAGACCTATAACAACTTTCTTCTTACTGACTTTGATTAGGTTATCAAAATTATAATGACAAAACCTCTTGTGCTATAATCAACTATCTTCTACCTTTCCAATCAAACATTTCTTAACAGATGGATTCAAGTAGAAAAGTTACCTCTTGTCAATTCTCTAGTAGAAATCAACTTTCCTTGTTTGTTCTTTATCTTGCATATTCCTTTACTAAATTTCAGATCAAATCCTTTTTGATTTAGTTGAGAAACACTCAACAGGTTGTAGTTTAGTCCTAATACCTAGTAGTGTAGTGTCATTTAGTTCTATAGTGCCTTTACCTTTTACCATATAGGGGATTTCATTCCCAAACTTAACTAACCCTTCATCAAATTCCTCAAGCTCAATGAATTTTCTCTTGTCACCGGTCATGTGATGTGTGTTGCCATTGTCAATAATCCAATTATTACTCATGTTCATAGTTGATATCAATATGGTCTCACTACTTTCTATCTTATCTTCCTTCGCAGAAACAAAGATAATCTCCTCCTCATCATCATCATCTAATTCATTATTTTTAACACCTTCCTCAGCTAGGTAACATGCTTTCATTCCTTTATCCTTATATCTCTTGTTCTTTTCTTTCTTACTATTTTCGAGGAAATTTGATGCAATATGTCCAATCTTACTACATGCAAAGCATTTCAAGGGTAATTTTCCTTTATACTTCCCCTTTCCTCTAGGTAACCTTGTAGCAAACAAAGCTTCCAATTCATCTTGTTCTTTTTCATTATAAATGATATCATCAATACTACTTCCATAAGATACTAAAGTAGTTTGACTAGTAGGCTCATAATTCTTTCTAGCATTTAGATAGGCCTTAAATGCTACATCAGTTCTAGGCACACTATTATCATAATTGCTCAACTCAAAGGTAGTCAAATTTCTAACCAAAGAATTAATAGTAACTGGTATAGTCCCTAAAGACCTTACTTCTTGTATAGTTAAAACTCTAATTTCATAATGTGGCAATAAAGTTCTCAGGATTTTTCTTACCACATCATCCTCAATGATGGCTCCACCAGCTCCTCTGATTGCATTCACTACCTCCTTGATTATCTAACTTAATGCTCAATGTTCTCCCCTTATGTCATCCTCATGTCATCAAATTTTCCCTTTAAGCTATCTACCTTAGCATTTTGCACATGTGAATCACCTTCATAGACAATTTTTAGCTTCTCACACTTATCATAAGCAGTATCAAAATATTTCACATTGATATACTCTACATCTGATAAGGTACTTTCTATTGCTTCCATAGTTGAAGTGTTCTCTTGTTTATCCCTTAACTGTTCAGCAAACAAGGTTCCATTAGGAAGAACATATCTTGTAGTCACATGTTCCCAGTACTAGTCACCCATTATTTTCAAGTACAATTTCATCCGTCCACACCATACTGGGTAATTATACTTGTTGAACTTAGGAGCTTCCATTCTCATCATCGTGTTAGGATTTTTTCCTCAAGCTATTCAAATTCTTCTCCAAGCCAGAGCTCTAATACCAATTGGTAACCCTACTATGATGAGATTACTTAGAGGGGGGTTGAATAAAAAATTTACTGATTTCAACATTTAAACACTTTTCACTTAACCAATAAAGAAGCAACTCAAAGATACAATGTAAATATGCAACCAAAAAATATCCATTACAAAGACACAATATTTTTGGTATCATGGAAACCCAAATTAGGGAAAAACCAAGGTGGGGATGGCACCTACAAATCTGTACTCTTGTAAAGTATGCCCTGTGAAAGGAATTTAAATATACATGACAAAATGTAACCTTGTGAGAGGCTTTACCTACAACTCATAAAAATCTTGTACCTTGTGAGAGGTAGCCATGTGAGAAGACTTAGAAAACTTGTTACAGTGCAACCATACAGGATTTACAATACAATGAAGATCTGTCAGTATCTACCTCACTTAAGGATTTCTAGTACTCTGTTGTAGCTATCAAGAAACAATAGGTAAGAATGATCTATAAAATAGAAACCTCCTTTTCTTGATTAGATCCTTTGTATCCCAAACAAAATTCTTCACATTCTTCTTTAACACTTGGCTGGACCATACCTTCTATCTCTTCTTCCTTTTTCACCAAAGCACAATCAACAACACACTCACCATCTTCTTTTTCCAGCTTATACTACTTTCCTTTTCTCTTAGGTTTCCACTGCCATAGAAAACCCTAAAATGTAATACTTTTTCAATCTAACCATACACTTGGCTTCATATCACATATCTCTATGTCCAATTTTAGATTCACTGACTGTGCCTTTTCATTTTTGAATTTAATCAAGAAATTAAATTATTTCATTAAGTATTTTGCTTCTTGACCAATCAACTTGCTCAAATAATTATTACATGCTGATCTCGATTATATAACCATTAAAAAATTGTTTCTATATATCCATGCACATTCTCTAATGAATTTTGATCAATAACATTTGATTATAACAATGATTTAAATCACCAATACCGATCCAATCATTAACTACTTAGAAACTTAACATTTTTCAAATATCATTCTTTATCCTTTGAAATATCTCCTATCTTTTCTCAAAATGAATTGTGGTGATAGGATTAGCATCCAACATCTTCAACTATCCTCGAAGGAACAACTAATCACCAAAATAATCAAATGCATAACTATAATGATAGAATCATCTTATTCCTTGTTAATTGTTGTCTAACCAATTTCATTGTCTCTAATCAAGCTTTCTAAATCTGTCTCACCGGTCATCACAAAAAGAATTTACATGTACCATCCAAACATGTTTCAAAACACTTTTGTATAGAAACACCTTAACTATTGGAAATCTATTGGGAAAATGTTATACTAAGAGGGAAGGAGGGGGTGAATCGGATATCACTAACTTAACCATTTCAACATAACTGAAACTTGCATAGAATTTAACATAAACTTAAAAAATGCAATGAATCTAATAAGCTAAAACATCAATCATGAAAATACTCATAACACCATGATTTTGGTTACCTAGAAACCCTTGAAAGATAAAACTGGGGTGGGGATGATACCCACAAATCTTTATTACTAGAGTATAAAGCTTTCCTGTTAGGGATACAAATTTTGATCACAAAATATGATCTACCATGTGAGAGGTTTGCCCTGTTAAATGCTTTAATACTTATACAATATACCTTGCAAAAGGATTTGACTTACAACTAAGTAAGCACTCGGTTAAGAGATTAACTAAGGTATGTTAAAACCACTCTATTAAGAGATTTAACCTGATACACTTGTTAGAATATCTCAGTACCTGATCCTTTGGTTTGCAATGTATTGTTGATTGCATATCTTCTCTTTCCAGTATAGATTTGATCTTATCTATCAAGTATCTCTTTGTTTTTCTCTTCATTGCTTAACTTTTTTTTTCTTGGTTACTAAACTTTATCAGAATACTTCATTGATCCGAAGTTATTCTTCTTGTTCTACTTCCTTCCTTTCACTTCTACGTTTTAGGGTTCATATCTCATCTTAAATAAACAATTGACTCCTTTCAAGACTTAAGAGCTATGATCCTGATTCACTCATTTTGTCACTTAACCTTTCCTAATTTCTAATTTGTTCCATGATGTACATAGGGATTGATGATTACAATATAAAAGTTTAGTCACCTTCGTGATGTCCTCAATGAATGGTAAACAAAATATAGATGTCAGCCAAAATGGTTTACCTAGGTGTTTGTGCCATAATAAACACATCTATCAATTCTGGCTTTCTTGGCATTAGATGTCTCTGGCACTTGGCATATACTATTTACTATATTTTGGTGCTCGACATTGTCTTCTTTATGTAACTCAGCAAAAGCTGACTCAACTAATACAAAAGTACTCGGTGACCACTTATTTACTTGGTAGTGACTACTGCTTGATAAATTTATAATATACATGACTCATCCTATACATGATGACTCGGTCACAGTGATGACCGACCAACATTGCCTAGAAAATGACTAAGTGCAAGACACTAATAGACAACAAAACTAGAGGGATCAACAATCTCCCCCTTTGACGTTAGTGGAAAAAAAACTTTGTCGTGAAATTTACATTACATTTACAAGACTACTTTAGTACTAACAAAAGTATACATAGAATACTCCCCCTAAAACTTAACTCGGTCTTACAAAACAAAAACAAAAAATTACATTTGTACATATAAGACTTTCTTACTTGAAATACACTCTAATACATATACATATACAAAAATTTAGTATGTAATACCACTCGGTTCTTCTTTGGTTCTCTAATTCTATTTACTCCCTTTGTGACTAAACATGTCATGTCACTCTACTATTTCCCCCTTGTTTTTGTCTCTTTAAGTTCTTCATTTGTAGGGAGCTTGTAATATTTTTTCAAAAATGGTTTGTGAAGCATTTGTTGGAAAGTTGGCTATACTAATGTATATGAATTAATATAGTGTTTTCATTATGGAAACAAAGTCATATAGTATTTTGGAGTCATTGCACTTGATGAGAAGATTAGAAATCGGTTACGTATTGAAGACTAGACAGTGTACAGAGTTCCTGAAGCTCAAAGCATCAGCAGATGTGCGTACAACTGAGTTATGGTGTGTGCCCTAGAAGTTAAGTTGGTTGGACTATATTCATGCTTAGTATATGAGTGCATGATCAGATATGCAAGCATGAGAAAGATATAGATAGTTGAAGTTACACAACCAGTGTGTACCAGTGAAGAATAGAGTAAGCAACCGACTGTTATCATTTTAAGTTGTGGTTATATTATAATGATGTAAAGGCTATGAGCCTATTTTAATTAGGTTTCTAACATGTATATATGTTTGTTTATAAATACACTTGAGCCAATTCATTTGGAAGCGTTGTATGTAATAGGTTTAAGGGCCGACCTAGTTGTTTATTTTGTATGCGCATATAAATATGAGATGTGCCCATTGTAATTAGAATGGAAGTTGATATATAGTTGAGAAAAGTAGAGAAGAAGTATGCAAAGAGTCTATAAGATGTATTAGAGATTTGCAAGAGGTCAAAGCATCAACACATCAAAGGAACTGATCAGACAAGTAGTGTCATAGTGATAGTTCATCCAGCAAATATAGTGTGTATCTGAGATCTGAAGTTTGTAGCCTTCACCACTTGATAAGTGAGCTCTAGGACAGTGCATCCACACCCCTAATAGGGTTTATTGTAAAATACTCCTAATAGTGTCTGACCCTTGACAAGGTCTATTGTACTTAATTCATTGTAAAGAAACTCCTAACAGGGTTAAGGATCTTCTAACAAGGATCATAAAACACCAGTACAAAATATTAGTGGGTCTCAATTCCCACTAGGGTTTTTACCTATTTTGGTTTCCCTGTAACCATATTGGTGTTATGTGTTTATTTCATGTTTCATGTTTATGTGGATGTTCATTTCAGCACTTAAGCATTTAAGTTTAGTTTAAAGTATAAGTAAAAAGATAAAATACAATGAATACTGATTCACCCCCCCTCACAGTGTTCCCATTCCTAACAATTGGTATCAGAGCTCTGGTCCTTAGCAAAGAAGTTTAACCACTTGAGGAGATCATGGACAGAGCATAAATGAAACATCTAAAAAGAAATCTTGAATCTACTCTTAAAGACCTTGACAAATCTGAAAGAGAAAATGAATAACTAAGGGAAAAACTTAGTGATGCTCAATTAGTCATCAAAAGGCTAAGGAAGGATTTGAAATAATGCTCTACCAGTTATCTAGGGATAATGGTCAAGAAGCTAATGAAGAAAATACATCCTTAAATGAAAAAATTGAAGAATTTGATGATAAGCTGACTAACAATCAAGAAGTCTATGATGAACAAGTTAAAGAGAACATTCAACTGAATGGAGAATTGAGGCAGGAAAACATGGAAAGCTTAGAGATAAGAAACAACAAAGAAAGCTGGAATCTAAATTGAAAGATGCAGAGAATCACATTGACAAATTACACACTATTTTTTATTTGATAGAATCTCAGTTGTATGCAAGAAGAGCTAAAGGAGATACTAGCTGCATTGGATACAATGAAGCACAAAATTAGATTGACAACATGTGAGCAAGATTGAAAGCACCAGAAGGCACCTCAGATACTAAGGAGATTGGAAGTTAGACTAAGGATCATATTGAACCACCTAAGAATGAGCACAAACTAGTAGACCACACTTGTTATGCATGTAACAAGCATGGACACATAGAAAGGAATTGTAAAGAGGTAAGACCTTTCAATGGTTACTGTTATTCATGCAATAAATTTGGTCATAGAATGATGAATTGAAAGACAAGTCAAAAGAACAAGACTCATAATCACAGAAATCAAAATCAATCAAATATAAGAAATTCTTAGAATGTTACATGTCAGATATGTAACTATAGTGGTCACTCAGCTAAAGAATGTAAGATGGTGACTCATTTCAATGCGCCGAGGAATATAAGGCCTCCAATCATTTTTCACTATTGTAACAAGGCTAGACACATCTCAAAGTTCTATAGATCAAGGATGCAAGGTCAGGAAAGCCCTAAAAAGACCGAAGAACTAGTATTGGATCCCGTAGGAGAAGTCAATTTTGTGAAAGCCTCAGAGGATGTGAGCATGATTTGGTCAGAAGAAAAGAAGAATAAGGTTGATGAGTATGTATTGGATGTATCCACAATGGATGCACCCTCTACATCTAGATGAATGGCCCTCAAGGTCATAGGGGGAGCTAATTTAGCTCTAGACCCCTATGTGGCTAGTATACTCACTCTCAGATTATGCACCTTTGGACTTAAGCTTTTGGAGACTAAGGGAACCTTCATGCAAGAGTGCACTATCCAATTGTTTGTAGAATGAAAGATAGAAATTTCCAAGTGACAGCCTAGTTTATGGGACAAGCATTAATGGAAAAATTTCTACTTTAAAGTACACAGAAGTTAGAAGATCTCTCATTGCATTTGAATTAAGAGTGATTGAAGAGAAGAAGAGCCTTAGTAGTTTACTAAGAAGGATTGTAGTTTGATTCTTCAAGTGATTTTATGTGCATTTTATCGATTGTGGAAACCCTAGTTCATCGTGTCGATTCAAAATCTCTTGGAAACCTTTGTGAAAGTGATATTCAAGTAAGTGATGGCTACTCCTATAGTATTTGATGTTTCAGAGTGGAAAAGATATGTGTTTAAGAGGCATCCATTTAATTCTACACTAGATGACCTATAAGGGGCATTCTCCTGCATGCCTATGGGTGTTATGCATGTTGAGGACATTAGGGCATATATCTACTGTAAGAAAGAACTAGTAGGATTGGGAAAACTAAGGGTGCACATGGAAACTATGTTAAAACCAAACAAAAATTTCATGGATGAGTATGTGCGATGGGATAATCACCCTATAGTGGAGTATTCTATGGCATATGAGTTCTATGAATCAGAATGGATCAAGATTCTTTTGAGCAGGAATCATGATGACCTATTTTGGATAGGTGAAGTGTTGGTCAAAATTACTAGTTCATTAATTCATGAGATGACAGGCCTCCCAAGGATAGGCATCATCCTTCCAGTTGGAAAAGATGTGACAAAGATTGTTGAATAGACTTACAAATCAAGGAGTGATAGGTGCAGAATGACCATTGAGCCTATTGAGCTAGATGACATCAAATTGATGTCTATGATACTTGGTTACATGTTTCAACACACTAGCAGGGTGAATAGTGTGTTTATGGCCACAATTCTTCTAGCCATAAGAATAGTAAAAGAGAATGGAGAGTTCAACCTATGTGAAATCTTGTGCACATAGCTAATTGATAACATTAAGGTAATTAAGCATGATAAGACCAAGATATTTAGATTTGAGTCTCTTATCATTTAAATGAACTTCCATATTATTAGAAAGGTGTTAGATTTATACCTTGATAGGAAAATTCCTACCATACCATAGATATCCTTCAAGGCATCTACTAAGAGCACTCTAAGAGACTACATGACACTAGAGTTGAATACATTCAAGGTCAAAATGCAGATGAGGTATAGGATACCAGAGAACATTGTTGACAAATACAAGGATACTATTTTTTTATGGTTGAAATAGACACAACATGCATGGAGGCAGTTGAACCAAGAACAAAGTGGATTAATCCACTAGGATATGAAGTGGAAGAGCCTTTTCTAGAGGCCTATGCTCAAGATCTGTTGTCAGCACCTAAAGACCCCAATGAGCCAAGATGGGGAACCTATGAGGAGAATATAAGAGAGATAGATGCTAAACTGAATAGTGTGTAATGTCCCCACTAGGGAACCCATAAGGAATCAAGTCTTATGACCAAAAATTGCAACTAACAAATTTTTTCATTACATTACATCATTAATAATTCACATTTACATTCCTTAAGGTTCCCTTAATGAATTCATTCACTAACATCTTTACATTACTTATCCAGATTAAATTTCATTTCCTTTCTTTGCTTTCACACTTTAGAACTAAGAGATAGGGTAAGAAAATAACATTTCATTTACAATCATATTCCATACTTTATATACTAAGTTCATTTCTCCTTCCTACACATTGAATAGCTATTCATTACAAATTTCATTTTAACCTTAGCATAATAAACATTTTCTTCCATTGCAACATAGGAGAGATAGGAAAGATCATTCAACATTACATTATACATTTACAACTTTAATCTTTCAAATAACAACCCTTGAAACAAGCCTAGAACTATCCCTCCCAATTACATTTCTTTTCTATTCAATTACATCTTTCTGATAATAGATCTCATAGTAATAGGTACATGAAAGGCCCAAAGGCATTACAACATATCTTTTCATCTTTCTTTTCAAGAATACATAATACAAAATAAAAATATCTTCATCAATACATAAATTTGAATGCATCCAAGTCACGAACCACGAACAGGACCTCAAAATATTTTTGCCACCCAACCATGTGGAACTGATGAGGTTCCACCCCCCGTGCTAGGAGATAGAACCAAGATACTCACAAGGCCCTAAGAAATCTAAGGCTCAAAAGATAAAGAAATCCAAGACTCAAAAAGAACATAGAATATCATCATACCATAACATAGAGGTCAAGGTTCTAGGATACCACCTAAGTGAGTGTCATCACACAACCTGTATATTGGGGTCCTTCCTGGAAACCATGTAACCTTGGTCCCCCCTTTATGAATAGGGATCCATCCTGGCAGTTATCCATGGTCTCGGTACTCCAATCAGGTTTGTGTGGCCATTATTATATTCTCTTTTATTATCTTTTGAATCCCCCCTTCCCAGGTTAATTTTTAAGGTTATCACTTTTTACAAACCCACCCATAGGATGATCTGGCAACCACTTTAGGGTTCCAACATCTATGGTGAGAAAATCACTTAAGGTTCCTATCCCCTTACCCCACATATGCACAAACCATGAAAACCTCAAGTAATCTCAAAATGATCCATCTCATAGGCCTAGGGAACCCTCTGGTGCACTCAGGCCACCTAAACAAGTTCTGACCTTATATTATTGACTGTACCAAAAGCCAAGTATGAAAAAAAGCTTAAACTCAAAACCATATATATAAATTCACAACATAAAAATTCCCACATACATTGACACAACATTCCATAGCTTATTTCAAAAATATAGGAAAAAGTCTCATGTGCCTAAAATTTGACTAAGTCAGAATTTTTTAAGAAATCTCAAAATTAGAAATTGTATCTTAACTCTCATGAATCTGAAACCTATCCCAATCATCTTAGAAGGTACCTAAACCCTTTATACAAGTATAACTTAAAGTATAAGAAATTAAAGTATGTTATAAGAAATTAAAGTACGTAAACTTATACGCAAATGTTATATTATACTTGTATAAAGCCTATTTTTCCTCGGTTGATACTAGTTGGTCGGTTAACACAGTCCAGGTCAGTTAACACTGGACTAGTTGGTTATCATTGCATTGGTTGATTAATACTGCATTGGTCGGTTAACACTGCATGGGTCGGTTGATACTGAGTTGGTCGGTTAACACTAAACTGACCTACCTTAGTTAACACTAAACTGACCTAGCTCAGTTAATACTAAACTGACTTGGCTTGGTTAATACTAAACCGACCCAGCTCGGTTAACACTAAACCGACCTAAAACTATAGAATACAACTATCAATTCTAACTTGCGGGTAAAACTGGACATTATGGGGACTATGGTTGCCTAATTTGAGCACGACCCATTTGAGATCTCCTAGTTTCCTGTTAGAAACAACTCATCAATCCGTCCTATCTATCTAACAAATCTATTCTAGATCTGGACAAAGAAAGGTGGTGCACAAACTGACATGAACCAGTAAGGTTTGAAATAATAGTTCTAAATTTTGGAAGAACTCATGAACATTCTAGAAAGAAGGGAGATAAACATGAGAATATTAAGGATTGTACAGACCAAATTAACCCAAATAAAAGAATCAATTTCACATAGAAGTCTGCAAGAGGAAAATAGTAAGGAAATGACTGCATTTCAATCCTACAACTCATGAACATTCTAGAAAGAAGGGAGATAAACATGAGAATATTAAGGATCCTATAGACCAAATTAACCCAAATAAAAGAATCAATTTCACAGAGAAGTCTGCAAGAGGAAAATAGTAAGGAAATGACTGCATTTCAATCCTACACCTTCATGACCCTTCCTATTTCTTACTAAACTTCCCTATTTAATTCAATAAAAGATAAACTCATCCTTCCACATGACCATAAAAAAAAACTATATAATCATACACAATTTTATTATCATATCATATACAAACATATTCACACACAAAGAGGAAGAATGGAGATTCTTCCCACTTTAGACCCTACCTTGGGTCCTGCGGAGAATCCTCTTCCCTTGACTGGATAATCTCTGCAGAGCTTCAATCCTTGAGTAGATATCCTTCTAGAAATCTTCCTTTGGCAATCAACTCCCAGCAATCCAAAAGCTCTCAAAATCATATAAACTTTCACCAAAAATTTCCAAAGAAATTAATTACAGAAAACTCAAAAGAAAACAAATCTTCCAAAAATTAACATCCTCCCACACACAAAAATCTTCAAATATTTATCCCCCAGCTATGTGGTTGGAGGAGTTTCTTTACGGGAAGCAACTTCTCCAACTTCCATAGTTGGTTGGAGGAACAACCAAATAATCTCCCGTAAAGACTTAATCAAGGTTTTTAATAAATTTAATTAAAATATCTTTTAAACGAAAGCATAACAAGAATAATAGACAAATACCTTTCAAGAAAAACACATAGCACAATAGGAAAACAAGTGGCCTAACTTCTAGGAGGTCTCGAGTTCAACTCCTTCCTAGATAGCCAATTTTACTACAAAGGCCATTTTCCTTTTATTATTATTATTTTTACTTTTTATTTAATACATTTATTAAATATACTTTATTTAACTCACTTTATTTTCTTATTATAAACACCATATCTTTAACACAATTAATGATAACATACAATTATTATTATTTATATAAGCATGGATATATGCGTGTGCACCCACATATACACATACCTATATAAAATACAAACAATTATAACATAATTATTTATAATACATATAAAATAGATTAATTCTATCTCATAACATAAACTTAGACCAACATCAAATCAAGTCCATAACATAAACTGCATTCCACTTCCCAACTAGGATCACTTCCTAAACAAAATTCTAGGTCCATGGGTAACCTCAGGAATAACTTGATTAAATCTCCACACATCAATACTTTGAGGATTTTGAAGGCACGCTTAGACCTATGTAGCCAGGTGGAGACGATGCCTGGTACCTGCATCCTACATCACCAACTAATATGCATATACAAATATATAAATATAAATAGATAGTGGCAAACAAGGAGGGAGAGTGTGACATTGTGTGGATCTCCTGTGGGAGTAACTACGACTTCCCCTCCTCATCCTATACTCACATCAACCAATGAACATTAAACCATAATAAGGTTAGTAGGGTTAGATCATAATAAAACATCATTACACAAACCAATGTAAAAATTATTACTGATAGTTTATTTCTAGCCATTCATCATTAAATTATAACTCATTTAATATTTCCAAATAAACTGCAGTAACCAAATATATATGCTCAAATGTCTCATAAAATGCTAACTAAATAATAATCATAGTCCATCATAAAATCCAAAGTGTCAAAGCAATAGTCTTGTCAGTCTAACATAGGAAGATGCTAGGGTGGGCATTACACAATGCAACAACAAAGAGGAAGGTTTCCAAGTTACCTCTGAGATCTTGAGAATTCATGGAGTGTCTCAAGAAGACCTAGACAAAGAAAGGGAACAAAAGATTGCTTTGGAATTAGAGAGCACAGATGCATCAAAGGAATAATCAGATGATCCCAAGCTAAAGAAGGTGAAGGTAGAAATATCTGATGAATAGAAGGGTAAAAATGATGTTACTCCTTCTACACCAAAGGAAACCATTGACCTTACTGCTCCTCCTGAGTATAAGGCAATGCTGAAGAGGAAGAAAGAGATTAGCACTAGTCATCCATCCTCAAGAGTCATAAGGAACAGAAAGAACTCACAAGCACCTCCTGAAGTAAGTTTCAAACCTAGTCTCAGTGTGCTAAGTGAAATAATAATTGATGAGGGAAGAATTGATCAAGTAGGGAAGTTTTATGAAAAATATAGTGAAATAGACAAATCTGAGATACATGGTATGATAGTTAAACACATGCTGAAGTTCAAGAAGATAGTCTTGGAACTTAAGACTATGATCCCTGATAATGTGTGGAACATCCTAGAATTCCAAAAGAGACACGCTATTGAAGAATACCTACGGATAGGGGAAAATATTCTAGATGATACCCTTCCTATATGTTCTCTAGAGGAGAAGTCTTTGTTGTTAGACTTAGTGAAACCACATCTCAGAACAAAGTCAAGGACTTTGCATATTATGGACAAGAACTATGATCTTGTTTCTAAGGAAATAGAGAAGGCATTCAAGAAAGTATTTGTGAATAGGCACATGTAGCCAATTACTGTGCCCATAACACAACTACCCATAAAGGAAGTCAAGGTGGCAGAGCCCACTAATGCATCAGTGACAAGTCTTCAGGATTTGGTGCCTGTAGTGGAAACTCAAACAAAGGAAGATACATCTGCACCCATGATAGAATCACTAAAGGATAGCACCATTATCATTGATAATGTAGAGATAGCTATGGCAGCAATTGACACTGAATTGGATAAGTTTGAAGAGGCATTTTTAAGCACTCAAGAGGCATAAATCTTATGCAGTAACACTCCTACTCATCAAGAAGAAATATTGATTGAAGATATAAAAAATGAGAAAGAAGAAGAAAAAGATGAAGAAAAGAAAGAAAAACAAAAAGAAGCTAAAAAAAAAAAAGAAGAAGAAGAGGTAAAAGGAAGTGAACAAAAAGATGAAACATCAGTTGAACAAATCAAGGTAAAACAAGAAGTGATGGATAACACTCCCATCACTCTCTCAGCAGCATTGTTGTCAAGTTTGACACCTGACACAACCAGTTTGGACTCATGGGGAGAAGAAGACCTAATTAAGTTTAGTGTCTTAGCTATGGAGAAGGCCAAGGACAAACAAGTGATGAGGAATCCTCTCCTTGTAGATTTAGTAAACATATTGAACAATTTGTTACCTGCAGACAAGAAAGTGTCCAAAGTACACTTAGTTGATGATGTTAGTTCAGTGATTTCACAGTTCAAGGGAAACTTCACTAGCCTAGAAGAATCTGCATCCTTAGTTGCAGAGGAGAAATATATGAAGAAAAGGATCAATGAATTGGTCAAAAAATATGCACTTGACCTAAGCTCATTAAAGGCTGGTCAAGCATCCCTGAAGGAATTTGCAGCAAAGGGAAGAAAGATCATTGCTGAATGCATGAACCAAGACAAGATGACTGGTGATCTGTACAAGAAGATTCAAGAGGTTGAAGCTATGATAGATAGCATTAGGAAATTAGTGTAAGATCCTTCTATTGATGTGAACATATGCAAAAATGTCTACCAAGGATAGATAAATAAAATTGAGAAAGCAAAAAAAGAGATGACCAAGATAAGGGCTAGGCAGACTCAGCTAAGGAATTCTCTTGCGCCCTCATTAGACATCCTCACTAATAATATCAAGGAGATTGATTCCACCATGGTGACATATTATCAAGGTCCTAGCATAGATTTGGAGAAGATGGAGAAGATTCAGTATGCTTTATGCACCCATCTATAGATTGTAAATTCTCTGATCATATTTTGGAAGAAGGAGATCCAAAATCTATAGATTGCATATCTGGATGTACTATCACACTAAGTTTTTGTTGATTTGGTTTTGAAACACCTTTGTCATTAATGTCAAATGGGGAGTGTGTATAGAATATGGATAATAGATATGTATAAGGAGATATAAGATAGAAATATATGTATATGGAGACAAAAGTTTTTTTGTATTAAGGACAGTTAGCAACTTGGCTATATTCCTTTATTGCCATCAATGAAAAAGTGGGAGATTATTGGAAAGTTGGCTATACTGATGTAGATGACTTAATATAGTGTTTTCATTATGGAAAAAAAGTCATATAGTAGTTTGGAGTCAGCGCACTTGATGAGAAGATCATAAATTGGTTAAGTATTGAAGATTGGATAGTGTACAAAGTTCTTGAAGCTCAAAGCATCAGCGCACATGCGTATGACCAATTTATGGTGTGTGCCCTATAAGTTAAGTTAGTTGGACTATATTCATGCTTAGTCTATGAGCGCATGAGAAAGATATAGATAGTTGAAGTTACACAGCCAATGTGTACCAGTGAAGAATAGAGTAAGCAACCGACTATTATCATTTTGAGTTGTAGTTATATTCTAATGATGTAAAGCCTATGAGCCTATTGTAATTAGGTTGCTGACATGTATATATGTTTTTTTGTAAACACACTTGAGCCACTTCATTTGGAAGCATTGTATGTCATAGGTTTAAGGGCCGACCTAGTTGTTCATTTTGTATGTGCATATAAATATGAGATGAACCCATTGTAATTAGCATGGAAGTTGATATATAGTTGAGACAAGTAGAGAAGAAGTATGTGAAGAGTCTATAAGATGTATTAGAGCTTTTCAAGAGGTCAAAGCATCAGGGCATCAAAGGAATTGATCAGATAAGCGGTGTCATAGTGATAGTTCATCCAGTAGATATAGTGTGTATCTAAGATCTAAAAGTTGTAGCCTTCACCACTTGAGAAGTGAGCTCTAGGATAGTGCGTCCACACCCATAACAAAGTTTATTATAAAAGACTCCTAACAGGGTTCGACCCTTGACAAGGTCTACTATACTTAATGCATTGTAAAGAAACTCCTAATAGGGTTAAGGATCTTCTAACAAGGATCATAAAACACTAGTATAGAATATTAGTGGGTGTCAATTCCCACCGGGGTTTTTACCTATTTGGGTTTTCCCGTAATCATATTGGTGTTATGTGTTGATTTCATGTTTCATGTTTATGTGGATGTTCATTTTAGTACTTAAGCATTTAATTTTAGTTTAAAGTATAAGCAAAAAGATAAAATATAGTGAACACTGATTCACCCCCCCCTCCTCTTAGTGTTCCCATTCCTAATACCATCATAACCATGTGTAATGTAGAGTCCCAAATAGATGTTGTAATGTTCATAACCTTGGACTTTACTTCTAGCTCAACAGCTAGATCAACTAGGCTATCGGTAGTAGAAGGATGGGGATCTTTCTATACTAACTCTTGGTGTGTCCACACCCATACCAGGGTTTATTGTAAAAGACTCCTAATAGGGTCTGACCCTTGACAAGGTCTACTATACTTAATGCATTGTAAAGAAACTCCTAATAGGGTTAAGGATCTTCTAACAAGGATCATAAAACACTAGTACAGAATATTAGTGGGTGTCAATTCCCACTGGGGTTTTTACCTATTTGGGTTTTCCCATAATCATATTGGTGTTATGTGTTGATTTCATGTTTCACATTTATATGGATGTTCATTTCAGTAATTAAGCATTTAAGTTTAGTTTAAAGTATATGTAAAAGGATAAAATATAGTGAACACTGATTCACCCCCCCTACCCCTCTTAGTGTTCCCATTCCTAATATCATCATAACCATGTGTAATGTAGAGTCCCAACTGGATCTTGTAATGTTCAGAACCTCAGACTTTACTTCTAGCTCAACAGCTAGATCAACTAGGCTATCGGTAGTAGAAGGATGCGACTCATTTGCCTTAACTAACTCTTGTTGTATGGCCTCCAGATGAGCTTTCAACATTTTTTGAATTGAGAGTAAGCAATCCCTTATCTTACCATCATTAGCCATCAACTCGGCTAACCTCCATTGTGCATGTAGAAGCATGGTGTAGTGTATAGAGCTAGAACTTGCATCCAAGTTCAATGAGTGACCTGTAGACTTTATATCTAATATTATCCTATCTACCAGCTCCTGATTATCCTTTGTAAATAGTTCTACATCACATAATTTCTTGTACAAAGATTGTGCATTGAGTACAAATTCTTCTACATT
The DNA here is from genome assembly GCA_027943335.1 of Chamaecyparis obtusa. NCBI lineage: Eukaryota > Viridiplantae > Streptophyta > Pinopsida > Cupressales > Cupressaceae > Chamaecyparis > Chamaecyparis obtusa. The sequence continues at coordinate 1,869,544 of BSBK01007278.1, forward strand.
TAATATTAAGGTAGAAATTTCTACCTATTTCACTGCTATCTTGACAGAGACCTTATCGAGTACCTTTGTTTTAAATTTCCTTCCTAACCACTACAACAACTTATCATTTGCCTCCATTTCATCATCAGTCACTTTCTTGACTATATGGACAAGTTTTTCTAGTATGGGGTCAAAGTCATTAACATCAGTCATATCAAAAGCATCAATAAATATACCTTTTATTTCATGAAGAACTTTCTTTTACTAATGTTCTCTTCTCATTTCTTGTTGTCTTCTTTTCTTCTTCAGTGGATCTTGCAATATTTTCATTTATTCATATGATAAGTTATATGTGTCCCATTTTGGAATCATAATAACTTCTTTGAGTGTTACCTATGGTGTAGGTGCTTTCACCTTCTTTTTATGTGCCTTCTTCTTTGGTGTAGCTCCACTCGACATTTGTACAAGAGATTTTATTGCCTCTATCTCTTTTGGCTCTTGGATATCAATTTATTTTCCTTTCTTCTCTTCTTATGTTTTCTTTACCTTTACATGAGGAGGTTCGCCCACCCCCTTAACCCTCCTAGCCAATATGCCCTACAACAACTTACTTATAGGGGGGATAGTAATCATCCTGACTAGGCTGCATGGGGGTAGGGGGTGAAATATTCTATACGTAATATGGGTGGAGGAAAGAGGGGTGGGCATGTTACATAGATAATCTATTCTTAGCCAACCTGGTAACTAATTTCCAAAGCTAATCTCCAAGCTTCTGTGACTGGTTCAGCAAGCAACCCTACACTCACTATCCCTCTAATGGAATTCACTCTAGCTCTCCAAGCGAGAAGTGAAGAGGAGATTGTTCTAACTAGATCCCTAGGCATGTTATGTATAGAATATCCTTGGACCGCCCCCTCCAATGAATAGTAGGGTGAACTGCTTAAACATGAATTATTTTCATTCAATTTTGGTCCACCCTACTACGAAGGAATGAAGGATGGAAGGAAGGTTGTCGGTCCTACTCCTACTATTTGAAGGGGAATGGGAAATGCCTAAAGTATTCTCACTATATCAGAGCCTTTCATATTATTTTGAATGCAATGGTTGAATCTCTCTCTGCAAATCCATACAAAACATGGGTAGGGGTAGGCTACCTAGAATAGTAGGGGTAGGTCACCTAGAATTGAGGAAAAAGGAAGATTCTATAAATCTCCCTACCCCCGGCCAACCCCCTTCCAAATTATTATCAGTTTAGAGGGCTCAATGGCCCCTACCCCTACCCCGTACCCTTTACTATTTCTATGGGCTAAGGGAAAGGAAGGGTTAGGGAATAATAGAATAAAGGGCTTCTAGTACAAAGGGCTTTACCGGTGAAGAGGGTATGTATATTGCCTATGCATGCATAGGGAGGGTCCCCTATGATGTTTAAGGGTTCTATTCTATTATTCGATTCAGAGGGTATGTATATTGAAACCTGGTGCATGCATACCCACCCTCTATATAATTGAGGGTGCCCTACTATTTATAAGGGGCCCTAGTCGAGCGGTTCAGAGGGTATGTATATTTCCTATTGGTGCATGTAGAGGGCTTCTATGGAAATAATCTACCCCGGCATGACCCCTATCTATATATGGGGCGGGCCCCTACCCCTACAATAATACTTGGCGAAGGGGGCCCAACCAATAATCTAAAAGGGAGCCCCAACCCCCTACCCCTATTTGCAAAATGGTCAGCGCTCCCCTCAGGATTCATGACATGGCTTAACCACCTCCTATGTCTTCTATAAGTCTAGTGGTTGTATCAGGCATTAATAGGTTGATCTTTTGGTGCATCGACAACTACTACTTTTAACAAGTGGTATTAGAGCTTGGTCATAGGTTTGAATCCCCTCGGGTAATGTTGAGGGGGAGATTGTTGGCAAAATGGTCAGCACTCCCCTCGGGATTCGTGACATGACTTAACTACCTCTTGTGTCTTCTATAAGTCTAGTAGTTGTATCAAACATTAATAGGTTGATCTTTTGGTGCAACAACAACTACTACTTGTATTAACCCCCGGCCGGGAAGGCCCCCTTTCAGATTATTGCCTATTATTCTATTATTGGCCAACTAAACTATCTATAGAAAAAAGGGTGAATAGTAGGTGCCAAGGCAAATTATTGAAACCTGGCCCACCGCAACTAACTTTCTTTCCTACTAACATTGAATTGTTTGGCTTCATTCACCCTCCCCTACCCCCTACTATTTCAAGAGGAAGGAAAAACTATTCTACAACTAGCCAGGGTGGGCCTCTGCACCTGAGGTGGAGGATGGGCCCCTACAATAATATACCTCTACACTAGAGGGGGCCCCTTATAATAGTAGGGCCCTCTACTATCTCAACAACATCAGGGAGCCCCTCTTTTCTATAAGGGCCTTGACTAGAGGGACCTAACTAGAAAGGAAGGTTGGCTACCTGACAATAAGAAGTTGGATTGTAAGGTAGGGGGAAACTATAGGTAGGTAAGTAGGGTGGGTGCCCCTTTTTTATCTAGTTCTATAGTACTACAACTTGAATATAATAATAGGGGAAGAAAATATAGTAACCTCTATAGCTTATGATAGAAAAGTTTTTTTTTCTAGTTCCCTTTATTTACTTATTCTATAAAATAGGTTGGATGGGAACTATAGTGCGTTTTGGGCCTACTGACCCACCCTCGCTATTGAGTCAGGTGGGAGGATGAACAACTATTGTTGATGAACTAATGGAGGGGATAAAACTCAAAAATCATGTTAGAACCATTTGTTCATTATTCTGATGTATTGTCCACTTGTCCACTAGAATATTTCTTTACCATTGAGTGAGAAAGATTGGCCAGGATACAACTCACTCAAATAAGTTTGGGGGGAAGAACCGGCTAGAGTTCTACCTATCTCATTCAAACAAAAGATGGGCCAGAACCACATCTTGATCTGATACAATAGGCATTAAATCGACTAAACCTACAATGGCATCTACCTCCTTCATCTGGACTACTAGATTATAAACATAATATGGTTGCTTTTTTCCCTACTATTCTAAAGGGTGTAATAACTTAGAAATGAGGATTAGGGGACCTAGATAGTAATCACCAACTTTTCTGTCCATTTGACCCACCCAATAAAGAATTCTAATAGGCCGGGACGGCCCGGGCCCCTACTCTAGTAAGAATAACCAAACCACCACCCCCAATAGAAAAAGGGGCACATCTCAATTCTATGGGCCTTAGCGGACTAAAGCAGAATTTGTGAGTAGGGAAACCTACCCTAAATGCAAAAGAAGCCATTTGACCACTTTTCTGATTATAAAGTAGGGGCAACACCTTATAGTTAACTAAGGGCAACCTCTTATCTACCTTATAGTTAAGAAGTAGGGGCAAACCTTTCTAGTCATCACCCTTTATGGCCAGCCATAGTAATAACTACCATTTCAACATGACAGAACTATTATTCTAAAGGAAGCTCCCCCATGGAGTAGGGGTATTACATCTATAATCAAGATGTGGTCAACTATCGGCCCTTTAGAATAGTAGGGGAGTTTCCAATAGCTAGTTTTCCTCCCAATAAGAAGTTATCGATTCTATACGTAACATGCCCACAACTAATCTACTCAAGGGCCATAGAATAGTAGGGGCCCACCCATGTTATGTATAGATATATGCGGCCCTACTATTCAACTTTCTAAGCTATCTCCTCCCTACCAGAGCATCGACACTTGCAAGGACCCGCTCGCTAGGGTAAATCTTGTTGATCAGCCCTATCCAACCTTCCTATCCAAATTGATCCAACTCCCCTACTAATCTATTGCAAGAGTTATATTCTTCTTGATTCTCTGCATAACATGCTTCCTAGAATGCACACCGCCAACAATAATATATGATGCAAGAGCATTCTAGGATTCTTGGCAATCCTGTATCAACCAATAATATGTTTGTCTTTGAAGGTAGATTGTTAGTTTTTATCATGGTTTGGTGGAGTTCTTGCTCGGTTTGGAAGGCTAGTTACTTGGTTTATGTAGTTACAAAGGTGCTCAGTCTCTAAAGAACACCTAATAACTAAAGGCATCAGTTAACTGGCACTCAGAAATAACTATCTTGCTTGATCATGCATGGCTTGGTCGATTGATTGGTGCTCAATTATTTTTTCTGTTGCTTGGTGTTCTTGCTTACTGATTGGATTGTTTTGTTAGATCAGCTTGGCCAACTCATGCATTTAATTTGGCTCATGCTCCTCAAGTTATGGATTGACCATTGGACATGTGGTGAACTAGATCTCGTGTGTTGCATTCTTCTATGCAGATTTGATGACCATTGGGGTCATTTTTGGGAGTTTATTTATTTTGTTAGGCTATGTGAGAGCCGACTAATGTTTTAGCATTTAATATTTGTTTATAGAGATTTATTGTTTCATCGGATGACTTGTGGCTAGGAATCAGTATTTATAGGATGCTTGGGTAGTTTTTAAGGATTAGTTTCTAGGAGAAGAAGGTTAGTAGCCTGCGAGCTTAGGAGAAAGAAGATTGCTTGGAAGTTTGAGTACAAGTTTAGATCTTTCCTGGGTGCCTACCAGTGTGTTGTGTGTTATAGACTTGGGCTAGCCGAATGCTATTGTTGGGGAAAAGATTTGGATCCTATGAGATCTTGTAGACTATTACTTTCTTTGTAATTGGCCATAACCGGGAAGGCCTTACAGCCCGGCACATTGCATGTAATCGGTATCTTGATGAATAAAGACTTTTGTTTCATTGTAGATCTATTGTTGTTATTGTGTATTTCCACTACATATTGGTTTGGTTGGAAGATTGGCTAGCCCTTAATTGGATCCACCCACCTTGATTGCATTAAGTGGTACCAGAGTGAAGTTTGTTCCTATTTCAAAAAAGTATGTTCCTGTTGGAGCCGAGTGGATCTTGTGTATCTAGATCTTGATTTGAAGATGCCTATGAGGAGAAATCATGAGATCTCTAAGAAAGAAGAAGCTACTGGTGAATTATGTCTTGATGATTTTAGGGCTTTGTAGAAGCAAGTGCAAAACCTACAAAAAGAATTGAGAAAGAAGAAGACTACCTTGAAAGAGGATAGTGATGATGAATCTGAGTAAGATCATTTTGAATAAGCTGTAAAGGAAGCTAGAGATTTTGAGGAGAATTGAATTCTGAAAGCTATCTCTAAGATTGGGAAAAGACCTAAGATTGAAGTTTATGCATTTGCTAGAAGCCTTAGGCGTAAAGAATTGATTGATTGGATCAATGAGATTGATGAATACTTTAAGTATGAAGAAATAGAAGATCCTGACAGGGTTAGATTTGCAAAGACTAAGTTGAGAGGTCATGCAAATATCTGGTGCAGAGAAGTTCAGTTGGAAAGAGGTAGAAGAGGAAAAGAGAAGATCACCAAGTGGAACTGTATGGTTGAGAAGTTGAAGAAGCAATTTATTTCAGTGGATTATGAATTGGACATGTTTAAGAAGATGCAAGTTTTGAAGAAGACTAACAAATTGGTACAGGAGTATACCGATTAGTTTTATAGAATCTTGATTAGGACTGGTCATTCTGAAGCTGATAAAGAGAAGGTTGCTAGGTATGTCTATGGTTTGAGACCTAGTATTCAGGAAGAGTTAGTTACTATATGGATGACAACAATTGGTGATGCTTATCAGATGGCATTAAATACTGAAGAGAAGCTGAATAGGAAGTATGAAGGAAAATAGAATAGTAGGAATCGATGTGGTAAAACTGGTGAGACAGTTGCTAAGAGTAATGTGAAAGAGAACCCTAAGCCTAATGTGGGATCTGGCAGTGGTCAAGTTACTAATAATGCTGGATAGAGAGGAAAGTGGAAGAATGAGTTCATTGACACTTGTTATAACTATGGTGAAGCTGGTCATAGAAGTTGGAAGTGTCCTAAGAAAATAGTTGTATTAGTTGCCGAAGAAGACATTGAGAATGTTCCAGAGAAAGGTGAATGTCTTGTCACTAGGAGATTGGTTGCATGTGTTCTTGAACCAATGCAAAGGAGGAATTTGTTCAAAACTAGATGTAAGTGCAAGGATAAGGTATGTAATGTCATAGTTGATGGTGGCATTTTTGAGAATTTTGTTTTAGATGAAATGGTTAGTAAGTTGAATTTGGAAAGAAGGAAGCATCCTAATCCTTATTAGACTAGTTGGATACAAGATGTTTCTAAGGTTAGAGTTGAAGAAAAATGTTTGGTTAAGTTTTAGATTGGATCTTACCATGATGAGATATTGTGTGATGTATTACCTATGGATGCTTTTCATCTGATGCTTGATAGACCCTGGCAATTTGACAGGAATGTTTTGTTTGATGGTCATGATAACACATATGTGGTTAGGCATGAAGGTTCTTGGCATAAGCTGATACCTTTATAGGAGACAGGGGTTAAGGGATGTGGAGTTATCAGGTGTTGTCCTTATGAAAAACCTCAAGAGTAGAAGGTTGATGAACCTATTCCTGTTAAGTCTAGTTTGAAGGAGAAGGAGGATGATATCTCTAAAGAATTTTTTGAGATTAAGAAGTAGATGGTTTTGCTAGCAGAGATGGTTCAATAGCCGGTGACATTTATGACATAGAGAGATGCAGATGATACTGAGTTGGTTGAGGAGTCTGGAGAAGATGAACCTTACCAAGGCACTAAGGTGATTAGTAGTGGTCAGAGTCAGTTACTATCAGTTGCCAACTGAAGGGATAAGCAAAGTGGAAGACAAAAGGACTTTCTACATAAGACAGTGAATAAAGTAAATACTACTTGGGGTGAAGGACAAGAAGAGATACGGGTAAAGAATAGATTTGGCATACCTGTTCTAATTCCCTTGAGGCATTCTTGATTTCCTTATGAGAAAATATTTCTTACCTAGGGTGTCTGATGTAGGAGAATCCTAGGATTCTTGGCAATTCTGTATCAACCAAAAATATGTTTGTCTTTGAAGGTAGATTGTTAGTTTTGATCATGTTTTGGTGGAGTTCTTGCTGGGTTTGGGAGGCTAGTTTCTCAGTTTATATGGTTACTAGGGTGCTTGATCTCTGAAGAATGCTCGGTAACTAAAGGCGTCAGTTTACTGGTGCTCAGCAATAACTATGTTTCTCGATCATGCCTGGCTTTGTCGGTTGACTAGTGCTTGGTTATTTCTTCTATTGCTCAGTGTTCTTGCTTATCGACTAGATTGTTTTGTTAGATCATCTTGGTTGACTAGTGCATTTAATTTGGGTCACACTCCCCGAGTTATGGATTGACCATTGGATGTGTGGGGACCTAGATTGACTAGTGCATTTAATTTGGGTCATGCTCCTTGAGTTATGGATTGACCATTGGATGTGTGGGGACCTAGATCTAGTGTGTTGCATTCTTCTATGCGGATTTGATGACCATTGGGGCCATCTTTGGGAGTTTATTTATTTTTTTAGGCTATGTGAGAGCTGACTAATGTTTTAGCATTTAATATTTGTTTATAGAGATTTATTATTTCATTAGCTAACTTGTGCCTAGGAATCAGTATTTATAGGATGCTTGGGTGCGAGCTTAGGAGCAGGAAGATTGCTTGGAAGTTTGAGTACAAGTTTAGATCTTTCCTGGGTGCCTACTAGGGTGCTGTGTGTTATAGACCTGGGCTAGCTAAATGCTAATGTTGGGGAAAATATTTTGATCCTGTGAGATCTTGTAGACTATTACTTGCTTTGTAATTGGCCATAACTAGGAAGGCCTTACAACCTAGCACATTGCATGTAATCGGTAACCTGACAAATAGAGACTTATGTTTCATTGTAGATTTGTTGTTGTTATTGTGTATTTCTGCTACATATTGGTTTGGCTGCAAGGTCATTTAGTCCTTAATTGGATCCATCCACCTTGACTGCATTAAGTGGCAAGATTTATATTCTCCTTGATTCTCTGTGTAACATGCTTCCCACAATGCACACCCCCAAAAATAATATACCTCTACATTGGGCCAGCTTATGAATAGTAGGGCCCACCCTCATGCATGAGCACTTGCTTCATTATCAAGGGAGGCACCCTGTAAGTAACCTTCATTAGATCAGTGCCCCAATCAGCCCCCCTTTTAATAGTAGGGGCCATATAGTTGTAGGGGTCTAGATAATGAAGGACTACCCACCCCTTTTTGATAGAATTGGAAGGAGCTAGACTGGTAGCCCTGCGCTGGCCCCCTTTAGATTATTGTAGGGTGTAGACAATAAATTGAAAGAAATGCAACCCTACTATTCTATGGAGAGGGAGAAGTTATGATCAAGAAGATAGCTTCTTTTCGTGTTGGCTGGTAGAGTGCTGAAGAACTGTACAAAGTAGAGATTGGAGTGTTGGCCTAACATGATCATTAGGTAGAGATGGTAGATGGTGTTGGTTGCCCCCACTATCTCCTCCATGAGTGAGAGCCCTACCAAACATAGTTTGAAGGGGCGGGCTACATATTTCTTGTGGGAGGGAAACTCCCCTACTCTTTTATGGGTGGGTCTCATAGAACAACTATAGTGAGTGTTCATTGGGGGCATTTTATGTATAGAATTTTTGAGTGCAACCTCAGAAGCTAAGGTTTAGTATATGCCATTAGGGTGGGAGGATAGATTCTTCATAGAGTCCATTATGCTTTTAGAGACTACTTTATGATTAGTCAACATAGAAGTGGAGTGCCAGTTCAGTTGGAGGTTGGGAGGAGGTTTTCTGAGGGCTAGGGATGGGGTTCTTCCAGCTGAACTACTTCACGGCCCCTCAGCTGGGCATTACCCATCTTCTATATGTAACATGATGCCCCTCTACCTTCATTTCATTTAGGTAAGGTCCCTGAATGATAATGTGTGGTTTGTATACCATGACACCTTACCTTCATTCCATTCACCCTAAATGATAATAAAGGTATACCTCTAACTAGCCAAATAGTAGGGCATGCATGGGAAAATGAGATGCCTACTATTATTTGCAAGGGAACTGATACTTTCTTGGGAACTAGGGACTGCCTATAGATAGTAGGGAATGCCTTGTATTACTTCCCCTACTCAGATATGGAAACAAGAGGGGCCTTTAAGAAGTAGGAACTAGGTGGGAGTAAGTAGGAAGAGTCCCCCTGAGCCTAATAGATTACTTCTGAAAATGAGAGAATCAATATATTAGTTCCATAAATGAGAGAATCCATAGATTAGTTCTTTCAATTATAGAAGTTACAATGGAGGGTGATAGATGTGAGGTGCAAGGTTGGTTCCTGGGGAGAGGATTGTAGCCATCACACTCAATTCAAATCCCCCCTATATAGAATTGTCAGGTGAGTGTCTAGTTGTTCTAACATTGGTCACGATCTTCTATGTCTGGAGCTGGCCTACCAATGAGAAGATCCTCAGTGCCAGTGTCCAATGTGAGAAGTTGTGGTTGGTGTTGGTAAGTAAGGCCAGTGAATAAGGATCTCCTCTTGGACTCTATTTGGATCTTCTCCATTTGGCCTCCATTTTCTAGTTGGTAGTATACGATAGTAGGTGAACCTTGATTGACTTACTTCACCACATGAATACATTATAGCTATGTAGGTTTTCACAATAGCTATGGAGTTTCCTTACTTGCATAAAACTATTGAGCCAATATATCATCAGGGGAGGACTCATTTTTGTGGGGGGAAACTCTTGACTTTGAACTGAGTATGGGGGTTCCACCCCCTCTGATAGTGGGTGTCCCTTGTGGGTTACAACCCAATATGGTATGGGGCCCCCTACCCCCCCTTGCTATTCTAAAGACCATATGTCTAGGTTACCCAACCTTCCCTCGGGCTTGGGCTCTCCCCCCAACCCAGGAATCTAAGAGTTAGCCCTAGGGAGCTCTCTACCCTATGGGCAGGGGAGCTCCCAATGCATACACTATTGCTTCCCATCTATTGATTCATAATTGGAATCTTGATTCCCTAGACTTTGGGTCCCATTAGTAACCTTTCACCTTTGCCCGGGTTGCTCAGAAACAATGGATTTCAGGCTGACCCTACAATTCTGAACTCTAGTCAGGGTAAAGTTGCTACCTCCACTCCTACGATAATGCGGTGGCCATGGAACCTTCTATAGTCGGAGCCCACATAGAGTTGAATAGGGCTATAGCGGGGTCAATTATTTCCTCATGGGCTAGGAATGGGCTTTGATTTGCTTCACCTTGGTCTGGAGCCTTCGATGCTCTACTATCTCTTGTTGGTTTCATTTGCTATGTCCTCTTCCTAAGTGTATTACATATGGAATATAAATCATAGATCAGATCTATTTTCCCTTTATTTGTTCAAGGGTTGGTGGCCTCTACTCTAGATAGTAGGGGTTGGTATCTGGCTAGGTAGGGCTATGTCTATTCATTAGTGCATCTAGTCTCTATCTGGCATCGGTCAAGGTAGGCTAGGTCTTGTTGATTAGCCTAAAGGGTAGCTCCCTCACCCACTATTCAAGGTAGGGGCCTTGGGAGCAGAGGAGTGATTCTCCCTTTCATTTGAAGGAGAGGGAGGAAGCATCTGGGAACTATTGCCAACTAGAACCTTATAATCCACCACCCATTCTAGTTTCCCTTGGAGTGCATCAGAATAGTAGGGCAAAAATAGAATAGTAGGGCCTATAGTTTCCCACCCTTTTGAATGAATCTACCTCTGCATGTAGAATGGCATCAATTAATTAATAGAACATGTAGAAGAATTCCATTAGCCTGAATGCTACCCACTTCTAATGCCAAATTGCTAGCCCCTTCTAATGCCAAATTGGTGGGAGATATAGTTCCGATCAAGCCCTCAATCCGATCATTAATCCTCACCTACATCTTCTTGCCAGGTTGAATCCATCTCAATATCAATTTCTCTGTTGACTAAACCTTCCCCTTCTTCTCTCTCTGAAGTGAGTAGGAAAGGTTTTTCATTAGTAGGGGCCAAATAACTAGTGTAATTGATGAGGGAGATGGGATGGAAAGGGATTGAATCATTGAATCCATGGGTGCATGTGCCTATATTCTACTACTTACTATCAGAAACAAATTAGAGGGATGAATGGTAAAACTTCATTAATACTCGATCTAGCCTTACCCCCACTATTCTATGGCTAGCTCATGGGAGACTTGTGGCACTTGGGATGGATGTTATTATCATTCTGGTATAGGCTTGGATGGGGTGGATAATGGACCAACCAATGGATAGGCTGTCATCAGGTGGGAGGAGAAGCATAGGAGTAACCCACTAATGGAATAGTAGGAGATTCCACTCAACTACTTAGTCATCTTCCCTTGTCTGTGAATCAACCTCCCAGGTGTATTCTTGTCAATCTAGGCCACTAAAGCATTATGCCTTTCTACTCTAACAATAGTTGAAGGGTGCCTAAACCAACCATTAAGGAATTTGGTTACTTTCCTAGGGAATGGAGGGGTAGGAGTGGTACAGAATTGATTACTAGCATTCCAGCTATAGCAAGCATTGGATGGTGGCAAGGAGGGACTCTTTGAGCAAATATATGACCTAATGACTGAATGTGCCCTCCCTACTTTCAACATCAATTCTATTCCTCTACCTGTTGAACTGATACTAGCCCCTGATGAATAATAGTGACAAGGGGCCCCCCACCCCTATGCCCCATCACTTTCTTGTGTGTGAATAGTCATTCCAATGACCTTTATGGGGCAACCCCTTCTTTAGAATAGTAGGGCCATAATAATATAATAATAGGGCACATAGGGGTAGGGGCCATAGAATAGTAGGGGCCCCCCACCAACTATAATTGGAGGAGGGTTGGAAGATATAGTTGGGTTGGAGCCTACTATTCTAAGCAAGCCATAAGGTGAATATGGTTGGCGTGAAGTGCAAGGGGTATAATTGAGGGGGATAGCTGACTATATCCTCCCACCCACCCCAAGAAGCCCTCCCTCCCAATCTATAGCCAAGCAGGGGTTCACTTCCATTTCTCAACTACTTAGGGTGGGAGGGAACTTATAGTGCCCTAGCCAAACCCATGCATGCTCAAGTACTATATCTGTGAAGAACTATGCAGTTTCCCACCTATACTATAGGTCCTAGTTTTGGTCTAACAGCGGGCCCCTACTAGCTGGGCCTAGGGGTTATAGAAAACCAGATATTGGTGAGTGGGTGGATATAGGAGAAGTCCTCCCACCCAACTAGAATCCCCAGCCAACCCCAACCCACCATACCCTTTCTCCCACTCTACCCCATAGAGACAGTCAGATAATCAACTCAACTCACAAAATTTTAGCATCATATGACTGCCCTCCCCTCCCCCCATTGCAATTGGCCGATTAGTTGTGACCTATTTTTCCCACTCTTTTCTTTTGTCCTCCCACCCACCCCTACACAGGTGCATGGGGAAGTGTTTGGTGGATAGGCAAGATTCCACACCATTATATATGTGAGACCCCTATGGGGATGAGACTAGCCCTACTACTATAAAGGAGGGCTCAGGGTTGGTTAGATAGTTTCACCTTATAATCTAATTGTGCCATATTAATTCTATCTCCTCCCACCCACCGACACACTATAGGAGGGCCCTACTATTCATTAGGGAGTTGTGGAAGATGGGTCGGGCACAAAAGGATGCCACTAGAGGAGGAAGAGAATCTATACTATGATCCTGTTGGTCAACCTGGTCCTAAAAGGTTGGAAAGTGTTGTTTCAAGTGATGTATCTTAGGCTTTAGTCATTTATCAAAAGGTGAAAGAGGAGCTTTCAGTCGATGAAGTTTCCTATTAAATAGTAGGGGCCTATCAACATTCAAAAATGCTACAATCTAGAAGTTTAATGCTTGTACCAGATGATAGTGCACTTAAGCTTGATCAGAGTGGAAGTTAGAGTGTGCAGCAAATATTAGAGATGGACATTGAAGCCATATAACTGAATGTGATCACAAAGAGAGGACCAACTATCCAAGAGAGCCTCCCATTGAAATTAGCTTGACACCACGCATGCAAGTTCAATAGAATGAGGGGTATTCATCCTTGATGACTGACCTTCTCAATACCTGGAGGATAAATTGCTCTTGTTGGTTATGTCACTTTCACCATAACTGGAGGACTGCAATGAGAAAGAGACCATTTCATAACATAATTTCCCCCCCACTCCCAGCCCCTACTACTCTATTATTCCCTACTATTGTAAAGGGAAACCAATTTATCCAGTTGAAACACCACCTGTGGAAGAGTATGTTGATCTAGATCTAGATGATCATGATGCATATGCAAGGGTAACATAACCAATAGTAGAGCTAGAAGCACCAATAACTGACCTAAGAGCATAGCTAAGAGCATATCTAGTAGTTGATGAAGTCATTGCCCTACTATTCTAAAGGTTATCCCATAATCAAAGAACGTAGCTTACGTTATCACGTAATCAAAGAACACAACTTACAGGGGGCAAGATTCTATACATAACATGGGCTTGATAGTAGGGGGCCCCAGCCTATTCGCGAACCAGCTATGACCCACCCTTCCATTCATTAGCCTGCTAGAGGTTGGAAAGATTCTATATGTAACATGAGTTGACTTTCAAATAGCCAGGGATCTACCTTGTAGATGAATTATGCCTACTCAATTCTTATTTGGGGGGCCATCATAGTTGTTATTGGGTGGGCTATTTTGAAAGTGGATCTAGATCCAACAGTAGTCAATCCAGCAGTAATAAACCTAGTAGCATTAGAGAAAGCCCTACTATTCTAAAGGGATCTAGTCATTGATCTAGTTGCTTATGAGTTTGACTATTTTGACTCTATTGTTTATGCATCATTAGTAGCAGTTCTAGATTCTCCAGTCGATCTAGCACCAATAGATCTAGCAAAAGGACTGGTAGCAACACTAGTAGCAGATATAGAGACTCTAGATCTAGAGTTAGATGTTCAAGATATAGATCCAGATGTTCCAGATACGGATCCATACTCAGCAATAGCACCAACTTCTCTACCACCAGTAGGGGAGGGAGGAGATAGTTGTGGTAGCATGAGTAGTTCCAGGTCCAATAGTATATCCAAAAGTCTAGCTAGTTGACTGAGCTGATGAGCTTGACCCAGTTGCTTAGCTTGCACCAGTTATCCCCGTAGCAGATCAAGATCCTGAACCTATAGAGATAGTATCCCCTCAGGCACTATTATTCATCAGAGGTGGAGGTTTATTAGGTTGGGTCAGTAGTTGGTTAAGTAGTTCCATAAGTGGCTCGATTCTAATTAAGGTGGGAGGATATAGTTGTATATGTACCAGTTCGAGATTAAAGTGCCAGAGCCTAGGGTGGGAGGGGGGCTATAGTTATAGTGGCCCCTATTGTTTTTATTGGCATAAGCATTTTATTGAGTTTACCCATTTCTAGCCTATATCTCCTTCCCACCCATGCCTACTATTCTAAGGGCCCTAAGGTGTCTCCTCCTCCCACCCACCTCCTACATCTCCCTCCCACCCAAGAGGAATATGGTCCATCGCAAACCCAACTAATCCCCCCCACCCGACCACCCACCCTCCAGGAACTATAGTAGAAACTATAGTTTCCACCCAACCTGGTAACATTAATATACCATAAGCTCAACTATATTGGGGGGGTGGGGGGGAGGTAGCAATTAGAATATACCTCCCAGAACAACTAATCTACCTCCCGACAATAGAATTCACACCTGACTACCATAGCCCTACTGTTCTAAGGGGTGGGGCCTGTAAACTAATATACAGACTATCGAGCCCCCCCCTCCCAAACTAGATCTCCCTCCCACCCACAATTAGAATCCTCCTGCAACTCTAGCTCCCTCCCATGGCCATAATTCCCCCCAGGGGGGAGGGAATTGAACCTGTTGATCAACTTTTGTTCTATACATAACATGGGAGGTTGGATATGCCCCCTATATCCTCCCACCCTATGGCTATCTATAATGTGTTGGGAGGGAATTTGAGGCTGGAGATTCTACAATACCTTCCCACTACCTATGTGGGTGGGACTATAGATTTCCCACTAGCTGACTATAATTCAGTGGTTGGGAGGAGTCCTACTATATCTATCAGTCTAGCTCACATGACTTCCTATAGTTGTTTTATGGCTGAGGGGTGGGAGGGAATGAAATAACATTTAGCTAATACTAGATCTCAGAATTGAGGTTTTGTCTGGTGAGTTAGGGGCCCTGGTCACATGACTTCCTATAGTTGTTTTATGGCCAACCAATGACATCATCCCTAATATACTTTAGATCTTGGTAGGGAGAGAGGGGAATGATCCCATCCGAATGAAGAAGACCTTAGCCCACTAGAATTGATAGTTAAGTTTGCACCATGCTTTCAGCCAATGAAGGGCAGGAAAGAAAGTAGCTCTATCCCACTAGATGCCAGTCAAGTAGGAGAAGCTGTAATGAACCAATAGCCCTTTTACTATAATTATTATTGGTGAGCCCCTACTCTTCTATAGGCCACTTTATATTATTTTCCCTATCTGAAGCTTAGAACCACTACCCCCAGAGTAGGTAGAGTAGGGTGATGTAATTTCTCTATATCGAGTGGAACTATATGGCACAATTGGGCCCCACCCACTACTATATTTGAAAGTGATATTTAGAAGTTCTGCCACTACTAGAAAGTTCTCCCACCCCCTAGACTCAATCTCTCATCTTATCTTCATTGATTATGCTATGTAACATGCCAACTCCTTGATATAGAACTATGAGTCTGAGGGAAGGGATAAAGAATTTTCCTCCTAGGTCAAATAATTACCCAACTTTATTGATGTCGGTCAAGTACATTCCACGACAGGTAGCAAATAGACCCATCCCAAAGTGCTAGGTCAGATTGATCGAAGGTAGAGGTAGGAGGAGGTTCCACTTTGTTTGGCCATCGAAAACAACTATTATAGCTCCTCGGATCACCCCTCCCTTTCTCAATGGATGCCCTACTATTGTAAAGGTGGGTGGGAGGGGATTAGAGATAAAGATCCTTCTATCTGATGGCCAAAAAAATTCTATGGAGTGAGCGTACTATTAGTTCCCTCCAACCCAGGAAGGGATTAGAACAATAGCTCTGCCCCTTTATAAATAGAACACTTTCTTAGGGGCATATACATCACTTTCCACCCGGGAGGGAACAATAATAGGAATATACTGAAGCAAAACTAGCTTTTATTCGGTTCCTTCCTGCTACTATACTTTAGGAGGAACATAAAATATTCCATTCTCACCACCCCACACTTTCATATTATTGCAATTCACAAGTAGTAATTATAGATAGGTTCTCTGTTCCCTATATGGCCATCATTTTTCTTACTACCAGTTGGAATCGACTCTAGTAGGGGCATCAACTATAACTATCTTTGAGGATCCAGAGAAAGGTGGGTCACCCATCTGATTCTATACTTGTTCCCTTCCCTCCCACCGATTCAATCTAAATATGATCCTCCCACCCTTGGCTAGCGGCCCTAGTGTAAGAGAGAAAGCTCACCATCAAGAGAATGAATTCCCCCCTTCAATTTATAGGGCAATTATTTCCCCCAAATTGATAGGCTAGTTGGGTGGGTGTCCTGAGAAGGAATATGAAAAATCAAAATTTTCTAAGTTTCGAAGAGGAGAATCTCTAGTTGTTAGGTGACTGGCTCAGCCATAGAATTGGGATCCATCCTCTTTCTTTCAATTTTCATTATAGTTTATTTCACTTGTCATTATAGTTTATAGTTCTTTCACTTGTAATTGGAATGGGTGCAATTATAGTTGGGTGCCCTATAATTCCCTCCCACCCAACCCTTCCTTTATAGTTGTGCTATTTTAAGGGAAAACCTTAATCCTTAATAGTAGGAAGTTGGGGAAATTATTCATTCCCCTAAGGGAATAATAGATTCCCATTGGTCGGCCAATGGTAATGTGAGCCAGACCAATATAGTAAGTAGGGCACCTTAATTCCGAGATCATCCTTTCTACCTCCCTAGCCATATATTCCTCCCACCTGGGTGCTTCATTAAGCCCTACTCCAGGGGCCTACTCCTAATTGTATTTCTGAGTGCAATAATATAAAGTGCACTAAGCACATAAATTAGGAGTAGGGGCATGTCCACTTTATCTAGGGCTTTCCTATAAGAAAAGGGAGAGGGAGGCCTAGCTGAATAGTATCCATCTCACCTCAACAATGGTCTGGGTGGTCATGGATGGGAGCAGTATGGTGGGAGGGAATTTGGGAGCATATAGAATATTTCTCTCGAGTTGGGTGGGAGGGCCACCTTTTCTATAATTCGGCAGCAGTGATAGAGGTAGACAATAATTCTCTTTCTTGATCTTTGAGATCCAGGTCAGATACCTGAGGAAGAATTTCTAATCAGTCGAGGGACAGACATTACCCTCCCTCCCAAGCCACCCTCTACCATTATTCTACTACCATTATTATAGAATCTAGACATTACCCTCCCACCTAAGTCACCCTCTACCATTCTATATGTAAAGGGAATAACTTTCTAGTCTAGCATAGAATATCACCCATCCCAAACTCTTATTGAGCCCCCTACTCCTAATTTATCGCCATAGTTTCATATTGTCATTGTTTGTGTGGGAGGGAGATAGAATACTCATACAAATTGGGTTCTATCTTCCGTATAAGAAATTTCCATGAGTGGTATAATCCTCCTATATATAAGGCCTTGGCAGTGGAATCCAAATCAATGAAGCCCCCACCCCCCCATAAATTGTAGAATGAAGTGAGGCCCTACTATTCTATGGAAATATCTTACTAGTTAAGCTTAACTACAATGATACGACAGGAAGGAAGGGTGGGCACAACCTCCCTCACCCTCATATTTGTATTTATCATAGGGGGGGTGGGAATTCTATTCCATAATGCTATTTTCTCAAAGAGCAGGTGAAAGTGAAGTATACAGATAGAGAAAGCCCTACCTCTATAGAGAAACAATTATAGAGCAAATAAAGGCCTCCCTTGATTAATGTTCCCAAGGAGAATAGTTGCAATTCTAAAGGAGGGGGGAATGAAAAAAAAAGAGGTAAATTCTGGCTTAATCCCTCGCAACTATACTTGTATTCCTCCTTTCCCCCGAAGTATAGCTATATAGTTGTAGCAGTATCCACCAATAACCTATTGTGCTACAGAGGACTTTTATATTATTATATTGTTGGGAGAGGTAGGTTATCTCATTGATCCTATGATATAATTCTAGAATGCTGGTAATTCTAGTTGTGTTGGTCGTTCAAAAGGAACAAAAATTAGGAGTAGGGCACTGTATAGCCCTTCCCTCCAAGGGTTTCTTGTTGGGCCGGTTGGAGGAGGGAAGTACTTTAAAAATGCTTGAAGAGATAAGCATTATGGAACTTGGGCCCTCCCTTCTCTATCAGATGTTGGTTGAGCATTCTTGGGAGTATCGGTGCCATGGAATGAGATTTTGGGCCCTCCCACCCAAACAACTTTCTCCATAGTTGGCATAGTAAGGAGCGTAGCCAATTGAGAATTGTACTATAGTATAAGGTGACTCTAACTATAGTAGCTTCCCAACCCCCAATTCTAATTCCTAGGGTGGGAGGGAATTGAAATTGTTACCGACCCAGAGTATTGCATTTGTTGGGCTTTCGGTGCTTATATTGCATTTGTTGGGATAGCCAAACAAAGAATAAGTTAGAGCAAAGCGAACCAATCTATAATCGGTAGAATGAAGTGAGGTAGTTAAGCTAGGCTTGACTCCCAACTTAGGTAGTGGTAGGTGTTACAACATCCTCTTAATCATGGGGGGTGGGGACCCACCCACCCCTGAGCAGCAACTAGAGTTGTGAGAACTCTAGGATAGTTATTGGAAGGGAGGTTTGGTGGCACCCTAGGATGGTAATTAATGAATTGAGGATTCCCCTACTATTCTAATGGCTCATCGGTTTCCCCTACTATTATTAGGGGTTGAAATTTAGATGGAATAGAATAAACAAGGATGGATGTTTCTCTCTTCAGGATAGTAGCTACTCTTGCCTCCCCAGTTCAACTAATACTCCTTAGCAGGGGCCTCCCAACTATTTTAATTGAGGGTATTGACTAGTTAACTCCCATTCTCACAATTCTAGTTCTCCCTCCAAAGTTTTCTATTCTACTGAGCTATCAACTAGTGGTTGAGGGCCTAATGTAATGTAGACAATTCTGCTTTCTCTATCTATGTCTCCTCGGTAGATGTAGACGGAGGTGTATTTTCCAACTTGTCATTGTGTGCTAAAATGTTTTCACACTTCTATGAATCCTTACATGCAAGAAAACTCAAGAATGAGCCCTCACAAATCGATCCATAGCTCTCTATGCATGGAGTTGCAAGATTTGTAAAATTGCTCTCAGCTAGAGCTATAAACTAGTGACCTTGCTAGTCAACCACACAATGAGAGATTTCAAATGAATGCAATGCTATGAAAATCTATATGAGAATGCAAATTAATCTTATGAGAATGAAGATGCAATTAAGCTATGAAAATGAAAATGAAAGAGTTACAAGCCCTCTAATTAAACTATGTGAGATTAATCTAAAATATGAAAGGAAATGATACCATGATAATGCAACTATGATGTAAGCTAGGATGTGATGTAGATGCAAGTTGAATGCCAATGATGCTCCAAATCTTCAAAACTTGATGCAAGAATATCTCCAAAAGCTTCAATGACTTAGAAAACTTGTAGCATAATAATTCAAGTATGTATGGTGTGTGCAAATGAGGAAGAGAGCTCTTCTTTTATAGGAAGTGAAAAACAATGGACCATGGAGATTAAGAGGCAAAAGACTTAATCAACGATGGAGAAAAAAAGAAGCTTGATCCTTGTGCACAAATATCCTCCAATAAGAAAATTAGAAGCATTTACTTTATGTTCATGTGAGGCAAAAGTACTTTTCTTTTATTTTTTATTTTATTTTTCTTTATAAATAAGAATTAAATGCTTTATTTGTGCAACAAGGATAAGAAGAAAAGTGGAGATTTTTTATTTAAATAAAAGGGGAGAAAATTCCTTTTAATTAAATAAAGGCTTAGGATAAAATGATTTTATTATTTAATTAAAAGAGATTTTTAATTAATTAAAAGGGAGCATGTTCTCTTAATTAAATAAGATTTTTATTTTTTATTTCTTTTAAATTAAATAAGGCTCAAACCTTAGGAAATATCGAATTGATTATCATTTGATCAAGGAAATTGATATAATTGATATTGTTGATATTTGAAAATATTGATTCAGGGATTTGACAAATTGCTAAATGGGGGCCCAAAGTCTAGGTGACCATTTTAGGGTGCATACATTTTCCCCTCTTTGACTAATGTGTGATCGATCTGGGAACACATGCAGTCAAAGAAGAATTGAAATGTGAGATCAATTTAGGATCACAAAACAACTCAAATGTGAGATCGATTCGGGATCACATTCGGACAAATATAAACAAAAGATTTTGGACATGAGGTCGATTCAGGATCATATCCAAAATAAGAGATAAGAATCTCAAGCTAAGCTGAATGATAAAGCTAAATCAAAGATTAAAGCTGATAGGTACTGCCCCCTCGGAATCGAAATCAAAATTAGATAGAGGAGAACAACAAATTGATAAACTTGATCAAGTCAAAATAAATCATAATCAAAGGATGGAGCATGATAGGATAACCATCAAATAATGAAGATATGCCATAGGTTGACTAGGTTTGAATGGGAAAGATATAGGATAAAGATTAAGTCAAACCTCAGAGAGAGGAAGCGAAAGGTGTGAATGAAAGACTAGAAGTTTGAAAGACATGGAAATGAAGAAATTCCATCAAAAATCAAAGAATTGTGCCTCAAATGGTCAGTCAACATGACTCAAATTTTGGTTTCGAGTCTAAAATGCATAGAAAATGATGTGACATGAAAGACCAGAAATGAAAGATATGATCAAGAAGAATCAGAAAATGAGCACAGTTGACCAACTAGTCCGTAAATGATAAAAATGAGAGCTCTCTCCATATGCAAGATACAAAAACTAAACTATGATGAATCCTAAGAATGCAAGATACTATGAAAGTGGTTGACTTGCAAGGTCACAACACCTATAGACATCTAATTATCATCATCGAGCATTATTGGTAGCGTTGTAAGATCATACAATGCACACTAGCATAACTATGTGGATATGAATATGATCTTTATCAGATAGAAATGTGGAAATCCCACCTAGGCATCAAAGACATGGAGGTCAAGATGACTAATGCAGTGAGATTACCTAAATTTTGATATGGCAAGATTATGCTTGTATCAAGACACATGAAAGTCAAGATAACTCGAAGTATGCACTCACAAAATAGTCAAGGATAATAGCTTGTCAATCCATAGTGTCAAGTAAGACCAGCATAAATGCTCATGATAATTAGGATCAACAAAATATACCCATAAGAAGATAAAGAAAGAAAACATGTTCTCATACCCTCAGTCTTCTAGCTATGCATCATCGAAAACTTCTCAGGGAGAGACCACTCATCAAAGAAATTCTCATAGACAGCACACAAAGAAAAGTAAAGTCACCATATCTCATGCGAATTGATTGTTTAAGTTCATGTGTGTTGGTCATAGAGTCAGACTCTGGTTATCACATTTGCAAATGAGAAATATCACATCATACTTAGACTATTGGGTAAGACATCTGATAAGTGTTAAGAAACACTCGATGTAGGGGTAGTGTTGAAAAACACAGTTTGGGGTGGTGTTGAAAAACACCTGTTCTGAAATGCCCCAAGAGACAAATGCACCTAAAGGACCAATGTTAACAGGTATGCCCCTTAGACAAAGACAAAGACCAATTCTAGAGCAAGGAAAATAAGGTCAAGGCATCATGGAAAGTGGCTAAGTGTCGAGGACGCATGCTAACAAATAGGGGTGCAAAAGCCTCAAGTAGCACCTGTTTCCAGGTCTTCACCACTTGGATTTTATTGCAATTTTTTCTTTTTTTCTTTTTTTTTTTTTTTGTATTTTTGCTACCAAGGCGCCTATTGCTAGGTTTTCACCAAGGCACTTTTTCTATTTTTATTTTTATTTTGTTATGAGACATCAAAGCGCCTATTGCTAGGTTTTCACTAAGATGCTCTTTTTTTTCAGGACTTTATATGCTTTTTAGGATTTTTTCAGCATCATATATGAATTTTTTTGGTATTTTTTCAGGATCATAAAATATATACAAAGGATGCCCCCAGACAGAAATGGGCATCAAGGATAGAATTTCTTTAGGTGCAAAATGTTGATGGGCTCAGGGAGCTATTCTCCATCTTCATTCGATAGTAAATATGCACCTGTACCAAAAGCTGCTGTAATAATGTATGGTCCAAGCCAATTAGGTTTGAACTTGCCCTTTTGTTCTCTGTTCGACTGATTCTTAGGATTCTCTCGCAAAACAAGATCACCTATTTGAAACTCTCTAGGGTGAACCTTCTTGTTAAATGCCTTGGACATACGCTTCTGATATACTCTCATGTGATCAAAGGAAGCCTTACGCTTCTCATCTAGAAGTTCTAGTTCTTGTAACCTCATGGCACGGTAATCCTCATCTGTAATCAAACCTTTGAGTGAGACTCTAAGTGAAGGGATCTCTACTTCTAAAGGTAATACCGCTTCAGCGCCATAGGTAAGGGAAAAAGGTGTGGCTCTTGTAGGTGTGTGAATTCTTGTTTTGTAAGCCCATAGTGCTGGATTGATTTGCAAGTGCCAATCCCTACCATTCTTGTGCACTATCCTATGAAGAATCTTAAGAATGGTTTTATTAGAGGCTTCTGCTTGTCCATTTCCTTGTGGGAAGTAGATAGAGGACCAATGTTGCTTGATTTTAAACTTTTTGCATAAATGCTTTAGGTCCTTGTTCTTGAATTGTCCTCCATTATCAGTAATAATCTCAGAAGGCACTCCAAATCGGCAAATAATATGATTCAAGATAAAGAGTGAAACTGTTTTTCCTAAGGCAACAGAAAGAGGGACTGCCTCTACCCATTTTGTGAAATAATTAGTAGCCATGATGATAAACTTATGTCCACCTGATGAGTTGGGGTGAATTTTCCCAACAAGGTCAAAGGCCCATCGCTGAAATGGCCAATGCGAGATAGAAGGAATTAGCTCCCTACCTGGAGCATGAATCAGGTTGCCATGTTTTTGACATTTCTCGCAAGACTTAGAAAAAGCTACTACATCTACTTGCATTATGGGCCAGTAATACCCCGCCCTAAGCAATCGACGAGCCATGGCAAGACTGTTAGAATGTCCACCACAAATGCCCTCATGAATGTCAACTAATGCTTGGTCAAATTCCTCCTTTTCCAAGCACCTAAGAAGTGTCCCATCAAAAACCCTC
The DNA here is from genome assembly GCA_027943335.1 of Chamaecyparis obtusa. NCBI lineage: Eukaryota > Viridiplantae > Streptophyta > Pinopsida > Cupressales > Cupressaceae > Chamaecyparis > Chamaecyparis obtusa. Next base: position 1,892,829 of record BSBK01007278.1, read on the forward strand.
CTATATAGATCACCAAAAATGAGGGTATGGTGAGAGGCATTTTGAATTAGGTTTCTACATTCAGATCAATTGAAAGTATCAGGGATGATGCCATCACGGAGATATGAATAGATAGCACCATATCGGGAGGACTCATGTGTGACAAGGGTAAAAATGACTTGTCTTTCAGGTGAATCAAAAATAGGGTAATGTAGCTCTTCCACCAGGAACTCAAATCAGGACTCATGCTACTCCAATTGAAAAAGTGAAGCTAATGTAGCCATAGCATCTGCAACTTTGTTGTCTGTCCTAGGGATTTGTTGAAATGTCACAAAAGTGAAATAGCATCTCAAAGAATCGACCATCTTCTTATAGGGTATTAACTTGTCATCTTTGGTTTGATACTCTTCATTGAATTGATTGATTATTAATTATGAATCCCCAAAAACATGCAACTCAATTATATTCCATTCTATAGCTAGTTTCAATCCATTGGTTAATGCTTCATATTCTGCGATATTGTTTGTACATGGAAAAAGTAGTTTGTATGACTTTGGTATAGTGTATCCATGTGGAGAAACAAACAATATTCCCACACCTGACCCATTTTTCATATTGGAGCCATCAAAGAACATTTTCCAGGTGTGAGCTGTGATATGTAGTATATGTTCATCTGGGAATTCCACTTGTATAGGCATGCTATCCTTAACTAGAAAATCAGCAAGTTGGTCTAAAATAGCCTACCCCTTTATGGCCTTCCTTTCAATGTACTCTATGTCAAATTCTAATAATACCATCATCCAATTAGTGAGCCTACCCATGAGAGTAGCCTTACTAAGTAAGTACTTTAGAGGATCAATTTTAGCAATCAAGTGTGTAGTATGAGCTAGCATGTAATGCTACAACTTTTGAGAAGCAAACACCATAGCTAAGTAAGACTTTTCAATATTGTTATAATTGACTTCATAGGATACAAGAGTATGACTTATGTAGTATATGGCCCTTTCTTTCCCATTTTCATCTAACTGAGCCAACAATGCCCCCAAGGAAGTGTCTGTAGCTGAAATGTATAGAATCAAAGGCTTCCCTGGAATAGGAGGCATCAAAATTGGAGGATTAGCCAAGTACTATTTAATTTGATCTACAAGCTGAGAAATAAACCTCCTAATTGATTGAAGATGTCCCTGAAGACTTCTCATCTGACTAATGTTTCTTGGAGGTGGCATATCTAAAATTGCTTGGACCTTTTCGGGATCAACCTCTATACCTTTTGCTGATATTATAAATCCTAAAAGTTTGCCTAAGGTGACACCAAATGCGCACTTCTTTGGATTCAATCTGAGTTGAAATTTTTCCATGCGATCTAAAATTACTTCCAAATCAGTAAGGTGTGTATCCCTTTTTCTTGATTTTGCCAGGGTATCATCCACATAATCTTCCATGTTCTTGTGCATCATATCATGAAAAATAGTGGTGATAGCTCTTTGGTATGTAGCCCCTACATTCTTTAACCCAAATGGCATGATGTTCCAACAATAGGTTCCCCATGCACATGTGAATGCTATTTTCTCTTTGTCTTTGAGAGCTATTTTAATTTGATTATATCCTGAGAAACCATCCATTAGAGAATATATTTCATAGCCGGCTATCATGTCCACTATCATGTCAATGTTTGGAAGTGGAAAGTCATCCTTAGGGCATGCCTTGTTTAAATCTCTAAAATCTATACAACTTGAATGGATCCATCATGCTTGGAAATTGGTACTATGTTTGAAATCCATTCTGCATAATCGATGGCTTTGATAAATCCAGCTCTCAAAAGTTTTTCTAATTCTGCTTTGACGAGGAGAGCTACATGTGGATGCATTTTTCTTAATCTTTGTTTCACTGGTTTAACCCCTAGAGCTATGGATAAGTGATGCATTATTAGATTAGTGTCAAGCCCTAGCATGTTTGAATAAGTCCATGCAAAATTGATTTTCTTCTTTTGTAGGAATTGTATATATGCCTTGGTTTCCTCTTCTGATAAAGACTGAGCAAGATGAACTATTTGAGGAGCTTCTTCTGTGTTCAAATTAACTAGTTTTGTTGGCTCAATCAACACTGATGATCTGTCCTGAAAATAACTAGGCAAGTTATTAAGTACCCCATCCTTGGGTGCCTCAAAGAGGTTTTCACCCTCAGATACGTCATTTCTTTTTACTATTTTTGGTTCTGATACTGCCACAAAGTGGTTTTCGCCATCAGAACACCTATTCTTTTTCTTTTTCTCTTTTATTTTAAGACTAAGGTACTTAATATCAGGCTCAGTCATGCTCGTAGTTGGCTCACTGGTGGAAGACACTACTGGCTCAATAGAATTAAGGTAACATGCAATCTCATAGTCATTCTGAAAGGTCAACAGTTGTGGCTCTTGTGAGATTTGAGATCAATCAATCAAATGGCGATTGACAAGGGGTAGGTCAATGACTAGTTCAACATTGTGGATGTGATGGGTATCATTTTTGGTGACCATATATTCAGAATTTATCAAGTTCCCTTCTAAAGTACCCGAATCAGGGTTTGTCCTACCTAACGAAGTATCATCCACTACGGCGATTCAAGGAGTCCAGTCCTCTAGCCCTACACTTGGCTCATCAACTACATTGGGTTGGGTGTTATAAGCTTGAATAACATTGATATCCAAGTCTATTGTTGCATCTGAAAGTGAGTCCCATTCGAACTCATGTGAATCTGTCTCTGAATCAATATTGGGGCCTCGTGATGTAGAAGCCTCAAGGTTGGGGAGGATCTCCCCTTCTTGAGCAATTTTTTGAACCACAAAAGTATCCAAATTGGTACCACCTATTGTAGCTAAGGTGGTGAAACTTTCCATGGTTAACCTAGCATTCATGTAGTCACTATCCATCGCAGTCAGGATAGGAGGACTATTAATTGTCAAATTTTGAGAATCTCCCCAAAGGAGATCAATTGATGGCACCCAATCTTCTATCATATCTTGCTGATTAGTTAAATCAAGTGTGTATTCAGAATCATAATCATTGTCTATCATAGCTAGGACAATAGCATCTTTTAGTTTCTCACTTTCAAAGCCTAAACCCTTTGTTGATTTATCCCTTCATAAAAAATGTGCATGATCTAAAGGTTTAGCCCTAGCATAGAATCTGTGACTAAGGGGACCATGTCCCAGATATCCCATGTTTTTCACTAACGTGTACCCTCTCCCATAAGCTTTAGGTGAAGGAGTAAAATTTTCATTGTGTTGATATTTTTCCTCATGATAAATCCAATCTCTGACGGCAACTTCCTCCTTCTCTTCCTGAATAGGAACTGAAGACTCAACAAACTTTCCAAATAGTGTCATGGCTGACGAAGAGGGCTTCATATCTGGTGAAGGCTTCCCATAAGACCTAGGAGAGATTGGAAACTTTGTAAAAGAATCAATCTTGTAATCTCCCATGCCAAGGTCTAAGGTCTTAAATTTACCCTTACATTGATCAAGTGAGACATTAGAACTATCAGCTTCCCTATTCAAAGGTACATGTGATCCTGCGGAAATGTTATTCACTGATAAAGTGCTATCCCCAGGTATGAAAATTTCTACACCATTATGAGGAAACTTGACACACTGGTGATATGTTGATGGAACCACTTGCATCTCATGAATCCATGGCCTAGCTAGCAAAATGTTGTAGGCTAAAGGTCCAACATCAACAATCTGAAATAAAATATCCTTTTCCACTGGACCAATATGAATTGGTAAAACTGCTAATCCTTTAGAACTACTTTTTGCTTCATCATACGCTTTGATTGTGATCTTTTTCCTTGTGTCAATAACCTCTTCAGAATATCCTAAAGCCTTCAACAAACTGATAGTACAAATGTTTAACCTGGCACCCCCATCTATCAACACGCACCTAACACCGGTTTTATGAATCATGACTTCTATGTGTAAGGCCAAGTTATGTGGGTGACTTATGGATTTGTCATCTTCTTCTGAAAAAGTGGGGAAATGAGGGCTAGCCAAATGGTTGACCATGTTCTGGAATTGATTCACATCTAAGTTGTTGGGGACACTGGCTGCTCGCAAAGCATCCTCGAGGACACACTTGTGTCTTGGGGATAATTCCAAGAGTTCAAATATAGAAATCTGAGCCGACATACATTGAAGTTGATCGACAAGGTTGTAATTGAGCTCGGGACCAACAACAGATTTAGAAGGAGCTTGCTTAGAGGAAGATTGCCTAGGCTTGCTAGAATTAGGACCTCTAATGACAACAGGAATTTGACCAGCTTGACTTCTAGTAACGACGTGAAGAGACTGAGACTCCCTATGTGAGTTAGGTCCTCTTAACACAACTATGGGTCCTTCATTAGGCATTTTTCTTGAGTTATTCTCACAATCATTCTTTTTCCTCATCATATTGATATTTTCCTCAACCACCTCAAGCATATTGATCACATTATCAGCTTTAGGATATGTGTAGTTGACTGTTGCCTTTCCATTCTTGTTGTTGTTGTTGGTGGAACCTTTCTCATACTTTGGCAAGGGTTCTTTAAAATCTTTGTGATCAAAATTTGAGGTTAAACCATCTACTTGCAAGTCACCACTCTCAATGAGGTCTTGGACAAGGTGTTTAAGCTTAAAGCAATTTTCAATGTCATGTCTGATTCCATTGTGGTAAATACAATAGGCCTTTTCATTCCACCAATATGGTTTAGTCTCTGGAATGTGGAACTTGGAAGGGTCTTGAGGTTGCACCAGATTATGAGCAAGGAGTGTCTTAAAGATATCCGCATAAGAATCCCCAAATTTTGTAAATCGCCTTTTCTCTATTTTTGACCTTCTTTGATACTTTGGCTTACTACCTTGTTGTTCTGAGGAGACTTGTAACTTCATGGCTTGAACCGCTTTGGAAAGATTAAGGACTTCATTCTTAGGTTGGGACAAGTCAACAACACCATCATTGACCACTTGTTTATTCTTATTCCAATAATTTTTCTTGTCCTTATTTCCATTATTACTGTTGTTGTTTTGGCTATTGTTATTATTTGTTGATTTTGCCAAAATTCCTTGTTCTTTTAAGACATCTTCAATATGACAAGTGACTTCAACCATGGTGTCAAATGAGTTGAAAGGGATCTTTCTAACTTCATACCTCAGTTTGGGGACCAAATTGCTCACAATAATATCAATTCGCTCCTCCTCTGGAATATTTCTTGGATATTTTGTGCATAAGCACCTCCATCTTTGCAAAAATGCAACAAATGACTCTCCTTGATTTTGCTTAAGTTTACACAAATCAAGCATTGTGACAGATCATGTCAAATTATAGGAAAAATGTTGTACAAACCTTTCGACCAGCTCTTTGAATGTTTTGACTGGGGGAGTGAGATTGGTGAACCACTCCATTGCTTGTCCCTTGAGGCTTCTATGGAATAATCTCATTAAATATGAATTATCATGGTGGAAAGAGAAACTCATGATGTAGAATTGCCTAACGTGATCATGGGGATCACCAATGCCATCATATTTGTCATATGTGGGAAACTCCACTTTCTTAGGAAAATCAATCATTACAACACTCTTGTCAATAGGATTGGGACAAATAGAATCCAAGTTGAATGTACTTTTGGGAGCCTTCATGTTGTCCATATCTCTTTGCAATTGTTTGATCACTTCATGGGTGGATGGTTCTTGTTTCCTCACCTTTGTGTCCACATCAAAATCAAAGGGAACTTTGGCACCTTTGTTAATTAGACTTTCCAAGAATTGGTCTTTGTTTTGTTCCACATATTTTTCAACATAGGCTTGGAAAGATGGCTCTTGTTGTATAGCCATAAAGTCCATGGTGTCCAAATTAACATATCTCCCTCCTTGTTGTGAACTATGGTGTATTCATTGGGAGGGTTGTCTAGAAATTCTAGGAGGTGGACTTCTCCTATGATGATCATATCTTGCAACTCTTCTTCCCCTTGGACTCGAGGATCTTGAGGGTGTCCTAGACCTTCTCCTAGTCTTTGGACTTTGTGATGGGGTTGATGGGGAAGAGTTGGTCCCACTATTAGTTCCCCTTCCATTGAATTGACTTTGTAATTGTTGCGCATAGAGCCTATCCTCTTCTTCCTGTAAGGATTTTTTCTTTAATTCCAACAATGCATTTTCTTCTTCTAACCGCCTAAGTTTCTCTTTTCTAGTGGCTTGTTCATCTTTGTAAGCTTTCTTAGCTCTATCAATAGCTCTCAACCTTGCATCCGTATGTCTAGGATCATCCTTAGGAGATGAAGGCCCTGATTTGTTAAATAAGTTGGCTGCATTGACATGATATTCTGTTTCATCCTCAGAATGTTGAGATCCTATTTCTGAAGGACTATGCCTATGATGTCTTGCTTGTCTTTGTTAAGCATCCAAATATCTTGTGTCAATTAAAGGTGACCCTGGTGGACTATTGACTCATCTGAATCCATCGGGTATGTGGCTATCATCTCTAAAACTTGAAAACATATCTTGAAGATTTTGGTTGATAGCCTCTCTTGAATGTTTGATATTAGAAAAACTCATGTTGGTGCTTGATGAATAGTGTGTTTTAGGTGTTCCTTCCTCACAAGGATTAGTCTCAACCTCTTGTTGACTTCTAGGGGATTGATCAAAGAGGGGTTCCTTGACCCTACGTTGTTGACAAGTCTTAACTGGTGGTAACTGGCTAAAGACAACAGGGGGTCACTTTCCTTGATTGACTTGGTACCTTGTTGTAACTAACATGAAAGAAAAAAGATTCTTAATGATAAGGTGACCTTGCAAAGTGTCAACACCAAACTAGGATAATCAAAGTTCTCTATTGTCCAAAATGAAATGAAAAGATAGAAAAAGGGGCTTTACCAACACTGTCAAAGAGGTGCTTCCAACAAAGGGTGAATACCCTAGCACTTTTGAATCAGGAGGTTGGACTAGGCTAAAATATAATTGAAATTGATTAAATGAAAGTGATTTGGACAATAAGAGCACTAAAATTCTCCAAGAATGTAGATAACAATTCTAGAGATAAGCTTTCTCACCAAGAATAACCTTCTAACTTGACAACTATTTCCAAAGTGGCCTTGTAAACCAATTGATGCTATTCCTAGAGGGAAAAAACCAAATATTTAAAGTCAAAACAAGTCTCTAATGACAGGATAGAAATCGAGCAAGCTGTAAAAAGTTGGTGTTTCAACTCAGGAACTTAGTTTTTTTTAAAAGATCAAGTAAGTACATCAATAGATTTTCATCATTGAACAGGCACATAAGATAGCAATTAGGGAGTTCAATCAAATAGTCTTCAAACACTGAGCAAGGGGCAAAGAAACCTTGCACATGAACAAGTATAGTGACTTAGTATTTCTACTCCTTAAAAGTTCTACTTGTGTATGTTCTTGACAATGTTTTAGCAGGCACTTAGAACACAACACCTTATCAAGTTGTCTACAAGGATATACATGGATTTTCTAAGGAGTCCTCGATATATGCAAGGTATGTGAGGCCCAAATCCATAGATGAGAAGAATCCAAAATCACATAGCTGGGGGGAGACGGTAACCAAAATCTCCTCCTTCACTTCTCAAAGGTATAAAGTTCTTTGAGGCTTAGCCAAGAGTGATATCAAACTCAATTCCCAAGAGAGGTGTCTTTGGATTCACCTCTTGATATTTATACTCCACTAGAACACAGGAGTTAAGGTCATCCCTTGAGGTGGTGTGTCCCCAAGCAAGCCTTCTAGAAATAAAAACTAAGTAATTCACTATCAAAAGTATTTAGAGAACTATAGGTGGAACACTTAACTCTTCAAGTAAATGTGAAGTGAGTCCAAAAGTGGAACATTTAACCCTTTAAGATAATGTGAAGAGAGTCCAAAAGTGGAACATTTAACCCTTCAAGAGAATGTGAAGTGAGTCCAAAAAAGTGGAACACTTAACCCTTCACACAAACTCAAAGTGAGTCCAAAAGTGGAACATTTAACTCTTCACACCAACTCAAAGTGAGTCCAAAAGTGGAACATTTAACTCCTCACATCAACTCAAAGTGATTCCACACCTTAGAAAATAAGTGAGTTCCAAAAAGCACAAAAGGGTTGCCTAGTGGAGCAATTAACACTTCTTTCCTGTAGACCCCTCCCCTTTAATGTGGTGCTGATCTTGCAACCACGGGGCAGAAATGAGGAGCTAGTGGATTAGCAAGTCCAATAACCCAAGATAGAAATCTAGATCAATCACAAGTAATCTAAAGTTTCTTATCAATACTACTCACAAATGACAAAGGGTTGAATCAATGGAATATTTAACTTTCCAAGTAAACATAGAGTGAGTCCACAAAGTGGTGCATTTAACTCCCTATGTAAACAAGGAATGAATCCATGCCCTCAATGACTCAATGAGATATTTGATATTGAAAACAAGAATTACTTAAGGTTTAAACACAAGCATTCACTTACACAAACTTGGAAAAACAAATCTATGTTCTTTCATTTCCCATTAAGAGCATCAATTGAAATGTGTTCTATGAAGGCATGTAAACACTCAAGCCAAACACATGAGAGGTTCAATTTTAATCCCAAGATCCAAATTTTGTAGAGTTTTAACAAAATACCTCAATTCCAACGCAACGCGCTTAGTAGATTTCACCCTTTTGTTCTTTGTTTTAAGAATTTTTCATGAAAGCAAGTCATGCATCTTCAAATGAACAAGACAAGAAACACAAGCAAACAAGATATGCAATGTATATCCAACTTATGCAAACCTTAGGGTTAGATCTGAAAATAAATTGTTAGGAGCAATGATAACCAGCAAATAATTCAAATGATAACTCATATCATGCAATGAACAATGAAAAATAAGTGCATACCCATCACAAAATTTTTTTTTTTTTGCATTTGACCTAGTCAACAAGATCTAATTTTTACCACATGATTTCGGACCCCAAACCCAAAATGCAGAAAAGAGACCTCTATCACAAAATAGAGAGCTTTCCAAAAATGTAAAAATTTTAGAAAAATCTCTTCATTTGTGCCCTAGAGACCCATTTTACCAAAACAGACCAGTTTTAATAAATTGACCAAATGAGCTATGAGATGATTTCTAAATTAAAAACACAATGAATGGACCCCCTGTATAATTCCAAGAACTTTCCAGAAATGTAAAAATTTCTGAAAAATACATAGATTTGCGCCAAAAATAATTTTTTTATGAAAAATAAAGAAAAAATCATAAAAAATACAAATCACCTCCAAAAATTGTTAAAATTTTTTTGGAGCTTCTTTGATATGTCGGAAACTTGACAAAGACTTTTTAGACCAAAACACCAAGCCGTTTGGGAGATATGATCAAATCTTTCAAATCTAGGGTTTTTCATCTCCAAACAAATCTGGACAAGGGTTAGCTCCAAAAATAATCAAAACCAGCATGCAAGAGGTGGGTTGCCCCATAGTGAGCACCAAAAATATGTGCTAAAATTTTGTCACACTTCTATGAATCCTTACATGCAAGAAAACTCAAGAATGAGCCCTCACAAATCGATCCATAGCTCTCTATGCATGGAGTTGCAAGATTTGTAAAATTGCTCTCAGCTAGAGCTATAAACTAGTGACCTTGCTAGTCAACCACACAATGAGAGATTCCAAATGAATGCAATGCTATGCAAATCTATATGAGAATGCAAATTAATCTTATGAGAATGAAGATGCAATTAAGCTATGAAAATGGAAATGAAAGAGTTACAAATCCTCTAATTAAACTATGTGAGATTAATCTAAAACATGAAAGGAAATGATACCATGATAATGCAACTATGATGCAAGTTAAGATGTGATGTAGATGCAAGATGAATGCCAATGATGCTCCAAATCTTCAAAACTTGATGCAAGAATATCTCCAAAAGCTTCAATGACTTAGAAAACCTGTAGCATAATAATTCAAGTATGTATGGTGTGTGCAAATGAGGAAGAGAGCTCTTCTTTTATAGGAAGTAAATATCGAATTGATTATCATTTGATCAAGGAAATTGATATAATTGATATTGTTGATATTTGAAAATATTGATTCAGGGATTTGACAAATTGCTAAATGGGGGCCCAAAGTCTAGGCGACCATTTTAGGGTGCATACAGTCATGTGCCTTGGTAGTGCTAAGATTGGCTAGTAAGTCAACTATAATAGATTGTGGACTGGTAGTGGTATTGTTGACAGTTGATGTATCCTTAATTTGTGGATAGTCTAGTACTTGTAACAACATAGGATTACAACCTGACAAAGATGTATCTTTTGCTGCCCTGGCTTGTATTTCCTCCTTGATCAATACTTGAGTCTTGATTGGGGTATCCTTAGTAATGTCAACAATAGTGACTGCATCTAACTCCGAACATTTCTCCATCTTAGGAACTTCTTCGTCCTAAATGGTGGTTCATTAATATCTTCTTTATTGTGTATCTCAGCACCCTTTGATGTGATAGCTTCTTGTTGTGCACTTTTATCAACCAATAAACCAAAAATAATTTTCCATACTCTAAGTCTTTGTTGCACAACATCTTTAACCTTGTGTTGAAGGATAGAGTATTCCTTGAGCTTAGGAACAAATCTATTCCTGTACTACTCTATTATTTCCTAAATTCTTGTGATGGGAAGGTCTGGTGAGACTTGAGCTAATGTACTTTCCCTTATCTACTTCTTGGTCGCAAGGGAAAATTCCCACTTTTGTCCAATCCTTTGATATAGCTCATTGGGAATCGAATTATCCATTTGAAGTGTTACCATCTTGAATGTACAAAGCATCTCAAGTATAGCATCTTCAATTTTCTCTTTGTTCTCTATGCTCATCTTCTCAAATCTTACCTACTTGAATCCTGCTAAACTACTAGAACTCTTGATGTTGTGGCATATTTCATCCACAGTCAGTGTTTTTCTCTATACTAGTGACTTTTTCTTTATTTCTTCATCAGTTTTAGTTTCCTCATCATCTTTCTCCAATATGAGTTTTCTCCTTGTCTTCTTTCTAGACTAGCTCGGCACTGCCTTAGGCTGAATTTTTTTCCTTTTACCTGATATAGGGGTTTTCTTCTGAGGCTCGATAGCTACATCTGTAGAGACTACTCTAGCTCTTGGCCTAAGAATAGGTGATGAGATAGCCTTAGGTTTTGGTAATGTCTTTCTTGTAGGCTCAACAATTACTATCTTCTTGCCTTTCTTCTCTACTACCTTCTCCTCTTCTTCACTTTCACTAAATTCACTTGATTTTTCTTCTCCTAGACCTTGTGTCAATTCTAGAGGTGCATCTACTTCTGTTTCTCCTATCATTTTCTTTAGGTTTTTCACTATCTTTTTCCTCTTCCTTTCCAAGGTAGCAGACTTTAATCCCATGGTTATTTTAGCCTCAGCTTCCTCATAGGTTCTAAATTAGGTAGCCTTCTTATCAACTTCCTCAGCTAACAAGGTTGTGATTTTTGTTTTGGTCTCATCAATATTAACCTCATAAGGTGGAATTAGCCATGATACCCTTGGTATTGTAGCTTGAGCATAGGTGAGGTCGGTATCTACAAAGACACATATGTCATGTTTTAATTTCTCAACTAGGGATACAAGGATCCTACTTCTCTTCCTCATTTTCTTTTTAAATTCTACAAAGTAATTATCCATTACATTATCAAAATTCTCTCCCATCTGACTAATAAACTCATTTATTTGAACAATGATTGGTCTGTTCTTATCCCAAAATACTCCTTCCAATAGTAGGAAAACTTTTCTGAATATAGAAGCATAGACAAATAAGTAAGGAACCGAACTTACACATAGAGTTCTTTTCTTTTCAGATAGATATAAGGTTCTCAACAAGTTGAGTCAGTTGAGACTTGACAAGGTCATAGGTGTGATCCTTCTTGATGATTTTCAAAGCCTGGTCCATTGCCATGCATTGGATGTTGTCCAATTGACTTGACTGATAAAATTTGTGAGCAGTTACCCTTACTACAAACTCAATCTCTGGATTTGTTATGGTGGAGATAGTAATTCCACACTTGTTCCATACAGCCTGAGTATTTTCCTAAATCTCCTCCTTTCTTTGACATTACATTGTTTTCTTACGAGGGAGTTTAGGGTATCCAATTACCCGGTGAATCATATCTTTAGTGATTTGGACTACCCCATCCTCCAGCCAAATCTTCATGTCATGTACTCTACTCAAAAATATCTTAACCCAATCCACTTTGAAATTTTGTAGAAAATCAAGGGCATGAACTAACCCTTTCTCTGTAACCTTCTAGTGTTCCAGCTTTGACACCCCATTGCTGCATAGTTTCTCGTATGCTTCCCTTAGTTCATAGTCATCAATCTCTCCAATTTTTCACATGTAGCACAACCAGACATCATTTATCATCAATACATTCTTCAGAATCAAAGATAGAGCTCCACTAAGATCTCCCATGATTGCACTCTTTGGGATGACTTGAAACTTATGTGGCTTGCACGCCTCATTTCTTACCAATTGTACATTAAAAACCTCCTTTCCTTGTTTCTTCATCATAGCTGATGATGATAATGCCATTTATCTCAACTTAAAATTCATGAAGTAAAAGATTTTACATGGTAAAATACCTTTTGCAAGTGTTCTTCATATGATTTGCTGACGACACACTGTGAAGATTTCTAAAATCACACTAAACTCTTAATCACACTAGCTACATACACTCTGAATCACTCAAAGAAATTTCAATTTGCTGGTGAAATGAAATGAATGGTAACTTCCCACTTTATAGACTTCAAACGATCAAATTAGGGCTTCATTAATGATCTGTACACTTTTTAGGTGAGATACAATTGTCTCAGCAATCTCATGTTAAACTCAATCAACATAAGCTTGGTCGACACAACTATTTGGTTACAACTCAGTGTACATCACATCTCAAATTTCATAGGTTCTTGGCATTCATTGGTAACTTGGTAGCTATAGACTAGAAAACTGATGCTTGACATCAAATATGAATTGTTTCACTTTTCTCAAATCTATCCTAATGCATCTTAGTTCATGCAGTTATGGACTTTTTTTCTCAACATATGTTAGGAACTGATATAAAATAAAGCATTGCAAAACTTAGTTCCAAACATACCTATCTTTTCTTTGTTCAAAGTAGAGTGATCACCTGATCCATCAGATTGGGTGACCTCAGGTGCACTAGCTTCACTAGTGCTTCCCTCTTCTTTCTTCTTCCATGTTTTGTTCATTTGATTTCTCATCTATTCAATGATTTCTTCATTCTTGTTTTGATCACTGCTCAGTATGGGTGACCTACAGTCTTTCTTCAAATGTCCTATTTTATTGCATTTATAGCACACCATACTTCCATTCATCTAGCTCTTGGATTTACCCCTAAAGTGAGTCTTCAGACAATTTTCTCCAATGTGCCCATATGTTCCATAGTAATGACAATTGTACCAAGTGTTGTAATCCCAATTGTATGTGTTACCCTTCTTTGGAGACTTATTCTATTGATTTGATGTCCATTTCGGTTTTGATCTACATTCAAATGCTCTATGTCCATACTTCTAATAGTTGAAATAGTGTCCTTGAAATTTTGGTGAGATAGGTGAATTACTAACCTTTGTCCTGCATTCTTGTGTCTGATGTCCATGTTTCTTGCAGTTGAAACAATATCCATTGAGTTAAGATTTAGGTTAGAACTTACCATGTTTTCTTCTACAGACATTAGCTGTGTGTCCTAACTTTCCATGGTGGTGACATGTGGGCTTGTTTTTCTTTGGTTTTTCATTCCTTTGTCCTCCACTTTTTGATGATTCTCCTTCCTCATTGGTTGATGTTTGCTCATTATGACCAAGTCCAGATGTATCACTAGATCTTCTCGGTGACCTTAATAGTTCTTCAAAATATCTTGCAGCTTCATTAGGTTTGTTCATCCTTTCATTGACTTCCTTTGCAGTTCTCAGTTCTTTCCTCAGTTGATTGTTGTTTTATCTCAAATTGGTGAGTTCCATCTCTTTCCTGCCCAATTCTTGATTAACCAGTAGAAGTTGATTTACCATGTCTAGTTGATTGTTTCTCATCCTTTTCATATTATTTGTCTTTTAATCAAGTCTCATTGATATTTTTATTTTGCCTTCTTCGGCCATTGTCTTTTCTTCTTCATGTTTCTTTCTCTGTTCAACTACTTCACAGAGTCTCACAAATTGAATTTCTTGTTCTCTTTTCAAATCTCAGATGTTCTCATTCAATATCTTTTTTTTCTCCAGTAGTTCTTTTATGGCTTTGTCACTTTCTATAGATTTTTCACCATCAAATAGTCTAGTCATGTCTTCTTCTTGATATAGTGTTTCATTCTGTTGAATAGCAATTTCTCTCCTTCTGCTTAAGGATTTCTTTAGTTCTCCTCTGGCTACTTCAAGTTGTTCTAATGCAAGCTAAATGTCAATCTTCTGATTCTCTATAATTTTTCCCAACTTATAAACCTCCATTTCAAGATCTTTACCTCACAAGTGGTTAGACTTCTATAACAGACCAGAGCTCTGATACCAATCGTTGGAAATCTATTGGGAAATTATGATACTGAGAGGGGGGGTGAATCATATATCACTAACTTAGCCATTTTAACATAACTCAAACTTGAATAGGATTTAACATAAACTTCAACAATGCAATGAATCTAATAAGCTAAAACATCAGTCATGAAAATACTCATAACACCATGATTTTGGTTACCCATAAACCCTTGAAAGGTAAAACTAGGGAGGTGATGACACCCACAAATCTTTACTACTGCACTATAAAGTTTTCCTATTAGGGCTAAAAATTTTGATCACAAAATATGATCTACCATGTGAGAGGTCTTCCCTATTAAGAGCTTTAAGACATACAATCTCCCTTGAAAAAGGATTTTAGACTGACAACTAAGTAAGCACTCAGTTAAGAGATTAACTAAGGTTTGTTAAAACCACCCTATTAAGAGATTTAACCTGATACACTTGTTATAATATCTCAATACCTGATCCTTCAGTTTGCATTGTATTGCTGATTACAGATCTTCTCTTTCCAATATATATTTGATTTTATCTATCAAGTATCTCTCTGTTCTACTCTTCACTTCTTAACTCTATTTTTCTCGGTTACTGAACTTTATCAGAATACTTCTTTGATCTGAAGTTATTCATACTATTCTACTTCCTTCCTTTCACTTCTACATTTTAGGGTTTAGATCTCATCTTAAATAAACAATTGACTCCTTTCAAGATTTAAGATCTACAATCCTGATTCACTCATTTTGCCACTTAACCTTTCCTAATTTCTGATTGGTTCCATGTTGTACATAGGGATTGATGATTACAATATAAAATCTTAATCACCTCTGTGATTTCCTCAATGAATGGTAAACAAAATGTAGATGTCAGCCAAAATGGTTTACCTGGGTATTTGTGCCATAACAAACACATCTGTCAATTGTGGCTTGCTTAGCATTGGATATCTCTGGCACTCGGCATATACTGTTTACTATATTCTGGTGCTCAACGTTGTCTTCTTTACAGAACTCAAAAAAATCTGACTCGGCTAATATAAATGTACTTGGTGACCACTAATTTACTCGGCAGTGACTATTGCTCAATAAATGCACAATATACATGACTTGGCCTATACATGATAACTCAATTGCAGTGATGACGGACCAACATTTCCTAGAAAATGACTAAGTGTAAGACACTAATAGACATTAAAACTATAGGGATCAACATTAACATATTACCATTCACATGATGTATTCCATGATCATCATCATTAGTTTCTAAAGTTAATAGTTGACATCAATGACAATACCATAACTGATCATTGCTCAACCATACCTGTCATGTATCATCATTCTCTAAACCACTTTCCTTACACATATGATCAACCACTTCCTTTACTTCATTAATCTTCATTGGTAATGCCAACAAGGTAAAAGACATCTCAAGCCTTTGGTTCACATTCCTAAATAGTCAACTAAAACCCCCAAATAACCATAGTGACTCAATAAGGTATACACATAAATTCCAAAACCTTCAAAAATAAATATAATTTTAATAGATCACATGATAAAATTAATCATGTATTAATTAATATTAAAAATATTAAATAAATTAATATATTTAAATAATTCTAACTATTTAATGAAAATCGTATATATATTAAAACACATTTTTATACTATTTTATTTTTTTATTACAATTATTATTATTATTTAAAAAAAAAAAAATTTCATTGGGGGGCTTGTGGCCTCACCCCTTGGTTGTCATGGACAACACGGGTTGTCCTACCATGCAAAATCATTGTTGCCACAATAGCTTGGTTGTCAAGCAGTAGCATTGGTGCCAAATTAGCCAGTTGATGTTGCTTGCAATTAAGAGCTTCCAGGGGGTCGAGGAAGAAAACCCCGCGCCCCTCCAAATTAATTTTATTTTAATTTTTTTAATAATAAATATTTGTCAAATAAATTCTCTGATGTAAAAAAAGAGCAATTCTTTTTAAAATAAATAAATAATAACTAAAAAAAATTATAATAATTGATTTTCTCCCTACAGCCTAGTTGTGCAACTAATCTTGATTTAAGAATTGAATTTTTACACGGATCTATACTCAAAACCCTAAATGGATTTAAAGTATTATATTTTCTAAAATATTTGTTGTAGATTTCTACCAAGAACAACCTAGGGTTTTAACTAGTCAAATTTATTCTAAACTTTTCTCAAATGAAAACTAGGGTTTTCATTTCTTAATTTTAGCAAGAATTTTCAATACAAGAAAACAAATTAATTCTTTCCCCAATTAATCAAAATAATGAAAACCTAGAAAATAATCATTTAACTCAAACTCAAAACAAAACCAATTCATAATTTTTAACACACAAATTCAAACACAACCTGACAAGTACGAAGAAAATAATCTTTTCAAAAAGAAAAATAACAAAGGATCTCTGACCCTACCTTGAATTTGCAGGCAAATGTTGTAATACCCCTCTAACCCTAATATAAGTTTTGTGTTTTTGAAAGAATTAAGATCCTTCGATGTTTTCTTATAGCTTAAGTTGTACATGATACTTGTTTGATCTATTTCTATAGTTGTTTATAATAATTTTATAAGCTAGTACTCAATGATTCTAATATCAGACATACTATCTAAAGGTATCATTCTTGTATGTATTTATCTCCATGTATGTATTGAGTACCTACAAGACCTTTATGAACATAGTTAGGATGTTATATGATATGTACTTGATAGATATATATAAGTGGTTATTTATATTTTCTTCTATTAAGGTTACCTTGGATGAATCTTGTATCTCACTTGATGATTTGATTATGTTAATTTATTATTAGTATTGATAAGAGACTAACACAATGCTTGAGATTCTAACCTTCATTATGATGATGCTACATGCTTTGAGTGTATATATATACATGATGTGTTTTCATGATTCAGGATGAAGTCGTAGTTACTCACATAGCTGAGGTCCACACGATGTATCGATCCTGGTCATCTGTCTGCAATGTTTTCTTTTATATGTATATCCGTGCATATGTATTTCTTCTTTGTGATGCAGGCTTGCAGGTACCAGGCATCGACTTCACCTGGCTTCACAGGTCTGAGCATGCCCTCAAATCCTCGATGGTTGTTTTTATGGAGATAGTACTAAGGCCCCTACATGAGTCTTCCTTTGTCATTATTCCAATTTGGGAATATTAGGGTTCCTTCTTTGTCAGTCAACCTTTGGGTCAAAAACCCAGATCCAACGCACCCGGTTGGGCATGGTTGTAGTTAGTGCCTTGTGACCACTTGAATTCATTTGGTTGTATGATTTGTTTACTCATTTTATTTATTTCTCCTTTTCGGTATGATTCTTAGTTAATCTTTCTATGTTGTGTTTCAGGAGTTTGGCTTGACTTTCCTTGTTGACTTTGGTTGACCTTGTTTGATCTTATGGTTTTATCGATATGTTTCATAGATGATTTGTATGGCCTCTTTGGATGATTAGATTTATTTTGAGGCATGTGATTTTATTCTACCTCAGTGTTATATCCTATAGCAATTATAAATAGGTAATAATATTGTGATCTATTACTTCATAATCTTATAGATTATAGTGTTTGGTATTTGGCATGTATATATATATATATATATATATATATATATATATATATATATATATATATGGAAATATATATATGGGTGCACACATATATGTATTTATATATATATAATTTATATGTGATTATATGTTAATTATTGTAGATATTGTTGATGGTGTATATTTTGGGATTAATGTAAAGTATAATATTATTAATAATTAAATATTAAATAATGCGAGGTATATTATTCTCAATTGTTAATTATTAATAATGAGGATAGGTTATATATATAGATATTGATGTAATTAATGATGGCATATGCATATATGTTAGGATAATATTACATGTGTGTATGAATGAATACAAATAATCTTTTATTGTATATTTGAGTAATATAGTTGTATGATATTAAGTTATTTTATAATACCCTTTAGTTAAGAGTTAGTTGGGAGTTGGTTACTTTTCCTCTCAACCTTTGGAAATCTATTTATATGCACTACTTTCTCATTTGAAGAGAGGAGATTTTGGGGCTAAAGCATTGAGGAGAGGATGGCTTTACTTTTCATGGAGATTTTGGAGAGAAAACTTGGAGATGTGAGGGAGAGTTTGTAAGCATATGTCTTTAAGAATTTTTGGTTATCTTTGCTTTTGGGAGAGAGACATTTTGGTGAGAATTTCAGTAGTTGAGAGAGGGATTCTTTGCTGTGGAATTATTTTTTTCTTTCATGGAGATTTCTGAAATTGGATAGGGTTTGAAGGATGCATCTCAAGTTTGGATTTGTCTTCTCTTTTGTTTCCTTCCTTCTTCGATTCAACCTTCGTAGGACATGAGGTATGGATTGAATATTTTAGTTACTTTATGTCTCTGATAGATTATGGATCTATTTACATATTATCATTATTTATTATATCTGTACTTTTCATTTCTATGGTTATTTTAAAGTTTTGAGTTTTTGTTTGTAAGAATTGGCATGTGTTTTCCTAGGGTTTTTAGCAACCCGTTTTTGGAGATCTATTATTATAATAATTTAAATTGCATCTAGGGTTTTACTAAATTGATTTTCTGGAAGTAAAATTCACATATCTCAAATGGGTATCTCTCTGATTTTATTTTTAGGGTCTAATTAATGCCTTATTTTTGATATTTTGGCAGACTATGCCTGTCCATTCTCGATTCTGAATTTTCTGTCAAATGTATTCATATGCTACAGGCTGATATGATTATATAAAAGTCTAAATTTGATATAAAAGATTCTCCTAAGTCTTATCTTTTATTTCCAATTGGTTTGGAGAATTTTTATTATGTTTTTTGAAAATTACAACCGTTTTAGTGAAGGCAGGTCTGAACCCTAACCAGAATTTTCTATTTTAAACCAGAAGTCATAACTTTCTTTCCCACCATTGGATCTTCCTAAAAATAAAATTGAAAGTCCATAATTATGTTATCTAAATCTCCACTGAAGAAATTTATTTTATTTTATGTTTTGTGGAAGATATGGATGACTGTTCTATGATGACTATTCTTTGCATTTAATCCTTGCTTGAAATAATTCAGTTTAAGAACATCATTAAGTTTTAAGGTTTCGTATGGTTACCAGAGGCTATTAGAATTTTTTTTTGGTTAATTGGATTTATTTATACTCTGAATATGTTTATAATATCACTTGGATGTCTTCTTATATGTTTGGAACATTCTTAATGTCATATTGGGTTTAGGGTTGTCAAGTGGACTAGGGACAACATATGTTTTCCTAAACTCAATCAAATGTTGTTATGGAATTGATATGAATTCTTGATGATGAATCTATTATGTTCTTATGATTTTTATATGTATGTTAGGGAACCTAAGTACACTAGGTGAGTGGCTCATAGTGAGGTGTCAGGGCCCTAAGTGGCTAGTACCAGGATAACCTACTATGAGTTATTTAATCAAGTGATAACCTAAATAAATGAATTGAGAATGGGAAATTGCACACTAATCAAGATTAATTGTGCCTCACCCATGCCTTTAGTGCTAGTAAAGACTAAGGATGGGAGTGGGAGAAGGTACCTATGCATAGGTACGACTGGATGACCTTGTCTGTACGAGAGGCATTCGGTTCCGCATGTGCCTACTTGGGGGCCGGGGCCAAGAGTGGCTAGTACCAGGACAACCCAAGGGGTGAGGGCTATGTGATGACACTCACCTAGCTTGTAGCTTAGATTCTCTATCAAATTTGATCATGCCTCTGGTATTCCTTGTGGTCTTCTTGTCTTTTCTTTTTTTGTTGTGACTTTGGGGAAATTTTATCACCACCTTAGGAATTTCCTAGTTTTTACCTCTTGTATGGGCCTTTGGTTCTATCTCCTAGCTCGGGGGAGTGGGCCTATTAGTTCCACATGGTTGGGTGGTTAATATTTATATCGAGGTATTGATCATGATTCTTTGGATGATCCTAGCACATATTCCTTTCCAGATCTGCAGTTGAAGATTTCTTATTAAATATTTTAATATGTTGAGATGTACTTATGTATTTGTATTCATGTAATTTTTAATCTCCTAAAAGGAGTCTTGTAGTATTGATGTAATCTCAATTCAAGGCAATGCTAAGGGAATGGGTAGTTCTAGGTAAAAGAAAGGGAAAAGAATGTGGAATATTGGACATGTTACTAGCATTAAAATAAAGTATTTATGTTATTTCTCCTATCCTCTTATGTTGTCCATATGTAAAGGAAATAATCTTAAATATAGTTATATATAATGATGTATCACAAAAATAATGTATTCTCTCTTGATGAAAGGATCCAAAGAAATTATTGAGAAATGATAGGTTAGTGATTGGAATTATTAACAATGAATGGTTATGAAACAATGCAATAAAATAGTAACTTGATTATAATGTTAATACTTGGTTCATGTTAATGAAATACCTAGGATAATGCCTACCTTAATGAATATTAATCTCTTACCTAAATTATTAGAGAAAAGTGATATAAAGGATAGTAGATGTAGATGAAATCAATATGAATTTATGGAATGAGTTGATAAAAGGAATAATGATGTTGGATGATTAACCTATGTTTAATAAAAGAAATAAGTTAGGGACATTTAACTTGGTGCATTAAAATGAATGTAGATCTTTTAAGCTCATGATTCCGTGAATATCTTATGCATGTAAATGGTTTATATGATGTTGCTTTAGTAGCAATGTTAGGGAACCCGGGAGGACTTAAGTTGTATAAATATTACATTCAAGTAGTAGAAAATTATTTCTTCTTTTAGAAATATGAAGTGGAATGATGAATATTATTCTAGTTAAAATAAATAAATAAAATAAAATAAAAATTCACTACTTGCATTTTATAGAGGTTTTATGTCTTGTCCTCTTGGGTTGCCTGGCGGGGCGTTACAAATGTGAATCACAATAACCAAACTGAAAAAAAAAACAAGAATTCCAAAATACTCCTAAGCTTTCACAAATTCCTTCAATCCCCAAAAACCTAAAAACCTATTTTGAAATAATTAACTAGGAAACCCTAATAAAGGAAACCTAGCAACCAGAGTTCAAAACATGCAACTCCTAATTAGAGAAAAAGAACTCCACTATTAAAAATAATGAAGTAATTAACTTGAAATCACAAAAAATAGAACTCCACTCCAACCTCATTTTCATCACCTTCATTTACGATTTATTTTTAATTAATAATTTTCATTTGTACAAATCACTCAACTTTCAAATTAATTTTATGTTTTAGATTAAATCGAAAGTGCAAATTTAGTTGCATTTTAGTATTTAATTAATCAATTAATATTTTAGCACATTAATAATTAGGTAATTGATAATTAAATATAAAATAATTTAATTATGCCTATAATTTCAATTTTGGATTTAATAATTGATTAAATCCTCTATTTCTAAATTCAATTTTTAATTTAGTCTTTTCATTTGACAAGGAATTTAATTAATTCTCATTTATTAAATACCTTCATTTTTAATTTTAATTACATGACTAATCTTATAATCCACTCAACATAAAATACCATAAATCACATCACCACATAACAAGCCAACATGAAAGGGATCAACTATCCTCAAGGCACAAAATCATACTCAAGTAAAAAGGCTCACGAATTCACATCACATTGATGTATTTGGAAAGGGGAAATCAAGCAGCTACTTGTCCACTATTTCAAGACCATACAAGTCCTCATTTTGAATTTGGACCTATCTCTTATATCCCCTCTTTTACCATTGAGATATTGTGATAGGGTGCACTCATCATGACAATTTAGAGAAGTCGATGCTCGGTACCTACAAACCTACATAAAAGAAAAAAATATATATATATATATACATACACACACACACACACACACACAGCTATATAGCTTATAACTTATCTATATACATATATAGATATATGTATATATAAATGTATGTATATGATAAGCTATAAGCTATGCAGTCAAGGTATGTCAAAATTACAGTTTAGTCAACTTCAAACATTAATAAAATATGAAATAATCATGATAATGTCGTCAATCCAATTGTATTCCCTCTGTATGGATGTTACAAAACTAAATTTGAAAGAAGCACATTGATATCTATTTTAGAAAAAAAGTTATAGTCTATGAAAATAATGTAACTCTTTGAAAATGACATTTTCAACAACATACCAGTTTTTGTGGGAGAAAGAAAAAACCAGTCAAATCAATTAAAAAATAAATAAAAAATATTTTAAGAATCTAGATAGAAAATCTTAAAGGACTTTAATTTAATTTATCTTTTGATTTCAAATAGTTTAACGAAAATATGCATCTGAATCTGAAAGTTTTTTCAAAATGTAGAGTTCAATGTCCGTTCAGGCAAAAAAGTGTAACCCACTATTGTAGATTCACCCATACACACACACACACACACACACACACACACACACACACACATACATATGTGTGTGTGTGTGTGTGTGTGTGTGTGTGTGTGTGTGTGTGTGTATGTGTGTCTATATATATATATATAACAAAAAATGGTGGGTATCATCTAATCATGTGGATCATGCAATAAAGTAACTATGACTCTATCTCTCAACCAAATCAGACACATCATACAATTCTTACCATCATTGTGTACTAGATAGGTTTTCCTATACCCATCATGTATAGTCTTTCTCTCTGATTTCTATGGCCTTCCTAAAAGGATATGACAATATGTCATAGGAACCACATCACATAGTACTCTATCCTTAAAATTACCAATTGAAAATTCTACATAAGCTTGCTCCCTAATCACAAGGCTTTTTTCATCACTTACCCATGAGGCTCTATAGGGTCTAGAATGTGAAAACTTTTGAACTTCAACTTTTTCACCATTTCATAAGAAACTAAGTTATCAAAAGAACCTAGATTTATTATCATTTTACGAACCTGACCCTTACTCAAACATTTTTTTGAAAAAATGGATACCTCTGGTCTTCCTTGTTGTTACATGACTATTCCTTTTCTGACCATGAGACATTCCCCTCTTTTAGGATATGCATAATCTATCTCTCCTTCTTCCTCTTGTTGTTCATCTTTTCCATTATCACCTCTATCTTGTGTCAACCCAACTCTCCTATCAGGTTTCCTTGTGTCTTTTTCAACACATTGTAAAAATCATGTCCTACCTCTCCATAATTGAAACACTTACTATTGAAGCCTCTTCTTGATCCAAAATTTTCACCTCCTCTTTTCCCATTCCTTTGATCAGACATAGGCTCCTTTCCCTTGTCATTTCTTCTTTTTTCTTGTCCTTAATTGGATCCATTACCCCTACCCCTACTTGATTTTCCTCTTCCACCTCCTTGTCTTTCTTGTCTCCTCTTTACCTTGTCCTCATCCTTGATGGCTGATTTGTAACATTCCTCCATAGTGTTAGGGGTAGTAAGGCTAAGTTTGGCTTTGAAAGTTTACCTTATCCCTCCTAAGTATTTTCCTACATTTTCATCTTCATCCTCATCATGTGAGGTTCTAATATCCAACTTATGAAACTCCTTGGTGTACCTTTGGACATCCATGTCCTTCTATCTCAAACTTTGCATATTCTTGTACAACTGTACCTTGTAGTCCTTAGGAAGGAACTTCTTCATTTTTTCCATCATCCTTGGCAATGAGTGATTCTGGTCATTCTCTTCTTTCATCTCTTAGCCTACAAATAATCCCACCAAAGTAATGCACGCCCCTTCAATCTAGATTTTGCAATCTTCACCTTCTGTCCATCCTCAACGTCTTCACAATTAAAAACATTTTGCAGCACTTAACCTATCAATTAACTCTTCATCATTAATTATACCAACATACATAGGGATATAAAACTTACCCTTGTATTCATTACCTTTAATGGGCTTAACAAGTTTTTCCATCCTTGCATCCTTAGGATCAATCTCTTCCCTTGGTGCTCTCTCTTCTTCTTCTTCTTCTTCTTCTTCTTCTTCTTCTTTTTCTTCAACCTCTTCTTCATGGTCTCGTTGATCATTTTTCCCTTTCTTCTTGTTCATTTCTCTCTCATTTTTTTCATCTCTTCTTTCATCTTCCTATTATCCTCAACATATTGTGCCACAATCTTGGCAAGTTCAACATTGGTCATTCTTGGAGGCATTTCTTGAGCCTCTTCTCCAAATGGGTTCAACACTTCTTCATAAATGTACCTTATCCCTCTTCTAAATGATAAAAATTTGCTCTGATACCACTTTATGTAGAGGAGGGTGGTGAGAAAATTGATTTTTAAGGGAAATACAAGGTTCCCAATTACCCACAATGACTCCAATGGCACCCAAATAGCTTCCAATGACCAAACACTAACTAATACTTGAACCAATTCTCCCAATTACTTAAATGTTTTTAAATAACTATCTTGATGTAATGCAATAGGTTTCAAACTCCTACACTAACTCCTGCCCTTAAATCCACTTTTTAGCCTTAGTAGGCCTAGGAATCCTAGTAGCCCCCAAAACAGGTAACAGGCTAAATAAATCCCAAACTTCCAAAATAAATTGGTAAAAAATTAGGTTTCTAGATACCCATTTGGATTCTCTACAATATACCCAAAAATAAGATAGGCTTGTTTCAAAATATCACCATCAAAAATTGCTACTCAATTTTCCCTTCCTAGGCCTAATTAGTCAGTTTTACAAAGGAACCCTAATCTAGACTCAACACCCAACCTTGCCACTTTTCACACAGTGTTAATATGGTTCTAATTAGATGAATATGAAATCAATTTGTATCTACAAGCATCCTATACATAAAATCCCCAAATCATTCCTCAAAACCCTCCAAAACTAGGGCCTTGTCAATGTATCACATCCTAACACTTCTTCAACTAAATGAAGGTTGATTCATCATCTACTTGACGACCTCTATTAGCTTGATTCATAAAACATAGACCTCTAATGGCTTCTTTAGTGGCTTCTATACCTTAGCCTCAACTAGTGACCCTTTAACCATGCCATTTTGCACTCTTATGGTGATCACCCAACAAAATACCTTTCACCCTTACATAATAATGTTACAAATATACTATAAAAGGTTAGTATCCATCCCAAAGATATAGAAATTACATAAAGGTGATGGATTAAAAATCCATACTGTCAAAACAATAAAAAAAATTAAACTTGTACACGACAGTAAGATAAGATTTCTCAATCAGTGATATATAATGATTTGGAGTGGACTGAAAACAACTAAAAAGGTTATCCTTTAACCCTATAAATTCTCTTAGATCCTCAATACATCAAGAATAGACAACAAAAATAGAAGGAATTTAGTTTTATTACTATTTTATTTCTTAAAAGTATGTAACAAACCGTACAACCACACTAGATCTATACCATGCCCCCTTGTCCTCATTCTCAAGGTTCAAATAGCCTCTATAAAAACTCCCTAGCTGATCCAAGTTGGTTTTATTTCCTAACAATTTCAACTAATCTATGTTTTAAGGTTTCCCTCCAAGTTTCACATAACCGTTGGAATTGAAACATTTGAATTTTCAAACCTTATTTTAATGTATTC
Organism: Chamaecyparis obtusa; assembly: GCA_027943335.1. Classification (NCBI taxonomy): domain Eukaryota; kingdom Viridiplantae; phylum Streptophyta; class Pinopsida; order Cupressales; family Cupressaceae; genus Chamaecyparis; species Chamaecyparis obtusa. The sequence continues at coordinate 1,918,955 of BSBK01007278.1, forward strand.
TAGAGGCTGAAAACCCTTCACACTCTCCTATATTGATTTCATAGGAATAATTATTATCGCCTAAGTTCATATTGACCCTACTAAACCCTTAAGGAATTATTGGCCCCCTTTACAAATAATTTTGTCATAGGGTCCTTCTTAGGACCCTTAGTACTTTTAATCTTTCTATTAAATTAATCATTACAAATGGCCATGATTGGCCTGAAAAAAAAATTATTCACCTTGATGGATGCTTTGGAATCTCTCTTCCAATCTTGTTCCCTTAGGTTTTCAAATGTCCTTCTAGGTGCCCCCGCACCATACACCCTAGGTGAAGAAGAACTTTTACCCCAAAAGTTCAAGGGCCTTGTCTTGAGACCTCCAATATTCCTTGATAGAAATATGCAACTTGATCTTTCTTGGGAAAAATCTCCATCTCCTCCTTTTTATCTTGCAACCATATTTTTAAAAACATGAAACAAATATTTATTATCAATGCCTTTATTCATATGTTGTTTGGAATAGTCAACATAAGTTTGTTTAGACCAATCTTCTTTCTACATTTTAGGATCCATAGGACCCCTTCCACTTCCCTCCATGGACAAATCTTCACTATTCTTTATTGGTGCCACTATAGGACACAAAATAGTCCCCACTTGTACCCCTGAAATTTGAAACCCTTCACCCTTAAGGGCCCATTTGTTTGCGAGAATTGGAATTTGAGACAAAACCTGATTATCTCAAAATCAGGTTTTGAAATTCTGGTTTTGTGTATTCAGAATATAGTGTGGACCGTTTGGTTCACCTGGAAGATGACTGAGACATTCCATATTTTTCGTTTGGTTCCCATTTTCAAAATTGGAATTGGAAGTGACAAATTCCTATTTATGTGTTTGGTTTGCAATTTCAAATTGGAATTGGAATTACATTATCCATTTTCTATGTTTGGTTCTACATTTTCAATTGGAATTAGAATTTGACAAGAAAATTTAAGTTTTTATAATTATTATATAATGTTTTAATTTAATATTTTATTTTTGTTGTCCATTTTTTATTTATAGTTTTTTTTTAATTAATTTATATTTTTATATAGAAAATCATAAACAAAATTTAATATTTTTTTTCCAATATTGTGAAGAGTAAACTTAACTTTTTTTAATAATTTTATACAATATCATAAACAATATTATAACAAGAAAGTAATTATAGCATTGCTCGATATCACATCAAAATATAAATAAGTCATCTAGTCCACATATATATCTATTTCTGCATAATGAGCCAACAAATGGCCGAACTAAATAGCATGATTGTTGCACAAAGTAAACATTATAAAAACATGACATCGGCTTTATACGTAGCCTCCACTTTTGCAAAATATTTTTCAAGCACTTTGCAAGACTTGCACTCATCATCCACAACAGGTATATGTGACGTACAGATGACGTAGACAGGGACGAGGTGTCATTGGCCCACCAAAAGTACTAACATCCACCTCCATCCTACAATACAAATCTATTTTAGTCTCACTATAATGACTAATATTTATTCTTTGTAAAGCGCTTGATATGCGTAGTCTGACTTTATCATCATATGCGTAGTCTCAAAACTATCCATTTCTATTTTTGTACCTATCATGTGGTTTTAAAAAATGAATGAAAAATGAAAAGAAATTGAAAATGAAATAGAGCATTCAACAAAGTAGAATTATTTAACTTAATTTCATGATGCAACAATAATAACAAGAAGGTTAGGGTATATACATACAAAATCATGAACAATACAATCGTCTACCAAAACACGTTTATAAAATCATGTCTAAAGAACTAGAAATGGATAGTTATGAGACTACACCTTAACAATGCATTAAATGAAGCATTCATCATGTGGTACTCCTTCGTATATTCCACTTAAATATGTTAAAAGCAACAACACTAACAAATGAAATCAATGGTCAAGGGAGAGAAAGATCTTGCAATACCAAAAAATTAAACCAATATGTACCAATATGCAAAAATACCATATCCAATAACTTTGAAAGCAAGGCATAAAAGCAACAACACTAACAAATGAAATCAATGGTCAAGGGAGGGAAAGATCTTGCAATACCAAAACATTAAACCAATATGCACCAATATGCAAAAATACCATATCCAGTAACTTTGAAAGAAAGGCATAAAAGTAACAACACTAACAAGTGAAAACCATGGTCAAGGGAGGGAAAGATCTTGTAATACCAAAACATTAAACCAATATGCACCAATATGCAAAAATACCATATCTAGTAACTTTGAAAGCAAGGCATACATGCAACAAGTGCACTTAATTGTAAGTGGAGGACTGGTCCATAAGAAAAGGATGACTGACTCACAAGAGACTAAAAAGCCATCAAATAAGTGTGTCATTTTAAGGTGGCAAGTAAAAGTCATAGTGTGCCAGCTGATGAAACTCTTGACTGCACATTCCTAGTGTATGGTTGGAAAGAATCCCATAGAGGGGCTACTTACTAATACATTGCTTAACCACAAACACAAGTGTAGACTGTAATCACAAACACAAGTGTACACTGTAACAAGTGTATAATACATTGCTTAACCACAAACACAAGTGTATACTGTAACCACAAACACAAGTGTACACTATAACAAGTGTAGGCTATAACAAGTGTATAATGTAACAAGTGTATAATACATTGCTTAACCACAAACACAAGTGTATACTGTAACAAGTGCATCCTAGATTTTTGCCATCATATTTTGAATTTGTGCCTAGGAGGGGTTATACCGCTTTCCTAGGAGTGGGAGATTTTGTTGATTCAGTGGAGTTTGGTGGGTCCCTTGCACTTCCATGGATCATAAAAAGAGTGTCACATCTTATAATAGTGCATGTTCAACTGCTTATGAAATCTATGGCCCTTAGTAAAGTACTGGAGGATCACTACATTCCATAACATGGCCGACCAGAAATGGATATTTGTTTGAGTAGTCTTTTTAACCCTTGGCTAGTGTAGTTGGTCCTAAATTATTAGATCCTTATGATGCAGAGGTTGGGACTCACCCTCAAAACTTTGTAAACATTTTAATGCCAATCAAGCATATTTCACAATAATGGGCTCAAACCCTTTCTTAACCAAACATGTAACCCTATGGAACACTCCTCCCCCATGGCCAACTTCTTAAAAACTCAATACCATAGAATGAACAAAGACTTTCATATAGTTTGGTCTCACAACATCTCACTATCATTACACCTTGCTCATCCCACACTTCCCTTTTCACTTTGCCTTGCAGGTTTCAAGTAACAAATGAGGCCTTTGATGATAACAAGTCCCAACCAACTTCAGAGACATACTAGAACAAAAAATAACACCCTTTGGTCACCCATGGTGGCACTCCAAACAACTGGTTTCAATAGCTGTTATGGTCTTTCCAAAATCAGGCCTAGTGTCTTCTAGTCCTAGACAACAACAAAACTGATTATATTCCTCAAGAACAAAACAACTCTCCAAACCAAGTAGCATTACAAATTCCCTTTATGGCCTTCTAAAACATAACTCCAAATGATAAAAGGTTGCTTTGTAACATGGCTTCCAAATAGGGACTGGTAAACTAATTTTCAAGCCTAATTAGGCCTCCCTGAACAGTCCAATTATAATCTCCACAACAATATTCAACAAAATAATTTCAAGGCTTGAAATATAATTTCAAATCATTAATCACCCCTCATTTACTGGAGTTGGAGGAGATTCAAAGGCCAATATTACAAAAAGCTTCATAACACATTTATACTGACTGCTACAAATTAGTCCTAACAGAGATTGCTTCAAATGAGTCCTAAAAGAGAAATGATGTAAAGGGTCACAAATACTTATAGTCTCATCAACTCATAATGTGAAAAGGGGCACAATACATCTTAATGTTTTTGTGGTCACAAGAATCTTCCAGTGCTTTGAGGTTGTTCCTATGCTAAACCAACATAGTATAAAGTAGAAGACCTCAAAAGTTCTCTTTCAATCAAAGTTCAACCATTTTGCTTTCAGACAAGGCTAAGCATTGGAGTTTTTGTTTCCCAAATTCACTATAGCACCAGAGAGGTCACAAAGGAAGTCACAAACAAGAGGGTATTTGGTATCCACTTCCACTCAAATAGATGGAATTCACTTTTTAAAACCCATTTTTGTGTTTTATGCATTGCATTTGATATTTTGTCAGGTTGGGTGACTTTCACATTTTCAAACCCAGCAGCATCCATTCGGTAGTTCATCTTCCACTTAACCACAAACACAAGTGTATACTATAACTAGCGTATATTGTAACTAGTGTATACTATTATACAGCTACTGGCATACAATCCAAATAGTGCATCCATTGATTGGACTATATGTCAGTGGCTGTGAACAACAATGCATCTTTCTTAAAAATATAGACAAACTCTTAGTCCAATGTAACAAGTGTATAATACATTGCTTAACCACAAACAAAAGTGTATACTGTAACCACAAACACAAGTGTAGACTGTAACAAGTGTATGCTATAACAAGTGTATAATACATTGCTTAACCACAAACACAAGTGTATACTATAACAAGTGTATAATACATTTCTTAACCACAAACACAAGTGTATACTGTTATACAACCACTAGCATAAAGTCCAAATAGTGTATCCACTAATTGGACTATATGCCAGTCATTGTGAACAGCAATGCATCTTTCTTATAGATGAATCAACATCATAAAAATATAGACAAACTATTAGTCCACCTGTTAAGAGAACTTTCTTTGTAAATTATGAATCATTCCAAATTGCCACTGTATACTAGTGGGTAATTTAATTTTATTGAATACCATTGTATACCATTGTATTCATTCTAATAATCTCATATAAATTGCCATAACACACTAGAGAAAGCCATCTACCACTGTATACCACTGTATCCATATATTGATAACCTTGTTAAATCAAATGCACAAAGTAAATTAATGATCAAATGCATTGTCGATAGAAAAACACTTAAATATACTACAATCCTTAAACAATTAATAAGGTAAGATCTGGTAACATCTTGAACATGCAATGGAGTCACACCAAGCAATAGTATGTGGAAAATAACTATAATCCACCATACGTAGCTGTAATCCAGTCCACTCTCTCGTCCTCAGTCATCAACAAGAACCATTTGGCTCTTTCACATTCAAATGTGAAGGTTTCATATACCCTCAAGAATACACCTTGACTCACTCCAGGGATGGATTTGAGAGCATTATATGTAGCCGCCAAAGTATTTTCATGCTAAGATTCATCAATTTGGTGAAGGTGAACATTGCTCATGCCCTCTATTATTTTCTTCATTGTTTCACACATGGCATCCAAGGAAGTGGCCATACTTGCCTTCTTCCTCTTTCCCACACTTCTCACTGATGATGTAGGAGTCCCTTGAGTACTTGCTATTGTACTGGACTGATTGGATTAAAAAGGGTCTTCATCCAAATCAATAGCACTAGCGAGATGTACATTGAAACCAAGGTCCTCTTCATCATGCACATTGAATGGCTCTTCCATAGGATTCCCTTCTTTAGTCTCAAGGGCCATGGTAGCTGCATTACCTTCAACAATGTCATTACCCACAATTGCACCCAATTCATTGAAGTACTAGAAGGGCTGCCTCTTATACACTTTGGCATTTTTGAACTCTCTTCTCTACATGTTGGCATAAGTGAATGGATTAGGTTATTTGTCTTTCATTATTAACTTTAAAAGAAGGAAATATTATTTCCATCAAAATAGTAGAGAGATCACCCTACCTTTAGAAGCTCATCCCACATGCTATCCTCAGCATCCATGCACTAAGTTGCCTCATTCCAAGCGAAACCACTTGTATTCCTTAGCTCTTTCATCACTCCATAGGCAAGCTTCCAGGTTTTCAACTTATTTTTAAAGTTGTCTTTTGATAGATGAAGGCTCATATCAGTGTTGTGCCTCTCAATTGCAGACCATGCTTCTTTTTTGAAGCCTCCATCACATTTTTTGCCTAGTTGTACTTGCTCAAGGAGCAAGTCTAGAAACTTGCATTCCATTTCCTTTGTCCACATTATCTTCTTTGAGGAAGGAGATATATGGCTCGTGTTACTAGTTTCATCCATGGACATCATTAATTCTATGTATGCCATGCTGTGTATACAAATTGTTGCTAATGGTATCAAAGTATCTTCATACATCAATTAACTCAAATAAAACACATTGATCCATACATGTCCAATACTTGCAGATAGAAAGAGAAGAAAAAGGAAACCATCATTATTATCAAAGTATCTTCATACATTAGTTTAATCAAATAAAACACATTGACCCATACAAGTCCAATACTTGCAGAGAAAAACATAAGAAAAAGGAAACCATCATGTAGTCTTGACTCATACAAGAACAACTATTGTTGAGATTTGTACTCTTCCCACATTCTACTTGCTATATCATCTCAGAACTGTGCCCACTGGTCTCTATCACGCTGAGACAACCCATATGTCTCCAGCATTGGTACATCTATCCCATCATGACCATCTTCCTCTTCGGTGACAATTTATGATGGAATGCCATCCTCTAACATAATGTAGTTGTGTAGTAGGAAACATGCTAATACAATATGGGCTTGTGTCATGATACGATAAGATGTGGCATGCCTCAGGATTTGAAAATGCTGCTTGAGAATACCAAATGTACGCTCTACTAATTTTCTAAGAGAGGAGTGTTGATGGTTGAACAACTCTTCTCGAGATTTTATTGGATTCTCTCTTGAAAACTCCTTCAGGTGGTAGTGTGTACACTAATAAGGAGCAAGAAATCCAGGTGCATTGGGATATCTAGCATCCACTAGAAAATATTTTCCTACATAAATAAAGTATATTATTAAAACGTGAAACATTGATTGTACCCTTGAGTATATTAAACTATGATTTGGCTTATTGGGGGGAACAACAAGAGGATCTTCTCTTGACAGAGCTAAAGCTAGAACATGACTATCCACGTTAGACCCTTCCCAACCAGCAAGGTAGTACTAAAACTTATGATCGAAGGAACACACACCCATAACATTTTGTGATAGGTTTCCTTTTCTATCATGATATTTACCCTGCATGTCGACATCAACGGTGACTAGTATATGGGTTCCATCAATAGCTCCAACACAATCCTATATGATATGATACAATTATCAATTCTATGTTCAACCAATACTATGATAAGGATAAAAATCCATACAAGAAATTTGTAACAACACAACAATTACCTTGAAGAATGGATCAAAATGTTCATTCCCACTAATTTCAGGAGGAGTGTTTGGAAAAGGTGGTAGAAAGAAATCCTTGTGGAGTCCTAAGATAGCCCTCAACACCTTGTGGAAGTATCGGCTGATTGTCTCTCTTGAGTGCCCAAAGTTGTGGGCAATCTTGCGGTTCCTTAGATTGTGGCCAAGGGTGTGGAGGAACATCACAAGTTGTTCTTCTAATGTCAAGTGTATCAAATCTATCAAGGTTCCTTTCCACCTTAGGATAGTAACTAGACAAAAGAAGGCTGCCCTACTCATGTGAATCTAATCATGACAATCCACATCATTGGAATGAATAACCTTTCTATAAAACAAAGTTCCTTTTCTTTTTCATTTACCCTTTTGTGCACTGGCTTCTTGGGCCACCACTACTGTGGCTATGACAACACAAGCAATAAGAGCTATGAGAAGATGAGAATATGTGGTCTCCACAGCTACCCATCCTAGAACATCAATATTCTTAATAGGATCCATCAATGGCCTAAAATGTCGACAAACACAACGAATTGAGCGAGGAGATATTGGTAGCATGTTGTTGATGTTCTAGAAATTGAAAGTATTCTACAAATAAAAGTGATTTTAAGACATTTGTGTTTGTGGTTATAGTATACACTTGTGTTTGTGGTTAAGCAATGTATTATACACTTGTTATAGTATACACTTGTGTTTGTGGTTATAGTATACACTTGTGTTTGTGATACTTGTGTTTGTGGTTAAGAAATGTATTATACACTTGTTACAGTATACACTTGTGTTTGTGGTTACAGTATACACTTGTGTTTGTGATCCTTGTGTTTGTGATACTTGTGTTTGTGGTTACAGTATACACTTGTGTTTATGATCCTTGTGTTTTTGATACTTGTGTTTGTGGTTAAGCAATGTATTATACACTTGTTACAGTATACACTTGTGTTTGTGGTTACAGTATACACTTGTTACAGTATACATTTGTGTTTGTGGTTACAGTATACACTGAGTAAACACTGGTTATGGTATACACTTGTGTTTGTGGTTACATTATACACTGGTTACAATAGAAACTTTTGTTTGTGGTTACAGTATACACTTGTGTTTGTGTTTACAGTATCAATATGGTATCTGATTGCACTTTTTCATTCATCAATACAAAAACATATGGATTCTATACTTTCACTACTATCATGATGATATAGTTTCTTGCATGAGATGTGACCTTTCTGCTACATTCTAGGAGGAACAGGCCTCATTCTCAGATGTGTTACTGCAAGTGCATGTCCTCAAAGTTATGCCCCTTTTTATTGTGGGCACGACGATGAGAAACTGCTCACTCTCTTTATGAACAATTTTTCACTATTTACCAAAATTGTATTTGGACTATCTGGAGGTTATCTAATATTCTTTTAGAAGACTCTTCCACTATCAGGTTTCTGATTTTTTTTCAATGAAATGGTGCTATACATTATCACATTGATAATGTGAAGACAATTTACTAAAATGATTGAAGCAAGGGAATCAAACCCCAAAGTCATGCATATGAGGCAAAGCTTGGGAAAATAAAAAAGCATCATCCAGCCCATAAAGGAAATAACTACCTAGCAAGTCTAAGTGTTTAAGAACAAGTTGTAAAAAACTAAGCAGCAACAACAATAAAAAGCTAGAAGAAGGGGGTGGATCCCGGTCATTTGGCTTGGATACCCATCCCATCTAGTAAATCCCGACCATTTGAGATAGTCTCCTAACCATCAATTGCATCCATTTCTATATTTCCAAATACAAAATAAAATATCCACTTACAAAGTATGCTAGATCTAGGTGAACTTTGCTGGAAGCCTAGGACTATCTCTAGAATAATATTGTGCCAAGTAAAAAATTCAGGTTGAAAGGGCTAAGAAAGTTATGAATCCATGACCAAGCTGACTAAAATTTGGTGTAAAGCTCAAGTAAATGATTGAGGGTCCATATAAAGTGCAATTAGGGTTTGAAAATCCCACTTAAAACCTTGTTAAAGAATACATTAGGTGAAGTTGTCAAGCTTAGGCTCCAAAATGGCCAAAAGGAGTAGCCACATATAATTTCCAACTTTCTATCACAATTGACTAGATTGAATGGTGATTTTGTGCTTCATGTGAGAATGCTTAGCCTGTAGGATTTTCTTGAGAAGGCTCCGTATCTTGATTGTTCAATTTTAAGTAAGGTTTTCCAAGAATTGGAAGAGTAATGATTATTTCAAATGCCTTTTCTAGAAAACTTGAGGGGGTGAATCCAAGGAACCTTAACTAGTTGGACATCCTATGAGGCAATGACTGGAGAGATTGTTGATTCGTAGTAAGCCCATCATGGAAGCCATTGTTATTCTAAAGAAGCTAAGGCTTAATGGCTTCCCAAGCTTTCTAAGGGTGTATTTCTTCAGTTTTGTGAATTTAATGTTTAGATACTTATTAATACATTCTAAATTATATGTTTAGCAACAAAATTGGAAAATATCAATACCTAAACTAGAAAGGAAGTGTGACCTATGTGAAAGAGGTGAAGTAGAAAAATAATAAACAACTAGATTTAGCCATTGGGAAACACAATAAATATTAAAATTGTATAAGCTTTATTTCTAATGAGATTGGTAAGTATAAATGCTAAACTGAAAAAAGAAATGACATATCTAAAAGAGCTCCAACAATGATTTGATTTGTAAGAGTTTTCTTCTGTAGCAACATGGTTTTCCACAGTATTAGCTAGTTTTCAAAGTATCAAAAAGAAAGTAACCATACATGACAGAAAAGTTATATAACTATCTACATTGAATATTGGTAGCATGTTGTTAATGTTCTAGAAATTGAAAGTATTCTACAAATAAAAGTGATTTTAAGACATTTGTGTTTGTGGTTACAGTATACACTTGTGTTTGTGGTTAAGCAATGTATTATACACTTGTTATAGTATAAACTTGTGTTTGTGGTTATAGTATACACTTGTGCTTATGATACTTGTGTTTTTGGTTAAGCAATGTTTGTTCATCTTCCGCTTTTATAAACCCAACAGCGTCCATTCGGCAGTTCATCTTCCCCTTAACCACCAATGTATTATACACTTGTTACATTATACACTTGTGTTTGTGGTTATAGTATACACTTGTTATGGTATACACTTGTGTTTGTGGTTACAGTATACACTTGTTACAGTATACACTTGTGTTTGTGGTTATAGTATACACTGGTTACAGTATACACTTGTGTTTGTGGTTATAGTATACACTGGTTATAGTATAAACTTGTGTTTGTGGTTACAGTATACACTTGTTACAATAATAAGCTAGATCAATATGGTATCTGATTGCACTTTTTCATTCATCAATAAAAAAAACATATGGATTAATAGAGCTTCAAATTGGAGAAACGAAAACATAATATCAAAACCCTCAGACCAAGAAAGCTCCAAAAATTCATACCTTTGTTTCCACAGCTCCTGCTCTCCCCAGTTGGAGAAGAAAATGACAAACAAAATGAGGACCTAGTGTAGCTATGAGGACCCATTGTGAAGATGAAGATGTGAAGACAAAGACCCAGGAAACCCTCAGGCAAAAAAAGCGGAAGATGAACTACCGAATGGACGCTGTTGGGTTTGTAAAAGCGGAAGTGATGGACCTAACAGAATATCAAATGTAATGCATAAAACACAAAAATAGGTTTTAAAAAGTGAATTCCACCTATTTGAGTGGAAGTGGAACTTCCAAAAGTTGACATGAAATGGGGGTTTGAAAATAAAAACCTGGTTTTCAATATTGGCAACCAAACGGTAGATTCAGCTCGAAAGCAGAAGTTCCACTACCAATTCTAGCCCAATTCCCACAAACAAATGGGCCCTAAGTGTATTTTTCACATACCCCTTATTTTACACCAATAAGGATCTTTTAAACCCTTCTACTTCCTTCAACAACTTATTTTTTGGGTACCCCTATAAACCAACATATTTCTTTTCTCAAAAATAGATTATCCTTGGTTCAAATGAACCACTTCTTGGCAATGGTTTTAAGGCATACTTCTTACCATCCTTATGTACTAGATAGGTTTTCTTGAACCCATCATGTATTGTCTTTCTCTCTAATTTCATGGCCTTCCTAAAAGGATATGACAACATGTCATAGGCACCACATCACATAGTACCCTTTCCTTATAATTACCAATTTAAAACTCTACATAAGCCTTCTCCCTAATCACAAGGATTTTTTCATCACTTACCCATGATGCTCTATAGGGTATAGGATGTGCAAAATATTCCATCTTTACCTTGTTCACCAGTTAATAAGAAACCAAGTTATCAAAATAACCCGAATCTATTATCATTTTATAAACCTTACCCAAGTACTCAAACAATTTTTTAAAAAAATAGATACCTTTGGGCTTCCTTTTTGTTGCATGATTGTTCAGTTTCTCACCATGAAACATTCCCCTCTTTAAGGATATGCATAATCTATCCCTCCTTCTTCCTCTTGCTGTTCATCTTTTCCATTGTCACCTTTGTCTTGTGTCAACCCAACTTTCCTATCATATTTCCTTATGTCTTTCTCAACGCATTTGTAGAAAGGATGTCCTATGTCTCCATAATTGAAACACTTACTGTTGATTCCTCTTCCTACTACAAGTCTTCTTTGTTGGATCTATTACCCCTGCCCCTACTTGATTTTCCTCTTGCACCTCCTTGTATTTCTTGTCTCCTATTTACCTTGTCCTCAGCCTTGATGGCTAATTTGTAACATTCCTCCATAGTGTTAGGGGTAGTAAGGATAAGTTCATATTTAAAATGGAACATTATCACTCCTAAGTATCTTTCTACCTTTTCCTCTTCATCCTCATAATGTGAAATTATAACATCCAACTTATAAAATTCCTCAGTGTACCTTTGGACATCCATGTCCTTGTGTCTCAAACTTTGCATCTTCTTGTACAAATGTACCTTTTAGTCCTTAGAAATGAAATTATCCTTCCTTTTTTCCATCTTCCTTGGCCATGAAGTGATTCTAGCCATTCCCTTCTTCCATCTATCATCCTACAAACAATCCCACCAAAGTAATGCATGCCCCTTCAATCTAGACTTTGGAATCTTCACCTGTTGTCCATCCTCAACATCTTCACAATCAAAAATAATTCCACAGCACTGAACCAATAAATTAACTCATCATCATTCATTCTACCATCATAAATAGGGATGTTATACTTACCCTTGCATTCATTACCTTCAATGGCCTTAACAAGTTTTTCCATCTTGCATCCTCAAGATCTCTTCCCTTGGTGCTCTCTCTTCTTCTTCATCTTCTTCTTGAACCTCTTCTTCATGGTATCCTTGATCATTGTTCCATTTCTTGTTTTTCATTTCCCTTCTCATTTTTTCCATCTCTTCTTTCATCTTCCTATTATCCTCAGCATGTGATGCCACAAGCTTGGCAAGTTCAACGTTGGTCATTCTTGGAGGTATTTCTTGAACCTCTTCTCCAAATGGGTCCAATGCTTCTTAAGAAATGTTTCTTATCCCTCTTCCAGAGGATAAAAATGTTCTTTGATACTACTTTATACAAAGGAGAGTGGTGAGAAAATGGATTTTTAAGGGAAATACAATGTTCCCAATTACCCATAATGACTCCAATGGCACCCAAATAGCTTCCAATGACCAAACACTAACCAATACTTGAACCAATTCTCCTAATGTCTTATAATGTTTTTAAATACCTATCTTGAGGTAATCCAATATTTTCCACACTCATACATTGACTCCAACCCTTAAATCCACTTTTTAGCCTTAGTAGGCCTAGGAATCCTAATAGCGCTCAAAACGGGTAACATGCCAAATAACTCACAGACTTCCCAAACAACTTGGTAAAAAAATTAAGTTTTTAGATATCCATTTTTATTCTCTACAACATACCAAAAAATATGATAGGGTTATTTCATAACATCCCTCTCAAAAATGGCTTCTCCATTTTCCCTTCCTAGGCCTAGTTGGTCACTTTTACAAAGGAACCCTATTCTAGACTCAACACCCAACCTTTCCACTTTGAAAAAAGTGTTAATATGTTACCAACTAGAGGAATATGAAATCAATTTGGTTCTACAAGCATCCTATACACAAAATCCCCAAATCATTTCTCAAAACCCTCCAAAACTATGACCTTGTCAATGTCTCACCTCCCAACACTTCTTTGACCAAATGAAGGTTGATTCCCCATCTTCTTGATGTCCTCTATCAACTTCATTCATAAAAAATATCCCTCTAATGGCTACTTTAGTGGCTACTATACCTTAGCCTAAACTAGTGACCCTTCAACAATGCCATTTTTCACTCTTACAATGATCACCCTACAAAATACCTTTCACCCTTGTGTAATCATGTTATAAATATACTATACAAGGTTAGTATCCAACCCCAAGATATATAGATTACATAAAGGGGATGGATTACAAATCCATACTGCCAAAATAATACAAAAATTGAACGTGTATAGGACAATAAGATCTTATTTCTCAATCAATAATATATAATGATTTGGAGTAGATTGAAAAAAACTAAAAATGTTATGATTTAACCATGTAAATTCTCTTAGATCCTCAATATATCAAGAGTAGACAACAAAAATACAAGGAATTTAGTTTTATTATAGTTTTATTGCTTAAAAATTTGTAATAGTCCATACAGTTACACCAAATATGTATCATGCCCCCTTCTCCTCATTCTTAGAGTTTGAATATCCTTTATACAAACTCCCTAACTAATCCAAGTTGAACGGATTGCCTACCAATGTTAGCTAATCCATGTTTTAAGGTTTCCCTCCAAGTTACACATAACCATTGGAATTCAAGCATTTAAATTTTTAAAGTTTATTTTAATGTATTCTAGAGGCTTAAAATCCTTCAAACAAGAACAATTATTATCACCTAAGTCCAAATTTCTAAATCCTTAAGGCACTATTGGCCCCCCTTACAAATAATTTGGTCCTAGTGTCCTTATTAGGACCCTTAGGACTTTTAATCTTTCCATTAAATTGATCATTATAAATGGCCATGATTGGCCTTAAAATTTCTCAATTCACCTTGATGGATGCTTTGGAATCTCTCTTCCAATATTTCTCTCTTAGGTGATCAAATGTCCTTCTAGGTGCCCCTACACCATACACCCTGGGTGAAGAAGAACTTTTTCCCCAAAACTTCAAGGGCCTCTTGACACCTCCAATCTTCCTTGATGGAAATATACAACTTTATATTGCTTTGGAAAACTCTCCATCTCCTCCTTTTTATCTTACAACCATATTGTTAAAAACATGAAAAAAAATAAAATTATCAATGCCTTTATTCATATGTTGTTTGGGATAGTCATCATAAGTGTGTTTAGACCATCCTTCTTTCTGCATTTTAGAATCCATAAGACTCCTTCCAATACCCTCCATGGATATATCTACACTATTCTTTAATGGTGCTACTAGAGTGTTGGGAGTTCCCTTTGATCTTCAACTTGTAGATTGATACTTTGATGGATAATTTTAATGATACTTTGACTCTATCACCACTCCAAAGTCTACAAGGAAGAGGGCCAATTAACAAGGGTCAACAAATGAGATCCTCCTACACTTTGAGCCAAGATGCTCAAGTGGGTGTACCCTTGATTCACTTCTTGAAAGGCATCACTAAATGTTATACCACTATACCCTTTACTAATTGATTCAAAGATTTTATCATTTGCATGTGTGTGTGTGATTGATGACGATGAACTGCTTCCAAAGAATAGATCAGTGCCTTAGCCCAGGGCATAGAGTCACTTGATAACATATATCAACTAAGACCTTAACTCAAACACACATGAACTCAGAGTAAGTGCTTTGCCTATTACTCCCCTCACTCCCAAACCTAATCATCAAATTCCAATCCAACAATGAACCCACTAAAATCACCCTAAAGGCTTTAATCCCAACTTTGTTAGGAACTCCAAGCTAATCTCACAATACTCTTTGTTTACCATATGCTAATCCACCTTATGACATTAACATATATGAGTTCACAATCAAAACAAGAAGACAATCATCAATTTGAGATAGGAATTCAGGTGTATTCTTATTAACTTCAAAATCAATACATGACCAAAATGACAAATGCTAGGAATAAAAAACAAAATCCAAGCTCTCCTTGTTTAGTATAATACCATCAACAACCAGGGACCAAAAAGAAAGTTTTGGAACCCTCACCAAGTCAAAAATGCTACAATATATACCCCCTAGTCATCTTGGAAACCCAAAATAGGTTGCAAAAAAGCTACAGATGACTAGGGTTAAGGTTTCACCCACTAAACCAACTGAAAAAGTCAAGAAAATTAAATGCAAGGGAAGAAACCCAGACAACCAGGAGAAGACAGATCCTGGACTGATCTTCAATCATGACAATTCACTGAGAAGGTACTGAGAACCACAAAAATGCCAAATTTGTCAACCTGTTCGGCCACCTGTAAACACACCTTGAGCACAAAACAATACTTCTCTTGGTACAAAAACATCATGCCACTAACCACAAAGACCCTTGGATCAGTCAGCAATAACCAACACCACCAAACCAATCGAAATCAACTCCAAAAACCATAAATTTTGGTACTTCCTATTGCTAGAAACCCTCTGAAAATTTGAATTTGAATTTCAATGGTTAGTTTCATAGTGCAAGCAGTGAATCAATGGTCCACATTTAAATCTTGATCAACTTTAATTCCTGACCATCAGATCTTTCTCTTTCGTGGGCTTTATGATTTATCACTTAATAGGACCCCAGTCACATTTGGCGAACCAGCGACTAAAGGACTTCGCCCACTCACAAAATTCTTTATGCCTTCGCCAAATTATTTATCTATTATGCAAAAACTTATTTTCTAAGTCGCTAAACCATTTAGAGAATTGCTATCTTTCTTCATGAACAAGCGAACCTATTGAAAATTTTTCGGGCCACTAAACACTTTATCAGAACTGCTAAGACCTTAGACCAAAACCTAGGCCTACCTTTAATGAAATCAATGGTTGTCTTACGTTTACATGGAGCATAAAGATTCTATCAGAACTTAAGACAACCATTAGATTAACCTTTTACCTCCACTCTACAGATCCTCTGACAGGATATGAAATCAACGGTCGTCTGATAATCTCATGTGTCAGAACAAACCCCTCAGATCATGCGCTGACTGTCGATGCTCTACAAGTGTCAGGACCCTCTAACAACTACCCCCATATTATATCATGGACCAAACAAAGACCACCATTTGTACCTACGTGTCACCTTGGACCCACAGTTTGAAGCACCATGTCACAAAGAGAACCAATGATCATTGTAAGATCGCAAGCCTCTGACAAAACCCTTGTGAACTTATGACAACCGTAGGATTGAAAAGCTACCAAAGAGATTGGGCCTAGGAAACATTAAGCTGAAAACATAGGAAATATTAAGGCACTGACTTAGGAAAAATATTTTTCCGAGACTTAGTGAAATAAAACAAAAGGGTCCAACATAAAACCCTAGTCGTATGATTGCATAACATGAAAAAGGTTCACGTGATCGTGCGACAAAGAGGTTAACAATTTAGCACATGTGTTTTAGAGACTTAAGTGGCCTGAATAAAGTAACATGAAATTAGAACAAGGCCAGGGCATAAAATAGGGCTTTTTCATACCAACGGCTAGTTTATCAAAAATTTGAACTAAGGGTTTATGCCAAAGACCTAAAAACAACTGCAAAGACTAGAAGAAAAGGGCTAGAGCCATGAAATTTTTTTCACATGCTAACAATGGCACTAAACGGGGATGTGTGGCTCCTGTAGGCATAGCAAGGATCTAGAATCATTGGTTAAAGTAGACCATCCCACTGGAAAAGATTGACAATCAGAGAGCAATAGGACCAAAACCTAACAGACCAAGACAAAACAGGATAGGGGCAAGCAACTTTACAAAATTTACAGAATGTACAGACCTAACTACTATTCATGGAAAACAAAATACCTTCATTTGAAGTATTTCTTCAAGATTTGTCCATGAACTGGCAATTCCTAAATATCACCATTCAATTCTTTTACAACATATGAATATTGGCCCCATTTTTCATGAATTTGATATGGCCCTAGCTAGATGGGATCAAACTTACCATGTTTTCCTTTATCCTCCAGTCTGGCATTCCAAATTAACACCAAATCACCAGGATCAAACTTCCTCTCAACAGCCTTCTTATCATATAAATTTTTAACCTGTAACTACAATTTGGCATTTCTTGCAACTAATTCTCTTCTAGTCTCATCCAACCTAATGAGGTCCTCAATTCTCAACTGTATCTCATCATCTATATCATCATAATATAACTAAAAAAAACTTGTACATTTCCAATAAAT
Organism: Chamaecyparis obtusa; assembly: GCA_027943335.1. Classification (NCBI taxonomy): domain Eukaryota; kingdom Viridiplantae; phylum Streptophyta; class Pinopsida; order Cupressales; family Cupressaceae; genus Chamaecyparis; species Chamaecyparis obtusa. The sequence goes on from BSBK01007278.1 coordinate 1,936,622, forward strand.
TATTCTGAGGCATTCTTGCATGTATTCCATATACTAAGTCAAATGGTGCACAACCAATTGCCTTCTTCATAGTTACCCTATCAGCCCATACAGCTAATGGCAGTTTTGAATTCCATGCCTTCTTATTCTTTTTCAAGAATCCTCTTTAGGATTTTCATCAAGCTCTTATTTGTTGATTTTGCTTGTCCATTCCCTTATGGATGATAGGGAGAAGAGTATGACATCTGAATTCCTAGACCCTGGTAGAATTCCTTGTATTCAACAGACCTGAAGCACATTGCATTATCACTAACAATCCTCCCAGGGAAACCAAACCTTTTAACAATATTATTCAATAAAAAATCAGTGACCACCTTACTAGTTGCATTCCTTATAGGTATAGCCTCTACCCACTTTGTAAAGTAATCAGTGGCAACTAAGATCCATGAGTGTCCTCCACTTGACTTGTTTGGTATCTCCACAATGAAATCTATTCCCCATTGTTGGAAAGGAGCTTGTACTTCTACTAGTTTTAATGGCATGTTACCTAAAAATTTAAGCTTACCAGAGAACCTCTAACAAGCATCACACCTCCTTACCAACTATTTTGCATCCTTGAAGATTGTGGGCCACCAGAATCCTACTCTCAAGATTTTATGAGCAATTTTTTTACCCATATAATGCCCACCACAAACCCCTTCATGCATTTCTTTCAACAATACTTCAGCCTGATCTTCATCAACACATTTCAAAAGTATGCAATCTAAATTCTTTCTATATAATTTACATTTCACAATTACATACTTGATGTCCTATAATTTTAGTGACCTCCTCTGATTATCATTCATTCATGCTGGACATCTCATATCTCTCAATTAATAGATAATATCTTGATACCAAACACAATCATCCATATCACATGTATAATCAATTTCAGAATGATTTATCTAATTTGCATCAAGATTGGATTGAGCCATCAGTTTTGCCAATCCTTGTCCTCTAACCAATTTAGTAATTTGGATATCAACATTGAATTCTTGGATCCTATTAATCCATCTGCATCTTCTTCTAGACACCTCCTGCTATGAGAAAATATCCTTCATAGCTGCACTTGGCACAAAAGCAATCACAACTGCCATGCAACACACCAAGGTATGTCCTCCATGACATTTATTGAAGCTTTTTGTAGAGGGTTAGGGACACCTCTGTCATTTTTTCCTCTTGCAATAGGGACAATAGGCTTTCCATCCTTCCATTGGGTGTTGTAGGGGTAGTTCTACAATCTATTTTGCTTATTGAAATTATTGTTGAACTGAGGCCTTTCATTGGTAGGAGCACTGATGTTCCTATTTGCAGGTGCCTTCAAATCCTTCAATGCACTGAGCACCTTATCTAATTTATCTTCTTCTTTCCTCCTAGTTCCAACATTCCTATCATTTTCCTTTTTTGTATTTCTTGTCCCCAAACAACTTAGGGTCATCTCTCTTCCCACCCAACTTCCTTGATATCTTCATATTATTCTCAATATTGACAGCAATCCTAAAAGCATCTCTAAGGGTTCTTGGTTCTTTGTCCCTCAAAAAGTATCCCATTTTTCCATCAAATGTATTGAAGTATGTAGTTAGACAAACATTGTCATCTAACCGCATAACTTGGAACAACTTATGCATACCCTTCTGAAATCTCATGTTGAATTCAGTTGTAGACTCATTCTAATTTTTCCTTATGGTATTGAATTCATTCAACATGAAACTAGCATTAGGCCTATCACCTTACTACTCTTTAAAACATCTCTCAAAGGAATCCCAAGTATCAATACATTTATCAAGAAGTCTCTTAAACCAATCTCTAGCATCCTCCATTAGAGATTGAATTAAAAATTTCATGACTACATCCTCATGCTCTACCTCATAATCATTAAGCATATCAACAAATAGCCTAAGATGCTCCTCACAACTAATAGCATTATTACTAGAAAACTTAGGTACCTTATCTCTTATATCATTTGGAAAAGCATTTGGGTAGCCAGGAATCCCATCAAAACTAATCTTCCTATAGTCTTCTAGTTGCATAGGTCTTCTTTGAAATCCTAAACTAGTGTTCCCACTAGAATTATTATTTTTATCTACATTCCCACCCACTTGCACAATTGACTGTCTATTAGGATCAACAAATGATTTGGTAGATACATTAGGAATTATATTACTAGTAGTAGCATTGCTAAGTGGAACAGTAGTGTTCATAGATGGCATACCTAGTTCAGTAGTAGAAGGGCCATGAACATTAGCTGATGAAGCCTTCAAGAACTGGATCTTTCTTCTTTTCTCTACAATAGCAACATCAACTTTAGCTCTTTCCAACTCTTGAGCTAGAGCCTCATCCTCTTTTCTTTTTCTTTCTATCTTTGTCTCCCTATTTGATTTTGGTGGTGGGATCCCTGGTATTGTCACTGGTTTTCTTATTTGGACACCCACCATCTTTTTCTTTCCTTTTTCATTAATAACTATAGTAGGCCTAGTGATCTCATGTCCATCTTTACCCTTAGGCAAAGGAGCATAACTTTGCACTTGTCTGATCACAGGGCCTTCCTTATCAAACTCATGGTCTTGCAACAAGCATTCCTACTCACTTCTTAGAACTTCAAGATCACCAAAAACATCATGCTGCAACACCCTAGCAGTAGAAGCAAGCATCTTGTTTCTCTCCTTCATTTCATTAATCTTTCTAAGGAGAGACTATCTTTCTATTAGAGCATTCACCTTCTCAGATTCTCTCTCCTTTTGTAACCTCTTATGTATGGCATCCTGCTCTGCCAACTGCAACCTTAGTGCATTTCAATCATTTGGGTCTATCATAATGTCATCAGAACCTAATGACACATCCATATCAGTGAGATTTTGATATGGGAAATGGAATTTCCTTGGTCTCATGGGCTCCCTTTTGAAATTATCCTCATCAAGATCTAAATCAATCTCAAAACCCATCTCTCTAGCTTGTTCATCCTGACCTACAGGCAATGAACCCTTGTCTTGAAATACAGCCTTTGGGGTATCATAAAATTTATCTTCAGAGTGACCATCATCTAATCTAGAAACTCTATCTTGTGAACCTTCCTCACTTGAGGAAACATGTGGTGCTCTACCTTTGGTATTTCTTTTTTCTCTTATGGGAGCACTAGTAGACTCACCATTCATCCTGATCCAACTCTTCTTCTCTTGTTTAGGTAATTGTTCTAGAGTGACCTCCATAATTTTTCTAACAAAGGACCTAGTATTCCTTCTTTTTTCCATGATTTTTAGTCTATAACACTGGTTCTAATCCTTTTGAGTCACCACCCACCAAAGTGGGAAATCCTTAACTAAATACAATAGGAAAATAAGAGTTCACTTTGAAAACCTTTATCTTTAGACTCTCTCCAGCAGAGTCACCATTTTGTTGGTGACTCGGATGGGTAAATCAATCTGGTCAACAAAAGATTTTGAATATAACAATATAACCACAACCAGAGATCCTAACACATATAATTCTTCATTTTTGTTCTCCCTAGCGGAGTCACCATTTTTTTGGGAGTTCCCTTTGATCTTCAACTTGTAGATTGATACTTTGATGGATAACTTTAATGATACTTTGACTCTATCACCACTCCAAAGTCTACAAGGAAGAGGGCCAATTAACAAGGATCAACAAATGAGATCCTCCTACACTTTGAGCCAAGATTCTTAGGTGGGTGTACCCTTGATTCACTTCTTGAAAGGAATCACTAAATGTTATACCACTATACCCTTTACTAACTGATTGAAAGATTTTATCATTTGAATGTGTGTGTGTGATTGATGATGCTGGACTGCTTCCAAAGAACAGATCAGTGCCTTAGCCTAGGGCATAGAGTCACTTGATAACATATATCAACTAAGACCTTAACTCAAACACACATGAACTTAGAGTAAGTGCTTTTCCTATTACTCCCCTCACTCCCAAACCTGATCATCAAATTCCAATCCAATAATGAACCCACTGAAATCACCCTAAAGGCTTTAATCCCAACTTTTTTAGGAACTCCAAGCTGATCTCACAATACTCTTTGTTTACCATATGCTAATCCACCTTATGACATTAACATATATGAGTTCACAATCAAAACAAGAAGACAATCATCAATTTGAGACACGAATTCAAGTGTATTCTTATTAAATTCAAAATCAATACATGACCAAAATGACAAATGCTAGGAACAAAAAACAAAATCCAAGCTCTCCTTGTTTAGTATAATACCATCAACAACCAGGGACCAAAAAGAAATTTTTGGAACCCTCACCAAGTCAAAAATGCTACAATATATACCCCCTAGTCATCTTGGAAACCCAAAATAGGTTGCAACAAGCTACAGATGACTAGGGTTAGGGTTTCACCCACTAAACCAACTAAAATAGTCAAGAAAAGTAAATGCAGGGGAAGAAATCTAGGCAACCAGGAGAAGACAGATCCTGGAGTGATCCTCAATCATGACAATTCACTGAGAAGGTACTGAGAACCATGAAAATACCAAATTTGTCAACCTGTTCGGCCACCTACAAACACACCTCAAGCACAAAACCATACTTCTCCTAGTACAAAAACATCATGCCACTAACCACAGAGACCCTCGAATCAGTCGGCAATAACTAGTGCCACCAAACCAATCAAAATCAGCTCCAAAAACCATAAATTTTGGTACTTCCTATCGCTGGAAACCCTCTGCAAATTTGAATTTGAATTTCAATGGCTAGTTTCACAGTGCCAGTAGTGAATTGGTGGTCCACATTTAAATCTCAATCAACTTTAAGTCATGACCATCAGATCTTTCTCTTTCATGGGCTTTATGATTTATCACTTAATAGGAGCCCAGTCACATTTGGCGAACCAGCGACTAAAGGACTTCACCCACTCACAGAATGCTTTATGCCTTCACCAAATTATTTAGTTATTATGTGAATGCTTGTTCGCTAAATCTCTAAACCATTTAGAGAACTGCCATCTTTCTTTGTGAATGAGAGAACCTATTGAAAATTTGTTGGGCCACTAAACACCTTATCAGAACCGCTAAGACCTTAGACCAAAACCTGGGCCTGCTTTTAATGAAATCAATGGCTATCTTAAGTTCACATGGAGCATAAAGATTCTATCAGAACTTAAGAAAACCATTAGATTAACCTTTTACCTCCGCTCTATAGATCCTTTGATAGTATATGAAATAAACGGTCGTCTGATAATCTCATGTGTCAGAACAAACCCCTCAGATCATGCACCAACGGTCGATGCTCTGCAAGTGTCAGGACCCTCTGACAACTTGGAAACTAGGTCCCACTGACAACTACCATCATATTATATCATGGACCAAATAGAGACTACCATTTGTACCTACATGTCACCTTGGACCGACAGTTTGAAGTGTCATGTCACAAAGAGAATCAACGATCGTCGTAAGATCACAAGCCTCTGACAAAAACTTTGCAAACTTAGGACAACTGTAGGATTGAAAAGTTATCAGAGAGACTAGGCCTAGGAAACATTAAGCTGAAAACATAGGAAATATTAAGGCACTGACTTAGGAAAAATATTTCACCGAGACTTAGTGAAATAAAACAAAAGGGTCCGACATAAAACCCTAGTCGCATGATCGCATAACATGAAAAAGGTTCACGCGATCATGCGACAAAGAGGTTAACAATTTAGCACATGCATTTTAGAGACTTAAGTGGCCTGAATAAAGTAACACAAAATTAGAACAAGGCAAGGGCATAAAATAGGGCTTTTTCATACCAACGGCTAGTTTTTCAAAAATTTGAACTAAGGGTTTATGACAGAGACCTAAAAACAACTACAGAGACCAGAAGAAAAGGGCTAGAGCCATGAAATTTTTTGCACATGCTAACACTAGAGGACACAAAATAGTCACCACTTATACCCTTGAAATCTGAAACCCTTCACCATTAAGTGTATTATTCACATACTCCTTCTAAACCAATAAGGATCTTTCAGACACCTATGCTACCATCAGCAACTTACTGTCAAAGTACCCCTGTAAACCAGCATATTTCTTCTATCCAAAACATATTATCCTTGGGTCAAATAAACCACTACTTGGAAATGGTTGTAAGACATATTTCTTACCATCCTTGTGTACTAGATAGGTGTTCTTGAACCTATCATGTATATTCGTTCTCTTTGATTTATATGGCCTTCCTAAAAGGATATGACAACATGTCATTTGCACCACATCACATAGTACCATTTCCTTATAATTACCAATTGAAAATTCTACATAACCCTGCTCCATAATCATAAGGCTTTATTCATCACTTACCCATGAGGCTCTATAGGGTCTAGAATGTACAAAATTTTCCAACTTCAACTTGTTCACCATTTCATAAGAAACCAAGTTATCAAAAGAACCTGGATCTATTATCATTTTGCAAACCTTACCCTTACTCAAACATTTTTTCTTAAAAATGGATAACTCTAGTCTCCCTTTCTTCTGCATGACTATTCCTTTTCTCACCATGAGACATTCCCCTCTTTCAGGATATGCATAATCTATCCCACTTTCTTTCCTTTTTTGTTCATATTTTCTATTTTCACCTTTCTCTTGTGTCAACCCAACTCTCCTATCGGTTTTCCTTATGTTTTTCTCAACACATTTGTAGAAAAGATGTCGTACCTCTCCACAATTGAATCACTTACCATTGAAGCCTCTTGTTGCTCCAAATCTTCCACCACCTATTTTCCCATTCCTTTGATCATACATAGGCTCCTTTCCCTTTTCATTTCTTATGTGTTATTTTCCTTCATTGGATCTATTACCCCTACCCCTACTTGACTGTCCTCTTCCACTTCCTTGTCTTTCTTGTCTCCTCTTTACCTTTTCATTAGCCTTGATGGATAATTTTTAATATTACTCCATAGTTTTAGGGGTAGTAAGGCTAATTTCATCTTGAAAATTTAACCTTAGCCCTCCTAAGTATCTTTATACCTTTTCATCCTCATCATGTGAAATTCTAACATCCAACTTATGAAACTCATCGATGTACCTTTGGACATCCATGTCCTTGTGTCTAAAACTTTGCATCTTCTTGTACAAAGGTACTTTGTAGTCCTTAGGAAGGAAATTATCCTTCATTTTTCAATAATCCTTATCCATGAATTGATTCTGGTCATTCCATTCTTCCATCTGTCAACCTACAAATAATCCCACCAAAGTGATGCATGGCCCTTCAATCTGAACTTTGCAATCTTCACCTTTTGTCCATCCTCAACATCTTCACAATAAAAAAAAATTCCACATCATTGAACCAATAAATTAACTCTTGATCATTAATTATACCATCATACATAGGGATGTCAGAATTACCCTTGTATTCATTACCTTTAATGGCCTTAACAAGTTTTGTCATCCTTGCATCCTAAGGATCAATCTCTTCCCTTGGTGCTCTCTTCTTCTTCTTCTTCTTCTTATTCAACCTCTTCTTCATGGTCTCCTTGATCATTGTTCACTTTCTTATTGTTAATTTCCATTATATTTTTTTCCATCTCTGCTCTCATCTTACTTTTATCCTTGGCATATTGTGCCACAATCTTGGCAAGTTCAACATTGGTCATTGTTGGAGGCATTTCTTGAGCCTTTTCTCCAAATAGGTCCAATGCTTCTTTAGAAATGTACCTTATCCCTCTTCCAAAGGATAAAACTATGATCTAATACCACTTGATGTAGATGAGAGGTGATAAAATTTATTTATAAGGGAAATACAAGGTTCCCAATTACCCACAATGACTCTAATGACACCCAAATAGCTTACAATGACCAAACACTAACCAATATTTGAATAAATTCTCCCAATGGCTTATAATGTTTTTAAATACCTATCTTGAGGTAATCCAATAGGTTTCAAACTCCTACACTGACTCCAACCCTTAAATCTACTTTTTAGCCTTAGTAGGCCTAGGAATCCTAGTAGCCCTCAAAATGGGTAATAGGCCAAATAAATCCCAGACTTACCAAACAACTTGGTCAAAAAAATAGTATTTTAGATACCCATTTTTTTTCTCTAAAACATACCCAAAAATAAGATAGGGTTGTTTCAAAATATCACCCTCAAAAATTGTTGCTCCATTTTCCCTTCCTAGGCCTAGTTAGTCACTTTTACAAAGGAACCATATTCTAGACTTAACACCCAACCTTTATTTTTTTCACATAGTGTTAAAATTGTCCCAATTATTTGGATATGAAATCAATTTAGTTCTATAGACCTCCTATACACAAAAACCCCAAATCATTCCTCAAAACCCTCCAAAACTAGGGCCTTGTCCATGTCTCACCTCCCAACACTTCTTCAACCAAATGAAGGCTGATTCACCATCTCCTTTATTTCCTCTATAAACTTCATGCATAAAACATAGCCCTCTAATGGCTACTTTAGTGGTTTCTATAACTTAACCCCAACTAGTGACCCTTCAACCATGCCATTTTGCACTCTTACGGTGATCACCCTACATAATACCTTTCACCCTTACATAATAATGTTACAAATATACTATAAAAGGTTATTATCCATCCCCAAGAAATATAGATTACATAAAGGGGATGGATTACAAACCCATACTGTCAAAACAATAAAAAAATTAAACTTTTATAGGATAGTAAGATCATATTTCTCAATCAGTGATATATAATGATATGGATTAGATTGAAAATTTTTAAAAAGGTTATAATTTAACCCCGTAAATTATCTTAGATCCTCAATACATCAAGAATAGATAACAAAAATACAAAGAATTCAGTTTCTTTATTGTTTTATTGCTTTAAAATATGTAACAGTCCATACAGTCATACCAAATATGTACCATGCCCCCTTCTCCTCATTCTCAAGGTTCAAATAGCCTCTATAAAAACTCCCTAATTTATCTAAGTTGGTTGGATTGCCTAAAAATGTCAACTAATCCATGTTTTAAGGTTTCCCTCCAAGCTACACATGACCGTTGGAATTCAAACATTTGACTTTCAAACCTTATTTGAATGTATTCTAGAGGCTAAAAACCCTTCAAAATATCCTATATTGATTTCATAGAAACAATTATTATTTCCTAAGTTCACATTGACCCTACTAAACCCTTAAGGTACTATTGGCCACCCTTACAAATAATTTGGTCCTAGGGTCCTTATCGAGATCCTTAGGACTTTTAATCTTTCCATTAAATTGATCATTACAAATAGCCATGACTGGCCTTAAAATGTCCTAATTCACCTTGATGGATTCTTTGGAATCTCTATTCCAATCTTGTTCCCTCAAGTGTTCAAGTTTCCTTCTAGGTGCCCCTACAGCAAAAAACATCAATCCAATGAAATGAGCCATGTCTCTACCTCAAATCTAGTACCAAGAACATTAAAAGGAGGAGGTCATTACCTCAGAAGGTCTCTCATCAATCTAGCCTTTGTGCTCCTTCGACCAGTGATAGTGTCCCTCCTTATGGGACTCATGGATATTTGTCCCTCCTAATTATCAAAGTGATGTGACACTTCCTTATCAGTTCTATTATGATCAAGTAGACATTTGAGAATAGTCTAAAGTATTCATCTAGCATTAGGTTCTCTTGAATCACAAAGCTTCTCACTATTATTCTCTTCTTTTTTATCCTCATGCATAGTCTCTACTTTGTAACTCAAAGGAATCATTTGAATTCTACCCCTCCCACTTCCTCTACTACAGCCACCACTATGACCTCTCACAATAAATCTAGTCTCGGTAACAATCTTCCTACAACATGTCACGAAGAGGAACAATGTTTCCAAATTAAATTATATAAATCAATACATGATATAAAGTCATAAAGCAATAGTCTAAAATATAAGAGTGTTATATGTCTAAGTTTTTGTTTTAAGTTTCAACTACTAGACATCTAATGGGTGTACAAATTCCTAGAGTTCTTAGTGCATAAAATCATCCTCTAATACAAAGTGTAATGCTCTGCTAGGGAACCAAAAAGAAATTAACATAAACATGTTACTAAATTTATAGAATAATTTATTTTTTTGGAAAGTTTATAATCAACAAGAACATTAATTCATAACCAATACAGTGTATTATAAAGCATACTCATAAAAGCAACTCAACATAGATTACAATTCTCAAGGGTTCCATGATGTAAAATTATGTATACATTAATTAATTATAAAGATAAATCATAAGTGCAAAATATCATATGTAAAAATAACAATAAGTACATGATCAATTAAATCCTAACATTAGTAAAATTAATACCATAAGGTATACACAATAACCAACATCCACTGCACAAGTCGTAGGGTATGTATTAACAACTAAGTACAAAGTATAATACAACATCACAAAAGTATCACAACTGATACACAGATACATGGTACAATATACAAAATAAGAATGATATTAACAAGCCTCCAATGAGGAATAATAAAAAGGTAACAACAACCAGAATCATTCAACACTGATATATGAACATCAAAATATCAAATGGTAAAAGATTCACTACCACCCAACCTCATGGAACCTAAATGGTCCAGTCCCACCATGCTGAGGAGATAACAATAGATCTCACTCGGATATTATAACCCAAAACCAAAAAAAGGTAAAACTAAGCAAGGGATCATGGAATCTCTCTATATTAAAAGGTACAATTCAAAATGAAAGGTTAGACATACTAATCCTTGAGGAAACTAACACATGTAGGAAACCAAAGATGCATAAAGGGAAGTGTCATCACATTAGTCAACTCTAGAGTTACCCTAGTAGTCTCTTTGGACCCCAAGCCCCTAGTAACTCTATGAGGTATTAGTAACCTCTCATACAAACAATGCTACCAACTATGCCTCATCCAATCCACACAAGTGGCTAACATCTTCTCAAAAACCATCCTAGCCTCTACTAGCACTCAAGACATGGGTGAGGAACACAAATATCTTATTAATTCACTTTAAACTCTCAATTTATTTAAGTAATCACTTTATTAAGTAGCCTACAATGAGTTACCTTCATAGCCACTTAGGGTCTCAACCCTCATTGTCAGTGACTTCCCGTCTATACACTTATTTAACCTACCTAGGCTCACTGGTAACAAATTGATCTTACAGATCACATGAAGTATGCTAATCAAATTCAGCTGCATAGAAAAAAACATTTGGAACCCATATTGGTCCTCAAACCAATCATCATAAATGTATTCTCAAGTATCCTCATAAACATGAATTAAAAAAATCAAGTTGGAAAAATGATCGAGGACATAACAGCATCACAATGCACAGAAAGAACTTGCATAGTAAAACTCATCCCGAGCCTTTGGTTCACATTTTGAGAAAGTCAACTAAAATCCCAAAATAATCATAGTGACTCAATAAGGTATACACAAAAAGTCCATTAACCCAAAAGTCTGAAACCTTCAAAAATAAATATAATTTTAATTGATGACATAATAAAATTAATCATATTAATTAATATTAAAATATTTAATATTCCAAAAATTAAATTAATTAATATATTTAAATAATTATAACTATTTAAATCAAAATCATATATATGTATATATATAATAAAACACATTTTTTAATTTAAATTTATTATTATTATTATTATAAATAAAAATCTTTTCATTGGGGGGACCATGACCCCACCCCCTGGTTCTTGTGGGTAGCACAGGTTTCCCTATCATTCATTAGCATTACTACCACAACAACTTGGCTATCGTGCAGTAGCATTTCTACCATGCCAGCATGCCTACCATGCAATAGCCTGTGTTATCACCTGTAGCTAAGAGCTGCTAGGGGGGTTGGGGGAGAAAACAACCCTACACCCCCCCCCCCTAAATTTATTTTATTTTTTAATTTTTTTAATAATAAATTTATGTCAGAGAAATTCTCTGACATAAAAATAGAGACTCGTATTTTTTTTGAAATAAATAAACAAAAATAACTAAATTTTTTCATAATAATTGATTTTCTCCCTACAACTATGTGGTTAAATATTGGTACTCAATTGGAATGCAACCAACACTCAATAAACCATTAACTAAAGAATTTAGCTATAGAAATTGAATTTAAGTGAACCAACTAAACCCTCAAAAGAGGCTTATTACTTCCTAGTTGAAGAGATTTTAATCCTTTTTCTAATGTTCATCAATTTGGTATGAAGGATTAGTGACTTGACTACTCCAAAATAGAAGATCCAAATGCAATGCAAAACTAGAAATGAAACTAGAATGCAAGATTAACAATGCAAAATTGCTCTAGAAAATGAACTAAGCTAACAATGCAAGAGAGATACAAGCATATAAATGAAAAGAAAACTAATAACTAAGAATTCAAAAGTAGCAAGAGTATTCTAAAATACAAGAATGCAAGAATTCCAATTACCAAGATTGTCAAAATGGAACCCTAGAATGCAAGAGAGCTGGACCATTGAGCCAAGGAAGAGATTCCTTTTAAATGGGTTTCCTCAAGAATGAAGGGTGGAGATTAAGAGGAAAAAGATGTTAGGTAGAGATGTGTGGTGAGAGAGATCAATCTATGTGAGAGGATTCATTAATTTTGATTAGCCAAGCTTGATGGGAGAAAATGAAAAAATAGAAAATCCCCTTTTAATTGTCAATTAATCAAGATTAAGTTTCCCAAAGTAATCTTTTAACAAAATTGCTAGGACTTTATACTAAAGGTGAGTTTTGACAATTAAATGATTTCACAAGTTTTAATATGATTTAGGCTTTTATTTTTAGAAATAATTCAATTATGCAAGGGGGATTAATCAGGTTTCTTACATAATTATGTCTAGTAACTATTCCTTTGAGACATTAAATTTACTTTGAGGCAATTTGATCAAATTAGGTGCTTAGGTTCTACTAGAAATTTTTTAGGTGGTTACATTTTCCCTTGTTTGAATCGATGTGTGAGCAGCGCATGGATTCAACAAATAGATTGAAGCAAGATCAAAGAATAGCCTGATGTGAAGCGATGAGACTATTTGTGGTAAAAAAGAAACTGACTTTGAACTTGATCGAATGAAGATCGATTGAAGATCAAAGATATCAACTCTAGACTTGATTGAGTGAAGATTCATGAGCAAGACCAGAGTATCTAGCCTGACATGGAGTGATGAGACTGAATATTTGTCAAAAGAGCTTTGAGATAACTACCTCATCAAGGATTCTAAGGAAGCTAATAACCTTATTGAGAGACAATACCATATTGATATGGGTCCTTATGAAGCTGATATGCCCTAGGAATGTTTTTCAATTGATATCAGGTCCTAAAAAACCTTACATGCTCCAATATTTTAAATAGATGTCTGCTAGAGAGATGTGGAGAATCTCAACTTGATATGGTTCTTGATGAAGCTGAGATGCCCCAAGCCATGAAGCTTGAATTTATTAGCAAATTAGGATTGATTACAGAAGAATATTTTCTATATTTTCATGCCCCCTTAGGATCAAAATCAAAATGAGGCAGAGAGGTTAGAGCCTAGTTTGATTGATTGAATTAGTAAAGCTTGATAGATTCTGAATAGATTAGAGCTCATTTAGAGCTATTTTGAGCTCTTGATGACCAGATTTGAGTGAAGTTTGACTAATTTTGACCAAAGTTAACTAGATTAAAATCACTTCATTGATATATTTGCATGAGATTGACCTCAAAGGTTTGAGAAATGAAGGCAGAAATGAGCGAGAAGTGATAGCGTCAACGGTCAACTGTATTTGACCAAGAAGAGTTGAATTTATAATTTGACTAAGTAAATGATCTCAGATTTTGATTTTGATCCTAAAAATGGATTCAAGATGTACAAATTAGCTAAGGGTGCAATTTTCACAAGATTTGGAAAACTTTGAAAATTAGGTCAAAATCTATAAAAGGGCCCTCGACGGGTCATTTTCAATTCATTTGCTACAGTTGACTTTGAGAGCTCACAGACCTCTAATGATTTGAAAATGCCAATTCCAGTCTGAAATCACCGATTCAAGTTGCAGAGATGCCACAATAGGCATAGAGTGTACAGTGCCCTTGTAAGTAGTCGACTCCTCTTTGTGATTTGATAGGTTTTAGCCATTTTTTAGTATTTTTTTGACATTTTAAGTTTCATGCCCTAGATTATCATATGATGAAATAATTTCATCACACACCTCTTTGAGGTTCATTGTATGATAAAATGGTTTTAAGTTTCATTGCATGATATGTAGGAGCTAGTTATTTCATTGTATGGGCCAAAATTTACACTGTTTGTTTTGTTTCAAAATACGTCTTCTATTGTAGTTGATTTGTAACCTTGCAGAGATGCTTAGTATTTGATTTCTAATAGCTTGATGTTCAATTTGTACTAATTACTAGTGTGTTTCCTTGTGTTCTTTATTACAAATACATATACATGATCCCATATTCTGATGTTCTTATCCACAGGCACTTAGATTGGCTCGATATTGTTTCCAGAGGACTTAACGCTACTTGATCAGTGTGGGCTAGGAAAGCTCCTCACTATGCCTGACATCTGTGTGAATCATAGATTACTTACATTGTTAGAAGAGAGGTTCCACTTGAAGCATAATACATTTCATCTACCCATTGGTGAGATCACCATAGCACTAGAGGATGTATACAGGATTCTTTGACTTCTAATAGTTAGGGAGTTGGTTTTTTATGATCAGGATCCAACAGAGGGGATGGCAACCCTTAGGAGGATTTTTTTAGGATGATACCATTATTGATCATCATATTACATGGCATTACATGCTAAGGTAGTATGACCAAGATTACCCACTTCCTTATGTATTAGATGGATTGATAGGGTGTGTCTCTATGCTAGACCATGACTATTAAGGCTTTCAATGTGGATGGGGCCTTTATTTTCATGATATGCTAAGCAAGCCATGAAAATTTAGTTGGGATGTGTTTCTTTTGTGCCACATGTACCAAGAGCTCCATGAGATTATTTATTGACAGGGGTGCAACATGGAAGTAGGCATTATAGCTCTATAGATATGATTGTGGGAGTATATCTTGGTAGCACATCCAGCTACATAGCCAACCCGAGGAGCATGCATGCCCTATATATTTAGATAAACTAGTTATATTCACCAGCCCAATTTGGGAAATATAAAATTTTTGTGCTAGCAATTAGATGATATTGCGGTGATAGTATGGAAACCATACTTGGTCTATGAAAGGTGATATGGCTCAGCCCTAGAGTACTCATTCATGTTCAGTAGTAGGCCACTGATCTGCAGGTAAGATCTTGTGATTTCTGAGATATTTTTTATGTTATTTTTCTTCATTGATATATCCTTGTATGCTGAGTTCTGATGAGCATTGTTTGTGTTGCAAGAGTGCTCCCCTAGTGGAACAAGGTGCCAGTTTGGGAAGCATCGGGATACACTAACTGATTTTGCTACCTATGCCTGTTATGGAGATGAGGAGGCTAACTGGGGGTTGTGATGAGTGTATGTCTTCATCATTCAAGAGATGAGGGACATGATGGGGGCTGATTGGGACTATTTACTTGCTATTATTAATGATAATATGATTCCTTCTTACAAGAAGCATATGATAGATCACCCCTTTCCCTGGTTTATAGATCTAGACGAGTAGGTTCCTAGATTAGATGAGGAGGATCCTTCGGATGAGCCACAAAGGGGAGGAGCTACTAGAGGATAGGGTGGTATATCCCAAGGATAGGTAGGAGAGAGCACTAATCAACCATAGGTACAAGGTCAATAAAGGCATCATGGAGAGAGGGGATCATTAGGGGCAGTGGGAGTGGTAGTGGCAACTAAGGAGGAGATGGAGGAGGAGGGAGAGAGGCTATTAAGGAGGAAGGTGGATAGGGGACACCTCCTTAGGAGAGATCAGTAGGGGAGGCCATTGGGAGAGGGATAAGAGACCATGGATGGGGATAGGGGACACCTCCTCAGGAGATATTATTGGGGGAGTCCATTGGGAGAGGGATAAGAGACCATGGATGGGGGGTGGAAGAATAGGCACCACCTACTAAGGTACTGAGAGAAGAGGGAGTATAGGGTACTACTACATAGGAGGTGGCACAACTCAAAGAAGACCTTGTAGAGGCACAAATGTAGAGAAGAATTGAAAAGGCTCAATTACAACTAGTAGAGTGAGACAAAGATCACTAGATATAAAGCTCCAGAGTGTGTGAGACCAACTATAGTAGATGGTGACATATTAGGCCTTTGGAGAAGTGTACTATTATGTATTATATATTAGGGTAGTGCTAGTTGTAGCTAGGGAACCTTCGCATTCTTAGCTTGGTGCCTAGTCTGAGGGGGTTGTACCAATACAAGTGCCATCTAGAGTTGATGGACTTCCTCCTCCACCCCAAGATCACATAGAGGGAGGGAGTTAGTCTTGATTCTCCCCTTATTATATTATCCCTTTCTACTAAATTTTAATGTATCCACTTGTGATATATGCATTGAGGATGCATCATTTGTGTATATCTCATGTCATGTATATGATTTTACTTCATATCCTTGTCACTAATATTGCATAGTGTAGATCTAGATAGTAATGCTTCCTTCTTCTTTGATGTCATGTTCATTCTGATGCTTGTTTCTCTTCTTCATACTAATTCATATATGGCGTAATGAAAACTTAGCAATCTAGGCCCCTTTATGATGATACTAACCTTAGTTTGTGAAGATATTAGTCAAATTCAATAGAAGATGTTGTAGTTGATCACTTCAGAAAAGAGAAAGGAAGGATGAACCTATAGCTGTTCATTTATCATAATTTGAGCATTTGGGATATTAGGGGTCAGTACAACCTTCACTGGTGCAAGAGAAACTATGGAAATATCCTTCATAGGATAGAGTCTCTGAACACCATAGAACACTTTCTTGGAGTTTGATTAGCTTTCCCAGTCACCAAGCTCTCTCCCATTCACTAGATCAAAGCAAGTTCCCTAACTAGGCTAGCTCTAGCTCGCCTAGGGATTTCTTTCAAAATTCATTCCTTTGCAACCTAAAGAAATAAAACACATATTTACAATGTATATACATTTCTCTAACATGTTCTAGGTGGGCGTGCAAAACCAACCATATAATCTTAAGTTAGAGCCATTTTAAGAGCCTCCACTCTAAATAGTCTAGCAAGTTGGTCTCAGAGGAGATTTTAACTTTCAATGCTTAAAAGTAAACTAAATAACTTTTAAAAAGTTCTAGTCTAATTCTCAAAACATAAAGAATTAAAACATGCAAACTCTTGCTCTAGTTCAATCCATGGTTAAGGATGACCGAGTTCTCAATTCATATCATTCACGGGTACAGTCTTGACAGTCACAAAACTAATACAATTACTCAAAGAAAAATTACTTCTAACCATTGGTCTCAAAAAAAGCAAGCCATAAATAGGCTTAGACAACCTAGCATGGTTGGTATTTGACCTATAACTAACTCCTAGGCTCAGACAGGCTGAAGACCAAATGTTGTCATGACAACTTTTATATTTTTCTTGACAACTTTGTCAAGATTGAGCCATGAGGTCTAAATAGACTCTCTCAACTATTATAAGCCTTCTAAGACCCTTTTTCCACTTAATCACACTCATTTAATTCCTTTCCATAGTCAAGATACACCTTTAATTGATTTGCAACTCCCAATGGCATACAAGCCATATGCTTGGGTCTTCACCAAGACTATCAAGACCATCACTAGGACTTAAACCAACTACTTAAGAACCTTATAGGAGTACTAACATACTTACTAACTAATACACAAAACCAAAATTCCTTATAGGATAGTGACTAGGCTAGAGTCACTACAAGCCAAAACTAGGTGTCTAGGAGCTAGGTTGGCCAAGAACCTAGGTGCTCTTACACCACCTATATTACATTGTTATCTTGTTGATTGCTCTGGAATCCATACAAATTATCCATTATCATTGCTTATTAGGTGCCAATACAATAGGTACTACACAAGGACTCAAACTTTCTTAGATCAAACCTTTCTACAAAAATTCTTGAATTTATCAGTTCAATTCCTGATTCTTGGTAGGTGTCAACCAATGTGGTGCCTTATTCGGTAAACTAGCTCAAGGGATTAGATCCATGAAATGATCAATTCTTCTCTTTGGTGGAGAACCATTAGGCACATTATCATAAATTATCTCTTTATACTTGGTGAGTAACTTATCAATCTCTTCAGGGATGCTATCCTCTATTTTCTTACTCAGTTTGTTAGGAATCACAACAAAACATACACCATTCTTCTTCAAATCCTTAATAAACTTTCTTCCTTCCATCAATAAAACTTTCACAGATGTAAAGACATTACTAATAGATTCTTCAATAAAAGGTAACAAGATTTTTCTTCTCCCATTAGCCAAAATAGTATACTTATGCAATCTCCCATCATATATAGCATGCCTATCATATTGCCAAGGTCTACCAAACAAAATATGACAACAATCCATGGGCATGATATCACATAACACCTTATCATAGTACTTGCCAATTTTAAAATTCACGTAACATTGTTCACTTACCAAGAGTGTATGCTCATCCTTGATCCATGAAATTTGATAGGGCTTCAGATGTTCCAACCTTTTCAACTACAACTTTGTAACCATTTCCTCAAATGTCAAGTTATTTGAGCTTCCACTATCAATGATTATCTTCCATACTTCATCAGAAACTCTACATCTAGTCTTGAACACACTTTTCCTTACCAGATCTTCCTTATTACTTTCACTCCAAAGTTCTCTCCTTACCATCAAGTTCTTTTCCTTATCAAGTTTATTCGGTGACTCTTCTTGCACCAAAGCATTTCTACTGCTACTAACCTTATTAATTGCATTTGTACACTCAAATGATCTATTTCCTTCTTCTCCACAATTGTAACAAGTTCCTCAAAGACCACCTCTACCTCTTTATCTTTGCTCATGTCTTTTGTTCAATTTCTCCTTAGCTTTCAATGCAAATTGATAAGCTTTTTCAATGTTCTCCAATTTTACTAAACTGATTTCTTCTTGGATGGAAACTCTCAATCCATTTAGGTACCTAAAAATTCTTTCCACATCATCTTCATCATGTCTAGATTTGATATCTAATCTATAGAATTCCTTAGTATACTCTTATACCGAGCTATCTTTCTACCTCAAAATTTTTATTCGCATAACTAGGTTAATCTAATAATCACAAGGTAGGATCTTTTCTTTCAATTTATTCACCATATTATTCCATACCTTAATTTTTTCTTTTCCTTTCCTCTTTCTATCAAACTATAGATGTTCCCACCATAAGGAGGCATGACTTTTCAACTTTGTGCTTGTAATTTTCACCTTCTTTTCCTTAGGGATATTTTAATATTCAAATTACTTTTCTATCTTAGTGATCCAGTCCACCAATTCATCTGAATCTAATTTTCCACTATACTCAGGAGGATTGAAGTGTGGTGTAGATTTTAGATTTTTCAAAGCCTTCAATAATATTTCCTCACCTTGATCCATCACCAGTGTAGGTTATACATCACCTTGTTCTTCCTCAATTCCATCATCACTAACATCTTCAAGATGTCTTCCTCTTTGTTGGGCTATCTCAATAGCTTCTAATCTAGTAGAAAATTATCTCAACATGTCTGCTAATCTTGGATCTGCATCTTGCCTCCCACGAACCATCTTGAAACCCTCTACAACTATAGGCTAGATCGCAATCTGCTACCCCACAAAAAATCAACTAAGGTTTGAGAAGAAGGAACCCTCAAACATAGATTCACAAACCTAGATCCAAATCTCACCTCAACTCTGATACCACTTGATGCAGAGGGGGATGAGGAGAGGGGCCAAAGGAACACCCTAACTAGATCCACCTTGTAGAGATCACATGTGGAAGAAACAAACACACAAGTGAGAGAGAGAATGTAGCTCAGCTTCTTATATTCATTCAAATTGATTCATACATGTTAGGTTGTAAGGCCTTCCTGGTTTAGGCCAGATATTACAATTCAAGTATAGAAGTCCTCCAACATGTGAGGATCTGAAACTATCTTCAATCTTCTAACTTATACTACTAATGTCCTAAATTGATCTCCTAAAACTAAAAATAAGGATTATAATATATACAAGAGGCTACCGAATAAGTCAGCCTTCAAATCCACCATCAATAGAAGAAACGACTAGATCTAAGTCCACACACTTCCCAATGATAGATTCCAACATTACATCTACAACCATAATTAATTTCACAAGTCATCCTCAACAGAAAATTAAAACAAACAACTCGGTAAGCAAGGATAACCGAGTGCCAAACAAGCATCACTGAGCGCCAAGGAAATAATCAAGCACTGAAAAGATAACCAGCCATCCTTGGTTAACAAAGGAAACTGAGAAACTATTGAGTCAACTCGGTCAAAGCAAGAACTGAGTAACATAGGAAAACACAAAAAAAATTGGTGACACATGATTGCCAAGGACCCGAGATGCTCCTGCATCACAATTAATCATCCCTAGATAGACAAGAGGTAAGGCACCAATAGGATCAAGGGAAAAGACTCTAGCATCATCATCATCATTTATAGTTGTTGAGGATAAGTCGAGGAATTTATCTTCCCTAAAGTTGTCTTGACCATGACTTATTGAAGGATCATTGGAGAGATTATGTGAGGTATTCTGTGAGCCTACCTCTTGAGGTCCAAAATGATGATCAAGATCTCATTCTACTTCTCTCTAGTACAAGAATATTTTTATGGGAACCATCATAATCCTAGATCATGAAATGAAGTTCCAGTTTGGATTCTAAGGAGGAAGAACTTCAGGAGGACTGTTTGGAGGAGACTCCTCTTCCTCAAAGATAGCTTGAACAAGAGGCACTATAAAAAGTTCTATAGTTGGATGGTCTTGATTAGCCTCTGATTTATGTTGCAGGTTATAACTTTCACCATCCTTGAAGGTGGAAATAGGAGAATTTTTATAGATCACATCAACCTTTATATCAATTTTTGCATCAGATAATTTTTCTCAATCACACTTGTGTGAGTTAATTCTACAACTCACAGACCACCCCAGGTACTGAGCTATGGTCATGGGAACCTCTTCATCATGACTCTCTTGATTGGAAACTCACCTTTCAATCTCATCTAGGTTGAGGTCTATTGTGTTAGATTGGCTACTTGAATATCCATCGATTGAAGGTGTTCTTGGTTATCTACAATTGAAGAGAAATCTCCATAATCCAACAGAGATAAGAAGGGTATTCTGGGTTGTCTAGATTCTCTAGATGACATAATGAAAATAGGTAAATCAAGAATATGTACAATAATGACAAGCTTCCCCCAATTAGGTTGTCTCTTCTTGGTAGAGTGATGCCAGCGTAGGGAAGGTAAAGGCAGAATCATGGTTAATTGACTCTACTTAAACCCACAACAAGCTCTGTGAAGAGTTACACATGGAAGCAATATGAAAAAATGAAAGAAAGTAGTAAAACACAGTATATATGTGACAAGAAACTGGAAGCAACAATGGAACAAATATTATATTAACAGTAACATGCCCGGTTGTGAGGCCTTCTAGGTTTTGACCTTATATAATGAATCTGTGAAATCAGAATCATAATTCACATCCTTCTACTTGGTCTTCTAATATCTCACTTCCAATATAACTAAGCTATCCTCTATAACATCCCAAGCTTCCAATAAATATCTCTCAAAGCCATAAGTCAGGCAGTCAAGCATTTAATTACATTATAGGTCCACTTAGGAGAAGAAACCAAAAATAAAGCTAGAAATAACAAAATAGAATGCACCTTTACATTCAGGTCCACACATGATCCAAGAACATATCCTCAATTATGAAAGATCTAATTTCACCACACGGAACCACGCAAGGCAAAATACCACATGTTTCATGTGAACCTAGCGGTAAATCGATACCTAAGGGAAATGGTGATAACTTCTAAATCTAAATGAATCAGGATGTGTGCTCTTAGGATAAGGTCCAAGAATAGGTCTAAGGCATAACATTAACTTCACAAGTCATAAAACTAACAGAAACATCGGCACAAAAACAAACACCAGACAGGTATAGGAAATAGAAACTAATTTTTTTTTTGGTGATGCAAGATTGCTCAAGACCCAAGATGCTCCTATATCAGACACCTTGGGTTAGAAAAGAATTGATGTCCACATTAGGTACTACTCATACTTTGACTTGAATCATAAAGATCCAATTCAGCTTGTGTAATCTGTGAACTGTCTTCAACCAGCTTATCTTTCCATTGAACTAGGTATTCCATGTAGTCCTTTCCTCTGGTAATCTTGCTTATTCTACTATTCATAATCTTCACAATGTTTTCTTTGTCTTTCTTAGGAAAATCCATGTTATCTTCAATCTCATTGTGTGATTCAAAATACTCAAAGATGTCTACAATATTGAATATAGGTGATATATCCATGTCGTCAGGCAATTCTACTTCATAAGCATTTCCACTATCAAACTTCTTCAAAATCTTAGAAGGTCCAAATTTATTCATCTTTAATTTGTTGTAGGTACCAACAAGAAATATTTTTTTCTTCAAATGAATCATGACTTCATCTCTAGCTTGAAAATATTTATGTCTTCTTCTCTTATGTGCTCTCTTCTTATAGTTCAAATTACTATCCTCCAGATTCCTCTTAACTTCATCATGAAAAGTTCTCATGTATTCTTCAAAATGATTAGCTTCGGCACTTCTTCTGGTATCAGTAGGTAATTCTCTCAACTCTATAATTCCTTTAGGATGAAATCCAGTAACAATCTCAAATGGTGTCTTCTTAGTACTTCTATTCACAAAATTGTTATACGCAAATTCAGCTTGCGCCAAAACCAAATCCCAAACAGTAGGCTTATCTCCAACTAAACACCTCAACAAGTTTCCCAAACTTTTGTTCACAACTTTAGTGTATCCATTTGTTTGAGGGTGAAATCAACTCAATATTAATCTTCTTCCAAAGTGTTCTCCAAAAATAACTAGTAAACTTAGTATCTCTATCTGAAACAATAGATTTAGGAAACCCATGCAATCTTACCACTTCCTTGAAAAAAAATTGAGCTACATGTAATGCATCAAATGTCTTCTTACAAGGTATGAAATGTGCCATCTTTGAAAATTTGTCAACTACAACCAAAATAGAATCATTACCTCTCTGAGTTCTAGGAAATCCAAGAACAAAGTCCATACTCACATCTTCCCATGGTCTATCAAGTATAGGCAAAGGAGTATACAATCCCACATTCTAACTAGTTCCTTTTGCTACTTGACAAACTCTACAAATTCTCACCATTCTCTATACATCTCTGTAAATCTACGGCCAAAAGTATCTCTCAAAAATCAGTTTCACAATCTTATCAATCCCAAAATGTCCAGCAAGTCCACCACTATGCTTCTCTTTTATGATGTTTTCTCTCATAGATCCTCCTAGTATACATAACTGGACTCCTTTAAACAACATGTCTTCCTAAATGAATTAATCAGTCCACTTGTCATTCCCTATTTTCTCCTTACAAGCCTTCCAACATTCTGCAAAATCAATGGCAGTCTCACACAAATATTTCAAATCATCAAAACCAAGTATCTCAACTTTCATCTCAGTCAGCAAAATTCTTCTTCGGCTCAAGGCATCAGCAACCTTATTCAACTATCCACTCTTATGTTTCAATGAAAATGAGAAATTATGCAAGAACTCAACCCATTTCATGTCTCTAATTCAACTTATTCTAACTTCCCAAATACTTTAAATCTTTATGGTCAGTATATAACACAAAATCTTTAGGCATCAAATAGTGTCTCCACTTCTTCAAAGCTTGAACAATAGCATAGAATTCCTAATCATAAACTAAATATTTTCTCTTAGAATCATTCAACTTTTCACTAAAGAAAGCTATAGGTCTTCCTTCTTGACTCAAAACATATCCAATTGCACTTCCACTAGCATCACATTCAACTTGAAAAACTTTACTAAAATTAGGCAAAGCAAGTGTAGGCAACTCTGCAATCTTTTGTTTCAATATTTCAAAACTCCTATGTGCTCCATGTGTCTGTTTGAAATCCTTTTTATCTCCTCTCATGGTTTCAATCATAGCATTACAAATAGAACTAAAAATTTTGATAAACCTTCTATAGAAAATTGCCAATCCATGAAATGAGCTTACCTCTCCAACATTCTTTGGTGTAGTCCAATCAAGTATAGCTATTACTTTCTCAGGGTCCATCCTCAAACCATCAGCTGAAATCACAAAACCAAGATACACAATCTCTTCTTTCATAAATGAACATTTCTTCAAGTTAATCAACAAATTTTCTTCCTTCAACCTCTGTAATACTTGTATGATATGCTTAAGGTGTTCTTCCTTAGTCTTACTGAATATCAAAATGTCATCAAGATATACAATTACAAACTTACCCAAAAATCTTTTCAGAACTTTATTCATCAGCCTCATGAAAGTACTAGGTGCATTAGTCAAACCAAAAGGCATAACCAACCATTCATACAAACCTTCATTAGTCTTAAAAGAAGTTTTCCATTCATCCCCTTCTCTAATCCTAATCTAATGATATCCACTTTTCAAATCAATCTTTGTGAAATACTTTGCTCCACTCAAACTATCCATTATGTCATCCATCCTAGGCAAGGGAAATCTATACTTCACTATGATTTTGTATATGGCTCTAGAATTAGTACACATTCTCCATTCACCATTCTTTTTAGGTGCTAACACAATAGGTACTACACAAGGACTCAAACTTTCCCTAATCAATCATATTTCAAGTAATTCTTGCACTTGTCTATTCAACTCAATCTTCTCATCTGGTGTCAAACTATGTGGTGCTTTATTAGGAAAACTAGCTCCAGGTATCAAATCCATATAATGACTTATACTTCTCATAGGTGGTAAACCATCAAGTACATTATCAGAAATGATATCACTAAATTCAGTCAATAAAGATTCAATCTCATGTGCATGTTCTAATTCATCTTGCTTTCCAATTTTCCTTGTGAATAGAGTAAAAGGTGAACACACAAGATAATACAAAGGGAGATCTAACACAATAGGGCATCTAAATCCACAAAAGAAAAGGAGTAAGTATGTTGGGTTCACCAAAATGAATAGAGGTAAAATGAATTCAACCCTATTCAAATGTATAGGGGGAAATATGAGATCTATTCTCAAACCCAAATTCTCTAAAGAAGAGATCCAATTTGATCAACTAAAAGGTTAATACACAATTGAATCAATTTGTGAAGAATATGGAAGAGAGAGAGAGAGAGAGTAAATCAAATATTTTCCTATGGAGGAGGATGT
Source organism: Chamaecyparis obtusa (assembly GCA_027943335.1). Taxonomy (NCBI): domain Eukaryota; kingdom Viridiplantae; phylum Streptophyta; class Pinopsida; order Cupressales; family Cupressaceae; genus Chamaecyparis; species Chamaecyparis obtusa. Next base: position 1,961,928 of record BSBK01007278.1, read on the forward strand.
ATATATTATGTTTGGAAATCTGAAATAATTGAAGTACAAATACTAACCTCAAATTAGGGTAGATCTAGAAAATGTTGAATTCTAATGTCTGTGTACACTTTTGAGAAAATCTAAAACTTGTCCTGGGCTGGAAATGCCAAGATAGAGAAAACTCATAAATCTTTCTCCAAGATGGCTCAGCTCAGGTGTGACCCTCATAAAAGGTCAAATACTACATTCTTTATTTGAAGTTCGATTCAAATTCTGTTCACAAATCTTAGAAGTTTTCTGAAAAAGGTATCCAAATTCACTCTCAGATCTGAAATTCCACACTTGTACCTACAAGAAAATGGGGGTTTTTCTTGTATGGGAGGTTTGCCTTGGTCAAACCCCAATTTAGGAATTAACCTTGAAATTGAATTGAAATGTATTGTGCATAAACAAAGTAATTGAAACAAATCACCTCACTTATGTTGAAGTCCTTGTAGAGGATTCAAATCCTCAAATCCACAAGTAGGAATGAATGTAGGATGTCTCCAATCAATGGTATTTGATCTTTAACACCAATCTTGATTTGATATTTGCATATGAGAAAGCTTGCATGAATGGAGAAGAATGGATCTTCAAGGGGGCTCCAAAGAGATTGAATCCTTCAATGGCTAACAATGGATCTCCTTGATGGATGGATGCTTGAACACTTGAATGCTTGAAGATGTGAGTGCTTGAAGACTTTCTTGCACTTGAGAGCTTGAGCACTTGAGATGTGAAAGATGGATATCAAAATGAAAGAGGAAGGCCTCCTTTTATAGTGAACTAGGGCACACACCTCTAGAGGGGCCATCTTGGAGAATTAAATCCCAATTAGGTCCTAACCTTTAGAAAATATACCTAGATTAAATGCAATTAGAGGATTTACCATCTTGAAACCTGAAATGGTGAATCAAGAGGTGGGAAAATAAATCTCTTGAAAGCCTGATGCCCAAAAATCATGGAAATTGGAGATTTGAAGGAAGGGGGAAAAATCAAGGTTGGACCTAACCTAGTGAGGTCCAAGCTTGATCCTGACCTAGTCAACTTCAAGGTCGACCCTAACCTAGTCAAGTTCAACCTTGACCCTGACCCTGGTCCTAGATTGACTTAGAACCAAGTCAGGAGGTCCCGAAGATGCCCAGAAACCTAGAATTGATACCAAAATAGGATAGAATGTCAAGGATAGACACAAAATCCTATGATTACTATGATGAAGGCCAGGAGGATCTATTTCTACATCCTACCTATAAAATAGAGCCATGGAAGAGGGAAAATTAGTAGAATCGTTAAGATCCTAACCCTAATTTCACCTAGAATGAAGAAATCAAGTGGAGGGAAGAAGTGGAAAGCGGGGAGAAAAGCCAAATACATGCAAAGATCTGATCAAGGCACTTGACATGACCCCAAACCACTTACTCAGAGGGCTAAATGCTCTTATCATAAAATTTCTTCCATTTTAAGATGATACATTTGTTGGCAATTTGGCTGAAGTGAGTACATAGATGTTGTCATTATGGAAACATATGATCCACATTAAGAGCACATAGGTCAGAGAGCAAGTATGGCAGATCGCAATGAAAATTTGTCTAAGTGTGAGACAATGTTTTCACAGTGTACCAGGATACAGTTTTGGTTTGTGATGTTGACTGGAGCAATTTCAGTGCTTGTGCACTTGAACATAGATGCTATGATGGCTACTAATGACCCATCTCAGAGTGAAAGTCAGTATAGCATGTACAGAATTAGTTATGACAGTTTTACTGAAGACAGTGTGAAGCCAATAGGACAGAATATGAAGGTAGAATTGGTAAAGAGTTAAGGGATTATTTTGTTTATCAAAATAATGACTTAACAATATAAAGGGATGACATCCTAGATGTTAACCCTTAGATAAAGATATGTGGAAGCCAACCATGTAAAGTTATTAGCCTTAATAACTTGTATATATGCAATTGTAATTGTAAAGAAAAGTAGCAATGAAAAAGTGATGTAATGAATGTAATTGTAAAGCTGATGTAATGAATGTAATGATGATGTGAATATAAGAGCAGAAAAGGAATATTGATACAAGAAAAATAAGGTTATGTACCTTGATCTACATTGTATATTACTTGTTTGGGCAATGGGCTCATCTAGTAATCAGATTTTGTATCTACAACTCCTAATAGGGTTGAGGCTTCTAACAAGGCCTATAGTCCCTTAACCGGGACTGATACACTATACATATGTAATAGAATCCTAACAGGGTCAACATCCTTAACAAGATACTTTTGATTAGTGGATCTTTGTGGGTACCATCCCCACCGGGGTTTTCCCTTGGCCAGGGTTTCCTCGAGAATATATCATGTGTTATGAGTTCTTTATTGTTATGCATATTGTTTAGTTTCTTATGTTATGCATGTATAAAGATAATCTATTATATCCATAATTGGGCAAAAGATAAAGTTTTTAGAATATTGATTCACCCCCCCCCTCTCAATATTCCCTATTTCTAACAATTGGTATCAGAGCTTAGTTACTCGAAGAATCATTCAAGGAAAGCCTAGCAGCTTGAGTAAGATCTCTATGGATATGGATCAACTACAGAAGAATCTTGATGAAGCTCTTGAACAAATTGATATGCTTACTGATGAAAGAAACACTTTGAAAAGAAAGTATGATGATGCAAAAAACCTTATTGAGAAATTGAAGAACAAATTAGAAGATCTGAGATCTGAAAAGGAATCTAAAATTCTTATTGAAGATTTTGATAGCAACTTGGAAAAAGAAAATGAGATCCTTAAGCATGAATTGAAGATAGTGAATTTGAAGCTTAGTTTGAAAGATGGAAATAGAAAAATGAAGTAAATCTGAAATCTGAGAATGAAAGTCTAAAGACTGAAAATGAAGAACTAAAATCTAAACTTGAAAAAGTGACATCCGAATTTGAGAAAGTAAATGTGAAGTATGTAGAACTTGAGAAGTACAATAAGATTGTGAAAGGTGAACTGACTCAATCCAAACAACAACTTGAAAGGCTATATTCAAATAGTGAGAATATCGATGAACAAGTTTCTTTTGGGAAACCATCCTGTGATAAGACTAGACTTGAATTTAATATATTCAGAACAAATGATGAAAGCAAGAAACCAGATCTAAAGACATCTGAAAGCATAAATGAGAAGAAGCCTGATGAGATCAACAAATCTGATGACACACCTAAAGGAGAAGAACCACCTAAAGAAGAAGAATCACCGAAGCAAGAAGAATCACCCAAAGGTATGAAAAGAGAATTCAAAGGTAGATGTTTTGCTTGTAATACTATTGGTCATTTGAAAAGAGATTGCATAGGTAAACAATTTAAACCTTTTAATGGTTATTGTTATAATTGTCATGGTTTTGGACATAGAGCTATTAAATGTAGAAAACCTAAAGTTATTGAGAATAATTATGGTAATAGAATGTTTAGGAATACTAACAATGAAAATAAGAGACCTACTGAAGACATGAACAAAAGAAATGAAGCAGTGTGTTATAGATGCAATAAAGTTGGACACATTGCTAGAAATTGTAGGTCATAGATTAACCAACAAGGACAGAGATATGGGAACAATGGAATTGTTTGTCAGAGATGCAATAGGATTGGACATACAGCAAGGTTTTGCAGAATGAACAATGGAACTTATCACCTGAACCCTAACCCTAGAAACAATGCAAAAAGAAATGAAAGTATAGGAAATAGTCAGAAAGGTTTCTGCAATAATGAAGATGAAGTAAAGTTTGTTAAAGGCATAGATCAAGAAGACATAATCAACATGGAAGGTAATCAGACAGGTGAAGTATCAAGTGGTAAGAGTGAATCCTTACCTGACCTATCTTTAAGCACTTAATTTATGTAAATTTCAGTAGATTAGGAACTTAGATTTAGTGTAGAAGTAGATTTATGATGAACTAAGTCTTGCGTAGTTAATAAAAGGTATACTATGATGTACTAATTCTATGGTTAAGAGCGCAAAAGAAAATGTTATGTTTTGCGAGATCGCAAGAAGTTTTAAGCTTTGCAAGTTATCAGAAACAACTTTTTGGAATGAAGCAGCAAAAGAATTGAATGTGATGTCAGAATTAAGTGAGATTCAAGTGATAAAAGGTTATGATCAAAGTTATTTTTCTATCAAAGTGAATTGAAGTGTTTGGAAGAGAAGAATTCAGTGATTGGAAGCATTTTACAGTGATTTGGTGAAAGATTGAAGCGCCGAATCTGTGCAAACCCTAGAATCATGAATTTGAGGTATTTATCTTGACAAATCTTTGAATTGGTATAAAGAATTGGAAGGAAACATGGATACATCATTGATTCACAACATTAGAGACAAGAACATACCTAAATTGAAGAAAGAACCAGTAGAAGCTTTAGAAGTAGACCCTGAGTTTGCTTTATCATATGTACTAGATGGAGTTTTGCATTTGGAAAATGTAAAGAGTTATCTTGGATGTAAATTGGAAATAGTAAATGATAGTGATTTTTCAAGTGAGTATCAGAATATATATAACTAGGATATGTCATTGAAGCAAGGTTATGAATATTTGAAAAACAATGAAATTGTCACATATGGTTTGCTATATGAATTCGATAATGAAGAGTGCACAAAGATCATTTTAAGTAGAATTCACAATGGGAAATTTTGGTTAGAAGATAGAGTGATTGACATCATAGCTGACCTAATTCATGAAGTCACCAGTTTATCCAAACTTGGTGATATCCCTTTAAATGAGAAAAACATGAGGAAGTTTGTCATTGACAACACTGGATCATCCTATAATGGTAGAGGTATTGTTATCAGCAAGATTAGACAACATGATGTAAGATATCTATGTAAGATTTTGACCACAAAGTTTTTTGCTAATTCCAGAGAAGATGACATGGTAGTTGGCATGGTTCACATTGCCTATTTGATGTGTGTAGACAAAGTTTCTATTGATATGTGTGAGATTTTGAGAATTCAATTGTTTGAGAATTTGGAGAAGATTAATAGGTCTAAATATGCACAATTTAGATTCTCATCTTTGATTACATATATGTTTTTTCACCTTTTGAGAAGATTTCCTTACACAATTGGAAATAATTGGAATGATGGACAGTCTACGATGGAAAGAATAAACAAATTTTATAGAAATCATGTTATTGATCAAGTTAATGAGAGTGATGTGTTAGTTTTGAAGACATTTCAGAGATTGGTATCTAGCAGATCAAGGATTCCACAGTCACTTATGGAGAAATATAAGAATGATATTTGTTTCATGATTGACACTGACTTTACTTACATTGAAGTAGTAGAACCCAGAGTTGAATTCATAGACCCTCTTGGCTATGAGATTTCTGAGATTGAAATAGAAGAGTATGTTGGAAGATTGTTGAGAAGTAAATTGGACACCCAATGCAGCAAGTTTGGAACTTATGAAGACAACTTTAATTTTTTTAAAGCTAAAATTGAAGAGAAACAGTCTAAGAAAAGAGTTGACAGTACCATAAAGAGAATATTGAAAGACACAGGGATGATAGAAAGAGAATTTTTTATAGCTAAATAGATAGTAGCAACATTGAGAGATGTTGAATAGGGAGAAGTCTTGAGTGTACCACCTTTATCCAGTCCAGTACAGAGAGAGCCTACACTAGTTAAAGTGAAAGTAGAAGAACCAGAAAAGGAACAAGGAACACCGAGCAAGAGAAAGAAAGAAATTGCTACTGGACCAAGAAAGAGATAGAAGACTATAGTTCAACTAGTACCAAGAAAGTTTGTAGAAGTTAAAGATGATACTAAGAAGAAAGCTTGGAAACCAAAAGTTGAAAAGCTAAATGAGCAGATTATTGAGAATGGAGATTTTGCAAGAATGAATAAGTATTATAATCTTTATGATTATACTGATAAACTAAATTTGGAGAATGCTATTGTGAAGCATATGATTTTGGCAGATAAGAAATTTGAATCTATTCAAGGTCAAATACCTGATGATTTGTACAATAAACTTATTAATAGAAAACAAAGAGCATTTGAGGAAGACAAAACTATAAGAGAGAATCCTGTGAGAAAGCTTTGTGAAGTGAAAGATGATGATCATTTGAAGTAGATTTTGAAGCCCCTTGACACTCTTTTGAGGACTAAGAGGAGAACCATTCAGATCATGGCAGGACAGTATGAGCAAGTGAGAACAGAAATAGAGCAAGCAATAATTAAAGTAATGACAGAAATTGTTGGAGAAACTTCAGTTGCAGCAGGACATGTAGTTGATGCTAAACAAGAGGATATTCCCTCTCTTTCAACTATTAACATTGAAGATGATACAATGGACATTGAAGGCACTAAGGTGACCTTGGACACTGAAGATAATGTATTCAAGAATTTAGATAACATTGTTGACAATTCGGCTCTTGATGAACCAGATAGGACTGAAGAAGCAGTGTAGACTGAATTGGTGAGTGATGAACCTAAAGAGATAGAAATTTATGCACCCACTCTTGAGGACAAGAAGAAGGAAATTGGAACTTTTTTTGAAGACTTAGGTAAAGAAGTTGATGATGATGATCAGCTAGAGCTGATTAGTTCTTTGAATAAGATTATTGTTAAAAATAAGAAGGTAAAGAATCTAGAAGGAAGTCTGAATGAACTAATAGAGATGTTGCAAAGTATTGTAACTACACATATTTCAAAAGTAGATCCTTTGGAGAGAGCCAAAAAGGTACTAAGTACTTTTGATGATGAGTTTACCAACTTATCAGACATTGCTAAAGTAAGAGCTCAAGCAACTTATGAAGTGGAAATGCTTTTAAGTATGAGTCAGAATATCAGAAATGATATTATTAGTCTTGATGTTTGTATCAAGAACTTGAGGAAACATTTGGAGACTAGAAAATCTTTGTACATACAGTGTAAAAAACCTGAGATTTTGATAGTAGCAGAGGAGTAGAAAATCAAAATGAAGGAAGTTGAGATTTGGAATGAATCTAATCTTCTTTCTGGACCCAATGTAAAAGTAAGTGATGTTGAGAAGAAAGTTAGGAAGTGTTATGATGAAATAAGATCATTGCAAGATGAAAAGAATAGGAAATTGAGAAGATTTGAACTTCTAAGAGACCACACATCTATAAAGTTGAGCATTATTGAGGAACAGTTAGAAGAATGTCTTACTGATAAGACATCATTTTAGAATTTTACTTTTGAGAACCTTCAAGATTGTCAGATAGCAGCTTATGGATTAAGCACACTTTTGAATGTGGCAAATTCTATTAGAAAGTCATGGGAGAAAGAATTTGAAGACATGATAGTAAATTTTGCAGATTGTGTTGCAAGCCTACCAACTTTGCAATAAGTAAATGGAGGTATAATCTTTTTTGGGTTACAATTTTGTAATCCTCCCTACTTTATTTTGTCATTGTTGTCAAAGGGAGAGTGATTGTAGTAAAGTAGAAAATTGTTATGTATATGAGGATTAATACTCTTAGGGGGAGTATTGTATGAATTTTTGTATCAGATAGTATATTTTGAGTAGTTATAAGGATAGTATACATATTCTATACTATGGCCAAAATTTTGTTATACATTTTGAGATTTTGACTTGTACACTTAGCCAATTTTCTCATATGTTGCCAATAATGACAAAGCAAGAGATTGTTGGCAATTTGGCTGAAGTGAGTACATAGATGTTGTCATTATGGAAACATATGATCCACATTAAGAGCACACAGGTCAGAGAGCAAGTATGGCAGATCGCAATGAAAATTTGTCTAAGTGTGAGATAGTGTTTTCACAGTGTACCAGGATACAGTTTTGGTTTGCGACATTGACTGGAGCAAGTTCAATGATTGTGCACTTGAACATAGATGCTATGATGGCTACTAATGACCCATCTCAGAGTGAAATTTAGTATGGCATGTACGGAATTAGTTATGATAGTTTTACCAAAGATAATGTGAAGCCGATAGGACAGAATATGAAGGCAAAATAGGTAAAGAGTTAAGGGATTATTTTGTTTATCAAAATAATGACTTAATAATATAAAGGGATGAAATCCTATATTTTAACCCTTAGATAAATATATGTGGAATCCGACCATGTAAAGTTATTAGCCTTAATAACTTGTATATATGCAATTGTAATTGTAAAGAAAAGTAGCGATGAAAAAGTGATGTAATGAATGTAATTGTAAAGAAAATGTAATAAAGATGATGTGAAGATAAGAGTAGCAAAGGAATATTGATACAAGAAGAATAAGGTTATGTACCTTGACCTACATTGTATATTACTTGTTTGGGCAGTGGACTCATCTAGTAATCAGATTTTGTATCTACAACTCCTAACAGGGTTGAGGCTTCTAACAAGGCCTATAGTCCCTTAACTAGGACTGATACACTACACATATGTAATAGACTCCTAACAGGGTCAACATCCTTAACAAGATACTTTTGATTAGTGGATCTTTTTGGGTACCATCCCCACTGGGGTTTTCCCTTGGCCAGGGTATCCTTGAGAACATATCATGTGTTATGAGTCCTTTATTGTTATGCATATTGTTTAGTTTCTTATGTTATGCATGTATAAAGATAATCTATTATATCCATAATTGGGCAAAAGATAAAGTTTGTAGAATATTGATTCACCCCCCCTCTCAGTGTTCCCTATTTCTAACCACATTAAGTCCCCACTTTAGCAAGAGTATGGACTCGATGCAAACTCTTGGTAAAGGAGATCAAAATGAAAAGATAATCTTATCATAATCCAAGGGACAAAGAGAAACCTTAAGCCCCCAGGGACTCAAGTCTTCACTGACTCCTAGATCACAATAAGAGAAACATCTCTAGAGAGAGAAAGAAGGTGTGATTACCTCACCCAATGAGAACTTATGTCTCATTGTGAACCACACAGGAAAATGGTGCAACTGGAAAGATGGTATTGAACCACCTAGTAAATGTGGCTACTCACTAGTCAACCCATCAAGGATTTATCCTTAGGAATATTCTATTCCATAAGAATAAAACCAAAAAAAAAAAAAAAAAGAGATCCAACCTTAAGGACACTTCCAACCTTAAGGGATCACAATATATGTGTATTTAAAACTGGAGGGATCAAGAGATCCTAAAATATAAATCCATGCTTTAAGGATTAGTTACTAATCCAAAAAGGGAAAAGAAGTATCTTGAAAAATATATGGATATTGAAAAGTGTGTGTGTGCAACAGGTGAGCAAAGTGTATGCCCCCATGTTAAAGTCATTGCTCACACTTTAACAGGAGCAATGGCTTTAACGAAAACATAAACAACTCCACTAATTATGTTTCCACGTCGAGATGCCCCCAGACGAAGAAAAATCAAGGGAAATATCACAGAAACATATAGAGAACACATAAGGGATCTACCTAATGTGGGGCCAGTATGATCATAAGATAATATATATATGATATTATTGCAAATGAATTGACATCATTCCCCAAAGAAAGTAGAACTACAATCACAAAGGAGGAAAGATCGCATAAGATATACGAAGGAGAATCTTTTTAGACCATGACATGTAGACCAAAAATAATTAGTGCTACCATATCTCGAATCCAAGAAGATTAAACAAGGAAACATTTATGAACAATAGCACATTTACAACATAACATTGAACAATGCATAGAAGAATAGAGATACATATAGGAGATTTGAACAACACTTTTCGATTCCTTCATCACCTTGCACTAACTGAGTAACAAGGATCATATAAAAGAATCTAACCACATTTAGAAAACACATTATGGGAGAAACATAGTACAATAGACAAACACACAACAAAGCTACCATGAAGTACAAGCCGATCAAGCGTGCCGCCTACTTTCCCCATCTTGTTGTATATCATTCAGGGAAGGTGGTTAACTCACAAGAGGGACTATATCCAACATACTAGGAATTATAGCCAGTTCCAAACAAGGATCCTCTTGAGAATCACTATGTTTGACACTAGGTGTAAGAGTTAATTGTGATGAAAGCATATTAGGTAAATCAATGTCAATGTCAATAGTTTCATATTCATCATTAACATCATCGGTATCATCAAGAGTATCTTCCTCATCCAAATTAATCAAAATAGGATCTAAGATATGAATATAATCATCATAATCATGCATGTGAACATCATTATTAGTAACAACATCTTCTAACACATTATGCATAGGTTTATCTGAAGATCTTTTAGCTTTACCATGAGCATGATGCTTTTTACGACGTTCATTAGTAGATTGGTTTCATTTTGATTTATTTGAAATACGTTGAGAACTAGGAGGAACAATCATAGGATCCTTCATAGGTTCTTTAGGAAGATCAATAGGATTATTAACCATCAAAGAAACAATCACAGGATCTTCAATAGGTTTAGTATAAGGAACTTGATTAATAGAACTAGATGCCATAGTTAAAGGAGGTATCAAAGGTGTAGGTAAAAGACTATGATTAAGATCCCTAGGAGGTGAAATTAATTCAAGGATTTTATGATGTTTACAGGCTTGATATGATTGAAAAATATTATCAAGTTGAGGAGGACATGAATTAGGTAATGAAGGCCAAAAGAAATCCAGAGCAGCGCAATCTCTAGGCTTGGAAGGTTGATATAAACTATGATTAATCATCTTCACTTCTTCATCATGAATAAACTTAAGACACTTATGGTTAGGTGAAGCAACAACATGCATGGTAGTCAACCAAGGCAAACCTAGCTTAACTTGAAATTGATTGGAAGTAGGAACAACAACAAAGGTAGTGTTCACAATCTTTCCATAAAGTTCAACTGGTATAGTAATAGAACCAAATGATAGATAAAGAAAACCATTGCAAGTTTGAATCCACACATTTGATGTATCATAGAAGTCACATTGTAAACTTTTCATAAAAATATTTTCTTCAGTGATAACATTGACTAAGGAGGTAGGATCAATAAGACAACCATTAGTAGGTATCTGAGCAATCCTAGAAGCAATGTAAAGGGGACCATCAGGAGCTTTAATAGTCTCAGAGTCATGAAAGGTAATCAAAAGTTCCCGAGGTCTTTTATTCTTAGATTTTTGTTAAGGTTTTGGTTGAGTTTTCATTTTAGGTTTAGGTTTTGGTCGAGGTTGAGATTGAGCTTGAGGTTTGAATCTATGTTTGAAGTTGAGGTTGAGGGTGAGGTGGAGATATAGACTAATCAACATGCTCCACTTGATTAACAACATGATTGAGATCATCCATCTTTGAGTCATCCACAATTTCCATAGTAGATGGTTGAGCAATAGTATTAGTATCATGCATAGGCAAAGGGTTCGTATAGATTTAAAGGTTCTGATTAGGAGGAGAGATAGATTGATTCCAACAACTATCTAGATTATCAATAGATTAAACCTTAGAATCAATTAGATCTTGAACCTTATGTTTTAAAGAATAATATCTCTCAGTATCATGACCATTCTAATGATGATATTGACAAAAATCATTTTGATCAAAAGATTTAGATGCAATTGTAGTAGTTAAAAGAGGTCAAATAGGAGGTAAAGTAATCATATTAGCAGCTAACAACCTATTCATAATAGCATGTAAAGTTTCAGAAAGAGGAGTAAACGTACGATTTAATTGAAAAGTAGTGGATGCAGAAGTGGCATTATGAGATGCAACAACAACCTAATCAGCAATTGCATTTGATTGTTTTTTTATCTTGACATAGTTGTTGACTTTTTGAAATTTGTTTGGATTAGGAGCAACATCACTCTTATCAACTAGAATAGGAGCCATTGGAGTGTTGCTCTCAAATTGACTCACTTGTAATTGATAATGATGAAGCACTGCACAAAGGTTGAAAAGAGGTAAATTCAGTAAGAAGAATCTTATCTCTAATATCCTTTTGCAAATTTAAAATAAACATATGTTGAATATCAATATCAAGAACAGGATAGGAAATTTGAGCATGCAAATGCTTAAACCTACCAATAAATTCAGTCAATTTTTCTTTAGCACTTTGTTTACAATGCATTAAATTAGTCAAAGATACTTGCAGACCAATATTATTTTGAAATTGCTGAATAAAGGCATTAGCAAGTTGTGGAAAGGAATCAATTGAATAAGGAGGCAAAGAACAATACCATTGTAAAGCTTTGTAACAGAAAGTTCTAGCAAACAGTTTGGCTAAAATCCTATGGTCATGAGCATAATCGCTACAAATGATTTGGAATGTTTTAACATGATGAACAAGATCTCCTTTTCTAGTATAATTCTCAAGATGAGGCATCTCACCTTGCTGAGGAACAGGAGTATGAATAATATCCCAGGACAAGGGACTTCCCATGTCACATGTAGGAATACTAAACTTGTTTTTGGTTAAGGAAGTGAGTTGTTGTTGTAAAGATGATATAGTTTGAGCCAAACTGATGATTGTTGAATCATTAGAGGAAATAGGAGGAGTAGCAACATTAGACACACTAGATAAAGTGTAAGAAGCTACAGGAATAGAAGACACAACTAGAGGAACACTAGGAACTACAGTTGGAAGAGGATTGGAATAAGTGAAAGGAACATTATGATATGATGGTTGTGATGTAGGAAGGGACACAGGAGGAACACTCATAGGAATAGAGGGAACTATCATGTTCACCAAAGGAGGAGTATAGATAGGAATAGTAGGTAAAGGACTAGAATGAGGTTCAACACTAGTGATAGGAGGAATCAACGCTAAATCTTGAGCTTCTTGAGCTAAAGGTTTAACATTTGAATGCACAAGATGAGTAATACCACGCAAGAGGTTAACACCCTAATCACTATCATGGAGGACTTTCTTAAGAACCTCTATAGCTTGAATGGAATCTTGATTATGGTTTTCTTGCAGAAGCCAATTACCCATTTTATCAAGTTCAGTGGAAAGTTTTTGGACTTGTTTAGGAGGAACTCTTAAAGCGTCATCCTCATCATGAGATGAGTGAGAAGAGTTTTTCTCCACAGGAGGATCATGAAGAATCAAGTTATCATCCAGGATCCTAAGGAAAGGAGAGAAAGATTTAGGATCAAAGGCACCCATGAGTCTATGACTTCTTCTAACTGGAATGTTATAAGTAGGACTAGTGGTAGTAAAGCTCATAAACCAATGTAATGAAAATGAACTAAAATAAAGACACATAAAGCATGAATATAAAATCTAATTAGCATGCAAGATCTAACACAAAGGAAAAATCTAATACTAATAAGATAAAAAGGATAGCACAATAAGGCATCCAAATCCAAAATAAGAATAGAGAGGAATCTAACACCAAAATAGAAAGAGAGTAGGCTAGACAAGTTCACCAAAATGAATAGAGGTAAAAGGTGAATACACAAGATAATAGAAAGTGAGATCTAACACAATAGGGTATCTAAATCCACAAAAGAAAAGGGGTAAGTATGTTGGGTTCACCAAAATGGATAGAGGTAAAATGGATTCAACCCTATTCAAATGTATAGGGGGAAATATGAGATCTATTCTCAAACCCAAATTCCCCAAAGAAGAGATCCAATTTGATCAACCAAAAGGTTAATACATAATTGAATCAATTTGTGAAGAATATGGAAGAGAGAGAGAGTAAATCCAATATCTCCCTATGGAGGAGGATGTATATATTATGTTTGGAAATCTGAAATTCACTCTTAGATCCAAAATTTTGCACCTGTACCTACAAGAAAATGGGGGTTTTTGTTGTATGGGAGGTTTGCCTTGGTCAAACCCCAATTTAGGAATTAACCTTGAAATTGAATTGAAATGTATTGTGCATAAAAAAATTAATTGAAAAAAATCACCTCGCTTGTGTTGAAGTCCTTGTAGAGGATTCAAATCCTCAAATCCACAAGTAGGAATGAATGTAGGATGTCTCCAATCAATGGTATTTGATCTTTAACACCAATCTTGATTTGATCTTTGCATATGAGAAAGCTTGCATGAATGGAGAATAATGGATCTTCAAGGGGGCTCCAAAAAGATTGAATCCTTCAATGGCTAACAATGGATCTCCTTGATGGATGGATGCTTGAACACTTGAATGCTTGAAGACTTTCTTGCACTTGATAGCTTGAGTACTTGAGATGTGAAAGATGGATATCAAAATGAGAGAGGAAGGCCTCCTTTTATAGTGAACTAGGGCACACTCCTCTAGAGGGGCCACCTTGGAGAATTAAATCCAAATTAGGTCCTAACCTTTAGAAAATATACCTAGATTAAATGCAATTAGAGGATTTACCATCCTGAAACCCGAAATGGCAAACCCGAAAGTAGGAAAATAAATCTCCTGAAAGCCCAATGCCTGGAAATCATGGAAATTGGAGATTTGAAGGAAGGGGGAAAAATCAAGGTTGGACCTGACCTAGTCAGGTTTGAGTTTGATTGTAACCTAGTTAGGTTTGACCTTGAACCTGACCCTGGTCCCAGATTGACTGAGAACCAAGTTAGGAGGTCCCGAAGATGCCCAAAAACCTAGAACTGATGCCAGAATAGGATAGAATGTCAAGGATAGACACAAAATCATATGATTACTATGATGAAGGCTAGGAGGATCTATTTCTACATCCTACCTATAAAATAGAGCCATGGAAGAGGGAAAATTAGTAGAATCCTTAAGATCCTAACCCTAATTTCACCTATAATGAAGAAATCAAGTGCAGGGAAGAAGTGGAAAGTGGGGAGAAAAGCCAAATACATGCAAAGACCTGATCAAGGTTCTTGACATGACCCCAAACCACTTACTTAGAGGCCTAAATTCTCTTATCATGGAAGTGCTTCCATTTTAATATGATACACCTTGGTATTAAAGCAAAGCAAATATTTTGTTCCTTCATGTCTCTTGCAAATGTTTTACCATCAACCAAACATACTCTGACTGTGGTATAGTGACTTTAATCAGACTTTTCTACCAAAGGAAATAATACTTGTTTCTTTCCATCCATCCAAATAGTTTATGGATTCAATATACCATCATGCAAAGCTTTCTTATCATACTACCAAGGTCTACCCAAAAGAATATGACAATAATCCATAGGCATAATATCATACAAGACTTGATCCTGATAATTCCCAACTTTGAACTTAACAAGGCATTGTTCACTTACAAGTAGTTTATGATACTTTTGGATCCAATCAATTTGATAAGGTTTCAGATGTTTCGATCTCTACAACTACAACTTGTTAACCAGCTCTTTGGATGCCGGATTATCAGAACTTCCACCATCAATGATTACTTTGCAACATTTGTCAGCAATCTTACATCTAGTTCTGAACAAGATTTTCCTAAAGATAGGTTCTTCATCATCTTCTTTATTACACAAGATCCTTCTCAGCATCAAGTTCTCACCATGTTCAGGTTCATTAGCCAATTCCTCAACTTGTTTACAAGCCAGGTTATTTCTATTATTACCTCCAATCTTCTTTCCAGAGTTAGTACATTCAAAAGCTATATGTCCTTCTTCACCAAATTTCTAACAAGTACCTTTAAACCAAGACTACTCTTCTCTCTTTCCATTATTATTATTCCTAGAATAACTAGTATAGCTACCTCTAGAGTAGTTACCTCTTTTACTAGTAGGATCATCTTTCCATCCTTTTTCTTGTATTGCATTGTCAGATCTGCTACTTTCTCCATAAGATCTACCTCTACTTCTTTGAAATCTGCCATCCCTTCCTCTTTGTCTTTGATCATGTCTTTTTGTCAGTCTTTCCTCAGCATTCAAAGAAAATTGGTATGCTTCTTCCACACTATCAATCTTCACATAACTGATCTCATCTTGAATATATGTCCTTAGGCCATTCAAATATCTAGCCACCTTTTCAACTTCATCGTCCACATGTCCAGATCTAATATCCAATTTGTAAAATTCCTCAGTATATTCTTTCACACTCAAGTCCCTTTGTCTCAAATTTTGCATTTTCCTCATCAAACTAACTTGGTAATCAGCTGGAAGAAACTTCTTTTTCATCTTTCCAAGAATTTTCATCCATGTCTTGATCTTTTCTTTTACTCTCTTTTGTCTCTCAGTTTGAAAATGATCCCACCAAAGAGATGCATGACCTTTCAAATTTGTGACTACAATCTTCACTTTCTTATTACCAGGAGTACATTCATATTCAAAATACTTATCCATCTTAGAGATCCAATCCAAAAGTGCATTGGTCTCAAGTCTTCCATCATAGCAAGAAACTTCAACAGCAGGTCTAGAGTTATCCTTAGACAAAACTCTCAAGAGTCTTTCCTCATCCTGTTCAACTTTAGGTTCAAGATTAGGTGCTACTTCTTCCTCATCAATAACATCTTCAATATGTGTGCCTCTTTTCTAGGCTATCTCTATAGCTTCAAGCCTAGTTGCAATCTTCCTCAACATATCCATGATAGCACTATCATTTCCTTTACCATGAACCATCTTGACAATCAGGTTCCAACAAGACTGTAACCTTCTACAAGTTATAGGTTAGATCTCAGATCCACCACCCTACAACCAATCTTTAAGGTTCTCCATGATCCAATACACAAGAAAGAACTTTTCTCTGATACCACTTGACACTAGGGTAGGGAAGGTAAAGGTAGAATCGGGATTAATTGACTCTACTTAATCCCACAACAAGCCTTGGGAAGAGTTACAAATCGAAGAAATATGAAAACATGAAAGAAAGAAGTAAAACATAGTGGATATGAGACAAGCAATTTGCAGCAACACTAGAACACATATTATATTAACAATAACATGCCCGACTGTGAGGCCTTATGGGTTTCAGCCTTATACAATGAATCTATGAAATCAAAATCATAATTCGCATCCTTCTTCTTTTTCTTCTACTATATCACTTCTAATCTAACTAAGCTATCCTCTACAACATCCCAATCTTCCAATATATAGCTCACAAAGCCACAAGTCAACTATTCAAGCATTTAATTACATTATAGGTCCACTTAGGAGAAGAAACCAAAACTAAACCTAGAAAAAACAAAACACAATGTGCCTTTACATTTAGAGCCACACATGATCCAAGAACATATCCTCAACCACACAAGATATAATTTCCCCACACGGAACCATGCAAGTAAAAATACCATATGTTTCATGTGAAACTGGCAGTAAATTGATACCTGAGGGAAATAGCGATAACTTTCAAGTCTGAATGAATCAGGATGTGCGCTCTTAGGAGAAGGTCTAAGAATAGGTCCAAGGCATAACATTAACTTTTCAAGTCATGAAACCAATGGAAAAATCACCACAAAAACAAACACCAGAAAAGTATAGGAAACAAAAACTATTTTTTTTTGGTGATGCAAGATTTCTCAAGACCCAAGATGCTCCTGCATCATAGAGTGTCCATGGTTTTATCTAGTTATTGGTGAACTGAATATCTCACACTCACTGAGTAGTTATTTTCTTTCTTCAATAGGTTGATCTATGGGTATGTGTAGTAGCCATTCATAATCCCTAGGAAGAATGTCTTCATCCTCATCATCAGAATCTCCAATTCTATCAAACATAAACCCATTTGCAGATGAGGGTGAAAAATTCTATTCATTGTATCCTACTCCATTTTTGTCTCTAGGATTGTCTAATTCAATGTGTATGGATTTAAGGAGGCATTTTCCTTTGGTGACAGGACTTTTCCCATCATATCCCATTTTTTTCATGAGTTGGTAGCATACACCATACTTCTCAAGAGAAATTTTAGCATAATTTACTTCTTGTTTAGCTTCTTCTCCCTTATAGAGCCATTGTAGAACAAATTTTTCCTTATTTTCTTGTTCAAGAGGGACACTTGATTTGACCATACTGGTTCCTTCATGAATTGTTAGAGAAGTGGTGGTAGTAGGTCAAAAAGATGAAGATGGTTTTCCATAATATATCTAAGTGAGATAGGCAAGTTGACCATTGTGCATGAAGTATCTAGTTGATATTCTCTCATTTCACTTTCTTTTATACTCAAATTCTTTTGAAAGGTGTTAAGTGTTTATTGTTTAGAGTTCTCAGTTTCTTGGTTCCTTAGGGCTTCATTATTGTGGGGAACCATGCTCTTAGCTTTCTTAAGATTGTCACAAGTGTATGTTAGGTCTACAAGGATAGTAACTTCAATTCCATTATGAGGGAATTTTATGCATTGATGATACGTGGAAGGTATTGTTTGTATTTCATAGATCCATGAGTGTCCAAGAAGTATATTGTATGCTAGAGGAAGGTCCAAGACTTGACAGATGATCTCACATTGAACAAGATATACCCAAATGGGAAAGACCACCATGCCTCTGGAGGAGTATTCCTCTTCATCATAAGTTTTGGTTTTTATTTTTTGTCAAGGATTGATAGCATGTTTTGAGAAACCAAGAGCTTTAACCAAGTCAAACATGTAGAGATTCAAGCATGCACCTCCATATCTCAACACATGTTTCACTCTATGCTTATGTATGAGGACTTTGATATGGAGGGCTTGGTTATGCAAGTGACTGATAGATTTGTCATCTTCTTCTAAAAAACTCAAGTAATAAAAAGAGGCAAGATGACCAACCATGGACTGGAACTTATCTGCATCTAGGTCCTTAGGAACATTAACTGCTAAGAGGGCTTGATCTAGAATCTCCCTATGCACATGAGATATTTTAAGAAGTTTAAGGATTGATATATGAGATGACATGTGTTGAAGCTAATCAACTAGGTTGTAATCATGTGTTGTAGATGAGGTAGTTTTTGTTTTTTTGGAAGAATAGGAGGAAAAACCTTCCCCTTGTGGAGTGACTTTTCCTTGAGAGAGAGTTACTACATTGGATGATTCATCCCAAGTCTTTCCTTTGATTTTGATGACATTGATATTATTGTTAGAGTACTCAAGCATGTGGATCACATTTGCACTATCATAGTATGTTTAACCCACCTTGTTATCCTTCGACTTAGATGACTCCTCCTTTTCATATTTACGAAAAGGCTCTTTGAAAGCCTTATGATTAGTGTTTGTTTGTGGGGGATCAATCACAATTGTCTCATTATCAATCAGATCTTGGATTAAGTGTTTAACATTCATGAATCATTAGTCTTGTGGACCTTATTATGACGGTAATTGCAATAGTGGTTCTCATTCCACCACTTAGGATTTATCTCAAGATCGTATAGTTTAGAATTTTTAGGAAAAGTGAGGATCTTGTTAGTCAAAATTATCTTCAAGGCATTCTCAAGTGATTTTCCAAGAGGAGTGAAGTCTCTCTTAGACCTATGGATCCATGGCATATCTCTGTTATTATCAATTTTAGAGCCCGATTGGGTTCTCTTGTTGGCTTTTACCACTTGACTATGATGGAAAGATTGAAAGTTGGCTCTTTTGGGTCGCTAGATGTTGAGGTCATTCCCACAATTTTGTCATTGACAAAATCCTTAGTTTTGGTCTAGAACTTATGCTTGTCTTTGTTATTCTAGTTATTGGATAAGGATTTATGTTCTTTATGTTGTAATGTAATTTCTCCTTTATGAACAATGACATCCTCTATGTGAATAGACGATTCCACCAATTTGTCAAATGAGGCATGCGTTTACATCTATAAGGCATAGTTCATCTCAAGAGCCAAAGTGTTTATGAATATATCAATTGTTTCAGTCTTTAGAATCTCTCAAGGGTATCAAAAAAACATTCACCACCATCATTGGAGGAATGCAACAAAGGGCTCTCCCACACATTGTCTTGTATTTCACAAATCGAGCACGGTGCAAGTGTGAGAGATGTTGTAGGAGTATTGTTGGATGAACTTCTAAACAAGCTCATCAAAATCCTTAATTTTAGGGGCAAGTGAGGTGAACCAACTCATGGCTTGGCCACTAAGACCACAAGGAAAGAGTCTCATTAGATAGCTCTTATTATGCATACAATCCATCCTCAGGGCGCAAATCTCTTGCACATGGTCTTGGGGATCCTTATTTCCATCATACTTGTCATGCTTGGGAATCTCCACCTTGGATAGGAAAGGTGGCATGTAGGTATTGTTTTTGAAAGGGAAAGGACATATTGATTCAAGTGAATACTTATTAGAGGGTTGATCCTTATCCTTTTTGAGTT
Organism: Chamaecyparis obtusa; assembly: GCA_027943335.1. Lineage (NCBI taxonomy): Eukaryota > Viridiplantae > Streptophyta > Pinopsida > Cupressales > Cupressaceae > Chamaecyparis > Chamaecyparis obtusa. The sequence goes on from BSBK01007278.1 coordinate 1,981,988, forward strand.
GTGAAATCTCACAGCATAGATACTGCATTTGTTTGGTGAGAGTTGTGAGAGGAGACTCCTCCTCTTTTTGTAATAAGACATTTATATAAAATTCAAGGGGAAGCTTCACATCCATGGAGGTGAGATGCATGAAATACCATTTTTTATCCTGACTTGTAATAGCTTGCATTACTTTATGAAAATGCATATCCTCTTGACATTTTCATATTTCCTCTAGTGTGGGTTCTTCATCTTCACAGGATTCAGAGTCAGGTATTCTGTGAGTGCCCCAATCAAATTTTAACATGTTGATGTGATCAAAGTTTTCAGCATTGGCAAAGGGGACTAATTGATAGTCAGAAGTTTGATGTAAAGGTCCTTCATGGAAGGACATCTAGTAGTATCATAAATGGCTTTTCCTTTTGGCTTAGTTGTGGCCTTGTAAGAATGACTATGATTTTTGACTAGCATAGAAGATGATATTAACAAATTGATAGTAATGAGGTTACTAGGCTAGTGCTAGGAGATTGAGGCAATGATAGTGTTGTCTCAAGAATAAGTAGTAGATAAAAAAAGTAGTTGAAACAAGGTGCAAGGTATTGAGAATGAGGCCTAGATGACTACTAAGTGATACTTGTGACCGAGTTGATGTAGCCAAGAGAACTAAGCATAAGGTACCAAGAATGAGGCATGAAGGGCTACTGAGTGGCACTTGTGACAAAGCTTGAGAAAGGTGTAATTTCAAATAAGGTGTTTGAGACAGGAGCTAGAGCACTTCTGAGATCTTAAAGCAAGAGTGAAGAGATACCAAATTACTAACAAAAGGTTAATCAATCAAGAATATTAGTTGCAGATGGAAGAATACTTATTAGAATGATAGAAAATTTAAGAGAACACTAGGATAGTTGAAATCTAAGAACCTAAATATAGGTTATTAATAACCAGTCAAACATAGGATCGTATGATAAACTCCAAAACCAAGTGTGATGAAACTTTCAATTAAGTGTGATAATATGGTGAAGGCTTATTCTTTCATATGATAGAACTCAATTCTAGGTGTGATAAATCACTCATATCATACGATATGATGCTGAAGAAAATGATAGAATGTAGAAATGTTAATGTGAGGTGTTACAAGTAGTGGTTATCATTGCACCAAAAGATTGACTTGTATGTTGCCCCACTTTTTTTTCTTCACCCTTGAAAGAAAAGGTGGATACCTTTTATTAGATTGAGTCATGAATTTTGAGGTATTTAAATTGGAGTCTAAGTCTAGAATTCCCCTAGGATAGGCAGTCTTTATCGAATTATCCCTTTATGTCTTCTTGTTTTTAAACCAAGTTGGTTTTTATTTCCTCCCTAGGAGTGGGTAAGTTATAGTGCCCAATTCGATAAAGAATCTATATCTTTCATTTCTAACTGATGGTATTCATTTGGATGTGAAGCTCTAAAATGACATTTTTCCCCTTAGTCATAAAATTGAACATAGCCTTCTCCTCGGTGGGTTTCGACCCATGAAGGTAATTTTCTGTGAGAAGAGAAGATTGGGATCATCAAGCACATATACAAGGCTTGGAGATCGAGATTCATAGTTTAAGAATGAATCAAGTCCAAAAAAGTAGCTTGGCAGAGAAGCTGTAATGAACTTCCCTGCTTGCAGAATTTCTCCTGCAGAGGTTGTTTTCTGGAGGATAGTGGAAAGTGTATCAGAGATTCCAGGAAGCCATATGTTTATACTTTAAGGGAATGAGATCAAACCCTTGTTGTAGATAAAATAGTCTAAGAATATGAGGAAGCAAGTAAGAGACCCTTTTTGGAGAATTGGATGTTAACTTATCCCTTATCAGAGAATCACCTGAGGAGGTCAATTCCTGAGAAGCGACAACTTGTGAAGAAATAAGCACAAGAAGTCACAAGAATTGAATGATCTGGTATGATGAAGATAGTCCGCTTTAATATTTAGAAAGAATTGATAAAGGAATGAGTCAATTGCAGAGTTTTAGGAAATCACTTCCCAGCCTCTCCAAAGTTGGATTCCTACCTTCGAAGTGAGTTTTTCGACAAAGGCGTGAATGAAGAGAAGCGGAAAAGTAAAAACCCACTACGCTAATTAAGTTACTATTACATCTATCCCAAATGGGTAAAAGTGATTTCTTGAGGCTGTTAATAAGGTGCATTTAATTCAAATCTTAATGTTAGAACTTTAATGGATATTTTTGGAAATCTATCACTCGTGTGGCACGACATATGGAAAGTAATGGTAAAGAGGTAGACAATTTATAAAAAATCAAACAATCAAGCATAATTACCATTTGTTCACATCTTTTCATATGCCCTTGATTTCCCACAATTTTTCAAATTATCTTATGGCATTCCCCAAAGCTTTTAGTAGTAAATTAAAAGCATAGTCAGAAGCTATGGCCACCAGATTCATGGGTTTCAATGGATTGAATGGTATTACATCTGAATGGTAGAATTTGATAGATACATCCATCAAATTCTATGATCCAAGAAATCTACAGAGAAGTTTGAATGAGGAGAACCTCCATCCCATGATGCAAAAGCTCAAAAGTAGTGGCTTGGTTGAAGCTGTTGGTTTTCCTATTGCAGTGAAAGCTCCTGAGCTTATCTGGGAATGTATAACCAAATTCAACCTGGATACAAAATAGATTTTTTTGTCAGATGACATAGTTCTCATCTCCATTGAAATAGAGTCTGTGCAAAATAGCCTTTGTTTTCCAAAGCAAGCTGAGTTTTCAAATATGAAATTTTTTATCGCAATTTTAGAATACAATGAGAAGAAGATGAAATGGAGGAAATAGATCATGAACTCATGGTTTTGGAAGGTTAGGAGAATAAAGGTAAAAGTGCCAAAGACACTTTTTAGGATAGATTTGAAGGCTTAGATCATTGACATCCTGGTGCTCCTTCATAGGATAAAAGGTGAAAGTGATGCATTGAATATCACAGAGCACTACTTCTTATTGGTCTAGGTAATATGTGTTGAGCACCATTATATAGATTGGGCTCAAGTGGTAAGTGAAAATTTGTCCAATGCCTTGAGTCTCACCAAGTTCCAAAACAAATTTTATATGTCTTCCTATTTGATATATGTGTTAGCTACATTGCAAGTATGGCTAGGACTCCCTAGGCTAGAAGAATATGAAGATGATGCAAAAATTTATGATTTCTTCCCTCATTTGAAGTTACAAACTAGCTATGCTGAGTTCATTAGAGTTAATGACTCATTCACAATGAGGTTGTGTAGAGAATTGCAAGGATTCACAGAGTGGAGGTTCTCACCAGAGGCCATGGAATTCATCACCCAATTTGGGAGCTTCTTTATTCAATTCACTAGCTTCTCATACCTTCATCTTGCAAGTTTTGATGATTTCCTCATGAAACTATTGAGGTACCCCAATGACATGATCGAGATCATAGAAGTGATCTGGTAGATGTTTCTAGTGAACCTGATAAGTGTGGGAATCAAGAAGAAAGGCTATGAATTCCATGTTACCATCAGAGCTTATAGCTTCACGTCAAGGTTGAATGCTAAGAATGTAGCGAAGGCGTTCAAGAGAAGATACAAGGCAGAAGTGTATGAAGCTTTGAGGCCTCAATTTTATCTAGTAGGCTATGCCAAGAATCACCTCCAGATTGGCACTATGGTCAAGCACATCTGTGAACTTGAAGATTATTGGGAGAATTGCAAGGATGAGTTAGAAAGCTAAGAGAGGTTTTACTCCAAGTTAATTGTTGAACAATCAAGTTGTTCAATGTCAACATTAATGTTGAAGGAATTATCGATGATGGAGAACATATGTAAACTACCACATATAGAGATCAGATCAAGCCCTACCCTGTGAGCTCAGAGCCGGTTCAAGGTTGAGCTATAGAAGATTTGGAGACCTTGATGGCTAAAGTCATTAAGATGACTGATAAGTGGGTTCAATGGATGATAGGAAGGAGAAAAAGGTCTGGGAAGCCTACTCCTCAACAAGCTCTTGTAGTCAAGCTAACAAGTTCTCCTACATCCTCCTCTTCACCAATGTCATCTATGGCCAAAGGACTAGCTCAAGTAGTAGGTGGGGATGATGAACCACCTGAAAAGGAAATCCCACTTGAAAAGACTTGCAGGGTAGGATCATCTCCTGTCATCAGTTTGAATGAAGAAGTTGAAGTGGAGAAACTTGAAAAGCCGATGAAAGAAACTATTGGGGCCATGAAACCAGAGCAGCAAGCACAAGGGGGAACCCTTCAAACATAAGGTAACACTCCCACTCAAGAGGCTCCTACCATTTTTGAGGTGGGTGATGATAGCATTAGTTCAAAAATTGATGAGATAGATGAGCATTTGGGGTCTTCGCAAAAGCAAAAGAGCATTTCTTCTCCGCAGATTAATCCTTTCGCTTCCAAGCCAAAAGCCTCTCCTCTTGTTATCAAGAAATAAATTGTAGAAGACCTACTTTCTATGACAAAGGTTACAAGTGTAGAATCATGGATTGATAACACTATAGAGTGAAAGAAAAAGAGAGCCAAGCTAGGAACTCCTAGTGGCAAGATGCTTTCATAAGAAATTCAGTTAGGCTGAGCCGAAAGCAAGGTTAAGAAGTCTAGGACTCTAACCACTCTTGGTCAAGATCTAGACACAGGTCACTTCACTATGGAAATAGAAAAGCCATTAAAAGATGGCAGAATTGAAGATCTTACTACCTCATATTTTGCACTCCAATCCTTAGACATAGGACTCATCCACCATGACACGAAAGTGGACCTATGGAAGTCTAGCAATTTTTTGATCGAAGAAGAGCTCGATGAGCTCAACATTACAAAGACTCGACTCAAGGTAGAGATCAAAGAAATGACTAATTTCATCAAGTAGTTGGTTGCTACTGTAGCAATCCTACCCATTTCTCTGACAACATTTGACCCTACTATAGCTGAGAACCAATCAATACTTGCTAAGTTGTAGGAAGATAGAGATTTCAAGGATATTGGTAGGAGGTGGACTGAACAACTCAAGTCTGAAGGTTTGGTAGCCATTGAGAAGCTTGGAAATATCTTTTTATAGCTAGAAGTAGAAAAAAAATCTCTCAAAAGACATACGCTGACACTCACAGTAGAGAGGTTGAGGTGTGAAGAGTGCATGGAGCTTCTACATTGGTTGGTTGCAATGAAGACTAAAGATGCAATCAAAGACAACATATTATAGAAAGGAGATGAACCTTTGATCAAATGGCTCCAAGGAGTTGAATTCCAAATGGATTTGATAATAAAAGGAGAGGTGGGAATGAAGGTGACTAATGAGGAAGTCACTAAAGAACAAAGTAAAATCTTTGTATACTTGACAGGTCTTCACTTGGAGTCTCAAACTTGTGAAGATGGAAAGAGCCCAATTGGTATAACCAACATGCAGAAGGTGTTCTCTGACTACTTGGACCAACTTGCAGAATCATCTAGATCCCACATAGATAGAATACCTAATCTTCAACAACTTAGTGGATGCAAATATAAGGCCATGATGAAGATGCAACCCTGAAAAGACACTGCAAAATGCATAGAGAAGGATCAGGCTCCCTGGCTCATAAGATTAAAGAACGTGTACATCCCAAATTCTAAAAGGATGATTCTAATTCTTGCAGCCGCCAAAGCTCATAAGACTAAGTTGGAGAAAGTGAAGAAGCCAGTGAATAGAAAATAGTTTTCCCCTCCTTTGTTTGATATACATTGTAAAATCAGTAAATGGCCACTTGTCATTTACTAACTCTATAGAATATGAATCGATTCAGTTGATTTTGTAATGGCTTAACTCTTGAAGCCTATATGTAATACTCTAAAAATCAATGAAAGGGTTGGCTAAATTTTGGTGTGAAATACATCTTGTTGAGGAGTCAATCTAGAATGTGTTTTGTGCCATTTATTTACTGGTCCATGCATGTGTGAGTTAGAGTATTTGTTTTCCTTAAAGCTGGATTGAAATTATCAAATAGACAGAGTTTTGTTTCTCTTCTTTAGTGCAGCTAACCGACAGTAATCAGATTATCACTTGAAGGTTGGGGAAATACATATATGTCATGTTTTAGATTAGTTTCATCTATATTGTTTTACTGCATTTCATTATTTCAAGTAGAGTTCATTGATGCATCACCGCTAGTGTGAATTCATAAGCATTATGAAATCATGAAGTTGGTTAGAATTTAAAATCAAATTCATTGCCTGGATTAGTTTCTCACTGAGGGCCAATTTGGTTACCTCTATTGTTCTCTGGTTAAGATCATACCCCATTAGGATTTAGAACAAAAAAAATTCATTGCATATCTTCACATAAGGGAGATGTACCTATTAAAATTTAGAGGGAAGTTAGTTGAACAGTTTAAAACTTTCCAACTGTTCGTATTCACATTGTTTCTTAAGGATTTTTTGGGAAAATAAAGAGTTAAATCTAAAAAGAACAATCTGTTTACCAACAAATTTTTGGCGACTCTGTTGGGGAGAGAAATAGTCACTATACTAGAATATTTTCCATGAGGAAAAATGGTGTTATCTCATGAGAACGTGTGTTCCCTGTACTTCAACCCTATCTCAGCTTTCAAGATGATCAAGAAGACATAGTCTTGTCCTTGAATACTTTCACCTTGAGATATAGAAGAAATGTGAATCATTATAAGAACGTGATTCGAGTGCTTGAATAAGAAGAAGAGAGAGAAGAATCACTTGAAAGAGTAATTCAGAGAAGAAACTAACACAGAGGGGAACACAAAGCTAGGCTACAAAACTAATTCAGAGCTCTGGATCAAAGAAGGTTTCTTAGAAGTACCAAGGGGCAAGGTAGAAAAGACCCTACATTTGAAAGGCTCGTAGAGCTTGGCTTTCCCATAATAGACTTACCTCATCAGAAAGGTGACAAAAGGAGGTGGAGTAGAGCACCCTTACCCCCAAAGACACAATCTTCATTTCCTATAGCTTGCCAGGTGTTAACTTTACATGGATTAGTTTCTCCTCCCGTTATTAATTTTCCACTACATTCTGCACATACAGTCATTGCAGCTCCATGGGCCATTGCACCTGGTTCATTACAGTTCACAACATATCACCCACTCCCTTGGGGTTCTAGAAATAACTTTCCTAAGTTCTTGGGAGATGAGAAAGTTACTACAAATAAGCACATTAAGGCCTTCTTCACAGCAACTCATATCCTAGGAATTGGACACGAAGATGTTGCAGTAAGGCTATTTGTTGAAACTCTTGATGAGACAGTGGTTGACTAGTTTTATCACTTGGGCGAAGCTTCAATTATGAGTTGGGCTACTATGAGGTCATATTTTGAAGCCATGTTTAAAATAGCTGAAGATGAATGTGCCATGTTGGCACAACTAACCTCCATCAAGAAACAAGCTTTTGTAAGTATGAGAGAATTCATTACTAAGTTCAATAAAATTGCCAATAGAATTCCCACTACTGATAGATCTACTCCTACAAACCTGAAGATATTATTTATGGGTACCATGCCACTAGACATAAAATATAATTTAAGGAGAGCTTGACCTGTAGATTTAGATGTTGCTCAAAGAATAGCCATTGAGTTGGAGGATGACATGATTTCTACTGGTAGGTGGAAAAGAGAGCTACAAATGGGTACTAGTTCAAGTGGTACTACATAAACTAATGAGATGATGCAGAAAATATCCAATGAAATCATCACTTTAAAGAGGCAACACCCTAAATTCAACAGTCCATACCAAAAACCATTTCATGATCAGAATAATAGAAATACTGATAGTAGGATGCTATAATTAACTGCTCCACAACAAAGGCTTGCAATTGAGGATCCCCCTAAGAAATAAAATATGTGCATATTTCATCTAATGAAAGACCATAATGGTGAGATATGTCCCAAAATAGCTCGCATGATGCAGTTATTATCTACCAATGAGTTAGATGCTATGACACCAGATAATGAACCAGATTCATGCTCGCATGGTGACTCTGTAAATCTTTTTTTTGAGTATACATCCGATTCTAAAGAACAAGGAGAGTGTTATGCTATCATAGATGGCACCACCTATGTAGTCCTAACTCAGAGCCAAAAAGACAAAACTCCCATTGTCATTCCTTCAATGGGAACCAATGATGCATCTACTTCAGGTACGAAAGAAAGTAGTCAAGAAATGAAAATATCATAGCTGGGTAAGGCCAATGACTCCTTTGATTTCATTCAACTCTGTAAAAGTTCTGAGATCCAAATTTCTCCCATAGACTACTTAAGGTCAAATCCCACTGAATTGAAAATATTCATAGATTACTTAAAGGGAGATAGTATTAAATTGAATCATAATGTCACCTCTTCCAATGAAGATGATTCCTCACTGGAAAAAATATTTTAAGAAAGGGAAACCGCAATGCTATCTACCTTCTCGGGTAAAAAACCTGAACCATTTTATGTCTCCTTGTATATTAATCATTGTAAATATAGAAATTGTATCATAGATTCAGGTGCCTCTGATAATGTGATGCCTTCCCCTGTGGCCAAAGCCTTAGGCCTTACCATGACAAAATTCCATGGTAGATGTTATTCTATTGATGCTAAACAAGTCTCATTGCTTGGCCAAATCAAAGATGCCCAAGTAGCTCTAGCTACCCATCCTGAAAAGAAGATGTTACTAACAATCCTTATTGCAGATATACTAGCAAGTTACAGGTTATTGCTTAGAAGGAGTTTTTACAGAGACATGGATGGGGAAATTAAGTTGGATTGGTCCCAGGTGGTAATTCTTGTGGGAAATAAGAAGGTTAAACTACAGCCTGAGGAGAAGTCAAATTTTATAGTGTTGAAATCTGATGATCCGAAAGCTCAAATCCTATACCAAGATTTGAAATTTAGTAATTACATGATGTTTACCAAGGGCATTGTTGATGAATCTGAAAGTGAATAAGAAGAAGTGGAGACCTCTGAGAATGATAAGATTCCAGAAGTCTAGACACTGGAGTTCGATGGTAGTTGTTCTTCCTCTCGGTCTGGTGCTGGAGTGGTATTAATTCCACTCATAGGTGAACCTGAACCGTTAGCTTTCAAACTAGAGTTTGCAACTACCAATAATATGGCTGAGTATGAGGCATTGTTACTCGAGATAATTGCTGCAAAGGAAAAAGGTGTGAAAATTCTAAGAGCTCGAGGTGATGCTAAGCTAATTATGCACCAAATCAAAAGCCAATACTCTATCAAAAATTAGAAGCTGAAGAGTTACAAGAATAGAGTATGGGATGAGATTGAAGAATTGGATGCCTTTGCAATTGAATATGTCCCTAGAGAGTTAAATTCCAAAGTAGATTCACTAGTAGTCTCCACTTCCTTGCTACTACCTCACTCAAAATTTAAAGACAAGAAGTACCAGGTGGAGGTAATATACAGGCCATCAGTACTTGATAATGTGGATGATTGGCAAGTATTCGATGATGACAAAGGCCTTCAATTCTTCCTTGAAGGTAATGATAGTTCCCTGAAAGAAAAGCCAAACGATCTCTCACAATATCATCCCAAGAAATAGAAGAAAGATGAACCAAGTGTGATTCAATTACAAGGTAATGTCATCCCCCCATATTTTGTATCATTAGAGAAATTGTTCAACCATCATGACACTTATGTTGAGAAGAAGCGAATAGAGAAAGGTCTTACGATCAGAGAATATGAAGGAATGAACATTGGGAATGAGTCAAGTCCTAGGATGGTAAACATAGGGAAGTGTTGCACACTTGAAGAGAAAGCAGAAGCTAGAAGGATTTTTCTGGAATATCAAGATGTCTTTGGCTTGAGATATGAGGATTTAAAAAGCTTTATGGGAGGAAATTTTAAGCATCAAATTCCCCTAAAACCTGATGCTACCCCATTTAGACAGAAACAAAGAAACTACAATCCCAAAGTGGCGGATGCAATCTTCAGAGAGGTTGACAAAATACTCAAAGCCAGGATTATCTACCCTATCCACCACTCTACATGGATAGAAAATATTGTTCCTGTGAGGAAGAAGAGTGAAGAAATAAGGATATGTGTAGATTTCATAAATTTAAATCAAGTGTCCTTGAAGGATAACTATGTACTCCCCAACATGGATCATTTATTGCAGACAATTGCAAGGGCCGAAATGATGTCTATGCTTGGCTTTTTCGAGTACAACCAAGTTGAGGTAGAGGAGAAATATCAACATAAAACTATGTTTACCACTCCCTAGGGCACATTTGCATATCACAGAATGTCATTTGGTCTTATGAATGCTGGCACAACATTTCAAAGAGGTATGGATTTTTCCTTTATTGATATGAAAGATAAGATCATTTTCATTTATCTAGATGACCTAACCCTATTCTCTAAGAAAAGGAATGATCATTTTAAAGATCTAGAGAAAGTATTGCGAAGGTGTAGAGAGCATGGTATTTCTTTAAATCCTAAGAAGTTAGTTTTCTATGTTACTGAAGGAAAACTCTTAGGTCACATTGTATCACAAGAAGGTATTAGGATCAATCTAGAGTGAGTCAAAGCCATTCAAAGGCTAAGTTTTCCTATAAGTAAGACTGGAGTAAAATCATTCTTTGGTCAAGTAAATTTCCTCAGAAGATTCATCCCTGACTTTTTAGAGATCACCAAATGTATTGTGGACATGATGAAGGGTAATAAGAATTTCAAGTGGAATGACCCTGGTAAAAGAGCCTTCAAAGATATAAAGATGCTATAGCCAATGCCCATGTCTTATGCCACCCATATTATAAGAAAGATTTCATAATTTATTGTTATGCATCTGAACATACACTATCAGCTATTCTTATGCAAGAAAATGGAGAAGGAGTTCAGGCTCCTATTGCCATTATGAGTATGCCACTGAAAGATCATGAGCTGATATATTCTCAAAATGAGAAGCATGCTTTCTCAGTAGTGAAAGCTTTGAAGAACTTTAGATTTTATATCTTACATTCTCACTTAGTTGTATTTGTTCCTGATATCGATGTAAAGAGCATATTAACACAGCAAGATGTGGGATGCAATAACATAGGAGCTTGGGTAGCAAAACACAAGAACATGACATAGAGATCAAGCCTACTAAGCTGGTGTGAGGAAATGCATTGTGTAAGGCTATGGCCAAAATTAAAGAAGATAACCAGCCTGAATTAGAATAGTTAGTTTTGGTGGTGAGTTTACAAGACCCATGGTTTGAAGACATTGTATATTTCCTGACTTATGGTGAATGTCCTGAAAGGTTGATAGCTAAAAAAAGGAGGGACTTGAGGTTGAAAGTTGCTAAGTATGTCATTTGGGAAGGTATGTTATACAAAATATCCATAGATGGAACTTTTCTTAGGTGTGTTGACAAGAAACAGTAGGAGAGGTTGTTAAAAACATTCCATGATGAAGCTTGTGGCGGGCATTTCTCATCCTCTGTAACTGCATTTAAAATTTTGAGGCAATGCTATTATTGGCCAAGGATGTTCAAAGATGCATATCACTTGATGGAAAAGTGAGAAAAGTGTAAGATGTTCATAGGTCAACCTCAACTCGAAGCTCGCCCTCTCAAACCAGTAATTGAAGGTCCCTTCCAGTAATGGGGCCTTGATTTTATTGGGCCTATTAATCCTACATCAAGTGCTGGTCACACTAATATAATCACCACAACTGATTCTTTTATGAAATGGGTGGAGGAAAAGGCCACTAAGAGAACTACTTATGAAGTAGTGTGTGAATTCATCAAGGAGAACATTATGGTAAGATTTGGGGTGTCGGTTAAACTAGTCATGGATAATGCAGCTTACTTTTCTTTGACTGAGATTACCAATTTATGTTTTGAGTATGGCATAATAGCTAGTCATTCATTCAACTATTTCTCATAGGGGAATGATCAATCTGAGTCAAGTAATAAGAACCTGGTGAATATAGTGATAAAACTTGTATCAGATAACCAAAGGACTTGGCATAAGAAAATTCATGAAGCACTCTAGTCTAACAGAGTAACTCCAAAGAGGGCGATTGGTATTTCACCTTTTGAGTTGGTATACGGAGTTGAGGCTAGCCTTCCCCTACCTCTAGAATTGGCTACTAAAAAGTTGAGAATGGTGGTAGAAGATGGCATCTATAAAGAAGGGTTGGAAAAACAAATTTTGTATCTGAATAAACTCAAAGAAGAATGAGAGAAGATTGTTGATCACATCACAGAACATCAAATGCAGGTAAAGAATATCTTTGATAAGAAAACCAAACCAAGGAAGTTCATGGTTGGAGATTTAGTTCTGCTATGGGATAAATAGAGGGTGCCTGAAGGAATGCATGGAAAATTTGAGATGCTTTGGAAAGGACCATTCATCATCCATCAGGCCTTGGCCAGAAATTCTTTCAAACTGGCGTATCCAAACGGTGAAGTATTACCCTTGACCTATAATGGTCAAGATTTGAAATTATATCAAGTTGCAAATTGAAAGTAGGTAACCCCTATATTTTATGATAGTTACGTTTAGTTCCTATTTCTATTTTCCTTAGTTTAGGTTCCCTCATTTTGCCTTTTCCTTCTTTTGCCTTAGTTTTGTTGTGAGCCACCTTTTCATTTACATTTGTAAAACCAAAGATTTGGATTCCTTGCTTTGATATGATCATATCCAAGTCCCTAGATAGAACTAGTTGTTGCCCCACTTTTTTTCTTCACCCTTGAAAATAATGGTGGATACCTTGTGTTAGATTGGGTCATGAATTTTGAGGTATTTAAATTGGAGTCCAAGTCTAGAATTCCCCTACAATAAGTGGTCTTTATCAAATTATCCCTCCATGTCTTCTTCTTGCTTTTAAACCGGGTTGGTTTTTATTTCCTCCCTAGGAGTGGGTAAGTTATAGTGCCCAATTCGATAAAGACTCTATATCTTTCATTTCTAACTAATGGTATTCATTTGGATGTGAAGCTCTAAAATGACATTTTTCCCCTTAGTCATAAAATTGAGCATAGCCTTCTCCTCGGTGGGTTTCGACCCATGAAGGTAATTTTCCGCAAGAAGAGAACATTGGGATCATCAAGCACATCTACAAGGCCTAGAGATTGAGATTCATGGTTTAAGAATGAATTAGGTCCATAAAAGTAGCTTGGCGGAGAAGTTGTAATGAACTTCCCCAATTGCAGAATTTCTCCTGCAGAGGTTGTTTTCTGGAGGATAGTGGAAAGTGTATCAGAGATTCTAGAAATCCATACGTCAAGATTTTAAGGGAATAAGATCAAACCCTTGCTGCAGATATAATAGTCTAAGAATATGAGGAAGCAAGTAAGAGACCCTTTTTGAAGAATTGGCTGTTAACTTCTCCCTTATCAGAGAATCACCTGAGGAGGTCAATTCTTGATAAGCGACGGCTTGTGAAGAAATAAGAATAAGAAGTCACAAGAATTTAATGATCTGGTATGATGAAGATAGTCTACTTTGATATTTAGAAAGAACTGATAAAGGAACGGGTCAATTACAGAGTTTCAGAAAATCACTTCCCAGCCTCTCCACAATCGGGTTTCTACCTTCGAAGTGAGTTTTCCAACAAAGGCGTGAATGAAGAGAAGTGGAAAAGTAAAAACCTACTATGCTAATTAAGTAACTATTACATCTACCCCAAATGGGTAAAAGTGATTTCTTGAGGCCATTAATAAGGTGCATTTAATTCAAATCTTAACATTAGAACTTTAACAGATATTTTTGGAAATCTATCACTCGTGTGGCACGAGATATGGAAAGTAACCATAAGGAGGCAAGTTGTTTATAAAATACTCAAAAAATCAAGCAGAATTACCATTTGTTCACATATTTTTCATATGCCCTTACTTTCCCACAATTTTTCAAATCATCTTACGGCGTTCCCCAAATCTTTTAGCAATAAATCAAAAGCATAGTCAGAAGCTATGGCCACCAAATTCATGGGTTTTGATGGATTGAATAGGACTACATCTGAATGGTAGAATTTGATAGATGCATCCCTTAGATTGTATGATCTAGGAAATCTACACAGAAGATTGAATGAGGAGAACCTCCATCCCATGACGCAGAAGCTCAAAAGTAGCGGCTTGGTTGAAGCTATTGGTTTTCCTGCTGCAGTGCAAGCTCTCGAGCTTATCCAAGAATGTATAACCAAATTCAATATGGATACAAAATATATTTTTCTACTAGATGACATAGTTCTCATCTCCATTGACAGAGAGTCTATGCAAAATAGCCTTCGTATCCCAAAGCAAGTGAAGTTTTCAAATATGAACTTCTTGACCGCAATTTTAGAATACAATGAGAAGAAGATGAGATGTAGGAAAGAGATCATGAACTCATGGTTTTAGAAGGCTAGGAGAATAAAGGTAAAAGTGCCAAAGACACTTTTTGAGATAGATCTAAAGGTCAAGATCATGGACATCCTGGTGCTCCTTCACAGGATAAAAGGTGAAAGTGATGCATTGAATTTCATAGAGCACTACTTATTGGTCCAGGTAATATGTGTTGAGCACCATTATATAGATTGGGCTCAAGTGGTAAGTGAAAATTTATCCAATGCCTTGAGTCTCACCAAGTTCCAAAACAAATTTTATATGTCTTCCTGTTTGATATATGTGTTAGCTACATTGCAAGTATGGCCAGGACTCCCTAGGCTAGAAGAATATGAAGATGATTTCAAAATTTATGATTTCTTCCCTCATTTGAAGTTACAAAATAGGTATGCTGAGTTCATTACAGTTAATGACTCATTTACAATGAGGTTGTGCAGAAAATTATGGAGGTTCTTTGCAGAGGTCATGGAATTCATCACCCAATTTGGGAGCTTCTTTATACAATTCACTAGTTTCTCATACCTTCATCTTGTAGGTTTTGATGATTTCCCCATGAAGCTGTCAAGGTACCCTGATGAAATGATCATTCTCATAGAAGTGATTTGGCAGATGTTGCAAGTGAACCTCATCAGCACGGGAATCAAGAGGAAAGGTTATGAATTCCATGTTACCATTGGAGCTTACAGCTACGCATCGAGGTCAAATGCTAAGAACATGATGAAGGCTTTTGAGAGAAGATACAAGGTAGAAGTGTATGAATTTTTTAGGCCTCAATTTGATCTAGTAGGCTATGCTAGGAATCACCTCCAAATTGGCACTATGGTCAAGCACATCCCCAAACTTGAAGATTATTAGGTGAATTACAAGGATGAGTTAGAAACCTGAGAGAGGTTTTACTCTAGGTTGACTACTAAACAAATCAAGTTGTTCAATGTCAACATTAATGTCAAAAGCATTGTCGATGATGGAGAACATATGTATACCGACACATATAGAGATCAAATCAAGCCCTACCCTGTGAGCTCAAAGCCAGTTCAAGGTCAAGCTATAGAAGATTTGGAGACCTTGATGGCTAAAGTCATTAAGAGGACTAATAAGTGGTTTCAATGGATGATGGGAAGGAGTAAAGGGTCTAGGAAGCCTACTCCTCAACAAGCTACTGTAGTCAAGCTGACAAGTGCTCATGTATCCTCCTCTTCGCCAACGTCATCTATGGTCAAAGGACCAACTCAACCAGCAACTAGAGATGATGAACCACCTGAAAAGGAAATCCCACTTGAAAAGACTTGTGGGACAAGTTCATCTACTATCATGGGTTCGAATGAAGAAGCTAAAGTGGAGAAACCCGACAAGCCAATGGAAGAAACTATTGGGGATGCAAAACCAGAGCAGCAAGAACAAGGGAGAACTATTGAAATACAAGGTGACACTCCCACTCAAGAGGCTCCTACCATTGTTGAGGTGGATGATGATAGTAGTAGTTCAAAAACTGATGAGATAGATGAGCATTTTGGGTCTCCTCAAAAGGAAAAGAGCATTTCTTCTCCATAGATTAATCCTTTTGCTTCCAAGCCAAAAGCCTCTCCTCCTATTATCAAGAAATAATTCATAGGAGACCTAATTTTTCTGACAAAGGTTACAAGTGTAGAATCATGGATTGATAACACTATAGAGTGGAAGAGAAAGAGAGCCAAGCTAGGCACTCCTAGTGGTGAGATTCTTTCACAAACAATGCAGTCAGGCTCAACTGAAAGCAAGGTTAAGAAGTATAGGACTCTAACCACTCTTGGTTGAGATCTAGACACAAGTCACTTCACTATGGAAATAGAAAAGCCATTAAAAGATGGTAGAATTGAAGATCTTACTACCTCAAATTTTGCACTCCAATCCTTAAACATGGGACTCATCCGTCATGACATGAAAGTGGACCTGTGGAAGTCTAGCAATGTCTTGATCGAAGAAGAGCTCGAAGAGCTCAAAATTACAAAGACTTGACTCAAGGTGGAGATCAAAGAAATGACTAATTTCATCAATAAGTTGGTCACTCCTATAGCAAGCCTACCTAGTTCTCTGACAATATTTGACCCTACTATAGCTGAGAACCAAGCGATACTCACTAAGTTGTAGGAAGATAGACATTTCAGGCATATTGGTAGGAGGTGGTTTGAATGACTCAAGTCTAAAGGTCTGGTAGCCATTGAGCAGCTTGGAAATGTCTTTTTACAGCTAGAAGCAGAGAAAGAATCTCTCAAAGGAAATATGTTGACACTCATAGCAGAGAGGTTGAGGTGTGAAGACGGCATGGTGCTTCTTCATTGGCCGGTTGCAATGAAGACTAAAGATGCAATCAAAGCCAACATATTGTAGAAAGGGGATGAACCTCTAATCGAATGGCTCCAAGGATTTGAATTCCAAATGGAGATGATAATCAAATAAGAGGAAAGAATGAAGGTGACCAATGAGGAAGTCACTAAAGAACAAAGTAAAATCTTTGTATACTTGATAGGTCTTCACTCGAAGTCTCAAGCTAGCAGAGATGGAAAGAGCCCAATCAGTATAACCAACATGCAAAAGGTGTTCTCTGACTACTTGGACTAGCTTGCAGAATCATCTAGATCCCACCTAGATAGAATACCTGATCTTTAACAACTTGATGGATGCATATACAAAACCATGATGAAGATGCAACCCTGAAAAGATGCTACAAAATGCATAGAGAAGGATCAAGCTCACTGGTTTATAAGATTTAAGAATGTGTACATCTCGTATTCTGAAAGGATGATTCTGATTCTTGTGGCTACCAAAGCTCATAAGACTAAGTTGGAGAAAAAAAAAAAGCCAGTGAAGAGCAAATAGTTTTCCCCTCCTCTTTTTGATATACATTGTAAAATTTGTAAATGGCCACTTTTCATTTACCGACTTTGTAGAATATGAATTGATTCAGTTGATTTTGTAACGACTTAACTCTTGAAGGCTATATGTAATACTCTGAAAATCAATGAAAGGGTAGGTTAAATTTTGGTGTGAAATACATCTTGTTACGGAGTAAATCTAGAATGTGTTTTGTGCCATTTATTTACTGTTCCATGCATGTGTGAGTTAGAGTATTTATTTTCCTTAAAGATGGATTGAAATTAGAAAATAAATGGAGTTATGTTTCTCTTCTTTAGTGTAGCTAATTGATAGTAATTGGAGTATCACTTGAAGGTTGGGGAAATTCATATATGCCATGTTTTAGATTAGTTTCATCTATATCATTTTACTGCATTTCATTAATTCAAGTAGAGTTCATTGATGCATCACCCCTGGTGTGAATTCATAAGCACTGTGAAATCATGGAGTTAGTTAGAATTTAAAATCAAATTCACTACCTGGATTAGTTTCTCACCAAGGGATAATTTGGTTACCTCTATTGTTCTCTGGTTAAGAACATACCCCATTAAGATTTAGAAAAAAAAAATTCATTACATATCTTCACATAAGGGAGTTGTACCTATTAAAATTCAGAGGGAAGTTATTTGAACAGTTAACAACTTTCCAACTATTCATATTCACATTGTTTCTTAAGGATTTTTTGGGCAAATAAAGAGTTAAATCTAAAAAGAACAATCTATTTACCAACATTGTTAATGCTCGATATGACCACTAGACTTATAGAAGACATCGGAGGTGGTTAAACCATGTCACAAATCCCAAGGGGAGTCTTGACCATTTTTCCAACAATCTCCCCCTCAATATTACCTGAGGGGATTAAACCTATGACCAAGCTCTCATACCACTTGTTATAAGTAGTGGTTTTCATTCCACCAAAAGATCGACCTATTAATGCCTAATACAACCACTAGACTTATAAAAGATATAGGAGGTGGTTAATCTATGTTGTGAATACTAAGGGGGGTGTTGACCATTTTTCCAACATGAGAACCAATCAAGATTATTTTTATTTTAAATATGTGATAAGGATGAGTGTCCCTATATCAGGTCTTATTGTTTCAAAGAAAGAAATAGCGTGATAAAAAAAAAGTCTCCAAACAATCCACCAAAGGACAAAGAAACTTTGGGGACACAAGAACTTGTGAGGTCTAAAGGGATATTGCAATATGTCAAAAGCATTAGGTGTACATTCCAAAATGATTTGCATGGGTCTTAACACATTCAAAGAAACATCAAGAAAAACTACCTAAGGTCAAGGCTAGTAACAAATTTTTTGCCCACAACTTCGTATTCCTTCGCCTCACACAAATTCATGTTGGATTTTTTGTGGATAACATCCTAGGGAATACATATGGTGAGTAGTCTTGAGGTAATCTAGGTAATTCCACTTGGATCAATCCTTGTACAAATACTATGATACTTTTAGAAGTAAGTTGGGTAGCTTCTAACCAATGGTGTCTAGAAAGGGCATTCATCTACAACTATCCCTCATAGTTTCTCTCGATGAAATTGAAGCCTATATCCTTGTAATACCCCAAAAATGGGCTATAGGTTCATTAACCTCCTACAACTTCAATTTGAACAAAATCGACATCAATGTCCTAACCTAAGGCACATCTACACATTATCGAATCCTAATTGATTTTATCCTAAATTCTGCATCGAGGAATATTCCTAGCAATATTCCTACTTTATCCTAATTATCTTTAATTTAATTATTATTTGGTAATAAATTCTATTTATCCTAAAGTTTGATTAATTGAATATTCTGAATATTTAATTAATTAGATTTAATACTGCCACTTAATTATTTTATTAAATTTAATTATATTTATTCCTAAATTTTATTTTATTTTAAGCCAAAATGGGGTATATCCACCATATTTTTATTAGAAACTAATTCAAAGACTCCCCCGTGGAAGAACCAGGAAGAAACCCTGGGATCATTGTCGTGTATAATTTACAAAGTATGTCAATTTTTACATTTGGGTTTGCACATAACTTGCACATGCTGAAGAAAAATATAACAATAGTTACAATTGAGTATACAAATGATAATCATGAATCCTGTAGCCCTCAAGGTATCCCCAACTATTTGACATACAACCAACCTATCTAAAGAAAAAATGTGCTAGTACATGGAAGATTCCAAAAAATTTATCATTTCAAAATTTCAGAATAGATCTATAATACTTTCCTATGAGAAATATCCTTAGCAAAATTTAGCCAAATTGACCTATCAACAAAAGACCTATACAGAACATCTGATTACCACAACCTTCATTCGACCATAGGAGAAGAGAGCCCCCAAGCATTTTCCCACCCAGCTGGTGGAGCAAGGACAATCTCAGCATCCCATCCATCAGTCTCATTATGTTCCATTGGGTGTATGTTGGGAGAATGTCCGGGTGAGAGAGAAGCATTGAGGTCAGGAACCTACATTGAAGAATCAGGCACCTTAGAGCTAGATGGTGGCTGACCTAGAGGTAGTGGTGATAGCAAAAGGTCCATAATCGAATGTGCCAAACTTCTAATTTTCTCTACAGTTTCTCTCCCAAGCGTCGAGCCCACTATTTGCAAATTATTGCTTACAATTCGAAAGCTTTTCTTTTCCATCACCCATTTGAAATTGTCAAATTACATTAGGTGTTCATGACTTGCCATAATATCATGATGTAGAAAAATTCCTCCAATCGGTGTGTAGCTGGCCCAAAGGTCATATCTCTGCAATGCCACCGTGAGTTGAGCACCCTGTATAAATTGTGGCTGAACAACCTTGTTTGCAATGTACTCTACCATCTCCATGGACTACAACAAATCCATTAAATTTGATAAAAATATCGACACCAATTGAGATGGAAATACCACGTTATGGTTCTGGGGGACAGGATGTTTTCACCGACCACATGATGAACTGCCCTATAGTGTAACATGGAGTTACAAATAAAGACCTAGTCAATTTCTAGACCTTTGATTCTGTTTGGTAGCGATCTCTCAAATGGCGGTGGAGAAATAAATACCCTGAAGTTCCTTGGCAATAGCTCATCATGGAGATGCCCATAGGTCTGGTAGGAGGGGAGTGCAGTTCAAAACATTGTAGTTTCCCACAAAGAGCACACGATGTATGA
This sequence comes from Chamaecyparis obtusa, assembly GCA_027943335.1. NCBI lineage: Eukaryota > Viridiplantae > Streptophyta > Pinopsida > Cupressales > Cupressaceae > Chamaecyparis > Chamaecyparis obtusa. The sequence goes on from BSBK01007278.1 coordinate 2,002,344, forward strand.
TTTTCGACTAGCTATGTTCATGTTTGACAAGGGAAGAGGGTATTTGTATGTTGCAATCAAGATTTTTAGCTTCGTGCCAATTAAAAGCACATCCCCCACCATATGCTGCTGAAGTACATTAAATATTGTAGACGTAATAAAATAGGGTGCTCATCCTTTGATACTCAGGGCTTTGAATTTCACCTTACATACCAATTTAATTAATGTACTGTGTTTGCTCAATGGCGGCCTGCAGATGCATGAGTTTGATATTTTAAAGGTATCTTGACATGCTATATCTGATTTCCACTAACAACACTCATATTGGTCAGTACAACCATGTGGGCTACCACTGTGCTAGCATACTCTCACATCAATTTATAATTACCACCTTCACATCTGCACATAGAAAATCTTCACGTCCGCACATTTGAGGATCATCCTGCATATGTCGATCTATCTCAATTATAAATTTCATTTAACTTGGCATCTTGTTTTAAGATTGCATCATCATTAAATACCACTAATTCATGCCCATCACATCTTTTGTTTTCCAAATGGTCTGCTAATTGATTTCCCTCCCTTAATGTATGAGAAACCTGAACTTCATGAAATGAATCTAATAGCTGCCATATTTTTTGGAGAATGTAGGCTAGTTTCCATTTATGGGATATTCGATTGAGACATGCTGAGATTATAACCATTGAATCACCTTCTATTTGGACCTGATGGAGACCACCATTTTTAGCCAATATTAGTCCTTCCAATAATGCCTTGGCCTCAACCATGTTATTTGAGCCAAATGGGAGTGTGCAACATTTTACTACTAGTAATAAACCTTGATGATCTAGGATGTAAATGCTTGCCCCTAATTTACTTGGGTTCCCTCTTGAAGAGCCATCAAAATTGATCTTGCTAAAACCTTTAGTTGGTGGTAGCCACTTGATTACTTCTCTGTCAAACACTTTATTGGCTTTTGTTTGATAGCACCAACCAAAAGGAACATGTATTTTTTTCCATTCTCATAGTATGAATGAATCCCACATAGTCATGATTAAATTATGTTTGAGTTTACTATGACTAGCATTAACTAGTTCTGATATCAACCTTTCTAGCTGATTTGTGACTGCTTGAATTGTTGAAAATTGTCTACGAAAGATTCTTTTGTTTCTCTCCCACCATATTGCCCAAACAACTAATGCTGGGATGTACTTCCAAATGGCAGAGAAGAGGGCGGAAGAATATAGTTGTGGCCATGATTCAAACAAATCCCTAAGCTTACATGGAAGAGGGGTAGAATACTGTAACTTTCTGAGGACAAAAAACCAGCATTCTTGTGCAAATTGACAATTTAGGAATAGATGATCTATATCTTCTTGATGATTATCACAATGTAAGCAATTGAAAGGTTGAGCTATGTTGAGTCTCTGAAGCCACTCACTTGTTAATGCCCTATTATTTAATGCTATCCAAGCAAAGCATCCTGCTTTGGGTAAAGTCAGATTATTCCAGCAGAAAGAATAGGCACGGGATGGTTTTATGTTTACATCTCTCTACTAGATAAGCTTATATCCATCCTTGATGTTGTATTTTCCATCTGCCCCCGGCACCCAGATCAGTTTATCCTCCAAATTTGATAAGTAGACCAATTTTTGTGATAAGATTTTCTCAAATAGTTGTATCTCTTGTAAGGATAGAGGCAGCTCATGGGGATCTTTCCATATTACTTTTCGTGAGTGTAAGCATATTGCTAGTACATAGTCACTCAAATAAATACCCCAAGAATTTTTTGTCATAGTAACTATGGTCTCTATTTGTATGTCATTCATTCTTATCAAAGGTGGTGCACCATTCCATGAGTCACACCAAAATTTAATTGATAGACCATTATTTACTTCCCAAGTAATGTATTTGCATATAATTTCTCTAGAAGATATCATGAAGTTCCAAATGGCTGACCCTTTAGGGGGATCTGATACCGTAAGAATTCTAGCCAGATTAGTATCATCTAAATACTTATTTTGCATAATTTTGTACCATGTATTGTGCGGTTTGGAGTACATTTGCCATACTAGTTTGCCCCCAAATGCTTGGTTTCATTTTTGTAAATCATGTATCCCTGCTCCACCTAGCTATTTTACTTATGACAACTTCTCAATAGAGACCAAATGAATTTTCTTTTCCCCATTCATGTTCCCAGTCCATAGAAATTCTCTTAACAGTTTTTGAATTTTTTGTATGACCGACATTGGTGCTTTGAGAACTGATAAGTAGTAGTTAGGGATTGCTGAAAGCACTGATTTGATTAGAAGTATTCTGCCTGAAAGTGACAACCATCTTGCTTTCCATGCTACTACCCTAGATTTAATCCTTTCGATGATGGGTGACCAATAACTGACTTTATTTGCACCCATAAACAATGGGATTCCGAGGTATACAGATGGTAGGAAATCTACTGAAAATCCTAGGAGGCTGACAATTTTATTAGATACAATCTGATTTGTGTTAAACAAATAGATTTTGGATTTGAGAAGATTGACTCTCTAATTAGAGGCTACTGTATAGATGTCCAATGTTTCTTTAGTTTTATTCCTAAATTGTATTATTTAATTTTGACAATAAATCAAAAATCTTATGACTAATTGATTAAATTCCTATTTAATTAATTCATGTCAATTGTCAATATTTAATAATATAGTTTTTGAATAAAAGTTTGATTTAATGATTGATTAACCCATAAATCAATTGTTTTACTTCAAAAATTAGTTAAGTTGAGAATAAATCATTTATTTATTAAATTAATTTATAAATAAATCATGCACAATCAGAAAAGCAGGCAACTAGAAATTAACAATCAATTTTAAAAATTGAAACTCAACATTTGATGATGAGTTGAAATTTGATCTAAACTCTATTTTGAGTTAAACACTACTTTTCCATGATTTTATGAGTTTATTTATTCTTAATTTCCTGATAACTCAAAAATCAACTTGAGTTTATCAAGAGTGATTTATGGCTTTTCTCAATGCATCCTCAAGCCCTAGATTTCTGTAAAACCAAGGCTCAGCTCTTCATAATTATCTGATCAACACTTGAATTTACACAATTACTCTAGTGAATTGGTGATTGAAGGATTGAGCACTTGTGATAGGCGATTTGTGAGATCTTTCATAGTTGATCATAATCTTTGCATAGTTTCATATCATAGATTTCATTTTCATATCATTCTTATATTAAAAATACATTCCATTTCATTCATATTAGCTTAGATTCATACAGTTTCTCATCCTTATTGCATAGAAAATTCAAAAAGATAGCTTAATCTGCATTCATAGTCTTTCATATTTTTGCATTCGAATCCTTCGTTTAGGTGTTGCATTGTCACTGATCTTGGTCTGATCTGAGAGTATCATACTCGCATCTACTAGAAGGCAGTAAATCACCTGGTTAGTTTAGTTTCCATTTTATTGCAGATTTTAGTTTTTGCTAACCTCTAATGTTTTATTGAAGTGTTGTGTCTACAGCTAGGTACAATATTCACACACACATTTCTGGCACCCAGTATCATTCAAAGTCTGTAAATCTAAATCTGTAATCAAATCTTTCCTCAGTAATCAAGACAACAACCACGTCTAGTTATTGATTCATCAAAAGACCTAATTTCTTGGGGCAAATCTATCATCGCTTAGGGCATATCAGATTCATCGAGATCCATATCAATCTGGTATCCTAAATCTATCTTGTAAACTATATCAGCTTTTTAACTATCAGTTCATTAGTGTTATTTCCTTGGTTCTTCGTAACTGATGGGTTTATGATGTGATACCAATATGATTCATACAAGGACATTGAGGTCTGGAATTGATCACTCACTTCTACACAATCATAAGGTTCAGAATCAGGCATTTTGGCACTTTTTCATAATCATGAGCTCATTGTTGATATAGCTAGCATCATCTCAATTCCTAGTTATTCTGGGCCTGGGTCAGTATCTCTTTTTCCAATCTTTCAATCGATTTCTATCTCAAAATCAGTTGATCTTTCAAATCTTTCAAATCAATCTCATACATATATCATGCATAGACTATTCTTTGAACCACTCTACTTTGCACAGTGATTCAAAGAGGGGAAAAATGTAATACCCCAAAAATGGGCTATAGGTTCATTAACCTCCTACATCATCAATTCAAATGAAATCCACATCAAAGTCCTAACCTAAGGCACATCTACACATTATCGAATCCTAATTGATTTTATCCTAAATTCTGCATCGGGGAATATTCCTAGCAATATTCCTACTTTATCCTAATTATCTTTAATTTAATTATTATTTGGCGATAAATTCTATTTATCCTAAAGTTTGATTAATTGAATATTCTGAATATTTAATTAATCAAATTTAATACTGCCACTTAATTGTTTTATTAAATTTAATTATATTTATTCCTAAATTATATTATTTAATTTTGACAATAAATCAAAAATCTTATGACTAATTGATTAAATTCCTATTTAATTAATTGATGTCAATTGTCAATATTTAATAATATAGTTTTTGAATAAAAGTTTGATTTAATGATTGATTAACCCATAAATCAATTATTTTATTTCAAAAATCAGTAAAGTTGAGAATAAATCACTTTATTTATTAAATTAATTTATAAATAAATAATGCACAATCAGAAAAGCAGGCAACTAGAAATTAACAATCAATTTTAAAAATTGAAACTCAACATCTGATGATGAGTTGAAATTTGATCTAAACTCTATTTTGAGTTAAACACTGCTTTTGCATGATTTTATGAGTTTATTTATTCTTAATTTCCTGATAACTCAAAAATCAACTTGAGTTTATCAAGAGTGATTTATGGCTTTTCTCAATGCATCCTCAAGCCTTGGATTTCTATAAAACCAAGGCTTGGCTCTTCATAATTATCTAACCAACACTCAAATTTGCACAATTACTCTAGCGAATTGGCGATTGAAGGATTGAACACTTGTGACAGGCGATTTGTGAGATCTTTCATAGTTGATCATAATCTTTGCATAGTTTCATTTCATAGTTGCATATCATATATTTCATCTTCATATCATTCTTAGATTAAAACTGCATTCTATTTCATTCATATTAGCTTATATTCATACAATTTCTCATCCTTATTGCATAGAAAATCCAAAAATATAGCTTAATCTACATTCATAGTCTTTCATATTTTTGCATTCAAATCCTTCATTTAGGTGTTGCATTGTCACTGATCTTGGTCTGATCTGAGAGTATCATACTCACATCTACTAGAAGGCAGTAAATCACCTAGTTAGTTTAGTTTCCATTTCATTACAGATTTTGGTTTTTGCTAACCTCTAATGTTTTACTGAAGTGTTGTGTCTATAGCTAGGTACAATATTCACACACACAATCCCTACAAGCACTTCAATTAAGGTAGTCTTGCAAGAAATATTGAGACCTCTCAGCCCTACACATAACTCTCACATCTTTTCTCCCAGTCAAATGAGTGACCCAACATAGTTAATAGCTACGTCCTTGTGGTTTTTGGCCAACAAGGCATAAACTTTATAGTGGGTTTGATGATTTATCTTTTCTTTGTCCCACTTGGGTTTTTCCCATGAGATTTTTACCACAATGGTAGACCCTCTAAAGGTAAAATAAAAATAAAAGTGGGTAGGCTAATGAAGGTCTAGATTTCTAATTTTCCACAAAGGAAAAGAGCATACACTCTTACTCCATGGTTTCTCCCAAGAACATCAAGCACATATTCATTTACCAAAGACTCTTTGCAAGTGAAAAACCTAGTAGGTCAAGATTGCTGATTCAACCTCTAGGAGGCGAAGAGCATACTCTCCTACTACCCAACAAATCACAAGAAAAGAAACTTCCTAGTAAAGGTAGATGCCTAGAAAATCAAATTTACAAAAGAACAATGTTGATTTGTATCTCTAAGGAAACATGCAACATAAATAGCCTTAGTAGTCTCAAAATATGTTTTTGGCAATAATCCTACAACCAAAATGCATTAGTAGTCTTAAAATAAGGCCATGTAGATGACTTTGACAATAAAATTTCCCCTCAAATACCCTACAAAAACCTATTATTTTCTACAAAATAGAATGTTAAAGCCAAGATGAAGTCAAATCAAGCACCAAAATTTGAAAATTTAAGCAACTACACCCCTAAAAAAAAATTATATTTTTTATACGATGAAACATAGTCAACACCACATTATCATATGATGAAACTCATAAAGCATTGCGATGAAAGCCAAAGTTCTTATGTCATACGATGAAACCCAAAATAGAATGTGATAAATAACCTTAAGCCATATTATCGTATGATATAACTCGCAACTACATGCAATAAAAGAAGGTGCCTTACGATAATATGAACTATTGGGTGCGATATTCATCGCAGTTTCAAAAAATGAATAAAAATATCCTATAAGAAATGGGACCAAAAACTTATTCGGGCCCCACAATGGGCACCAAAAATGTGTGGTTAAATAGTGGTACTCAATTTTAATGCAACCAACACTTAATAAATCATTAGCTCAAGAATTTAGCTATAGAAGTTCAATTTAACTGAACCAACTAAACCCTCAAAAATAGTTTATTGCTTCCTAGTTGAATTGAGTTTAATCCTTTTTGTAATGCTCATTAGTTTTTCATGAAGGATTATTGACTTGAATACTCCAAAATGGAAGATTCAAATGCAATATGAAACTAGAAATGAAACTAGAATACAAGATTAACAATGCAAAATCACTCTAGGAAATGAACTAAGATAACAATGCAAGAGAGCTATGAGCATATAAATGAAAAGAAAACTAAGAACTAAGAATTCAAAAGTAGCAAGGTTAATCTAAAATGAAAGAATTCCAATTACCAATATGGTCAAAATGGAGCCCTATAATCCAAGAGGGGTGAACCCTTGAGCTAAGGAAGCGCTTCCTTTTAAAGGGGTTTCCTCAAGAATGAAGGGTGGAGATTAAGAGGCAAAACATGTTAGGTAGAGATGTGTGGTGAGAGAGATCAATCCATGTGAGAGGATTCAAGAATTTTTATTGGCCAAGCTTGATCGGAGAATAAGACAAAATAGAAAATCCCCTTTTAATTTTCAATTAATCAAGATTAAGTTGCACAAAGTACTCTTTTAAAAAAAGTGCTAGAACTTTATATTAAAGGTAAGTTTTGACAATTAAATGATTTCATAAGTTTTAATATGATTTAGGCTTTTATTTTTAAAAATAATTCAATTATACAAGGGGGATTAATCAAGTTGCTTACATAATTATGTCTAGTAATTATGCTTTTGAGACATTGAATTTACTTTGAGATAATTTGATCAAATTAGGAGTTTAGGTTCTACTAGACAAATTTTAGGTGATTACAACATCTTGGTTGTGCAACTAATCTTGATTTAAGAATATGATTTTTCACACAGGTCTCTACTCAAAACCCTGAATGGATTTAAAGTATTAAATTTTCTAAAACATTTGTTGTAGATTTTTACCAAGAACAACCTAGGGTTTTAACCAGTAAAATTTACTCTAAACTTTTCTCAAATGAAAACTAGGGTTCCCACATCTTAATTTTAACAAGAATTTCCAATACAAGTAAACAGATAATTCTTTCACCAATTAATCAAAATAATGAGAACTTAGAAAATAATCATTTTTCTCAAACTCACAGAAAAATCAATTCATAATTTCAACAAAGAAATTTAAACACAACCTAACAAGAATTCAAAAAATGATATTTTCGAAAAGAAAAATAATAAAGGATCTCTGACCCTACCTTCAATTTGCACGCAAATCTAAATCACAATAGCCAAACTATAAAAAAACCAAGAATTCCAAAATACTCCTAAGCTATCATAAATTCCTTCAATCCCCAAAAACTTGAAAACCTCTTTCGGAATAATGAACGAAGAAATCCTAATAAAGGAAACCTAGCAACTAGAGTTCAAAACATGCAACTCCCAATCAAAGAAAAAGAACTCCACTATTAAAAATAATGAAGCACTTAACTCGAAATCACAGAAAATAGAATTTGACTTCAACCTCATTTACATCACCTTTATTTATTATTTATTTTTAATTAATTTTCATTTGTGCAAATCACTCAACTTTCAAATTAATTTTATATTTCAATTTTATTAAATTGAAAGTGCAACTTTAATTGAATTTTAATATTTAATTAATCAATTAATATTTTAGCACATTAATAATTAGGCAATTGATAATTAAATACTAAATAATTCAATTATGCCTATAATTTAAATTTTGGATTTAATAATTAATTAAATCCTCTATTTCCAAATTAGACTTTTAATTTAGTCTTTTTAATTAACAAGATATTTAATTAATTCTCATTTATTAAATACCCTCATTTTTAATTTTAATTACATAATTAATCTTATAATTCACTCAACATAAAAACACCAGAAATCATATCACCACATAAAGAGCCAACGTGAAAGAGATCAACTATCATCAAGGTACAAAATCATGCTCAAGCAAAAAGGCCCATGAATTCACATCACCTTGATGCATTCAGAAAGGGGAAGTCAATCAGGTACTTGTCCACTATTTCAAGACAATGCAAGGCTTAGGTTTGGATTTGGAACTATCTGTTATCCCCTTCTCTTTAAACATTGAGCTATTGCAATAGGGCGCACTCATCATGGAAATTTAGGGAAGTCAATGTTGGGTACCTGCCAACTTGCATAAAAGATAATTTTGTGTGTGTGTTTGTGTGTGTGTAAATATATACTGTTAGGAATAGTCCCAAGAGATAACTGAGAAGGGGGGGGGGGGCGGGGGGGTGAATCAGTTATCTACAAGTTTCAATTCTTTATCCAATTAAGTATACTTAAACATAAATCATAAACACAATGAAAGAACACTTGAACTCAACACAATATTTTGGTTATGGGGAAACCTAAATAGGTAAAAACCCCGGTGGGAATTGACACCCACTAATATTCTACACTAGTGTATTATGATCCTTGTTAGAAGATCCTTAACCCTGTTAGGAGTTTCTTTACAATATATTTAGTATAGTAGACCTGATCAAGGGTCGGACCCTATTAGGAGTATTTTACAATATTCCCTATTAGGGGTGAGGACACACTATCCAAGAGCTCACTGCTCAAAGGGGTGAAGGCTACAACCTTCTGAATAACAGATACACGCTATATCTGGATCTTGGTGAACTGCGCTTAGACCTACTGTCTAGATCAGTTCCAATGTATATCACAAATACTTTACTTGGTCACATAGACCTTCTTCTAATGGCTCAACACTTCACACACTCTGCTATGCTCTTTTTAATCAACCATGAACCACACTCAAGAAATCTCAAATGACTTCCTATAAATATCTTTCCTCTAAATGATATAATCAAGTTAGCCTATTAGAACCACCTTGAAATCATATTAGAGAAGCCATAAAAAACTCCAATAATAATTCAGTCAGCTCTACTAAGCACGCAACACATTCTGGGACATGTCCAATAAGATAATTGTAGACGCACGCTACACACTGTCGACTCTACCAAAAAAACTAGATCTTTCTCCTCAAGCTGAATTACTTCATGCACTCTTAACTGAACATCAATAACTCTCCTCTAAGCTTAAATCCAAGGGTGCATAACCATAGGATAGGTGCAATTCTAGAACTAATAAAATCTTTGTCGGCTCTTCTGAATAAACACAAGAAACTACTACTAGCGAATAGCGACTGCATAACTTCACTTATACTGATTATCAGATTATGTGTCCATGATTGAAACATCACTAACATGTCTTTAACATATATCCAAGTGTGTAAGGCTCCATGATAACTATACAGAAAACCATACACAGAAGACTATATGTTACTCTGTCAGGAACACTGCTGACACAAGCTGTTATATAATTGTCTGTACTAATAGTTAACCTCTGTGCCCATGATATCATGTTGATATCATGTCCATGCTACATATGCTGAAAGATTACTACATAAGACTTCCATGCATGCTACTTTCCATATGTTGTCATCAATGACAAACATACAGTCAGTACTAGTCTACTGGCAAATCTCCAACAATCTCCCCTTTTGGCATTGATGGCAACATGTGGAATGAAAAACCACCACCAACCCAAATGAATATTTCTATTATAACATTCTCCATTTACTCTTCAAAACTCCCCCAATGATGAGTCCTCCAACTACTACAATTGATGTAGGAGCATCCTGGGTGTAAAAGCAATCTTGCATCACCCAAAAATATTTCTATTTTTGTATTCAATAAGGGCTATCTTGTGCAGAGCTGCTATTTATGGGAACTTGCTATTTTTAGTAAATTGGTCATATGATCTTGGAATGTTTTGATTTTACATGTGGAGGTTCATCTCAGTCATATCAGCCTGCCAGTAAAGTTTCATGGCTAGATCAGGTCTAGTTTTGAAGATATTGAAGATTTTCAGTATTGGCAGCAGGGTACAAAAACTTTGAACTCATTTTTTAAAGCTTTAGATGCCTCGAATGAGGTCAAAAGTTTGGGTGACAAGTGCTTACGCAAGTCAAGCCTATAGAGCACTTTGTGGCCTTTCTAAAATGGGGTTATAATAGTCAATCGGGTCAACTGGTGATGACTTATGGTCTTTGAAAGTCGGGCCACCTCAAATGGCAGAAAATAATTTTCCTTCAAAATTTATGTTCGGGTTTCAAAAGTTATTGTGAGCTGACTTTGATGTAATAAATTAACAAATAAAATAATACTAAGTTTGGTCAGCCCTAAGGGCTAAATTTTTGGAACCTTCTCGGGCGGTGGAAATTGCCTATATAAAGAAGGCCTGTAGTGTTGTCTAGGGTAGTTCTGGGTAGTAGATCTGGGTATTGATTCGAGGCTTTGTCCTACAAAATATTGTAAGGGAATGCCCATGTGGCTTTGCATATTGTAATTTTGAAAGTTTGTAATTCCACATTTGTGGAGATAATAAGAAGCCAATTCTCTGTTCTTGCATATTGTTGTTGTTGTTTCTCTGTTTCTGTTATGTGTTTGTGGTATTAAGGGGAGCACCCTTCATCAAGTGGTATCAGAGCCAGGTTTTCCTGAGCATGTAAATAGATCGCTGACTATGAGGCAGTTTGCACCAAGATCATGGTTAGGGTTTCAACACACATCGTGAAAATGCCTCCACGAAGGGAACGTGGCAAAAGAGCTGGTGTTGTAACACCTGAGGTTAGAGTGCTCCAGAGACAAGTGTGAGCATTGCAAGAAGAGATTCACAAAGGAATGAATCTTAATGTCAGAGACAAAAGTGAGGATGAAGCTGAAGAAGAAGATCAAAAAGGGGAAGTCAAAGTTGTGAACTAGGAGGAAGAAAGACTTTTTCAGGCCATTTCCAAAATTGGGAAAAGACCTAAGATTCAAGTTCCTTCATTTTCAAGAAATCTTAACCCAGAGGAGTTGATCAACTGGATTAATGAATGTGAAGAATATTTTGAGTATGAAGATATTAAGGATCCTGATAGCGTCAAATTCACAAAGGCCAGACTGAAAGGTCATGCGAAGATCTGGTGGCATGAGATCCAATTGGAGTGAAATAGAAGAGGGAAAGATAAAATCACAAGATGGGATCAGACGGTGGATAAATTGAAGTGACAGTTCATCCCTATTGATTATGAGCTTGACCTACTGAAGAAAATGTAAAGTTTGAAGCAAGCGGGATGATCTATTCAGGAGTATACAGAGGAGTTCTATCAAATCCTCATCAGAATAGGCCATGCAAAAGCTCATAAGGAGAAATTTTCTCGTTACCTTAATGGGTTGAGGCCAAGCATTTAGGAGGAGTTGAATCTGGTTCGAATGAACAGTATTGAAGAGGCATACCATTTTGCCCTAAAAGTAGAGGAAAAGTTGAATACGAAGCTCGAGAGAAGACAAAATGGAAGAGATCACAGTGGATGATCTGGTGGACGGTCATATGGAGGCTGAAATGAAGATTTGAAAAAGAAGGATGAGGCTAGTAGTAGTCAAAATCAGAGAGGAAACAATTTCAATCATTTCCAAGATTAGAACAATAGAGATCAGAGAGGAAGAGGAAGAGGACAAGGTTCAGGAAGAGGAAGCTTCCGTGGAACATGTTTTCACTGTGGAGAAGAAGGTCATAGGGCATTTGAATGTCCTCAACACCAAGGAAGGATGGATAGGAGGAATGAAGGCCAGGCCAAAGTGGCACATGTTGATGAAGATGCCAGATCCTCAAATTCTAAAGATGTTAAAAGAGGGGAAACGTTGATCAACAGAAGAGTCCTGCTGAGTGGTGAGAATGAACCTGAACAAAGTAGGAGCCTATTTTGCACTCAATGCAAGTGTGAGGGTAAATGTTGTGATGTGATTATTGATAGTGGAAGCATTGACAATTTGGTGTCAGAAGAGATGGTGACAAAGTTGAAGCTCAAGAGATAGAAAAACCCACATCCATATCGAATTGCCTAGGTGCAGGGTGACCAAAAGGTCATGGTCAGTGAATAGTGCCTAGTAAAGTTTAAGATCGACGGGTACCAAGATGAGGTACTATGTGATGTCATATCTATGGATGCATGTCATATGTTGTTGGGTAGACCATGGCAGTTTGACAGATGTGTTGTACATGATGGTTGTGTGAATACCTATTCCCTGACAAAGCATGGAGTGTGACATAAGCTAAAGCCATTGAAGGAGACCAAAGAAAAGGTATGTGGTAATGCAAGAATAACTTTTTTTAATGGAAGAAAATTCCTAGATGGTATCAGGCATGAGCATGTGTGTTTTTCTTTAATTCTAAAAGTTGGTAAAGAGGAAGTAGAGGATGTACCTGTAGAGGTTGCAGGTTTTTTGAATGAGTTTTAGGATATTGTATCTGATAATGTACCTAATGGATTACCACCGGTAAGGAAGATCAATCATCAAATAGATTTGATTCCAGGAGCTAGTTTGCCAAACAAGGTAGCACACAAAATGACACCAGCAAAAAGTGAAGAGTTGAATAGACAAGTACATGAGTTGTTATAGAAGGGATTGATTCAGGAGAGCCTGAGCCGATGTGCTATACCAGCAGTATTAGCACCAAATAAGAATGGATAATGGAGGATGTGTATATATTGCAGAGCAATAAACAAGATCACAATCAAGTATAGGTTTCCATTGCCATGACTGGATGATATTATGGATTGTTTGAGTGGAGCTGTGTATTTCTCAAAGATAGATCTGAAGAGTGGATATCACCAAATTTGGATCAGAGAAGGAGATGAATGGAAGACTACCTTCAAGACAAAGGAAGGACTATATAGTGGTTAGTCATGCCTTTTGGGCTAACCAATGCACCGAGCACTTTCATGTGGCTCATGAATGAGGTTCTGAAAGAATTTTTGGGTAAGTTTGTCATTGTGTACCTAGATGATATTTTGATCTTTAGTAAGACATTAGAAGAACATATGATGCATATTCGTATGGTGTTTGAGAAGTTAAGAGATGAGAAATTGTTGATTAATTTGAAGAAGTGCAATTTTGTGAAGAAAGAGTTAGTGTATTTGGGATTTGTAGTTTCAACAAAAGGTCTAAAAATGCACCCAAAGAAGGTACAGGCTATCCTTGAATGGCCTACTCCAAAGAGTGCTACTGAGGTAAGGTCTTTTCATGGTTTGGCTAGCTTTTATAGAAAGTTTATTAGAAATTTTAGCAGTATTTATGGTCCCTTGACTGAAACAATGAGAGGGGATAGAAAAGAGTTTAAGTGGACTAATGGGGCAGAAAAGAGTTTTCAATTATTGAAAAAAAAAAGTTACAGAACAACCTCTTTTAGCACTTCCAGATTTTAATAAGGTGTTTCAAGTAGACTATGATGCTAGTGGTACTGTAATAGGAGCTGTTATGAGCCAAGAAGGTAAACCTATTGCTTATTTTAGTGAGAAGTTAAATGATGCCAACAGAAAATATTATGTTTATGATCAGGAATTTTATGCTATAGTTCAGGTATTGAAGAAGTGGAGACACTATCTTCTTCCTAAAGAGTTTTTTTTGTATACTGATCATCAAGCTTTGCAATATCTGAATAGTCAAGGAAAGTTGAAACAAAGGCATTTGAAATGGGTTGAGTTTTTGCAGAGTTATACATTTGTTTCGAAACATAGAAGTGGAAAGTCTAACAGGGTTGTAGATGTGCTTAGTAGAAGGTAACTATTGCTGACAAAGATGTAGATTAAGGTGGTTGGATTTAAAGAACTCAAGAATTTATATCCAGAGGATCCAGATTTTGGTGAAGCTTGGAAAGCTTGTAAAGAACCTGTTACTCTAGACAGAATGAAGTGGCTGGATTTCATCATTCAGGATGATATGCTATTCAGAGGGAGTCAGTTGTGCATTCCAAGAAGTTCTATGAGGGAGAATCTCATCAAGGAGAAGCATAGCAGAGGATTGGCTGGACATTTTGGTTGTGATAAAACCCTTGCTTTGGTTAGTGAGAATTATTATTGGCCACAGTTGTAGCAAGATGTTAAGAAGTTTGTACAAAGTTGTAGAGTATGTCAGATGGTGAAAGGAGTGAAGTAGAATATAGGGTTGTATCAGCCATTACCTATACCAGAGAAGCCCTGGGAGGATATCAGTATGGACTTTGTTCTTGGTTTACCAAGGACACAGTGGGGACATGATTCAATTTTTGTGGTATTTGATAGATTTTCAAAGATGGCACATTTTATTCCCTGCAAGAAGACTAATGATGTTGTTCATGTAGAAAAATTATTTTTTAGAGAAGTGGTGAGACTACATGGTTTTCCAAAGAGTATAGTTTCAGATAGGGACACTAAGTTCGTTGGATATTTCTGGTGTACATTGTGGAAGAAGTTGAAGATAGATTTGAAGTTCAGTTCATCACATCATCCATAGACTGATGGACAGAAAGAGGTGGTGAATAGGATTTTGGGAAATTTGTTGAGATGTTTGGTTGGAGATAAGCCAACGGGATGGGATTTGATTTTACCACAGGCATAATTTGCATACAATAATTCTGTCAACAGGAGCACTGGTAAATCACCATTCCGGATTGTATATGGGAGTAGTCTAAGAAATGCATCTGAGTTGAGAAAGATAGATAAAGGAGAAATAAGTAGTGCTGAAGCTAAGGATTTTGCAGAACATTTGAAAAACATCCATGAGGAGGTGAGGAAGCACATTACCAAGATGAACGCATAGTATAAGGCTAAGGCAGATGAGAAAAGGAGGCATACAGAATTTCAGGTTGGAGATGAAGTCATGGTTCATTTGCAGAAGGAGCGATTTTCGGTTGGTACATATAACAAGTTGAAAATGAAGAAGTTTAGTCCATGTAAGATACTGAAGAAGCATGATTCAGGAAATGCATATGAGGTCGAGTTGCCTACTAAGCTGAATATTGCACCAGCATTTAATATTTTAGATCTGACAGAGTATCATGAAGGAGGTGTTGAAGATGAGGTTACAACAGTACAGTGGAGTATTCTAGCAACTAGTTCAGATATCAAGGAAATTGAAGACATACTAGATAGTCGTGTTGGTAGAAGCACAAGGAACAGGACATATGAAGAGTATTTGGTCAAATGGAAAGGATGATCTATTGAAGATTCATCATGGCTAACAAAGGAGGAGGTTAACCATCTTGGTTTTCCTCTGCACACTTGAGTCATGACAGGGTCACTTCTCAAATTACCCTAGGTGTCTGATGCAGGAGCATCTTGGGTGTAAGAGTAATCTTGCATCACCCAAAAATATTTCTATTTTTGTATTCAATAAGGGCTATCTTGTGCAGAGCTGCTATTGATGGGAACTTGCTATTTTTAGTAAATTGGTCATATGATCTTGGAATGTTCTGATTTTACATGTGGAGCTTCATCTCAGTCATATCAGCTTTCCAGTAAAGTTTCATGGCTAGATCAGGTCTAGTTTTGAAGATATTAAAGATTTTTGGTATTGGCAGCAGGGTACAGAAACTTTGAACTCAATTTTGAAGGCTTTAGAGGCCTCAGATGAGGTCAACAATTTGGGTGATAGGTGCTTGCACGATTCAAGCTTGTAAAGCACTTTGTGGCCTTTCTGAAATGGGCTTATCATAGTCAATTGGGTCAACTGGTGATGACTTATGGTCTCTAGAAGTCAAGCCACCTCAAATGGTAGAAAATAATTTTCCTTTAAAATTTATGTTCGGGTTTCAAAAGTTATTTTGAGCCAACTTTGATGTAATAAATTGAAAAATAAAATAATTCTAAGTTTGGTCGGCCCTAAGGGCTAAATTTTTGGAACCTTCTCGGGCAGTGGAAATTGCCTATATAAAGAAGGCCCGTAGTGTTGACTAGGGAAATTCTAGGTAGTAGATCTGGTTATTGATTTGAGGCTTTGTCCTATAGAATATTGTAAGGGAATGCCCATGTGGATTTGCATATTGTAATTTTGAAAGTTTGTAATTCCACATTTGTGGAGATAATAAGAAGCCAATTTTCTATTCTTGCATATTGTTGTTGTTGTTTCTTTGTTTTTGTTATGTGTTTGTGGTATTAAGGGGAGCACCCTTCATCGACAATATTTTCCAACATTCTTCATTTCCTCAACTAAACTGTTGTCATAATAGAATACTACTCCCCCTTAGTATAATACTCCTCCTTTTTAGTTCTATTTTTCATTAATATATATTACTCCCCCTTTAACATCAATGGCAAAGGGTGCCATTCTTTTTCAGCACCGGTACTACTCCTGAGGTAGAGTAGTCAACCTTCCATCAGTCCCTACGGACTAATGCATTTCCTTCTTTCTTCTAAGTAGAATCAGGGAAGGGAATTACTCCCAACTTCTCCCTGAGATACTCAAAAGTATTCTTAGGAAAGGATTTGTGAATATGTCTACCAACTGATCTTTAGTTCTTACATAGTCTAGCTTGACTTCTATCTCTGTCACTTTCTCTCTTAGGAAGTGATACTTGATCTCAATATGCTTTCTCTTTGCATGCATCACAGGGTTCTTCGACATATTGATAGTACTAGTGTTGTCACAGTGAATAACAATAGGATAATCAATCTTAATTCCAAAATCCTTTATCATCTACTTGATCCAAACAATTGTAGAACAATTCAAGGCTACTGCAACATACTCTGCTTATGCTATTGACTGAGAAATACAATTTTGTTTTTTGCTTGTCCAAGTGACAAGTCTATCACCAAGAAACACTGCTCCACCTGATGTACTCTTTCTGTCATCAACGCATCTTGCCCATTCAGCATTAGTGTATACATGAAGCTCAACATTTTTTGAATTAGGATATCATAGACCATAGTCTATAGTGTCTTGTAAGTATCTGAATATCCTTTTTACTGCCATGAGGTAACTTTTTTTAGGCTCTGTCATTGGAAATATTAGGTCTAGTCTGAGTAAGATAAATTAGTTTTCCATTCATAGACTTGTACAATGTTGTATCTACAACTAGTGAGTCATCTTCTTTTATAAGCTTGCATACATTTATCATAGGTGTCCCTACCGGCTTTCATTCATCCATTTTGAATGTCTTTAATATTTCTTTTACATATTTGGACTGATTAATGAAAACACCTTTCTTTGTCTGTTGCACATTCAATCCCAAAAAGTATTTTATAGGGCCAATCATACTCATCTCAAATTCATTTTGCATCTCCTTAGCAAATTCTACACTTAGTTTGTCATTACCTCCAAAGATAATGTCATCAATAAATATAGCTACAAGTAGTAAACCTTCATATGTCTCTCTTATGAGTAGATTACAATCTGTTGCTCCTTTCTTGAATCCAATATTTGTTAGATATCCATCTAGTCTCTCATACCATGCTCTAGGGGCTTGCTTAAGTCCATAGAGGGCCTTCTTCAATCTACATACCATATCAAGTTTGTTTGATAAGGTGAATCCTTCTGGTTGTTCAATGTGTACTTCTTCTTTCAAATCTCCATTTAGGAATGCTAACTTGACATCCATCTGATAAACTTTGAAGTTTTTGACTATAGCATAAGCTAGAAACAACTTAATGGCTTCTAATCTTCTCACATGTGAAAATGTGTCTAAATAATCAATGCCTTCTCTTTGTGCATATCCCTTACATACTAACCTTTCTTTATTTCTTACTATTGTACCATCTTCATTCACCTTGTTTCCGAATATCCAATTTGTTCCAATCACATTCTTATCACTAGGTCTTGGGACTAGTTCCCAAGTATCATTCTTAACAATCTGATCAAGTTCTTCTTTCATAGCATCATGCCAATCTAAATCATTACCTGCATCTTCAACACTTAAAGGTTGAATCTGAGATAGCAAACATATCGCTTCACTGCTAGTTGAGTTTTTTGCTTGTGATTTTGTTAAGACTTTTCCACTCTAATCTCTAATGATGTCTTTCTTGGAATGATTTATAGATGTAAACTTTGGAACTTTAGGTAATATTGACTCATCAGCCTTAGGAGTACCTTCTTCACTTGTCTCAGGGTCATTGAATAACACATCAATATTGTCAAACATTTCTTCAATAATTGTTTCACTAGTGGAGGGTCTGGGTTCTTCTTCAATCATGGGTGAGTAATCATGATATCTTTCTTGAATCATAAATTTTTCATCAATCTTAACATGAGCACTTTCAATGATCTTTTTCAATCTTAAATTGAAACATCTATAAGCTTTACTTTTAGTAGAGTAACCAAGGAAAATACCTTCATCACTTCTTGCATCAAACTTGCCTATTACTTCATCCATCTTGATGTAGCACTTGCTTCCAAAGATTCTGAAGTATTTTACTATGGGAACATTACCAAACCATAGCTTATATGGTGTTTTGTCAGCGCCTGGCCTCAATTGAATTCTATTGATAGTGTAGACTATTGTATTGACCACATCTCTCTAATAGGTGTGTGCAACATTTCCTTCAATCATTATGGTGCACTCTATATCAAGGATAATCCTATTTCTTCTCTCTGTAATTCCATTCTACTGAGGGGTTCTAGATGCACTTAACTATCTCTTTATGCCATGTTCTTTGTAGTACTTATAGAATCTATCAGAGGTGAATTCTCCTCCTCTATCCGATCTTAAACATTTTATCTTTTGTCCAGATTCATTCTCAACCTTAGATTTGAATATTTTGAAATTGTCAAATGCTTCTGACTTATCTTTTAAGAATGCAACCCACATCATCCTAGTATAATCATCAACAAACAAAATAAAATAACTTTCACCATAGTATGATCTTGTTTGAGTTGGACCGCATAGGTCTATATAAATCAAATCCAACTTATTCTCTGTTGAATTGTGCTTGCTCCTGAATGTATTTCTCACATGCTTTCCCATCACACATTCCTTGCATATAGTATCAACTGGCTTTGCTATGCTAGGTAGATCTCTTACTACCTTTACATTTCTTATCTTTACTATGTTATCAAAATTGATATGACATGGTCTTTTGTACCCCAACCAACTATCATCAACTTTAGCAAAAAAACAACTTGCTTCTGAATTGAGTTGGAAAACATTACCTCTGGTCTTTGAGCCTGATGCAATCATAACACCATCCTTGTTTTTAATGATGCATTTCTCATTTCTAAACTCCAACCGATAGCCTTTACCAAGTAACTGTCCAACACTGAGAAGGTTATGTTTCAAACCATCAACATAAAGAACATCATTAGTACTATTCTTTCCATCCAAGGTGATGGCTCCTCTACCAACTATGGGTTTAGGAGTGTTGTCTCCAAATCTAACCATACCACCATTGTATTTGTCCAGATGAACAAATCTATTTTTATCACTTGTCATGTGATGTGAACAACCACTGTCTATAATCTAGTCTATCCTTATATCAGCTTGGGAAATCAATGCTAGCTCTTGTTCCTCTTTCTCATCTTTATGATTTGTCTTATTATTCATTTTGTCTATAATAGAAATGAATCCAATTTCTTCTTCACCTGATTCATCATCTAAAACTCCATCTCCAGCATAGTAACATTCCTTATAATACTTAGGCTTGTAATCCTTTTTGAACTTTCTAGCTCTAGTAGGACACTTAGATGCAAAGTGACCAATCTTATGACATGAAAAGCACTTAAATGGTAATTGACCTTCATATTTACCTTTTACTTTCTTTTCTCTTTTGGCAA